>JAAONU010000014.1:10907772-12107772 GCA_012932295.1 Cyclina sinensis | reverse complement strand
CAAAGAAAACGAAAACAAAACAAAAACAAAAACAACAACAAACAAACAAACACCTACTTTTCAATCAGTTACAGAAATCAATTAAATTCCACAGTACAGAGCAGCAGCGTATGTCTGGTGTTGAGGCTACTCTTTTGTGTCTGCTATATCACGTGATGTGCGTATGTTCCGCTTGAAATATTAGGGACATTGTATTCTTTTGTTGGTTTTTTCAGATCAATCTAGAGACTGTTGAAGAATTCAGTATCAGTGAATGATACCAGATTGTATACTACTGGTTGTTAACCAAGATACTTTGCTGGTGTTTTAATGAAGTAATAGAAAACACCATTCACTGCATATTCTGCAATTTCCACTTATTTTCAAATTGACCACGAGACATGATAGTCAATGAATGCTCAAACATGGCAAATGTTTAGGAGTCATATCAATTAGAAGTGATAAAGACATATTTCACTTCTTTGAGAATTTAAAAATATATATTGTGACGTGACAGGACAAAATCAACAGTCTGGTAAATTTGAAGTTATCGATAAAACGACGTCAAAGTTTACGTCTTAAAAAAATAACGATTTCTGCGAACACACAATGTTTTATGGCTTCCCTGAATTAACATATAGTGCTCTCCTCGAAAAACGCGTGTCTTCAAAGGTTACTGAAACATAGAGGTGGATCACACAACAACCTATTAACTATATTACATGTTGTGAGTTACGTGGTGTGACGTCTAAGTCGTCCATGGCGTGAAAATGATTTATAGAAATGTTATATATGCATTGTATATTCGAAGTTATTAGTGTATCCTCTGGTAGTCATACTCACTTAAAAGTATACAAAGGTAATTTCAAAATACACTGTAGTCTTTTATCTGAAAGTGAAAAGACTGAAAATGTAAAATTTGACCACATTGTTGATAATCTTACAACAGGGCCAATATATTCCAGGTAGGTGGTAAACGGAAGATTTTTCATATTCAGCTTTATTCAGCTTTACTCAGTTGGGTTGGAACTTTCCATAGCAATTAAAACCAAGAAATTGTTTAAACCTAATAATGCTTCCCGAAGTATTTTTTTTGTTCAGAATGGCAGAAAAGTAAGACATGTACTATGTACTAGACATGGTATTTCCATGACATGGAAATTAAATATCTTTTAAGTTATAGTAAGGATAATCATGATTATAGTATAAAACCCACATATGTAAGGACAGTTGATTTATTGCAAAATTTACCTGCTACTTGTTTAATCTGTGAATGTTTGCCATAATTTTTATAACCACAACAAGAGCTGTCAAGTGCTTGGCTGGCAGGTGTAAAAATTACACCTGTACTTCATATAACCAGTGTTGTTCTATTTTTTCTGGTTCTTTGGGATTAATGACTCCTAGGAACTGAGTACTGCTCATGCTGGTACTAGGAGGCGTGAAAGATAATGCACTTTTATTATCTCTCATGAACAGACTCAATAAAACCAAACTTGCATTTTTCACATTTTAAGTTTGTTGTGATTGCTCTCAAGAAATTGTCTGTTTACAGAATCTTTATAATCGCGTAAAAAGGAGACACGTACTTCATCTTATTGTTAATGTTTTCTGTTTCTTTGCGATCAATAACTTCAGGACTTTTAGTGTTGAGAATTGAATGATGCTAGGGAGCGTTTGTGATGAAGCACTTTTATTATCTCTCATAAATAGAATGAATAAAACCGAGTGTGGAATTTTCACGTTGTAACTTTGTTTTGATTGCTTTTGAAGTATATTTTTTTTCCAATTTTTTCGTTGTACTAAATGAGGGACTGCATTCACAATGTAATGGGTAAACCAATCCAGACAGTGTCATGGTCGCTGAAGTATGTTGGAGACAAGTACACTATGGGTTTAGTTTTCCAGTTGGTATACATCTGGTTAAGTACTGAACCAGTTATTGTCCGGACAAGTATAATTAAGTACCATAAAGGGGGATAATTTATAAACAAAGTAATGTAGGGTTATGGTTCTTTAACACTACACTTCCTCAAATTAATCTCTTTAATTGTGTTGAGTTTCAATGAGATATCATTGATAGTTTAGAAGTTGTACTCCGAACAAGCATTATTAAACATTTTATGGGAGATAATTCAAAACTTAGCAAGGTAGACATATGGTTATTGAACAGTGCACTTTCACTCACTAATATCTATGACTGTGTGAAGTTTCAATCAAATTCCTTCAATCCTTTTCAAATTAATATCCGGACAAGCATTATTAAGTATTATAAAGGAAGATAATTTAAAAACTAAGTAAACTAGAGTTATAGTTCTTTGATATTGCACTTCCTCTGACTAGTGTCTGTGACTGTATGAAGTTTCAATGAGATATCATTGACGGTTTAGGAGTTAATTTCCGGACAAGCATTATTAACGTTAGGGAGATAATTCAAAAATTTTGTAAGGTAGAATGATGGTTCTTGGACAATGCACTTTCTCTTACTAGTCTCTATCAACATACTAAGTTTCAATCAAATTCCTCCAATACTTTTTAAGCTATTCTCCGGACAAGAGTGTGACGGAATGAAGGACGGACAAGGCGGTGACTATATGCCCTCCCTCCGGGTAGCATAAAAATCCTTAAACTGTTAGCTTGCAGCCTTTTGTTTTCGACAGGAGTTTTAACAATTAGCCTACCCTTTTTAACTGTAACGAAACTGCCGAAATCAAAGTATGGCCTAGTTAGGACAATAATAAGTACATATTGCATCTAAATAATAAATAAGTACGAGAAAAAAATAATAAGTATGGCCTGATCAGGAATTCCCCCCTCCATTCCCTGCACATGGTTTTCCATGAAAAGATTAAAAAGAGAAGCAAATATTATCGAACAAAAGACTATTGAATTTACGATCTGGTAGAATCACGAGGTAAGTAACTGATATCTGGCCTACGTGAATGACAAATATGGTTTTGTTCAAAATATTTATTCGCCTTTTTTAACGTAATGCAATACTATTCGGTAATAACGAAAGGGTTTCTCTAAGAATAATTGAGTGAAGAACAAACTAAGACGTTTTATATACTGACATTGCTGTTTTAAAGCGACTGACTCACTTATGTGTCGACCTTGAATAAAAAGGTTTATACATCTGGACAGTCTATCCGTAATTGTGAAGAACATTTGTAAGCAAAGTTACTGACTCATTTTTTGTTACAGAAACACATCACAACAAAAGCTTTACACCTTTTTATTTATGTTATCTGTTTGACAAAGGTGAATATATAGTGTCCGTGGTTCAGTGCTGTAGAACGCCGCTTTACATTTGACTGACCGAAAGGGAATGGGTTCAAATCCTGATAATATCATTTTTTTTCAGTTTTCATGGTGTATGAAAGCATGATATTATGTTTTTTTTTTTCCATAGCACGGCTCGTATATTAACTTATCTTAAAATCTCTTAAAGAGTTTTAGAAAAAAGTTGGACTAAGAGCGGCCCGTTGTTTCCTTGCTGTGTTTCAGAGGTATTGATTAATGAACTAGTTATTTTTTCAAGTCCTCATTTGAGGCAACTATTTAAAATTCTTCTTTGTTTATTTGGCTGATATCATATATTTCTTTAATTTGTTCAATTGAGTAAAAGTAACTAGACTGTTATATCTGTAATGTTCTTTGAAAACCAGTTTCGTATAAATAATGATTTTTCGGTAAAGATTGTATTATATCAGTGTGATGATAACAGTATTTCTTGTAAATCATTAGGTTCAAGATTCATACCAAATATTAATTACATCTTTCCAAAAGGATTAACAATATCCTAACTAACGTTTCTAGCATACGTTGACAGTTACAAGGTCAAAATTTGTTAATGAGTACCAAAGTTCTACTGTTTTCATTTAATAGCATTTTTCTTCTCCAACTTACTTTTAGACTTTCAATGAAAGAGGTCATGTCGACCATATGTAATCCTCCGGAAATTATATTTCTGACTAAAATTGACCTTTTTATTTTGTTAGGACCGTTGTTCCATATGAATTTACATGACAATGTTTCTATTTTTTTATTACATTTGATGGCGAATTGGGAAAGAGATAAAAAGATGTACATACTTGGATAAAATTGGGGATTTCAGGACCATAATTTTACCAACTTGTTCAATCTCCTATTTCATCGTTACATCTATTGATTAACTCTAAACAATTTATATTCATGATATCTTTTACATTTGCAGTAAACACCTGCTTTAGTTTTTTCAACATTTATTCGTTATCCTGACATTCAATAAAAAAAAGTTTGAAGTGTTGACATACAATATCTTAGTAAATGTTCAGTGCCGGCTACAATATTTCAGTGTCGTCTGCATAATGTCTAAGTTTATGTTCTTTATTATAAATATTTATACCTCGAATGTTACCATTTGACCTTATATTTCCAAGTATTTCGACGCTTGAAATAAAAAGATACTGTGAAGTAGTAATATTTAGTCAATACAACCTGTGCATAACTGGTCTGAATGGAAAGTCATAATAGCTAAGGTATTGCTGAGCGTGATGTTTGAATAGCCTGGTTTTTTCTTTCATCTATTAAATGTGTAACTTTGAGAAATTCCCTGAAATAAATGAAATGTCCTTCAGTCTATTGCACAGGGAAGTAATGGTAATACCCAGTTACACGAAATCATGAATGTAGGTCAAGGTTTGGTGTCCTTCAAACTATAACGCCATGAATATCGATTAAAACTATCATGTGCAGTTTGCCTGATCTGCCATTACACAAAAATAAAATAAAAAGTAAATATAAACTTTAATAAGTGCATTTGGTAATATACAGGAATAGTTATTTGTCGTGATATAAATTCACAGAATTTGTTTTTGTTTTTTTGTTTTTTCATAAAAAAAGTTTGTGTAAATAAATTAGCAAGGTAGAAATATCATATCTTTTCTACATGTCAACACTAAATACCAAACGTTAAAGCTAATCTCTAATTAGCTTTCGTCCATCTTTCTTTTTTTTTCATTCCACGAAAAGTTTTAAGCATCAGATATAGAATCGGAATTTATGCATTACTCTGAAAATGAAAAGTTTCTATTTGTTTTTAAAAACAAATCGCTTGTTCGTTTTACAGCCAAAACCTGCTTTTATATTTTAAGAAACTTGTATGTTAAATAGCTCTAGACAATTTTAATAAAGCTACATGTATAATATCGGTGTCATAAGACATAAGAGCATAGTAGGGAACCTACCAATTACTTCATAAGAATTTTATCTCAGACTTCGTTTTAGTATTTTACACTGTTTTAGAGTAATATAATACATGTATGAATGGCACTGGTATTATAGGGCTAGTATAATAATAGATTTTAGTTCAGATTAACAACAAACAGGACTTCTATATACCTATGTTCTGTATTGTACATTATCAGTTTTGTAGCTTTTATCTTGCTGTATGATATATAACTGGTTATAATTCAAACTGGTCAGACATAGCTCTTTTAAGTCCAATAGTCTTGGATTTTAACACACTATTTAATAATATAAGGTTATGTTTAACTGTAAATGTACTTAATGTTGTAAAGGAGGCATACTCAAGTATAAAGAAGTTAAATTATCGTGGCTAGGTCTGATCTGCTAGTAATATAATTTTTCTTGTTTTACCAATATTTTATCTACAAATACATCACAGTCTCTTATAATTCAAATGTGAATGACATTGTACAATTTATTACATGTTTTATCGTTGTATATATGTATGTATTGATGTACAATGATGAGACTATAATAAAGAATAAAAACATCACTTGTTGAAAGATGAGACAATTTCAAGAAAGATTTCTTTGTCACACTAAGTCTTAAATACTGAGACAAACAAATATAATTGGTAAACCTACAAAATAGGCATGATTAAATGCATTGAATGCATGTGAAAATCGGTTTAATTTTAATGGGTAGACAAAGGAAATAATTATATTGAACGAACAAAAAAAAAAAAAAAAAAAAAAAAAAAAAAAAAAAAAAAAAAAAAAAAAACATTGATGCACAGCATAAAGTCGGCGCAGAAGATTCTGAATACATCAAAATGTCTTATACATAAATTTTTCTCACATACAGAATATTCATATATTATCGGTACCGGATGTCCATTTGACACACTCCCTCTGCAGAGATTACTTATTTCATGTTGTGGGAGATAGTGCAAGACACTGCAAGCAAGAGACACTCCCGGTTCTTTTCCATGCTCATTGTATAGCACTGACACATGGGACCTCAGTTTAATGTCCAATCCTAAAGACAATTAGTGGAAGAGCGGGGGATCGAACTCAGGATTACCAGTCCGGCTTGTAACCACAGGACCACTGATCCGATATAACTGTATCTATCTAGCTACTTGAGTTTATTCATCGTCGCTACCGATGCTCATATGTCCGACGCCCCCTGCAAAGATAAGTCATTTTATGTTGTGGGGGATTGTGAAGGATACAAAAAGCAACCCATTCCAGAGACACCCCTGGTTCTTTAGCATGCTCAGCGTACAACACTGATACATTGGAACACGGTTTAACGTTTCATTCAAAAGACAATTAGTAATGTTAGTGGAGGAGTGATCCCTGGGTTACCAGTCCAGCGAGTTCCAACTGGACCACTGATTTGCTCCTATAGCTGTTTAACTGTTAGTGCATTTAAATAGACCTTCTGTGAGTGCATTTCATACTCATGTTGCCTCGATCATAAGTAGTTTGCTAAACCAACGCTCTACCCACTGCGCCAAAACTCACTGTCAGAGGTAGAGCTCTACAGACACAGGTGTGGACTAAATAAAAGTACACGTACTCTTCAGTTCATTATTCCGTAGGTAAGTTCAAAAGAACCCGGAAAAAGCGGAAACATATGGGCCGGTATCATGTTAGCGGATATTTACTGAGCTCTTATTTCGGTCCTTATTTCGACACATTTAGCGCCACACCGCATCACACCACGCTACAATATAAATTTCAATATTTTCATTCAGTGAAACGATATAATAATAATAATAATAATAATAAGTTGGTTGCTTAAAAAAGCATTTAATGGGTTTTGCCCAAACATTGAATTGTACATGTGAGCATAAGTTGACATGCATTATTTCTTGCAATATTGATAGTAATCTTCATGCATTAATGTTTGTCAAATATTGTCATAGTGCAAACATTCTGCCAAATGTGCAGCTACGAGAGGCGTTCAACTTATATTTGAACAAAATAAACACCAGTGTACTATGGGTGGTAAAGGTGTTTCATTGTAATAAATTTTCGATATGTGAACTATGCCGGTAGTAGACCATTCGGCAACGCTTGCGCCAAGAATTTAATGTTTTGTTAATTATATGGTCCACTGGAACTGCTTCAAGCGACTTTGGCATTCATTCCTTTGGTGTAATTAAGTAAACTTTCCTAGAAATGAGGTTGTTTAATATATTATTGGAAGAGTAGCTTGAGGCACTGTCCTGATGAAACACCATGTTTTTTGTGTATCACCGGGAAACAATCTTGGGACATCTTTGTCCAGGAATGGCTTCAGAACGTTATTAATATAGCAGTATGAGTTGATATCAATACCTTTGTCAATGATTCTGATTTCTGTTTTGACATTCTAACAAACACAAGCCAATGCCATGAATCCTCCTGCAAAGGCATCACGCATAATAAACTTAAATTTGTCGTCGACGTTATACCTCTTACATACGTAAGAAATTTTACGACGGCCATAACTGGCATCTAGATAGAAGAAGAATTCGTCAGACGTTACGGCGTTCTTCCATTTGCAACCACTCAACTTCTGGTATAGTTTCCAAGACCGTTGGTGTCGTTTAGTAATCTGGGCAGTGTTGAGTTGATAGACTCTGTTGTGTAACTGCTTATTACATGTATAAAGGGACGCAACACTATATATCATAAGCTGTATATGATCTAAGAGTTATTGTTCCATTACAATATATTATGAAGGTTCTGTTGTTAACAGTCAGTTTGAGTTTTGTGATGTACAATAAAGCATAAAACCATTCAACAATGTTACACCCCATTCGCTATAACATAAAGATTAAATTAAAAACAGAAACTAATAGTCCAGAAATCTTGGGCAAAGAAATTATTACAGACCGCGATTTAATGTATAAATTAGAAAATGATATCTCGATCCTGGGCAAAATTACCTAATATCTAAAACAAGTTAGCTGATGAAAAAAGCATCCAATATGTTATTGCTAACAATTGAATTGTACATATGGTCACATATACATGCAATGTGTGTTGCGATATTGCTAGTCGTCTTCTTGTTTTAGTATTTCTGTACATGTTAGTAAATATTGTCAGAATGTAAACATATTGCCTTATGTGAATTTGTACTCATTACTTGGCGTGCACATTAAACTAAGCATGGAAAAGAACCAGAGGTGTCTTTGGAATGCGATGCTTTCCGTATTTTGCACTACCCACTACGACCTAAAATAACTAACCTGTTCATTGGGCATCGGTCATATGGGAAATCAGTAACGCAATAAATAAACTTTCAAATAGATTGAGCAAAACACAGTTATTTTAGCAATGCGCACATCGCCTGCTAACTTACATGCATCTTCTTAATTATTGGGATTGTTCAAATTGATAACATTCTAAGCATTCATTTAAATGAGGCTTCATTTTTAAAGTATCAAATCCAATGTTTTTATTAAATATTAAGAAGTGTGACACATGCTTCTACGGCATAAACAGTTGCAAAAAACGTCAGTCTCACTTGAAAGTCTGTTGTTGTACGTGCAGTGTATTAATCTTAATTTTAAAACTGTCGTAATTAAAAAAAATACAAAATTATACGTCAGTTAACAGTCAATTCTTCTGTAAAATACACATAATTTACCTGAAAAAAAAAACAAAAACAAACAAAACACACACACACACACACACAAACTAGTATCTGTCAGTCACTAAAAGTCGGATTCAATACACTGAATGGAGCTTCCTTTATTTTCTAACGCTCGCCTATCAACATTAAGCAATGTCTTACAATTGCACAGTGTTTCAACTTAGAGCGCAGGCAGGATTACAAGTCCGCGGAATAAGAATGTTCGAAATCTCCGGCTCCACAGGTCCTGCTGGTTACACACTGCTGGTTAAACTAATTAAAATCCTACAGTGTTTCAATGTAACATGAAGTCCCAATATCACTTTATTAGCTTCTGAAGATGCTTCCTTTGCCGATTTATGGTAAGAAGCATTCATGAAAAACAATTACAATTTCATTCAGTTTTTTTTTCATAGCATGACCACTCAACTTTTCCGGTATATCGTCTCTGACAGGGTCTTTCAAATAGGATGGATCCTGTTTGAAAGACCCCGTCTCGAAGGAGATCGCCCGAGACACTTTGGTATTTTTATTACAATCTATTGAAATTTCTCTTTTATTTTAAAACGACAAAAAATAGCCAAGAAATGACCGCCACATTTATCTTCTTCAATATATGTGTTGTTTTCAAGTAAAATTATTTTCGGCACAACCTTTCCATTTTTACGAATCAGACAGCTTTGTTTTCTCAAAGCTCCGCAAAACCTTGTCTGGCTCCCGGTCGTATTTTGCCAGGAAAAAGTTTGTCCCGATAATGATAATGGTAAGGGGCAGGCAATCCAGACTCTGAATTGGTCGTGTATAACTTGCTGCATTTTCACTGTCAATAGACGCTAAAGTTGCCTCAATAAAGGCAATCTCCTCGCAGTGGTATCCCCTTCATACCTCGGAAAAGATCTCTGCCGACACGTGTTAACCTTAGCAGGATTTCAGTTATACATGTATGAACTTTTTAAAGATTTTTTCTCTTATTTTGTTTAGTTATAATTGGAATTGCATTGATTAACGTGCCTGGATGTAATGAAATTACAAAAAAGAAACTTGAAAAAAGTTTAACGTTTTCCTTATTTCCTTACGACCGTCATCGCATGACATGTCTGCCGGCAGAGATTACTGTACTGAAAGGGAAGTAACCGCTGCTTAGTTTTTTGCTAAGGGTTATAACCCAATCAGTCTAGAAGTCTCGGACATCCTTACTCTGCGGCCGTACATGCGGTGAAGTTTTAGCACCTTTTGTTCTTTAATTGTCAGAGTATATGTCACAACACATATTTTTTTTCTATTCATTTTATCATTTTCATATTCAATACAAAGAACAATACTCTTATATGTATATAAATTTATAATATATATAATATCATATAAATATTATATAAGGGATGAAAGCAAATCCAAGGGCAACCGGTATCGACGATAAATAAACTCAAACAAAAGAAGCATTATATAGTTATTTTATGTTAAACTGTATAGATTCCTCTGTTGAATTTAAACACAACATTTACCTAAGATAACAAAAACAAACATTTGCCAGTCACAGTGGAAAAAAATCAGATTCTTTACATTAAATACAGCTTCCTTCATTTTTTAACTATCGCTCATAAACATGAAAAAAATCTAATGATTGCACATTGTTATGGGCCACAAATGGGTCCACCGATAGGATCGCCGGGCCATAGAAGAAGGATGTCCGAAAATCCAGATTTTATTGTCCGAAGATGCCCAGTCGAAGTTCGAAAAGTCGCCACTGTACTGGATGCGTAAGGGTATCACCCAACAAAATCGTCAATAATAACTTGACCAAACTTTTGCTTTAACTTTGACAATATCAAATATAGTTACCGACTATTGAATAAATTTTGCCATGCATATGCTTGATAAATTGATGACAAACTTTAAACATTTCGAGGCAGCACTAAATACCCAAAACACACAAAAATATATACTAATACACTTCAATTGTATTATTATATCAGCAATTTAAAAAAAAAAAAAATTAGCAAGACTAAGGGCATAACTTCAAATATTTGATGGGAAAATACACGTTTATGTTGTAATTTTACAGGTAATACTCATCAGGATTTTGTTCAAGCATAGTACTGTGAAAACAAAACCTTTTGATAATTCCTAATAAGGTATGCGTATGAAGATACCAGATTACTTCTAATATGTATGACAGATCATCTTCAAATTTTCGCTGTTTTTTTATTTATTGTTTTTTTTTTTTCATTTTCTAGTTTACTTCTGCCATTTATATACATATATATATATATACCCAAATATACCCAAATCACCCAAATATATATATATCAAATCTATTTGGGTGATTTGGGTATATTTGGGTATTTCGTGCTGCCTATCGTTCAGTCTGGTCCCCAGCGTACTTGTATAGTGAATACACAGCGAAGGGGCAGGTAATCCAGACTACCTATCTTTGTATACGCTCCCTTAGCAGCTAAATGAATACACTACCGTTACTTCAAGTAAGCAGGGGCGTAGCAAGGGCTTTTGAAGGTGTACGCAAAATCCTAGGGGGGTCCGGGGGCATGCTCCCCCGGGATTTTTTTCCCTGTAGATCGTCTCAGGAGCGTTTTGGTGGGCTTTCGGCATAAAATAAGTCATATTTTTTTCACCAATTTTACTCGATTTTTTTTTTCACAATGACATTTTGCGAAAAATAACTCAGATTTGTTTCATACACCCCCCTCCCCCCTCAGGCCTAAGTTTTTATTGCATTTTTGGCGTTTGTATTTTTACGATTTTCTGGACCAATGTGTACGCAGCTGCGAATTCTGCGTACTGGTAGCTACGCGCCTGAAACATACGACCGATGCGCAGGAGAGTAATCTTTGTGCTGTTTATACGACGTTTTACCAAGATCAAGGTTAGAAAATAAGACTTAACTGTACATATTGACTCCTCAAATATTTTGTAAGATTAATTGATACGATGAAGACTACCAAATTTCAAGCATATTTTACTATAGATATTCACTCTGGATATAATAACCGATTGCTTTAAGTTAGATATCATGGTATTATACTACATGATGCATGGAAAGAAAAATGTGTTTATCAGAAAGATAACGATATACTGCACATAGAATAAGGACAAACAAGCATTCATGTAACTGGAAATACAAATATAAATCGATTTGGAGAGGAGCAAAAAAGACTGTGGTCAGATGGTGCACTGTGATAGTACTTTAGGTCAAAATAGAAAAAAAATCAGATTCTAAAACATTGAAAAGTAACATGTTCAAGTTCATCATACTGCGGTTTCTCCTGCCGGCAAGTGTAGCTTTGTCTGCACCGTGCGAGTACACCATTGAACCTGTAACTGAAACCTTCGGCGGGAAAGTTGACGGAATAAAGCTGAAAGATCTTGATGACGAATGTGCAGTCAGACTGAAGCAAGAGGCATACATGTACAGGTTTCTATTGTTTTCTGATCAGGATTTACATTGGCAAGACCAAATACACTTCACTGAGCTTCTAGGCACACCGTTTACTGAAACATCTTCTATCAACCGTAAAAAACATGAAAAGATTCCAGATACAAGACTAGGATACTTTTCTAATGATCCTAAAGAAGGAATTGTAGCGGTCGGCATAGAAGGCTGGCACGTGGATGGGAATGTAGCGGAAACTCCCCATATGTTTACGCTGATTTATTGCATAAGTAATAACAAAAATGGACCAACGCTGGTTGTTCCCTTGAAAGAAATTGTTGACATGCTGAAAGATGGAGAGAGAAAGTATTTAGAAAAGGTTTTCTTTGTAAGTAGACATAATTCAAGTATAATCCATCCTCTGTTATACAAGGAGCAGAACAGGGATGATGATACTATAATGCTAGCTCTTGGTAAGCTTTCAGGACAGTATTTAGAAGAAACTGAAGATGGTTCTAGACGTGTGATGTCATCCGAGGAAACCAAAGCTGTGCAAGATTTACTTGAGATGAAAATTTTAAGCTCAAATAAGATCTATTCCCATCAGTATCAACCAGGCGATCTGATGATGTTATATAATCCATCTGTGGCCCATATAGCTGGACCAGGCTCACAGACACCACGGAATATTTCTGGACTTCGACTGATGAGTCGGACAACAGTGTTAGGCGAGCGAAGACCTTCAAAGCTCACAAAGATACAGTACGAATGTTCCAAGTTACCTCCATTTGAATCAGGGTATTGCTTGTTTTCTTTGAAAGGGTCTGTATTTTATCCTAGAACTGGTGTGTTTGATTCACAGCAAAAAGCCAGAAAGCATTGTAAACGTATCAATAAAAATGCTGACTTGGCAGTTCTTCCAACTTTAGAGTGGAATGAGAAAGTGAAAGACATTATTTCCTGCACTGGCGTTCCACACTGGGTAAATGCTAAAAATCCTCATGATAAAGATGTGTTTTGGGAAGGGGCAGATGAGAAAAGTAACTTCACACTGTGGGATGTAAGGACTGGGCAGCCTAACGACTGTGATATGATTGAAGATTGTGTTATAATTGGACCATACGGACACTGGTTTGATGTTCCATGCAGTGGACCAAAAATCAAGGAAGGGTCAGACCCAGGCCCCGTGATGACGTGGGAAGATGGGGAAAGAAAAATGTTTAATATATATCCACTGTGTGGTGTTGAAATGAAGTATCTTAGAGAAAGTGACTCTATCAAAATGATATGAAGAATATAAATTAATTTTTAATGCATTATCTGACCACATGAAACAAGATAAAATAAAATTGTTGTTACCTGCAGTTAAGTACAGACACTGTGGTTTAATCTACGATGATAAAAAACAAGGTAGAAAAGTGAAATTGTAAGAAGTGCTTAATGTCCAGTACAGTGTAATGCTAATGAAAAAAAAAAAATAATAACGGCATTATCAGTAATAAGTCTTGTAGAAAATATGTATGTTTTCAATAAAATTTAGACTCTTTCAGTCATTGATAATTTCCGTACTCTTTCACTTGTCAAAGTGGTGAACTTGTGAAATGATATAATTTCTGACTGTCCAGTGTGCTGAAAATAACCTTGTTGTTCAAACTTGCAAATAACACGCATGCTATTTTAACAAAAACATATACTGACAAAGTACAGGGGTACATTTTGAAAACCATTTGTTGAATATGAATGAAGCTGTTTACAAAAAGTTTGGATTTGGATGGTAATAGTAATTTCCTGAATAATACACTTATTGAATTTTTGAATAATCTGTTTCAAGGTAAGGTAGTGAAACACAGTTTCTTTTAGTAATTTGTTTCAAGAAAGGCAATGTTTTATTTCGGATAGGTGATTTGTCCAACATGTTTTGACCAGACTAAAAATTCATTTGGACAAAAAGTTTTTACATACAGAAAAAATATTCAGGATTAATATCACGGAAACAAATAATGAAAATTTAATTGTATACACTTGGTCCCGTCAGATTTAATTGAACTTTATATAATAGAATACCAACTGAAAACATTGAACCACAAATACAAAGCTATTTGAAGATCTATGGGTTTTAGTTCGACAGCCAAAATTCTACCTTGCGTAAGTAGGACATGCCCCATAGCATTTAAACAGTGTTCTAAAAGTATCTGTCAATTGTTGATGTACCTTGATTGCCATGTGGTACAAACTCTAGAGTTTCAGAGAAGACAAAAACTGTCACTGAAAGATGACAATGCTCCCGAAGAAGGTAAACTGTAGATCCTTCTATTAAAGAAGTGGGTTTTGTGATGATTTGACACTAAGGTCAAAGTCATTTAGGTGTCAAGGTAAAACAAATGCATGTAGGCAATAGGGCAGATCTCTCCCAAAGAATTGTGTACAAACATAACTAACTCTGTTGAGTAATGAGGGAGTTGTGGTCAGTATTTGTATTTTTGTCAATTGAACCTTCGAGGCCAACGTCATTCAGGAGTCAATGTCAAATCAATATTTCTTGTTCAAAAAGGTATTGTGTTCAAGTATCAAGTAAATCCATGAACTAATAAGGCAATGTTAAATTTTATAACGCAACTGAGCAGATGCTCAGGGTGAGTATTGGGATCATCCTGCGTCCGTCGTTGGTCGTCAACATTTTACTTCAAATCTCCCCCTCCCCAAACCTCAAGGCCATTTTTAAAATAAACTTAACAGGATGTTCCTCAACATCTGATTAAAATCATATTCTAAACATCGCTATGCTATTAGGATCTGAGGTCGACCAATAGAAGGTCACCTTCTCGTGACCTATCCATCAGCCAATCAGAGCAACGCTTCCACCCTCATGGAAGTAAATGTTCAACTTGTAAAAATCTATTTATATAGCTGGGATCCCAAAAAATTACCTGCCATATATATAAACTGTCACTGAACTGAGGTAAATTTATTTGTCAAGATCTTCCAAAATAATGAAATTTATGTTTGTGCAGGATATTAGTAGTCAGTCACTTGCGGAGAAATTGGCAATTACTGGTTAGTTATCCAGAAAAACTGGTTAGGTGGACTGACCGCCGAGATATAACATATCTTGAAATCGGCGTTAAACCCAAAAAACAACAACGGTCATAAGCTACAGTGTCATTGGCTGGGATATAAATAACAATAGTGGAAATTCCAGATTATCGAGAAGACAGAAATAAATGCGTCGTCTTCAGATCTAACCGTAGGGAGATCGTGAACTTCAGTCAGATTGGTGTTCCTTATTTATTGCCATTTTTTAAAATTGCTCAAACCCTTCCGCCCCATTGCACATAAGGGCTGCAAAAGCTAAAAATAGAAAAAAAATCAAACAACATATCCTTCTAAACTGCAGGGTCATTTTCCACCAAATTTCAAAGAAATGTTTCTTACATAGACCTCTATCAAAATTGCTCAAATGGTTCTGCTAGATTACACAAAATGGCCACCAAAGCTAAAAATAGATTTTTGTCAATATTTGTATTGAAATGACATCTCGTTCTAAACCACTTGGCCATTTTTAACCAAGTTTGACAAAAATGTTCCTTATACTGCCCTTTTCTTAAATTGCTCAATCCGTTCCGCTACACACATTTTATAAACATTAGAGGTCCCAAATCTATGTGACGTCATCAGTTAACTGACACGAACTCATAAGAAGCATCTGAGTGATCAAGATTGACAAGGGTCGTGTTTGTTTTGAGGTGAGTACGACATGATCTTTTAAGATTTTTGTTAAATTCTTGCTGCATATAGTACATAAACATATTCACATATGTATTTACGAAATGAAAGATATACGTTGGGTGCATATTATGCGCATGCGCGGATATTTAACATAAAGTGGCACGAACTTATAGGTGTAGTGGCTAAAATTGAGACGGTTTTTCTCTGTTTCACAAAATGGCCACCGGAGCTAAAAATAGATTTTCGTCAATATTTTGCTTCAAAACACACTGTCATGTCATTTTTCACTGAATTTAATAGAAATGTTTTTTATATTGCATTTTTCTAAAACTGCTCAAACAGTTCTGCTTCGTTGCATTTCTTCTTCTTTTTCAAAATATTGTGCCGGTCTTACTATGGAGCATCAACACACAAGTGACTTTACAAGGTCGTTGTGAGAAGGTACTAGTGCAGATTAAAACGGATAAAAACAGAAGTGTTCACTGCTAGTGGGCTGCCAGCCTAGCCTTGAAGCTGTCAAGGGTAGGGGCTGTGGCTATGGTCTCTGGCATCTGTTCCACAAACGAATACCAGAAGGGAAGAAGGAGCACTTGTATACATCTGTCCTGCAGTTGGGGACTAGGAACCTGAGAGTGTGTCCTCTAGTTGACGGTCCTGATGGATGTAAATGAGCAGCAGCAGGGATGTCAACCAGGCAGTGGCTTATCCTGTAAATCATAATGACCTTGGCAGTGCAGCGTCTCTCTTGGAGCGTCGACCACTGGAGTTCTGCCATCATCTCTGTGGTGCTGCTTGTTGTGTGGTAGTCTCCAGTCACAAAGCGTGCAACTCTTCTCTGGACTGCCTCCAAAGTGCTGATATTGCTGTTGGTGTGAGGGTCCCAGACAGATGACGCGTACTCTAAGATGGGTCTCACCAGGGTCTTGTAGCACTGGGCCTTAATCTTTGATGGGCATCTGACGAGGTTCCTTCTTAGGAAAGATAGGCTGTTGTTGGCCTTCTTTGTGACTGCGTCCACATGAGGGTTCCAGGACAGTTTGTTGTTGAGAGTCACCCCCAGATACCTGCCATTCTGTACCATGCAGAGGTCATGCTTGTGGGTCTGGTATGTAGCCTGGATGAGGTTCTTTCTGCGGGAGATGCGTATCACCTCGCACTTGCCCGGGTTGAACTGCATTTGCCAGTCTGAAACCCACTGCTCCAGCTTTAACAGGTCATCTTGCAGTGCTGTTGAGTCCTCAGCTGTTCTGATCTTGCGATACAGGAGGTTGTCGTCTGCAAAGAGCCTTGTTGTTGACGATACTCTTCAGGGCATTTCGTTAATATATAGCAGGAATAGTAGGGGTCCGAGGACAGATCCCTAAGGGACACCGGACGTTACTGGTACTGATGGTGATGATTGGCCTTCTACAACAACCTGTTGGGTCCGACCTGTAAGGAAGATCTATATCAAACCGAGAGTGGAACCGTGGACCCCATAGTGGTTGATCTTGTGCTGATGAGGCACTTTGTCGAACGCCTTGCTGAAGTCTAAGAGGATGGGATCAATCTGTTCACCCTCTTCTATCCCCTTCGCTAGGTCATGCAGGATGAGAATGAGTTGGCTCTCACATGACCTGCGCTTACGGAACCCATGCTATTGTTCACAGAGGGCATTGTGCATGTCAAGGTGGCGCATGACTTGACTGTGGATAATATGCTCCATCAGTTTGCAGCACACCGACGTAAGGGAGATAGGTCTGTAGTTTTCTGGAGCAGTTCTGTCCCCTTTCTTGAACAGTGGAGTAACTAAGGCCTGCTTCCAATCATCTGGCACCTTGCCTTGTGTCAAGGAGGCTTGGAATATAAGTGTCAGGGATGGGGATAGTTCTGTTGCACAGCACTTCAAGAAGTGGGGGGTATGTTGTCTGGGCCCTGGGCCTTGTGGGGATTCAGATCTGTCAACAACTTTCGGACACCCAGTCGATACTGAAGTCCTCCATGTTGGGTATAGTACGCTCACCCATATCTGGCATTTTGTTGTGGTCCTCTTCAGTAAACACACTACTGAACTGATTGTTGAGTATGGTGGCCTTAGCTGTAGGATCACAGTGTCCAATACCATCTCTTTTAAGTAGTGAGACGCCGCTGCTGTCTTGTCGTTTGTTGCTGATGAATGAATACAGCTTTTTGGGGTTGTTGTCACTGGCAACCATGTTGTTTATGTATTCATTGTATGCTTTTTGCATTGATGTTGGACATTCTTCTGGAGTGACTTGAATTTCATATAGGCGCGTTTCTTTCTCTTAGTCATGCACTTTATCTGGTTGGTTATCCATGGTTGGTTGATTCTTCTGGAAGACATTTTTGAAGGAATGTGTTCATTGATGATAGTTGTGCAGTATATTTGAATGTATGCCACAGTATGTTGATGTCTGTGTTGGTGGTGTTGGTGCTAGTAAATGATTTATTGAATTCGCTGACTCTGTGATTTAGGCTGTTCATATCTGCTTTTCCAAAAGAAGGATTTTCCTGCTGGGCAGCTTTTTACGTACAGCTCTAGTGTCGACTTCGGCAAAATCAATGCCGTGTCACTAACTCCTGGTAAAGGCTTTGTCCTGATGAGTAATGATGACCTTTTAGTGATAAAAAGATCGAAAGTGCTTTTATCTCTTGTTTCAAATTTTACCATCTGTTCTGAGCCAGTGTCGTAGATCAGTTCTAGGAGCTGATGTTCTTACTGTATTGTTGGCCAGTAATACAGTTGGTTCTCCAGTCAATGTCAGGTGAGTTAAAGTCACCTGCTTGCCATATTGTTGCCTCTGGGTGTCGGCGATGGATATCCGTGATAGACTCTCTCATCTCGGTCATGTAGGTAGAATAAAATGAAATAAAAATACATAAAAGACTTTTGGTTTTGAACAGAAAAGGATTATTCAACCTGATTTTAGAATGTTTGTCATATATCTACCTATAAAAAGGTTCCACTCAAATGCACAAAATGGCACCCATATCTAAAAATAGGGTTTTGTCAACATTTTACTTCAAATGACATCTCCTTACAAGCTGTTAGCTCAAAATTGCCTTTTGCGCCATAGGTTCTATTTGTATAAATCATGAGATCTTTGTAAGTATTCTATTTGAAAATCTGACTTTTGCACAACAGTAGACCCACAGCCTAAGTACTCAGGTGAGCGGTCCAGGACCATCATGGCCCTCGTTTGATGGAAAGACTGACTGACAGCTGAAGACCCATCATTCGAAGATCTCTCCCAAAGGATTGTTTGCAAATATGAGCTAAATGTGTTGATTCAAGTTTTTTTTACTATTTGACCTCAAGGTCAGGGTCATTTAGGCGTCAAGGAAACAAAATTTACGTCATTGGAAAGACCTCTCCCAAAGGGTTATTGTTCTCAGACATGAACTATATCTGTTGAGCAAGGTAGTTTTGACAATTGGATCTTTAAAAAGAAGGTCATTCAGGGTCAAAATTATATAAGTCATGAATGTGGGGAGGTTTTAAAGGCCTTTAAGGGGTGTTGTGTTCTAGTATGAAGTAAATCCATTTACTAATAAGGAAGGTATGGGCAAAGTTACAGTTTTCTGGCATTGAAGGACGGACGCACAGTGGGGGGAAGGGGGCATAAAAAGACAAACAAGAAGTTCAATGACATTTTTTTATTTTTTCACATTTTGTATTTGACAATACTTATTGGTAATGACATAGGAGACAGGGGTCACTTTAAGAATACAGATGTCTACACAAACTGTAAAACAGCAGCTGAAGTAGTAAGTGTGCAGAGACATAGCTTTGTACATCAAAAATGAAAAACAGTTGAGATCAAGATGCTTCATCAATTTTGCACCTTGACTTACAAAGTTACAACAATTAACTCCTAAAAAGCTTTGTTAATGGTATATCAGTGAAGACAGTATTAGAAGGCTTTGTTCTATGAATATAACTTTCTGAAGTATGAAAATGTTGTAACTAAATTTGTGAAAGTGCGTATTTTTGGCTGGAAAATGGTGGAGATTAAATCTATTCAAAATGTATTCAAAAACGTGTCTGTGAGAGTTCAGACCTTGTAAAAGAGGTATATAATGTCATGTCAAAGGCTTACGTATACAAATTTTGAACAAAGTCATTCCTGTAGAAAATCCCTCAAAATGATTTTCCTCATACTGACAAAATCCATAAAACCGTCTTTTCATTAATAATGTTATATTTAAGTTGAAACAAACTTATGCTGATGCATTCAAACTCTGACAAAATGTTTGCAATTGGTTTAAACTTCAATGAAATATCACTTTTCATTTCATAGCAGGACTACTAACAAAATGAGCTAAATTCAGTCTGTGGGAATTTGTGCAGGTGGCTTAAACCAGTCTGTGGGAATTTGTGCAGGTTGCGTTTTGTCCGTCCCCCTAACATAGATAAACATTTAACTGGTGAACATAATGGAAGACTTTCAGATCACAGAGGATAATAGAAGAGTCATAAAATTCTTCATAAATAAAATGATTATAAATAACTGACCTACTATATATATGTAAAAAACTTTATACAATAATTCATAAAACTCAACAGAATCGAGTCTAGACTAGCTAGAACCTGTATTACATTCATTAATACAATAATATACATGTAAATATTACATAAAAACATTCACACCAATGCTCATATTCCAAAGTTATCATCACGGCTTCTGAACAATGTTAGACATAAAAATGGTTAATCTTTTTCTTCTATTATAAAAGTGTATACATCCATCACTTTTACACCTTTACACTTGTTCATACTGAATTGTGACAATAAAATCACCATTTAAGCTGTATTGCAAACAAAAATAAAATTAAGGGAAACACTATGCAACATTTGTGAAAATTGTTTAACTTAAAATTGAATATTTATGCTTAACTTTTTTCAATGTATTTGCACTCCTTAAATATTTTGTTTTTGTGAGACTAACCATGAAATATCATGCATAATGTTTATAAAGGATCATAAAACATAGAGCGAACATCTTATTAATCCATAATCTGTATAGTTTATCTAAAATTAATGTTAGTGTTGCATTGGTGAAAAATACCCTGTATTAATACTCTGGCTGCATAGATATGAACACAGAAAATTTCAACCAATCAGAAATGCATAAAAAGCTCTGGGATATACCAATCCAAATTGTGTCCAAAATGAGACAGCTAATCAGAGCTCTTATTTAAGCTAATCGGAGCTCGTATAGAATTAAGTGCTGTGAAATTTAAGCCAATCAAAACTGCTGGCAAAAATAAGTGAGATTTCTGCAAGTCAGACCAGTGATCTTCCATTGAAACCTAATTCCAGATGTGCAAATTGATATTTTCCTATTTTCTATATAACAGAACACCACACTTCAAACAATTACAAGGGATGAAGATGATTAGAGTATAATGCCTTTCAATTAACTGAGTACAGGTAATAATAACACTGATGCAAAAGAGGTATGGGTTGTAAGAAAACAAGATCAGAAAAGAAAACTGTTAAAAATAATTAAAAGCTTGAAAATCAGGCATCTATCACAGTAAAAACTTTTATTCCCTTGTTAACAACGCATTAAAACAACTGATGACACAGTCTTTCAAGCTCCTCAACAGTGGTATGAAGGCGGGTGGGGTACAGGGAAGTAACCTAAATATTGCATCACTTTGTTTTTTTATAATCAAAGAGCAAAGTCAAGGTAATAAAATATTGTTTACCAGATGAATAACTGGTTGTTCTTGACAATTGCAAACTATTATCCCCTAGGTAACACAGCATGTTCTGACTTAACAAGAGCTTGGATTGAGAGGAAAATATGCTCTCTGTATGGTCACAAATATCGAAAGCAAAACAATACAATGAGATCTAACAACTACATATTTATAAACATATAAACCAAAAACAAATTGTAAATATTTTTTTTCAAATGCACTTCAGGGACTATGAAACAGGATTTTTTAAACAGCACCTTGATTGTAAAAATCATATAAAGTATTTAAATAAATTGTGTATAAATACATTCTCTTTTCAACAATAGTAATATAATGAACAGTAGTCCAAAAGTTGTCATTAACAACAATAAAGTTATTTCACAGCTATAAAACTAACACTGAAGTCAGCTGTTTAAATACTTTCAAATATCAATGTATATTAAATGCTCCACATAAATTGCACAATATAAGCTAAGAGCTGCCAGTGTTTTCTGATTTTATGTAATTAATACTTCCTTTCTCATGAAACACACCTTAAATACAGGTTGAGGAACCAATGTTCTAACACCTATCTGATACATGTATGCAGCAATGGAAGCTTGGTTTTCATCTATACCTTTACTAACAACTGTATGAATGCTAATTAATGTAAATAGCATTTTCTTTCTCCTTTTTTTGTTCTTTCCTTTTACAGCTGAACTTCAACTGAACATGACTTTTACTACTATTTCAACATAACTGAGGCAAAAACCATTTTCAAAGAAATCTTGTAAGTCACAGTTATTGAGAATAGTTGATGGATCTTAGATTTCCAAAAGAGATTTAACCCCATTTTTACATGTAAAACCAATGTAAATGGGATTTTTTCATCCATCACACACAGTCAGTGAGAGAACACAGAAGCCACAGCAAAAAGGCAAGCACAGGCACCAGGATATCTGGCAGGCAGATAACTTTTTTTCTTGTAATATTACAAAAAGCATTCAACTTGCCTTTCTCTGAATTTCTTCATTCATAATCCATTAAAATAGATAATGGCAAGGGAAAGTAATAAAGCAAAGGAAAGAACAGAATCTGTAACAGTTCTACTAATATCTCAATAAACAGTTCTGATTCATACTTCGACATATCAAAAAACTTATCATATCAGACTGGTTACATAAACAGTGTACTATAAGGATTTACAGCAGCCCGTGTTGTTAGTCAGACTGCTTTTTATCATATTTTTACAATGCAGAGTCTTGAAGGAAATGTTGACTTGCATACAGCCTCTTGAAGATGTTCCAGATCTATCAACATGTTAGATAAATTTACACAAGAATGGTCACAAACTGATCTATTTATATATCAAAAAACATGTCTGCAGTTCTCTTTGACTAGATTTTGTGATTTCCTACATCAGCCTTTTATAAAAACCACCACACAGACTTGCTAACATTATTTTAATGTTTTACACCATGAGAGAGTTCCTTTGTGGGATACTTAGCACTTTTTCATATAAATTTGTAAATGAATGTTTTATGGGTCTTACGCTGTACACTTCACTTAATAGTTGTACCAACACTGTACACTGTTTCCAAGAATTCCATAAATGCTTGCTGTTTCCGTCCATTATACCTTCCTTCTTTCAATTAATGCACCAAATATATCCATGTGTAACAAACATGCTGTGAAGAATATTTAAGATTAACATGAACTAACAGCTCTCAATCAAACTTGCCACAATAATAAATGATTTGTACTATCATCTTTGCCGGCTGCCTCGTTAACGACATTTGTTCGAAAATCTTCATATCCATCCCCACCACTTATCACTAACATGCGTGTAGCTAGAGCCGCAGTCATTGTTGCCACTGATGACCGCCTTTTATTAATGTCCTGTGGTGATGGTGCATCGGGATCACGTGTGTTATTATTAGCAGTATCTGATCGTGAATGACTTCCCACCAATAATGGGGGTACATTACTATTTGTCATTTCAACACATGTAAGAAATCTCACATGGCCAGTATGGCCATACACAAGTCCTGAAATAAATTCACAGATAACAATTTTAATACTGCCGCAAAGAAAACAAAAATTAATTAAGAAATAATACTGTTGTAATGGTTTAAACACATAAACAAATTATTGTTCAAAAGGAAATGTAAATGACTTCCTTTTTCCTCCAAAGTAAAAAAATTAATCTTTTTGTAAATAAGTACCAAGCATTTTAGTTAGCTCTATCTATCTATTTGAGCTTATTTACTGTTGGTACCGGTTGCTCATATGACCGACGCCCCCTGAAGAGATAAGTTATTTTATGTTATGGGGGTAGTGTAAGATACAGAAAGCATCCCATTCCAGAGACACCCCTGGTTCTTTTACATGCTAGGTGTATAGCACTGATACATGGGACCTTGGTTTAACATCTCCTCCAAAAGACTATTAGTAATGTTAGTGGAGGAGCGGGGGATCGAACTCGGGACCCCTGGTATACCAGTCCAGCGCGTTACCACTGGACCACATCAGCTCCTTTTAGTTAGGTTTGTACATTTGTACTTATAATCCCTATCAAAATAGCATAAAAAACCCAGGTGCGAAAGTTCACATGCTTACAACTATTTTTCATGGCTCTAGCAGTTATACGTTCGGTGTTACACGTGACACAAGTCTAAAAATGCTATTTTTTGCTTAATCAGGGGGCATAAGTCTGCCCATCTCAAAAAAATTTTTGTCAAAATACCCAGGTGTTTAAGTTCACATGCTGACAACTATTTTCAGAAAGTTTCATGTTGCTAGCAGTTATATGTTTGGAGTTACACGCGACACAAACCAGTGTGACAGCGGACAGACAGACAAGGGAAAATCTATATCCCCCCCACAAAAAAATGGTGGGGGCATAAAAATCTTACCTGTAACATTTGGTACTGTAAGGCTCCCCCTAGTAGTAGTAGAGGTTATTTTTGGAATAGGTATAGTAAGAATAACCCCAGCACTTGTACCAATCCACAGTAGGTCCTTACATACCAATAATGCCGTGATACGTAAACAAGCTGCCTTATGCTGTCGAATTATATCATCAGCCGCTGTACAGAAAGAAAGAAAAAGATAATACAACACAATAATGAAAACCTCTCTGCTTTCACTTTTCACTGTAATTATTTAACAGAGTACAAAATGTACCTATCTTCAGTAACAAGATAATACTGCTTGAAACAATCAACTGCGATGGCAGCAACAAAGTATGGTTCAGTAAAAATAAATTTTGCATTTGAACATGGTACAGAACAATGATAGATACAATTCATCTTGAGAAGGGGGCACTTCATTTTTCGCTTTGCTAGGATGAAATATTTCTCCATTTCTGCCCTAGAGATACACATCAACTCACTGCAAAACAACTACTCATGAAGACTGAATCCTTGAATTGTAAGAACTTTTACAAGTACTTTGCCAAATAGGGACAGCTGACATTATGACAGCCGTAAGATAACCACATGTCCCTTATCAGGGGGAAGTCACTCTTGTTATCTCTGACATTGGTTATTTAAGGCAGAATTGCGCTAATGTGGAAAGAAGGTGATATTCCTTAACAATGTCAGGTTAAATATCACCAAAATACTAATTTAACGAGATAAAAAGCAAATCAAATTCTAGCTGTTGCAAGTACTTCACAATTCATGATTTAGAGGTACAACACAAACTACTTTTGATGAAGTTAAAAATTTGCAACTGTTTAATGTAGTGAATATTATGATTTATATCAACTGAATACTACTGCTAAATGCCACTTTTAACAAGTTTATACTTCTTTCTGACTGGATGAACAAACTGGTCAAATTCCTGTCCAATGGTCAGTTAAATTTTTGAAGTCGTACCCAAACTAAGTTGGCTGGATCTGAACCTGCAAGTTCTGCTTAAAGCCTGTGGCTAAACATAGGTATTGATGTAGATACATGAAATACTCCTTACCCTGCAGTTTCTGGTTGACAGCCTGAGCTATACTGACTTCCAAAAGAAACTCAAAGGTTGTAGCATGATACAGGAGCACCTTTGAACTCTGCTGAGAGGCTATCCACACTCCCTGGCCAGAGTTTACAATACACTGAACACAACGATTACTGTCTTGGTGAACTTGAAATGTTTTCTAGAAAATATAAAAAGAAGCATTAATTCTATAGAAGTTTATGCAAATTTTCTTTCAAAAAGAAAGTTTACTTTTGTTCCTGGAATGTTTAGTAATGCTACCTTTTTTTCAAACTGTCTTATTATCTCCTCCTCTGCTTCAAACAGGTAACCATGAATTTGAAACAAAATTTGTTCTTCTTTATTTAATGTAATATAAAAGCACACTTTTTATATAATAACTTAATAAGTATACTGTCACAATCAGAAGATTTATACATCTTAGTGTAAATTTTTTCAATGTTTCAACTGTGTCAAGAAGTCACATGTACATTAAATATGTTGCAAAACCTTACAAAAATCCATAGCCAGATGAACATCCTTCCTATAAATTCTTCACACTTTTACTGCTTTTCAAAATCATTTGTTGATTTGTTTACAAAACATTTTGATTATAACAACTGTCAGGTGTGCAGAAAATGTTAACATACCTCAATACTAAGTGTGAGAGGGTTTATCACACAGATGTTGTTCTGGCGGCCACACCAAAGTTTGCCTGCCACAGCCAACATTTTCACTATAGGGGCAGTTACACTGCCTATTGCACGAGTATAGGGATTCTCAGAGTCCCAAGTTCCTTCTGAAACATAAAAAAATACAGAGTTGAATCAAAGCCAGTTTCTTTCACAGGAAGAGCAGTGGTTGACAGGAAAGAGGGCCTGACTCCCCCATCTAGAGGTCGCTGGTTCATCTACCACCACTGGTAAGGGTATCCAGTGACTTCCACATTCCACACTTTTGGCCCGAGTACTGGTTTGAATGCAGAAGCAGTCATCAGGCAGGAATAATCTGCAAGAGCTTGTTTCCCATAGATGTAAAAACAAATTAAACTTTTTTTCAAATTTTAAGTGTCTTATACTGTTTTACATAATAGCTTCATGTGGTCTTAAACAGATAAGATATATACAAAATGAGTGATATCTCATTACTTTTTTTCCCAAAAATGTTTATGAAATGGCTTGCAGAAGATGAAACCAACAAGTATCATTAACATTATGACATCATTTTCTGATGATAAACATAAAAGCTGCCCTTACCTGCATCTCTTCTATACACCATGAGATCACCATTAGACAAGGAAACAAACACCTTGTTGTCTAAGTAACTGAAATATCACATACTCAGTCTGAACACTTTATACATACACCAGAACATTTGCTTGTGTCACATACTGAGAATTATACATCAATTACAATTATGAAGGTAAATTTTGCACTTTTTGTATACTGCATGTAGGAAGTTTGCAATAATGTTTAATGAAACAATTAAGTAATTTCAACAGCCTAAAAATTTACTGAAAACTAAAGCATCTGTTAAATATGGTAAACTATGACATTTCTTAACACTTTCTTCAAGACTGTTGAAACATTTAGCTTTTATTAGAATGTATTTAGATTTATTCCATCCTCAAATGATGTTCTGTTTTCATGAAACTTATATAACCATAAACACTTACAGAATACAAAATACAGGGTACCCAAGCTGAATCTTTAATTTGTTCTTCGTTGTCTTTATATTATCTGTACACTGGAATATATGTATGCTGAAAAAAAAAAGATTCTTCCAATGTAAAATAACTATGGTAATATATATCATTTTGCTTTTTTGCTTTGTGAGTATGAATTAAAGGAAAGATCAAACAAGTGAAAGAAGTATGGTAAAAGCATACAAATCTTCCTCAGGGTTAGAAGACAAGAAATATAAAAAGTAGACAATGTTATTGAATTATCTGCGGCAGATATAGCATCATTTTTAAATATTTTTTATAACTGCTTGAAAAAATAAAATTACAATTTTAAGATGTTCTTCCTCCTCCAACCATAATGTTTACTTCTCCAAACTGTAGATACATCACTTTTTATTATGGAAATAAGTATATATACTGACCAGCCATCCTCTGTGCCCAGCCACATTGTTGACTTCTGTGGGTCTTGAGTCCATGAACCGCTTGTAGTGAAAGACTCTTGGTTGACTGCTGATGGCACTTTCTGTAGCGGAGCTCTCTTGGCTTCCTCCTCCGCTGAGAGAATATATCAACAATCACCAGTATGTGAGAACAGCATTTAACATCTTTAAAGATATATCAAACTGCTGTGCTTTTTTTAACCACTATACATTTTTTTTATTATTTAAATCTCTTTTCAATGCCACTTTCAGGGCTGAGCAAATGCCTTAAAAACTAAAGCATGATTAACCTTAATAGGTTTTTTTTTTCACCTTTTTTCAAATGAAATTCAGTTCTGTATCAGTATTTTTTTAAATTCACTTTGTGGTACACTGCAAAATATTTTGTATTTTAAACTTGTGTCAGTAACCAGCTTTGACCCTCAAACATGTTAGGATTCAAAAATTAACCAAAAAGTCCATCCCCTCTGAGGGCTGACTATTTTTTATGCTTTATATAGCAATCATGAGATACCTTGCACAAAGAGTTTCCGTGTTGAGATAAATTCATCATCTGTCTCATAACTGGAACTAGAGTCTGACTGGTACCCATCTTCACTGATCAGATCTCCAGGCTCTGATAAATCTCCCTGGTTCCCATCATCATCTGTTACATCCACTTCCTCAATACTTATTCGAGGACCCTCACTTGATGGTGAAGGTGGGTTATGTATGAAACGCTGCTTTGCACTACTTTTTCTGTAATTATGTAGTAACATGATTTTCTATTCTGTGTGAAAAATGTTGCTTAATACAGCTACACCAGACATATTACTTGCATAAAGGTGAGGAAACACACTGCTATTATACCAATGAATCAGTTGTAAGATAGTATATAAAATGTTTACACTTAAGTCATCACTGTATTGATACTGGTGTATCTTCTCACGACAGACTTTTAAATCTTTCCCTACCATAAATGAACATTTCACAAGCTGAAAATACTATGTCCAACTGCATAGTCTCTAAAAGTTTACCGGATATTTCATGATTCACAAATTACATTTTTAAGGTACTAATGGAGATAAAAACAATATTCACTACTTGTTTTATTACCTTCTAAGTAAAGCATGAGCTGGAACAGCTGCTATACAGAGTATTCTAGCATTGCATCCTGGGACAGGTGTGTTCAGTGTTACGATTGGTTCTGGCTGTAAACTGAGTAGGCACATGTGACCAACATAGCCATCACTGTTACATACCCAGACGTCACGGTAACCACTTGAGTTTACACCATCAATAGGGGCTGCACAAGAAAACTGAAAAAGAAATATAGAAAAATGTCTGACATTGAATAACTACATGGTCAGTTTATATGATAACAATGAACATAATTAATGTCACTTGACTGAAATAATGCAATGCAGTGATCTCGTAGTTTACCTGCCATACTGCTTTTAATTATGTTAAAAGTTTAGTTTGAATGCCCATGTATAAATTGGCTAATGAATGAAATCATCACAGAGGCAAGGTCATTTTACTATGATAAAGTAACATGCTTATCCAAACACCCAGTTTGGGCTGTAGTAATACTGAGATGCTCTTCCCATAAATGGAAAGAAAACAGACTATACAGCTTTTCATACTGTGTGATTTTTACATTGCACTATATAATGGTATACAATATGGTAAGGGTTAAAGAGAGTAAAAGCAACAATCAGTAACAATCATGTAACTAGAGCAATGAATACTCCAATGCCTTTACCTGCATTCCAGCTCTTGTTTTAGTGATCTGCAGGGGCTGTAGGAACTCTGCTGCCCTCTTGTCTGACAAAAGTGCTGTTAAAACAATGTCCTTTGATTAACAAACTCTTCTTTCTACTGAATAAATGCACAAACAATATTATACCTTAAATGAATTTCCTTCTTCTTTGCATATCTAATAAACATTACACCATAATTCTGTGTGGTGGTTGGCTTTCATTTAGAAACTTGTTAGATCAGTAACAATTTCAGCTTAGATACTTGATGAGATTTAGTGCAATATGATAAAAGAAATCACACTCTTGCTCTGGACTTCCTGATACTAAGACAACCTCCTGATCAGCCCAGAACACTGAACTGGCCTAAGCCTTTAGTCCGACAATGTTTATGGACTGACTGCCTAGTAGTCCCAGGTTGTGTGTACTATTTTTTAAACAAACCATGTTTCTTGTATGTTGGGTTAAAAATGCATATTTATTTCACCAGAAAGCTAAAACAAATACAAAAGTAATTCAAATACTATGATTATCTGTTCATCTGCCAAAAACTGTATTTGTATGCTAAATGTTCATATAAGATTCTTGAAAATTACTTATTTTCATTTGATACAACACATGTTTTGCAAGGTATCCTTGACAATATGTACACATGTACTTTGTTGGTGAGTTACTTACAAAGCTTCTGTTTGGCATCAAGGAATGTTGTCTCCCAACTGGCTCTCTTTTCTCCAGATACAAAATTCACTTCTAGATTCAACACCCCCTCTCTATCAAGTACAAAAATAGAACACATTAACAGGCAGGACAGTGATCAATGTGGTATCGGGTATAAATTTCAATATAGACTGTTCTATGTATACTTACTATCAAAGGTCAAAGGGTTATTATTGCAATAGAAAAAAGGCTGTCAGTTATGCAAAAGGAATTGTTTAAATTCTATGAAAAGTAAAATGTTGATCTTCCTATACACAAACACAAATATCTAACGGAAACAGATGAAACAGCATTGGAAAGACTTTCATCAAATTTTAATTGACTCTAACTGGTAATCTGATGAAGGAGTCACACTACAATCCTTTTCCAAATGATTCTTTATTTCCTTTTAAAAACTGATAAAAGTCTTGTACAGTGTTTACAGTTTTCTACAGAGCATCAAGACAACTTACTGTGTGGTAACAATGAGTTCCATCTTGGTAGTGTCAAGTAAGGATTCTCTCAAGTTATGTTCCATTAGCTGTTTCCTCATTGACTGTGTCATCTCTTTTATCACATCATTCATGCCCTGTAACAGCATGTCACATAACGAAGTGAAAAGTAAGACTTTCTCCTGACAATTAAACATGATTATATGAGTGTTTCTTAAGCATTGCACTCTGCCTTATTTCAAGAGCCTGACTACATCTGATCAAAGCAGCAAAAGCAACAACATTGCACTATTTCACTAACCTTCAGCATTACTACACTTTCTGTCCTATAACCATGTTCACATAGAACTTCAGCAAGACTTACTATTTCTTTTCTGCACTCCTGTAATTCCTTAGCATTTAACTTCATTAATGTAACAAACTGTTAGCATAACTAGATATTCAGGACAGCATGACTACATACCCTAAACTTTTTTGTGTGATAGTAACTTGATAATCCATGAATAACTCTAAATCTATTTGTGTGATAATTACTTGATAATACACGAAACCCTAAACCTTTTTGTGTAATAATAACTTGATAATTCATAAATAACCCTAAACCTGATAATAACCCAATAATACATGAAAATGTATGACATTGTCAATTTCTCTAGCTTCGACCTCAAATATGACACCATTTTCCTCTTAGTACATTTTGCTCTCAACACAACAGCTGCATGACCTCATATTTAAGCATAATAAGACTTAATCATTCAGGAGTTTCTTTACGCTACATCTCACAATCAGCATAACAAATATCACTTACAGAATGACTACAGTTCAGTTTATTGGCAAGGTCTTGAATCATCTCTAGAATATCTAGGTCTTCTTCAACCTGCTCTTTGTCAAGCGTAGAGCTTTTCTTTAAGGTGTCTTGGCCTGAAAAAGCAAGTAAATGTTCAGTTCATCCAATTTGAAATTTCACTATACTGTAAATTCACCTACAGATTCTATGAGCACACATGTTGGTAACCATACATGACATTTTAATTCGAACATAATTTGACAGAAAAATAATGGCACACACTATAATACTTATAATATATAATTATTTTCTGTATACAAGTTTATTTTGAAACTTATTTTACTTTTTTTGATCCATAGATTGCTAAACTTATGAGAAAACTTACTTTTTACTATTTCTATGTCATCTAGGCCAACTTTCAACCATACTTTGTGTTTCACATTCTCTGCAAAGTCTTGACCAGTGGGGGATTTCCTAAAGAAAACAAAAAAAAAATCCAATCTTTACATCTTTGTGTAACTGGTTAATTAGATGATTAAACATTTATGCTCAGCAATATACAACTGTCTCTTCTAATCTCCACAGATTAATTCTTGAAGGTCTTATAATCCTTAAAATGAGAAGCAGTCAACATGCTAATACTGTGCTCAATATATCTTATTTTCATTTGAAGCTGAAATGTCTATAATACTTTAAAGCAACTGACTCACAGATGCGCTGACGATGAAATAAAAAGAAAATTTTTATACATCTAGAAATACTAGCTGTAATTGTGAAGAACGTATCTAAACTAAGTTACTGACTTATTTTTTGTTACAGAAAAACAGCAAAATATAAAGTTTTACACACTTTTATTGGTAAAAAATTTCCCCGTTAGTCACGGGGTAGATACTTAAGTAATGTCATTAATTTTGATGAAATTTGATAACTTGGCTCTGTGGCTCAGTGGTGTAGATCGCCGCTCATTAATTTTACTGACCGAAAGGTCATGGGTTCGAATCCTGGTAAAAGTAAAACTTTTTTTAAGTTTTCATGGTGTATAGAACCAGTCTGATAGAACCATAATATCATGTTTTTTCCTTAGTATAATAACTTCTCTTATATTTTAAAGAAACAAAATTTCAGCTAAATTCTGTGAGTCAGTTGCTTTAATATTATTTTGCTCCAATGTTATGATAACTTGTGATTTTTCTAGCATAAGATATATACTGTATAAAATACAGTAAATGTAAAATTACACAATCTATCTTAAACAGACATTGTCACTGACATGAAGGAAATTGCAATTCTGTATGGTACAAGGTGATACAATAATAATGCAAGTCCTGTATAACCTGGCAATTCTTTCCAGTGATTAGTTTACAAGCTGAAGTATTCCTCAGGATTTTGATGTACAGGTACTTACAGTATAATAGAGACTTTTCGAGTGACTGGCCCACTTTTTCTCTTCACACTGCTGATTATGATAAGATCTGAGAACATCCAAATACAACACTGGTCCTTTTTATTCTGAAAAATAAATTCAAGAAGTCTTTTCTGTGCAAGTGGGGAAAAATGGGATAAATTTTACTTTTTACTTTCATTATCTATGAACACTGCATGTAAACCTGCCTGATATGCAATCAGTGAATTCTGGTCCTTTTACACAAATGCTATCATATTTTGGTTTATTTCACCACAAATTGTCCAGGCTAAAAGCACACCTACTTCAGCCAGTATAAATTCAACCTCTGACAACTGTGTCAGGGATTTAATACTCTGGCTTTGTGCTCAAGAGAGTAGGATTTTCATGTAAAATGTACTCCTGACACAAAACTGGTGTGGAGACCTGGGTTTTTTCTGATGCATTTACATACAGAAGTTGGTATGAAATCTTTTTTCGTGCTCTTCAAGAACATTCACACACAGATCATTTCTCATGGTTTCTGTTTCCACACTCCACCAAGCTTCCTGATGAATACTGTATACCATTGATCAGACTGTTATTTATTTACAAGTAGACACTTGCTTTTTACAAGGTTACAAAGGCTAATTCAACCATTTGAAAATATTCTAATTTTTTCTCCATGTTTACACTTTTTTGTAGTAAGTTTTTAACTATCTTAAATATTACAGAAGTTCCAGAAAATAACAAGGTGAAGACCTACCATAATGTTGACCATATCATGCCTGAGGTAGGATCTGTCTGGAACAGCCAGCTGTAAAATACAAGTTTATATTTCAAAAATACATGTTACAGTTATATTTACAACACCACTCTTCTTATAGACATTAAGGTGAGAGCATAAGGCTCTTAACCAGGCGGTAAGAAGTTTTTATCCTGTCACCAGAACTTATTCTTAACTTCTGCATTTTACTACTCAGAACACATAATAGTCATTACCCCAGACAGTGTAAGTACTCCACATTAAGTTTCAAGAATTTTCTCTATTTACCAGTATAAGTTGACTCAGATAAATCTGATATAGAAATGGAAATTAATGATGAAATACACTTAAGATTTCAGTGACTGATTTAACTTGTATGAATGAGAATGAAAAGAATTACTCAACCTCTATCTTAAAATAAAGAAACTATTTCTTTTTGATGCAGCTTTAGTTAGCTTATATGTAAATAAGTATAAAATGTCTGTAGAAAGTTCAGTAGTTTGACTAAAGTTTCCTACTTACATCAGTAATGAGTAAAAGTTCAAGTTTCTTGAGGGTTTCTTGTTGTCCATCCTCTGACTGGGTCTCATTCAGAGAACCAATCTTACGTGCAAACTCATGCATCACTTTCTCAGCTTGTCTAAGCAGGGTATAGTCAGGGTGATCTCCCCGAGTGTTGACCAGCAACCTCTGTAATCAGAGAGAAAATAATGGCATTCTGTTTATGTTAAAGAAAACTCATTTCTGCCTATCACCCTTTTTATCAAAGAAGTTCAATTCTAGAAGTTATTTAAGAAAATAACAACTTTATTATGAATTCTTCTAAGTTGAACTTTATTTATGAAAGATTTAAGTGCAATCTTAAGGATCTCTCAAGACAAAAATGCTGTAAAATTTCATTATTTAAGTATGTAAACTTCTGATTAAAATGACAACATCAGTGCACCATCCCACCGACCCACCCCTATCACCAAGCAACCCAAGAACATACACTTTTTTCCTTATCATAATAAATGCTTTGAAAAGTGAAAGAAATTAACATTCTAAGTGTGAAATAACAAATTTCTTGATTTCAAAGTACACTGTATACACTGAATCAACTGGACAAAGTTTTACTTAAAGGCAATTTGACTGACAGAAATGACCACCATATACCTGTATCAGGAGTTCATATCTTGGAATTCTCTGTATTGGACGTACAATTAAATCTTTCAGTGATAACTTACTCCCACTCTCCTTCTGACATTGCTGCAAAAAATAACAAATCATATTGTAACATATATATAACACTTAAACCAAATAAAATATGTCCGTTTCATAAGGGTCTGATGTTTTTAATTTCAATATAATCTGAAACTGGATGGGTATTATAAAGAACATTCTACCTTACAGTCCAAGGATCTGTACAAAACTACTGTAATTACATATGAAATATTGAGGAGATACAATAGCTCTACTCTGACCCTGGCCACAATCAACTTTAAGGTACAGGCCCTATATTAACATACACATCAGCCAATCAGAAATGTCACCTGAAATTTCTGACCAAGCAGTGTAACACATACAAAAAACAGTGACAAGTTTTCATATTACATTTTTTTCTTTAATGGGTTCAAAAATGTTCTTAAATACTGTGTTATTTAATATCACTAACATCAAGTTATCAAGTATGCATACTGTACTGACCTACCAGCTCCTAAATTATCTTGCCCCAAAAACAAAAAATGTAAATTCCCAAACAAATCCAGTCATCTGACAAAGTGTTTTCTACTAATATTCTAAGAAAAATGTATTCAGAATATCCTTTCACAACAGAAAAATTCTTATAAATGAGAACATGACTTGTGAAGTGAAAAAAACAATTGTAAAAAAGACTTCAACCTACCTTAAAGTTGTTTTCAAAGTATATATGAGTAAACAGTTTATTTTATGATCATTGAACATTAGTTCCAAAATCATTTTCCATGAAGAAGAAAGCCTCAATGCAGAAATAACACTATGTCAAATTACAAGAAATAGCTCCAAAACATTCTGAGCAGCTACTGTTTTGTGAAACAATACTTATGGTAAATCTATCACTTCATATAGTATATCCATGAAAAATGCAGAGCTGGCAAATTCAATACAGAGACGAAGAAAAACATATGACTGGCATCTCTAAAGAAAAAACAGGTATCTAATGACTTATACATATTGTATTGAAATCTATCTTAACCTTGCTGTATGTCAATGTTATGTTTTTATCAACATTTTCTTTTAAGGAATGCAACTTTTAAACTCTTACAGATCTAACTATCAAACAAGAGAGCCCATGATGGCTTTATATCTCTGACCGGAGTACGACTGAGCTAATCATCAAAGTTTAACCCTTAACCTTCTAAATTTTTGTAATGGATTTGCCCAACTTTGAATTTGGAAAAGTCCATTCAAAGTTTAAGGGATTTCAATATCAAAATACAAAAATTGTGCTACCAGCAGTATAGAGCCTGGTCAGACTGCACGGATGTGCAGGCTGACCTGGCTCTATACTGGTGGCAAAGGCTAATCACTTCCGGTTCCAGCGGCTTTAGGGTTAAGTAGGTCAGTAGTTCAAGGTCTTGGTTTGCCAAGTAAAAAAGTGAAAAGTGCCAGCAAAACTTTACAAATAGTTGAAATTTTAATACTTCTGCTTAGAAAACTAGGAAAAAGGTAAAGGTACAGACAGTTAAACCAATGTTGAAGTTGAACTCTACATGCAGAACTATATAAAGTTAAAATTCCATAGATGTAGCCAAAAAGAAAGGTACATTGGTAAGTCACAGTCAAGCTTCGCTAAGTTCAAAGTTGAAATTTGCATGCAGACTCATATGTATAGTTAAAAATTCTATGATACAGCTGCAAAAACAAGGAAGCAGGTCAGAAGGTGAAGGTCATTTAAAGGTCAACATGAAGGTTCCATCCAAAATTATTTAGCATCATTCAATTTTCCTTTATAAGTCTATATAAAACAAGTGATCCGCAACATAATGCCACAAACTAAATAACTAAACTTTCAACCTTGTGGTTCATGAGAAGATTTAATTTTCTTCTATGTGCATTGTAAGTCTATGTAAAATTAGGTGATCCCTTGGGTGGGGCTAAATTTGACCCTAGGGTCATCAGTTCAACAATCTTAACAGAGGTAGACAAGACAATGCTTGTAGTTTAAGAGAAAATTTTCAAAGTTTTTCCTAACTTGAACAATCATGGTAGCAGTACACTTAACAATGCTACACATTAATTAACTAAGTTCTAGAGCTTCAAACTGTTGAAAAGATGATTTTCAAAGTTTTGACAATGACAAGCAATTTTTCCTATATAACTGTAAAAGATGTGATAATGCCATAATTTCAATTATCTTGGCAGAGGTCCACTAGATGATACCTAAGTTTTAGAGCTTACTGTTTCTGACAAGAAAGGTTTCAAAGATATAATATTTTACATATTTAACACATTTAAGACCCAGAGCGTTGAACCAATTTTGACTAAAGATTTAGTTAATCATTACCTCAACAAGCTTTTGGACTGAACTATTAGTTCATACTCGTATGTATCCTTATAAATTTATGGACTGTAGATGTGGTTCACCCTTACCTAGCACATGAAGTATTGAATGAAGATTCAGTTCATCTTTACTTTATGTTTTGAATGACGATTTTATTTATCTGAACCTCAACAAACTTTTGGACTGATAATATAATTCATCTTTACTTACCTCAACAAACTTTTGAACTGAGGACTTTGTTTGCAGGGCATTTTCTATCACTTTTCCAGAAGTCTTGTAATTTTCAACAAAGGAAAGGTAACTGTCTTGGACGGTCTGACCAGAAAACTGTAAAATTGACAAAAACATTCCACTTTATTTATGCAAATACATATATTATGTATAAATAATATCTTTTCTTTTACATTCTTACAGCTTGCAACCCTTGAACATTAGAAGAACTGGTTTACACTATCTGGTTTGTGGTTCTTGGTAATGCATTGATAATTTATCTATGATATGCTGAAATGTGGTTAGCATTACGGTAAATAAAATTATAAGACATTTCACCTCCTTAAATTCCACCTTCTGATTCTTCTGAATTATAACTTTACCTGAGAAACTGATTTAGATAAGAGCAACAGAACAAAAAAATGTCAACATCTTGAAAATGGTTTTATGTTCAATAGCAAACTTCTACTAATTTATGTACAAACATATTGACTACTATATAATGCTTTTTCATAGACTTAATTCTGTAACAAATTTACAGAAGTTATAGCATCCAAGAGGTCTTCTCTGAAATTGTCTTCCAGTCTAAATTACAAGGTTTTTCACAAATTCAAGTCATAAGAAAGTTCTGTCATGAGACAAAGTTTTAGTGAGCCAGCATCGTAGTCATAGCTTAAACTTGTTACTGTTCGACTTACAGTTTTCTGTATGAGATCACCGACAGTACTTCTGTCAGTGTTCCAGCGAGTCCATACTTGGTTCAAGAACTCGAGATAAATCTGGTGATGGGTAAGAATCTCTGGAATCATGTAGAAAATGTTGTCAACCACACGCTCGTCAATACCCGATACTGTCTTCAACGGGTCCATGTAACGCTGAAAAACAGACAATATTGCTACTAATCTTATAGTTAACATATCATTTTCATATTATGGTACCATACAGTGTGATCTGTTTTTCAATCACATTGTGTACATATAACTCTAAGAAAGAAACTACTTCAGTACAAGTTCCTTAAAATGCAAATAACTACTTTTGACAGAATGTCTATTCTTTCAACCAAGACTTTCTGTGCCAAAATAAAAGGCTCACTGGAGTACTGACATTGCTCAGTGCTTACAACAAGATTCCTGTGCGGTAAAACCAAAGCACTTGACTACCTCTTATATATGGCTATAAAACACAATTTTCACAATGAACAAGCCATTTCCACACTGAATTCTATTAGAACAAGTAGCAATGACCTATATACTGTTTTTCCTGTATGCTGTTATTATTTCATACCAGTTTTTATATGTTAATCAACATAATCTACCAAGTTTTTTTGGCAATTATGAACTGTACCTGGCATGAAGCTCAATAAAGCCAGGAAAGTTTGTTGCTGCTAATTGGGTTGTTATTGTTTATAATTAGCTATTAATTAAGGAGTTTACAATTCACAGGGCTTTGCCAGCAGCTTTTGAAACTTGTCAGTGAAAACTCACTATGGGAGAACTGTTCCCAAACAAGCATTTTTAATGACTCTGTCTTTTTCAATCTCAGGAGAAAATGTTGATCAAATCAGCTAGAAGGTTACTCTGACATTTTACATAATGCAAAATACCAGTAAGCAGAAATTTAAATAAAGCAGCTAGTGACATTTCAAAAAGAGAAATCATCACATCAGAATCATGAAGATAATGATACCCTATTTACTGTAGATTTGTAGGGAAATAACTCTTAAACAACATTATATAAAGTTATGGTTTGTTCCAGCTCTAGTCCTGAACAAACAGTTACCAAACAGAATTACAGGGAAAAGAAAATGCAACTGTCTTTGACAGATAGGTGTTTCATCAATGATCATTGACAGGTTTAAAGTTAAGGCAAGCTCACTTTAAGTTCACTATCTTAGCTTCTTATGACTACACTTTAGTCAAATGCCTTGCAATACTTTAAACAGCTGATAACATATTTTCCAGGTTTAGAATAATTTATTATGTTATTTTTCCATGCGGTTGATGGAATGGTTTTCTTTGTTTAATACATTCAGAGGATGCATCATTTATCTTTATCATTTCTTTCTTATAAAATTGTATAAATTTATGATAGTTTTGGATATATATGTCTCTGAAGTTGTGATAGCAATCTAGAACAGGTGCCAGCAACTGCTTCCAACCACTTTACAGGCCAAGACAATAATATAGGTTATGGTGGGGGCCTATCTTAATACCCTACAAACAAAATACTGGCAAAACCTGAGGTCTTTAATATCAATGACAAACACACATGTTATGTTTATAATACCTGGATAACCTTCACTAGAGAAAGTGTTGCTAATCTTTCTACAGGAAAGACAAGGAAACCTACTGATACATATTACAGTCAGTTAATGCAATACCATCCTGATTCTTTGACAGAGGCCTTAAAAACACTGGGCATATTAAGGACACTTAAAAAAAGAAATATCTTTTTAAAAAAGCTGGTCAACGTAGGTTACTTTGTACGGAAAGGTGTAACTGATAACCCTCTTCTTCGAATTCTGAATTAATCCAGTGTCGTGAAGACTTTTTACAGACATGAATTGCATCAATGTGTACTGACTAGGCAATAAAATTAAAAAAGTTCTCCAATTCCTTGCTTAAACACAGCAGAGAAAATGTTATCCCTTTATCTGTTGGTTCTTATTAGATTGCATTCCATTCTCGGTAAAGGCAAATCGATTGAGCTTAGGGTGTACATGTACTTGTTTCCATGACCGAATTTCACCAAGTGGGCGAAAAAAAGTCAGAATTATACCTTGTGGTCAGAACAAAATTATTTCGTATGTAACATTCCACACTCATCCATAAAAGGGGGAAGTTTTTCTAAACAAACCATCAATAATCCGAAGGCTTACCATCCCCCTTTTTTGGAAACTGTCAGCCGTTAAGCTGTCTTAGTCGGTCAGGTTACACCAATCTAGAATCTTGACTGGTAAGAGTTTAAAGATTTTTTTGCAAGTCATGCCCGTATCAATGTAAGCTCAAATCAAAAGTAATCAACTATGTCGAAAAAAAGAAAAAAAATATTTTTAAACCATTGAATGTACAAATTAATAAGCAATTTAACCATAGTGTGCACGAAGGTAAATATATAGGTTCTTGAAAGTAATTTAAGACCAACGTAAGGGCAATACAATAAACAAAATCATCACTAGAAAAGTAAGTGTAATATCTCAATACATTGTCTGGATACATCTGACTGAATTAATTTCCTTCCATTTTACTGCCAGGTATCATCATTTTCCAGGTATTACAATGGCCAATTATTCTGCACTTTGCACTCAGCCTAATATTAAGCTGATCAAAGCCTCAACTGCAGAAACCAATATTATCTCTTGTTCTGATAAAGAAAGAAAAACAACTGAAAAACAACTGAGTCAAATCATCTTTGCACAACATCTCCAGATAACACCTATTAACTTTTTTCCTTCCTGTCAATAAAAGCAGGGAATGTTTTCAAAAATAGTTCCTAAGCCATCACGCATCTATTTATAGTAACTGCAGAAACCACAAGATAGCTACAAAAGTACTTTTCCATCTTCTGCTGAAAACTGATCAAAATTCTCAAAATATTTTAAAACAAAAAGAGGTTTGAGGCCACTGTTTTTGTTAAAAAAAAAACAGTTCCTTTCTACCATATTTAAGCCAAACTAAAATTTTCTCCGTGATAACTGATCTCAGACAATGCATCTTTAGGTCATTTGTCCCTCACCTGAAGCAAGTGAGGAAGTAGTCAGTCACTTGCGGAGAAATGGGTTAGTACACTGGTTGGATACCCAGGAATACTAGTAAGGTGGACTGACCGCCGGGATATGACCTTAGCTGTTAGACATGGCATTAAACCCAAATAAACAAACAAACAAACAAACCAAACTAAAATGTTACTGTAATGAACTGTTGTTGCTGCTGCTGCTAACACCTTTTTTCTTGCCACAAAGTGTGACGATTCTTAATTTCAGGAACTTTCAGGTATGATTATACAAAGAAAAACTGACTTATTAGTCGAGTACTTAACTGTACTTAATTTTGATAGTTTGATTTAACTAAGTCAATACTTAAATAGGATTATCTGATAGGCACAACTGTTTTCATAACTCTTTGGGATACAAGAAGAATCCTTTAAAAGAAACCATACCACAGGTTTTCACTCTACAGAACTGATCAGAGGAAGACTACAGTCTGAAACAGACATATATATGTGAAACATCAGATCATGTGATATTGTAATAAGTAGGGATGTTCAACAAATACCTAATACAGTTAATAAAACAAAGACACGTTGTTTACTGTTTTCCTTGTGGCCTTTGAAGTATATTTTCCTGCCAATATATAAGTGCGTTAAGTCTAAGTGTCCAATGAAAATGTCATGCATCCGTATTTTTTTTTTGACAAGGTCTGTTTTTTTTTAAATATACTATGTTATTTAAACATATCATTTAAAATCACCGTAGATCAAAACGCTGTTTTATTTGTATCCTCAAGTCTAAGTCTATATATGTATTTATGCAGCTTACGTGACTATGTGAGCGCCAACAAAATATGACAAAACGATGATTTCATATGTGTTTGAAGTTTGAAATAGATTTAATATTTAGCAATTTGTTGATTGGATACATCATTTGCGTAATCACATTTTACTTGGATATTCTTTTAGTCTTGAATTAAAACTCTTATAGAATCATTTGAAACTCTTAATTAGCATGTTTGACAGTGCTTAAATTGATTAACAAGGGAGCAAGATACTCTAGTATAGGTTCTAAACTCTATGGATTAAAATAATTGATACACAATGGGATGTCGCATGTGATCCCAGCAGTTTGCAAAATGAATAAACACATTAAAGGGCGTGCAAGAGATAGACACTTTATCAATAAACCAATCAAGGGATATGCCGTGGGTGATCAATAGACATGATTATGTTTAGCGTTATGAAATTGCCAAATCAATTTTGCCAGTGTTTGAATTTTTCTATCAAAGTTAAATTTCACTGTTATTTTTCATTCTGTATACCAATATTTGGATAGCAAATCAGTATCCGGCTACCTACATAGTATCTGGATATCCGAGTATTCGGATACTCGTTGACATCCCTAGTAATAACCTATAAAAATCCTTCAACCTCTCCAGCATCACCCATTCACATTCATGACTATGACTTTGTAATAATCGACACAATCAGTTAGTACTATTAGAGCTCCTATATAACTGTCAGACAATTCAGGCACTGTTAAGACATTCCAGTTCCAAAAAGATATTCTGTTAACTGAAAATAACAACAATCACAAAACTTCAAATAAACATAGTGTTTAGCTAATCATTCAAACTGCATATTTTTGTATTTTTTGAAAACATTAAAAGGCTTCTTGGATGGTATGAATTGGCATCTGATAACCTAATGAAAACACTTTGTTTCAGTGATAGAAACTGTAAACATTTACAAAAGGAATAAACTGAGAAATTCGGTTAATTAGAAACTTTAATACTTCCTCCTCAGACGGAGTTTTTCCAGACTTCCACCTTGTCTGTGAAGATAAAATAAGATTGTGAAACCTATCAAATCTCTCTTGGCTTTATAGGTTATAGGTAAGTGTATGAAATCATATCTGTTGTGATCCTGACTGAATGCCTGTCTGTGGCAATCCTGAACAATTCTACAGTAACATAACACTGGCTTTACCTTCGAGTTATCAGTTATTTCACATTTTACTTAAATATGAGATATTAGGCTGGAAAAACAAAGTAAATCAGTTTCAGCACATTAGTACAAAGATAAGTGCACCTGCAGGGAGTCTGGTATTTTTTCTCTCTTTATGTCATAATTACTTAATTGCTTGAAAATCATTAATTTAAAGATGTCAAAAGAAGCAGACACACACAAAAAAATGAGACAAACAATTGTTTAATCTTTTTTTATGAAGGGATGTTTTTCCAGCATTTTAATTTTGAGGTATTTTACAATAAGATGCATAATGTTAATAAGGATGTGTAATGTAATGAATTAAACCTCAAAAGGTATTTCTAAAGTTCATTATCTTCATTCACTTACTGTAAATCTGAAACAAAACAAGAATGGAACTTCATTATCCAATCATATTCTAATATTAATCCGATTATTTCTTGGTATGACAACTGGGCAAGAAATTCTATTTTTGCTCAGCATATTACCTTCACCTTGAATCATTTCTACTTCATCACAATTTTATTTTAAGGCACTGATTACTTTTGTTTATTACCTATATCTGACATATTTCATGTCCTGAAACAAAAACATTACAGCACCTCTACCTTTACATCTATTAAAACATCCCAAGTATTGCTAAAACTCCTGCAATCCCAAGAGAAAAAGAACAGTCCTACTTGGAGTTACTCTGTTTCAATATCTCTTTTAACAACTACCGGTAAGGCTGTATTAGGACAGATCCCACCTGGGATCAAACTACAATCTCCTGATTTGTAATCAGATATGCTAAAGATGCCACCAACGACAGGCATCCAACTTAGACATGACCTTAATGCTTAGTATCAGAAACATCAGAATTAATACTAATTTCAATAACACATACCTCCATTTAAGTAACAGTGACCTGGACTAGTTAAGTCTTGTCTTCAGATAGATGACTGATGAAATTTAAGTGTCCGTGCGCTCTAGAGTTTCCCTTTATTCAAAGATGTATCTTAGAAGTCTAGAATTGTGCTCTATTTAAAGATCTGTCTTTAAACTCTGGTGTCTCCCTCTATTAGAATATCTAACTTTAAACATGGGAGTTTCTCTCTATTAGAATATCTAACTTTAGCTCTGGAGTTTCCCTCTATTAGAATATCTAACTTTAAACACAGGAGCTTCCCTCAATAAATATATAACTTTAGCTCTGGAGTTTCCCTCTATTAGAATATCTTACTTTAAACACAGGAGCTTCCCTCAATAAATATATAACTTTAGCTCTGGAGTTTCCCTCTATTTGAATATCTTACTTTAAACACAGGAGCTTCCCTCAATAAATATATAACTTTAGCTCTGGAGTTTCCCTCTATTAGAATATCTAACTTTAAACATGGGAGTTTCTCTCTATTAGAATATCTAACTTTAGCTCTGGAGTTTCTCTCTATTTGAATATCTTACTTTAAACACAGGAGCTTCCCTCTATCTAAATATATAACTTTAGCTCTGGAGTTTCCCTCTATTAGAATATCTAACTTTAAACATGGGAGTCTCCCTCTATTAGAATATATAACTTTAGCTCTGGAGTTTCTCTCTATTTGAATATCTTACTTTAAACACAGGAGCTTCCCTCTATCTAAATATCTATCTTTAGCTTTGCAGTTTCCATCTATTTGAATGTCCACATTTAAACATTGGAGTTTCCCTGTATTTAAATATCCAACTTTAAACATGGAAGTTTCCCTCTATTGAAATATCTAACTTTAAACATGGGAGTTTCACTCTATCTAAATATCTAACCTAAGCTCTGGAGTTTCCCTCTATTTTAATATCTTACTTTAAACATGGGAGCTTCCCTCTATCTAAACATCTAACTTTAGCTCTGGAGTTTCCATCTATTTGAATATCTTACTTTAAACATGGGAGTTTCCATCTATTTGAATATCCAACTTAAAACATGGGACTTTCCCTCTATTTGAATACCTAACTTTTAACTCTAGAGTTTCCTTGTATATTTAAATACCTAACTTTTAATTCATATAACAGCATCTACCTTATAAATCTGTCTGCGAGAACTGTTCAAAGAAGGACCACATAGGTCTGGCCAGGGATACCTATTTCATTCTAATTTTTCTCATATTTCTATACAAGTAATAACATTACCTACAAACAAACTTGACCCAGTTGCAATATGACAGCTCAACAATAAGGAATTTGAAGGCAAATAGGTTTTTTTGGAGGTTTATCATTGATGTTTGATTCACCTGAGAAATATTCTAACATGCCCATTAATCATGCAGCTAATTGTTCTGGCACTATCTCTCACTTGTGAGCAAATCTGCACGTAATTTCTACAACAGTTTAATTTAGACACTGTTTATCCATAACATGCACTTGAAAGATGCAGTAACTTTCTTTGAACTTTAATGATAAACTGGTTTGCATCTTTACTGAATTCCATCAAAATTCTGTATCTGTCATTTCAATTTGATATAAACTAGCTGTATGCTGCCTAAAGGGCAACTTAGTCAAGCCAAAAATTTGTCTTCATATGTAAACAATATAAAGAGCTTAATTTAACTTATTCTTTACCACTAACATCAGTGCCCAACATAAACTGACAACATAAACAAACACTGCATTTCCCCAAGACAAATGTTTGTTCACAATATATTTCAAAATCAAAAGCCTTACTACACCTCTGAATGCGACCTTGACCTGGTTTATACACACAAGGCTCCCTCTTCAGCCAAGCTATAAAAGCCTAATACAAGCTAAACTGCACTTAATGTTTACCACTGACTTTTCTGAGTGACATTCACCTCTGAGCAACAGCTCATGACCTTACACATTATATACTCCATCTTGTGTGCTAAGTTATCTTATAGTTACTGTACACATGCAAGAGATAGCGCAGTTGCACTGAAAGCTTAACTGCTTTAACTATTTTTGGGCTTGCCAAGGCATATTTTTGTGCAAAGCTATTTTGAAATCCCTCTAAGCATGAAAAAGATATTTCTCAGTTGAGCCAAATAAGATATCTTATTATGTTGTCTTCGTGTTCTGTGAATGACATTGACCTTTGAGTAACAGTTAATAAACCTAAAGTTTATTAATCTCTTCAACCACTAGAAAGTTACAGCTATGACAAGCCAAATGGCATTAAATTTTTAACAGTCCAGTATGAAAATAACTAGGAACTCCTTTACAATCTATTAGAGAAAAACAATGGCCCAGCTGTTGGTTGAGACAAGATGAGACAAGCCCTGCCAATCACCTATGCTTTCCCTGGCCAAACTGTTTTTTTTTTTTGTTTATTGGGGTTACGCCAGTTTTAACAGCTGTGGTCATATCCCGGCAGTCAGTCCACCTAACAAGTGTTCCTTGGTACCCAACCAGCTTACTAACCAATTTCTCCGCAATTGACTGACTACTTCCTCACTTGCTTCAGAGGTGAGGGGACAAATGACTTACAGAAGCCTTGTCCCGAGATCAATTTTACCAGCCCTGATGGGGATCAAACCAGGAACTCAAGGATTGACAATGCGCTGCTGTACCCATTGACCTAGCAAGGCTGGCCATACAAAGCAGCCATGATTTCCAAGCCAATGCCTCACTAGCCAAGAAGGAGCAAGATAGGTCCAAGTCAAGCCCTGCAGATTTCTCCAGATGAATGGCAGCATGCAATCATGAGATATTGACATACTGTGAAAGAGTACCTAAATTGCTCAGCAGATTGCCCCAGCTTCCAAGCTGCTGCTGAAGACAGAAGCCCCTACTTTAACAACTGAACTGTGATGGCTCAGTTTTGAGCTATATGAGATTTTGCCTACCTTTAACAGTAACTTAAGCTATAATGCAAGTCTTATAATTAAGGTATCACTGAATGAGTCTTGAATACCATATGACAATGTGACTTCTTAGCTGTAATTATGCTTCCAAATGAAATGGAAGGTTCACTAACATCTTTTTTTCTATTAGCTGTCATTGTTTTTTGAAATGAATCAGCCTACAATGGTATGTTACGAAAGTGTTACAATGGAATACCAGGTCTGTGATGTCATCTGACACACAAAATGTAACAAGTACCACAAGCACTACCTGCCTCTGGGACACCCCCTTCATATACCTGTCTTAAAATTACTACCTGTAGTCTGTACAGACTGCACTATTTATACAGTTACACCTCAATTAATATAGGCAGTACATCTATTAACAGTACAACTCATTAAGTTACAAAAACTAACTCCTTGATTTACTACAGATGGGGTTAAATGGGTCTAGAAATCCTGAATCATACAAAAATCCAACAGATTCTTAGCATACATTACATTCCACAGCATATCAATAATAGTTGGTAAGACAGGTGGTTTTTTACTGGATTATTTACCTATTGTCTGAAAGCTAACAGAACTGCAAAATGTTACATAGCAAACTTCCATTCAACCAGACTTACCGGGTAAGGTATTAGAATACTAATAAACATTTTGACAGCCCTCATTAAATTGAGCTTTTTTTAAGAAATTACTATCCCAGGACAAAATATAGACCATATAAAACACTTTTACATGGGGGGTTCAATAAATGACTAATATTCACTTCAAACATCACCCGAGTGGGTTTATAAGGTATTCATGTAAAAATAAATTTCTGATGTTATTATCAGTTTAAGACAAATTGTTTTAAAATGGTTTTTAAATGCCATTTCATTTTGCTAAGGGTAGAGAAACACAATGTTTTTTTTTCTAAGACTGGCCATAAAAACAACTGTTGTTTGGTATGTAATCATCCATCTTACGAAGACCTACTGACTGCTGACAAAAAACAAACAAAATGAAAAGCCAAAGGTGAAAAGAAATGAAATATGATTATAAACATAGCACGACTTTACCCCACCCACTTCATTATGAGGGAATATTTTCGATGTAAACTTCAACATAAATCTTTGGGGTTTCAAATTATCTATAATTATTTTTATTCATGTACTATTCTCAACAAACTGGCATAATATCAAATACTTTAACCGTCTAGTTTTGGAGAAATTAATAACTGAAATTTTTATCGATTTTCCATGTTTTGTTCCAAAGCTTTGTTACAATTGAAATATATTTAAAACCAAAGAAATTGAATTTCAATTCTATAAAAGTTATTGTTGTAAAACCAAAACAATATAAAAATGCCAAAAGCTAGGGAAAACAAGAGATGTTTGTAAAACATATATGCCACCTAGTGCCTTATCCCTAGAGGCAGCCATTAAGTTTTGAAGAGCTGGGTCCAAGTGTTCTATAGTTGTTGACTGGAAACCATTTTGATATTCAAGGACACTGTGACCATGGCCTTTGACCTGGGGACCTGAAAAACTAAAGGGCTCATCTTCAAATTATGAACAACTTATACACAAAGTTTGAGGAACATGGGCCAAAGCATTCTATACTTATTCATCAGAAACCATTTTGCTTTGACCTATGACCCAATGACCTGCAAAATGATAGTTGTTATCTACTGATCATGACAAACCTACATACTAAGTCTGAGGAACCTGGGCCGAAGGATTTCCTGGATATTCAGCAGAAATTCCAGGTTACTGACCTTGACCTAATAACCCTAAAAACTACAGGGGTCATTAAATTGTCATGACCAACCTACCTATGAAGTTTTGAAGAGCTGGGCCCAAAAGTTCTATAGTAATTGATCGGACACTATTTTGCTATACAAAGTCACTGTGACCTTCACCTTTGACCAGAAAGCTAAAGGGGTCATCTACTGATCATGGCCAACCTACACACCAAGTTTGATAAACCTGGGCCCAAGTGTTCTATATTTATTATTAGGAAATCAATTTGCTTTTCAGTGTCACTGTGACCTTGGCCTTTGACATGGTGACCTGAAAATCTTTAAGGGTCATCTATAGTCATGACCAACCTACAAGCTAAGTTTGAAGAACCTGGGAGCAAGGGTTCTATAGTTATTGACTGGAAACTGTTTTACTCTTCAAGGTCATTGTGACCTTGACCTTTGACCTGGTGATGTGAAAAGCTATAGGGGTCATATAATGGTCATGACCAACCTACGCACTGAAGAACCTGGTAACAAGCCCTCTATAGTTTTTTAATCGGAATCCGCTTTGCTTTTCAAGGTCACTATGAGCTTGACCTTTGACCTGGTGACTTGAGAAACTATAAGGGTCATCTACTAGACATGACCAACCTGCACACTTAGTTTGAACAACCTGGGACTAAGGGTTCTATCGTTACTTGTCGGAAACTGTTTTGCTCTTCAAAAGGTTAATATTACCTTGACCTTTGACCTGGTGACTTGAGAAATTTTAAGGGTCATATACTGGTCATGACAAACCTGTATACTAAGTTTAAACAACCTGGGTTAAGGGTTCTTTAGTTAATGATTTGAAATGGCTTTGCTATTCAAGGTCACTGTGACCTTGACCTCTGACCTGGTGACTCGAAAAAACAATAGCGTCATCTACTGGTCATGACCAATCCTCACACTAAGTTTGAACAACCTGGGACCAAGCCTTCTATAGTTATTGATCGGAAACCATTTTGCTATTCAAGGTCACTGTCACCTTGACCTTTGACTTAATGATCTGAAAAACTATAGGGGTGATCTGTTAGTCATGAACAATCTAAAAAACAAGTCTGAGGAAGGTGGGTCCAAGGGCTCTGTAGGTATTGATTGGAAACCAAACTGTCTAACCACCGACCGACCTACTGACATTTGCCAAACTATATGCCCGCCGCATCTTCGATGGGGGGGGGCATAAAAAATTTGGCTTGAGTGGGGTTTGAACTTATGCCCTTCAGTGAAAATGTCTCAATCCTACACAAATTAATGGATCTGAATACTCTTCAGAGTGTAGGTAGGGTATTGGGAATCTAATACCTTAACCAAAACACAGTATTTAGACAAATATCAGAATGTGAAGAATTTTTTCAGGGCTTAATTCCTATGGAAAATAAATGTTTGTTTTACTTTTAAATTAACCAATGGTTTGGCTGCTAATTCAATTTGAGCTTGTTGTCTGTGACATCAGGTAAGGTATTTCAGTCTATGAGGTGAAAAATCAGCCTCAAGACCATTATATAAACCTTGTTCGACAATTGAACCTTCTGAACAATGCACCTCTAAAATGAACTCAATATCCATAAAATTTGAGAAATAAATACAAAATCTGAAATTACTTTGAAGGGAAGGTTTCTTTATGGGAGTAAGGACTTTTTAACAAATAATCAATGGATGCTTAAATCATTAGAAAAACTCCTTAAAAGAGGACTTTCATGGGTAACCTGTATCTAGTGAAAATATGACTTGAATACAATTTCTTTTGGCAGTACATGAAAACGTCATGACGTAACTATGGTTATCTTACAACCACATCATAAGTTACAACATGGCACCAACACAGTACTTCTGACTTTGCCAAAGTCTATTTTAAGAACACATTTTTCCATCAAGAGAATCTACTGGGAACTGCTAACCTGAATGACATATAGAAGGTTCTGCAAGTCTTGTGGCCAGCACTTAACACTGAAACTCTGTTTTTTAATGAATTAAATAATTGTGCAGAGTGAACCAAAGCTTTGCAACAGAGATGTGTTAAAAAAGTTTCTGCATATGAACAGATGGAAAACTGATGGTATAACTCAGTGTTTCCTTGGGCATAAAAAAAACTTGAAAGAAAGGCCTTTTCAATGTTTGAAAGGTAATACAGCAGATTAATCAAAGACGTTTGACATACGGCTTCATGAAACTTTGAGACCAAACTTCGCATTTCCTTCACAGTAGAGCTCATGTCAGTATAACCAGTAAACAACAGGTATGGGCCAGGTTTTGAAACATCTGTAGACAATTTATTTTTTCAATATAAAAGATCTTTGGTACTGAAGATAAGTAATCCACTTACCTCTTTAAGCATTTTTAGAGCATCGACATATTCTCTCTCATTCCTGTACAGTTCTTCAACAATATGGTAACGCTTATCCTGAAAATAGGTCAAACACATGATGTAAGGACATCAGTCAAAAACAGAATTAGATGATTCTGCTATGTCTTAAAGTAATAGAGTTTGGCAGGCTGGGTTCTTTACTGACTGACTGACCAAATGAATTTGTATTTATCTAGTTTTGTTATTTTCTAGGCTTTAGTTTTTAAACCATCACTCACTTGGCATGAATAAGGGTCATATCCCTTCTACACCTAAAACATACTAAAATGTATTTTCCGAATTTGGCATACCTGGCATTACATAATGTGACCCGAAGCCACCAAAAGTCGAGGCGAGTTAAAATTAGAACAACAGCATGCCAGTATAAGAACTTAGCTAATATGGTTATTGCAGGTATAAAAGTGCACTATTAAGATGCTGTCAAAACTCCAGGGCCCGGGACACTGTTTTTTTAAGGTTGAAAATTGCAGTCAAATCATATACAGGCATTTTTGAGCTCTCCGTTCTTTTGCATGACTGATGCAAACTTATTTTTCATAAGACCAAATGTCATTAAATATAGGACACACAGACAGATGTCCCAGTGCAACTATTTACACAGAGTGACTCCTGCATGTGACTTCTTGATGAAATGAAACATTTTGCTGTTCAACTTAGAACTGCCAAACATCAATACTGACTGTACTAGGCTTGCTATTTATGCAAGATGACCAAAAGTATATTGAAAAGATTGTGGCCGTTAAAAAGTTATGAGAAAAAACAAAAGGTATAAAAAAGCATTGTGAAGGTCAAGTCAAGGGGTGGTAATTCTACAAAATAACAGCAATTATATTACAAATGTCTGAAGTAAAGTGTATTTTGGAAAACATGGCCGTCAAAAGGTTATGAGTAGAATAATTATCATTTTCTTGAGGTCAAACCCGCATTACAATTTCCCTGGAAAGGGGGAATAAATTTTAGACCAGGTGCAGCAAGCATAGCAGTCTTAAACTTAGAATGAAATAAGATAATTATAGAAAAAATCTGGGGGAGAACTTTTACATTTAACAAAAAACAAAAAAACAATCATCTGAACTTTGTCTGACTTGTTTTACAGCAAAAAAACATGTATAGGCACAAGAGAAAAATGTGATTATTGTTTAACTAAAGCTCATTCTGAGATCTTTATATTCAGCTGAACTTCAAGCAAATGATGCAACTCAAAACAGGTTAAAAAATCATTGAAACTTGCAAATATCTAAGCAACTCAAAATTAATCTGAAGTTTATTTAAGCATGAAGCATGATTTAAGAACAATGAAGTCTCATAATTATGAAGCTTATAAAAGCAAAATCAGAAGTGCTGGCTGAAATTTCTTTCATATGAACTTGTATAAGTAGCTATCCACAAAATTCCACTGGCCGCTTTCTTTTCTTTAAATCAGAAAAAAAGCAATTCTGAGCGCAAAATGGCTAATTCTTGTATGAAACAAGAACTGTCACTGTAAAATGTCAATGCCCCCAAAGTGGTGCTTTGACTTTGGGCTTAGGACCAGTCATTCAAGTGTCAAGGTCAAATAAATATAGGTCAGTGTGAAGGTCTTGTCCGCAGGGGTGTTGTGTCCAAGTATGAAGTAAATCCAATTACTAATATGGAGGTTATGGCCAATGTTAAAGTTTTTGGACAATTGGATCTTCAAGGTGAAGGTCATTCAGGGGTCAAGGTCAAATTAATATAGGTCAGTGGGAAGGATTGTCCAAAAAGGTGTTGTGCCCAAGTATGAAGTAAATCCACTTACTAATAAGGAAGTTAAGGTCAATGTTAAAGTTTTTGGACAATTGGATCTTCAAGGTGAAGGTCATTCTGGGGTCAAGGTCAAATAAATATAGGTCAGTGGGAAGGTCTTGTCCAAAGGAATGTTGTGTCCAAGTATGAAGTAAATCCACTTACTAATAAGGAAGTTATTGCCAATGTTAGTTTTTGGACTGACTGATGGACGGACTGACAGTTCAAAAACTATATACCTCCATTCAGGGGCATAAAAAAAGGGTTAATGAGTAAATTACAACTAACAAACTTAAAACAGCTGACCATAAAAAAATTTTTTTTGGGGATTCAAAAGCTATAATACCAGTAATATAAGTCCAATTCTGTAGTTGAAAATACTTATTTCAATTTAGAAATAAATCCTAAATAAAATAATAAACTTGAGTATAGTTATAACAGAGATATAACAGAGTTCATTCAAATTCCAGTTGTATTTATTTTATACTGATATACAAATGTAGGTTAAAGCTCATTTATTAGAATTTTAAATTAATTAAGTACAAAGCACTGCAAATGAGGGACTTAGCTTAAGCTGTTAAAAACAGCAGTGGCACAAAACATAAACAGGAATTTTCATGTGTTCACAATAAATAGTGCACAGTCAGGCCTAAGTCCCTTGTGGGTGACAGTTCAAACATTTATTACACTCAAAAAAATACAGTTAAATGTATTACATACTTTATTCCTAAACTTTTATAGAGCTAAGTAGTTTATGAGTTTAAATTTTAATATATATTTTTATTCTTTAAAGATAAAAAATCGTGGAAGAAATACGAATGAAATTTAAGTCTCACCCAGAAAGTTATTTCCATGTTATTTTCTCATTTTCATATCTAGGTCAAACTTAAATACTATTTACAAAATTCTAATCATATACTCAAATACTGTACATGCAAGCAAATATCATAATAAAGAAAATTTCTTATTTACTTTTTGGTCATTACAGATAAACCTTTTCTACTGTTGAGATTTGTCGATCAGACTGTGACCATTAACAAAATGGCAAGCAAATGAATAAATAAAGGTTTATTCAGCTGTTGTATCAACAAAGTTTGGTTTAATGGAGTTCAGAGCCAAGCCATACTGGTGGGCATGTTTACATTGTTCCTGGGAAGGTCCATTGCTTAGACTCCCATTTTTCCAGGCTGCCAACTTTCTCACATAAATGGTAATGGTCAGTTTATTAGTACACATTAATAACATTAACCTGGTCAGCCAGTTTTCTGAATACTTTAAATTCATTCATGTATATACTAATAAACAACAAGGGGGCCATGATGGCCCTGGATCACTCACCTGAGTACTTTGCCTGAGGGTCTACCGTTAAGCAAACATCTGATGCAACATTACATTTTCTAAGTGAAAATATTCAAAGATCTCATATTTTATACACTATGTTAAATCAGTTGACCCCTAGGGTGGGGCCAAATTTGACCCCAGGGGCATAATTTGAACAAAATTGGTAGAGGTTCACTAGAAAATGCTACATACCAAATACTAAGGCTCAGGGCCTTGTGGTTTCAGACAAGATGATTATCAAAGTTTTTCCCTTTAAGTTGCCATAGCAACCAGAGTTCTTGATGGAATTAAATTCTTTGAACAACTTTGGTAGAGCTTCATGCAAGGAACATCCCAGGCAAGTTTCATCAAATTTTGTTTCAGAGGAGATGTCGTTTGAATCAAATTGTTGACGGACGACGGACAAATTGTGATCACAATAGCTCACCATCAGCCAAAGGCTCAGGTGAGCTAAAAACCAGAATAGTAGTTGGAACTGTATTCAATTAACTGAGCCAATGATGACTTCCAAATATTACTGGCAAGAATATTGAAAAATACTACAAAGTGATTGGTCAAATTAAAGCTACATTGTACTGTATGTATACCTGATACATCGATCCACACAGGAATGAGTGATGTGCAATGAATGAAATATGACACTGCTCAATTAAAGCATGTTGTGTCAGTTTTTTAAAACAAATGCAACTTTACCTTTCTGTCAAACAGGCTCTAGCTGCATCTGTGTGATTTTCATCAATCAATAGCATCTGAGCAGATGCGTCAATCAATAATTCCTATGATTTTGTAATAAAAATTTGACTAAGTATTAGATTAAATACCAACTGACTTAAAAACTGATTGACCCAATAACCACCACAAAAACTGGCAAAGAGAAGTGTCAAGCAAAAGACTTGCAGTTTATTGGTCTTTTCCTTTGATGAATGCTAGCCCAACTAATTGTACACCAGTCAAGATATTGAGTAATTTTTTGTATGGGTCAGTATCTCCTTCATTATTGTGAGATTCTGACCCAAAACAAAAGTCTATCTCAGTCAATATGCTCAAGACATCACTTAAATTATTTTGACAAGCCTTGCACTAAAGTAGATGAAGGCTGCCACAAAGATCACCAAAGGCATTTATCTTTTGTAAAAGATCAAGGTATTATTTCTTCAGAATAGTTTTACATTAACAAACAAGAAATGTATCACAGACACAAATGCCCCCAATACATTGCAATGATCCCAGACATGGCAGTTATAACTTGATGTTACCTTGATCATTTGTGTTTTGCAGTGTGAGAACTGAAACATGATGGCCCTGGATCGCTCACCTGAGTACTTTGCCTGAGGGTCTACCGTTCAGCAAACATCAGATGCAACAGTACATTTTCTAACTGAAGATATTCAAAGATCTCATATTTCATACAAAAAAAATCCATGGAACAGAGGCAATTTCGTGATAACAGCTTGTGAGGAGATGTCATTTGAAGCCATATATTGAAGAAAACTTATTTTAGCTCCGGTGGCCATTTTGTTCAATGGAGCAGAACCGTTTAAGCAATTTTAAAGTAGGGATATTTAAGGAACATTTCCATGAAATTTGATGGAAAATTACCTTGCCATTGAGGAGGAGATGCTGTTTGATTTCTTTTCTACTTTTAGTTTTTGCAGCCCTTATGTGCAATGGAGCAAACGGTTTGAGCAATTTTAGAAAAGGGCATTATAAGGAACATTTCTGTCAAATTTTGTTTAAAATGGCCAAGAGGTTTTGGAGGAGATGTCATTTAAAGCAAAATAGTGACGAAAATCTATTTTTAGCTCTGGCAGCCATTTTGTTCAATGGAGCAGAACCGTTTTAGCAATTCTGATAGAGGGCTATGAAAGGAACATTTCTGTGAAATTTGGTAGAAAATCTCCCAACCGTTTAGGAGGAGATGTTGTTTGAATTTTTTTCTACTTTTAGCTTTAGCAACCCTTATGAGCAATGGAGCGGAACGGTTTGAGCAATTTAGAAAAGGGCAATATAAGGAACATTTCTGTCAAATTTGGTTTTAAATGGCCAAGTGGTTTTGGAGGAGATGTCATCTGAAGCCAAATATTAATGAAAATCTATTTTTAGCTATGGCAGCCATTTTGTTCAATGGAGCAGAACCATTTTAGCAATTTTTATAGAGGGCTATGTAAGGAACATTTCTGTAAAATATGGTGGAAAATCACCCAGCCGTTTAGAAGGAGATGTTGTTTGAATTTTTTTCTTTTTTTAGCTTTTGCAGCCCTTATGTGCAATGGAGTGGAACGGTTTGAGCAATTTTAGGAAAAGGCAATATAAGGAACATTTCTGTCAAGTTTGGTTAAAAATAGCTTTGTGGTTTAGGAGGAGATGTCATTCAAAGTAAAATGTTGATGCCGAACGACTGACGCCGGACACAGGGTGATCACAAAGGGCCCATACATCTAATTATGTCCATTACCTATCTGCATGGCTGGTAAAATTAATAAATTTCCAAAACGGATGTGTTTCAAAAGATATTGATCTAGTGTTATGTACCAATAGGTCACATGTATTTTACAGAAAAAGTGTTTCAGAACAGTTTCTTACCTTTTAACTTAAGGATTTTTATGCTCCAGTTGAACACCAGAGATGAAAACATTATAGTTCAATTACACCAACAAGGGCGATCAGTGATCACATTTGTCGCCTGATGATATCCCCCATTCAACAGTAGTATTGAGAGGTGATTGGACAGTTTGTAGGCTAAATCAAATTTTTTTTTTCAAGGGCCATAACTTGGCCAAAAATCATTCAACCAAAAAACCTTAAGACATGCTTAAGTACTTGAGGTACAGAACAATCCTGTAACATTTCATTTAAATTGCTTTAGTATATAAGACAAGTAGTCCGGACAAACTTTAAAATAAAATTCAATAAAGGGCCATAACTCTGAAAGAAAGCATTGAACTGGAAAATGCCAAAGATATGCACAACTAGACCTGATACTGATCATTCCTGTAAAGTTTGGATGAAATCGCACCAGTAGTTTCGTAGCAGGCAACATAAAAATGACAGAATCACACAAGCCTGAGTATATGTGCTGCCACATTTGATAATGATCATTCTGAGAAAGATTGGTGAAAATTGCATAAAAAATGTAGGAGTTCTGCACAGAAGCAATATTAAGTAAAATTTTACAATGACAAGGGCAATTTAAGGGCAATAACTATGCCAAAAATAATCAAATCACAAAAATCTGACAATATGCAATGTGGCACTTGATAATGATCATTCTATGAAAGTTTGGTGACCATCAAATGAGAATTGTAGGAGGAGTTGTGCACAGAAGTAATATTAAGTAACGAAGGGCAATAACTATGCCAAAAATTATCAAATGGCAAAACCCAAAGAATATGCCATGCAACAACTAATCATGATTATTCTCTGAATGTCTGACAAAAATCTCATGGGAAATGTACGAGGAACTGCACACACAAGAAATATTAAGTAAAATCAAATAAAGGGCAATAACTCGGCCAAAAATACTTGAATTGCAAAAGCTGGAGTATATGCATTGTGGCACTTGAATGTGAGAAATTTGGTGAAAAATCAAATGAGAATTGTAGCAGTTGTGCAGTGAAGATGGGATGGATGGATGGATGGAATATCAGACAGCCAGTGCAATATGCTACTATATGCCACCCAAGAGCATAAAAAAAGAATTATTCAGCTCTACATAAAAATTGTACAGTCAAACAAGTTAACTTTTAACTGACAAAAGTGAATCATGCAATCATCGCTTTTCCCTTTGAGAAGTAAAAATGATTTTATTGCAGGGAACAGGATTTACAGCTAAAAAACTACCTTCTTTCACACTTAAGGCTCATGTTGATCACATTTCTCAATTTCTTACATCTGACACCAGCTAATTTTTTGTTTAATAGAAATACAGCTAGTGTACTCAATGAATGCAATACAGTATTTCCTGATCATCAGGCAAAAAACAAAGCTATCAAGTATGTACTAACTTTCCATATGGTCGATAATGTTCTTTCCAAATATAGGTTCAAAATAAACAACTGTACTGAATGACATAAGAACTTAATGTTATTTTTTTTTACTACCAATTAATATACCAGAAAGAAGGTTTTTACAGGGAAGGACTGAAAGAATTTATGAGTCTGATATATTTTTGTGTACTTAAAAAGTGCTTTCTGTCAGACATCTTGAAACAGGAACAAAATCTGCGTATTTTGGCACCTTTTAAGAAGTATCTTTGCAATGACTGGTTGTAGTAAGGTACTGCAGATACCAAACAGAACATGTCAGTTCTGTCAACTAAAGAAATACAGACCTGCCTTTTTTTCATCTGGTGTTTAAATAAACATCTGAAGAACCTACAACTTTCATCCAATTGTGAAGGAACTTATTTGAAGACAAAACAGTAATTATTCATTTACTTCCCTGCTAGTGCCAACAAGGACATCAAAACTGTACTGAAACAGCATGACGTTCACATAAAACAGTGGGGGGTGCTGTTAATTTTGGAAAAACCACCAAATCCAAAACATATCTGTTCCCAATCTACCTGACTTGTTTCTGACAATTGTTTGCAATTAAAAGATGAAGAATTCGATAATTAGTGACCTACTTTGGTCCTTCGAAGTCAAAATGAAACCAAAGGAATCAGGTACAAGTCTATAAATTGGGTTATTATGAGTACAAAATTAAATTCCTGGCATAGTTTTGTACTTAAAATAACTCCAATTAAAATGAGCTCTTTATATCTCTCTTTCTCCTCTACTGACTACTGATGTTGCCAAATCATGATGAGACGATACAAAATAATTTGTAAATATAGAATCAAACAGGGAAATCGTGAATCTCATTTGAATGTTTTAGAAAATATTCATATCACAGTATTAAAATTTCATACCATAGTGTTAGATGGTATATGTTGCCATTAAATATAGGAAACTTACAGTGAAAGACTGGTCACATTTAAAACAGGAGGCTCATACAGTGAAAGACTGGTCACATTTAAAACAGGAAGCTCATACAGTTAAAGACTGGTAACATTAAAAACAGGAGGTTCATACAGTGAAAGACTGGTCATTATCAGGAATCAGCACAATCATGATGATCATGCTTTATCCTCTGCAATTCTCTTAAAAGAGCACCAAAATTCACTTTGAAAAAGCTCATTTCTAGAGGTGAAAGCAAAAAGTTTTTAATTCTATTAACTACACTAGAATAAAGACCCTTTTGCTTGCACTTCATCAATTTATTTTTTTGTTAGGTTTTCCAAGGCATACAGATCAAGTTTGTTAAAAAGTATTTAAAATATATGTATTTTTCTTTGTAGAGTAATTGTAACTGCTCACAATCTTTATCTTACACAGAAGGTCTGGTCCTCAACACCAGATTTACCCAATGAGGCATAGGCATACATACATACATTACCCTACTGATTCTCTCAATCAGCTCAGGTGAGTTTATAAACCAGACAGCATGAGATTTTAATTGCAGTAACTCTGAGAGCACTAAAACAGCTGTTTTGACAGTAGAACAGCTGTATATTTACCTTGACCTGGGGAAATAATCATCAGTATATACATGTACCCTGATAAACAGGTAATATCTGTGAGAGTCTAAAAGCTATATTAATACCAGCCTGCAATGATTTCAAAGATTACTCTTTAAATAAGACAGTGATAAATTTTGATCAATTTGTTCTAAATGTAACTATACAATTTACCTTTGAGATTTCATCTTCATTAGCATGTTACATATAAACTTACAGATACTTGATTTAATGCTCTGCAAAACGTACAATTTCCTGCTGGTTTCCACTGTTAATCTTTAAGATCATTTTTCATTAAAGAAACATTTATTTCAAAGTTTTGTTTCTAAGCATCAATGTACCCAGCTGGTTGTTGCCATGGCAAGGACAGGACGACTTCATATCAAAGCCAGCCTTCTGTATTAATAGACTAAACTAGGGATGTAAGTATACATTCAAACGTCAAGACCCAGTGCCGAATGTTTGAATGTAATTAGGGCATTCTCTATTTGAGTTTATTTATCGTCGGTACCAGCTGCCCATATGACTGACCCCCCATGCAGAGATTAGTTATTTTATGCTGTGGGGGGTTGTGCAAGAAACAGAAAGCATCCCATTCCAGGGACCACCCCTGGTTCTTTTCCCCTGGTTCTTTTGCATGCTCAGTGTACAGCACTGATACATGGGACCTCAGTTAAAGGTCTCATCCACAAGACAATTAGTAATGATAGTGGAGGAACGGGGGATCGATCTTGGGACCCCTGGGTTACCAGTCCAGCACGTTACCACTGGACCATGATCCACTCTCGAATGTTTTGAAAAATATTAGTAACTTTTTAAATTTTTTTATCTTATTAAGTTTTCATAAAAAAATGAAATCATGAAGTGCCGAAGAAGTGAGAAAGGCTTTGTGAGCAGGTGAATGAATATTATCTTAACACCTGTCGCCAGTAGCCTGTAAACATGTGTTGTCTACTACTGTGTGATTAGCAAGACAGTCAACTTCATTGGAAAAGACTAAAGAATTTCCAACTTTCGCTTGTCTGCAAGACATCACATGCAACCTTTGCAATGTTACATTCTTGTACTCTGGAACAACTGGTGGCTTACTTGATCACCATCACAGATATCATCGCTTTAATGTATTATGCAATAAGGATGCATCATAAAAACAACACTAGCTTTATTTTGTGCTTGGTGTCAATTTCTTTTCATTTCGACCTTTTATGTATAATTCTAAAATGACTAAGGAATTACCCAAAACTGACACCAGATATCGAGCAATAATATCTCTGTCCCATGAATAGGAAACTCTAAGATCTTTTCGAGGCAAGCTACGTTGAGAAGTTCAGCTGAAAGATTGTTTTGTGTGATTTTTTAAATATGAGTTTGAACATTTAAAAGCAAAATGATCTTAACATTCGAATGCTGACATAAATCAATTTTACCAACCTTAGACTTAAACAATTAATGAAATGGTTAATCAAATTGAATTTAATTAAACAAATTTGAAAAAGAAGTATAGCCCTGCAATGTGACCTTCTCACCTATTAAAACTGTTAACCACACAAGATGTTAGAAAAGACTGAGTGTATCTGGTCTGTTTGATTCCAGAAAAAAAAATTACCTATGGGCGAAGAGCATTTTAGCAAAAACCACATAGAATAATGGTGAATGTATATAATATTCATACTGTGTATTTTTATATACCAACAGGTACTGAATGTTGCTCCCCTAGTGGGTGTGCTGAGCTCATGTTCTACCAGTGGAGAATCATTCATGAAAATATAGAACTGATAAAGGTCAGAAATAATCAATTGAACATTTCCTCAATGAACAAAGGTAACACCACAAATCACTGTGCTGAATCTGCTACAGACAACAACAGTCCAGAGAGCTTACTAGGTACAATATTACAATTCATAAACAGGTTCATGAGAGTGTTTTACATATGTTTTAAAGACACTTGTGCCCAATAATTTTATCCTTAAAAAATTGTTATACAGTATATTGGTCAGTCAGAAGGCAAGTGAACAAAAGAATGAAGGAAAGAAGAAAGGAATGAATAAATGAGTGAAGGAATGAATTTACTGAATGAAATGAACTTCATACTAGAGCCAGTTTTGTGATAATTAATTAAATATCTTATTCTCTTCTGATAACTGTTCTGAATCCAAAAAGGCAGATGAATAATGACCATCTTGGCACAAACATATTAAGGCAACAGTCTTTCTAGGCTCTAAGCACTTTAATCATCATTATTTTGTCAAGAGTGAAATCATTTAAGAATGACAGATGTTATGAGTGTGACTGAATTCCTGTGCTTTCTTAGCACTGACTTCCTAGGGCATTCCTTTAAGCAAGAATTTCACCACCCACAAAAAAATGATTGCTGACTTAAAAGTGACAATGAAGATACTAAATGACAGAAAAAGTCGGCTCTTATATACATGTATTGAATAATTAATACAGATGTTGCATGTCAATTTTATTTTGTAAAAATGTAACGCTTACTTATTTAAGGCATGAAAGCAATGATTTATTTAAGTCATCATTCATACTATTATCAACATCATCATCATCACCATCATTATCATCAAACAGCTAATTTTTAACTCTCAGGGTCAGCCAGCCAAACACTATTAATATAAATGATTTACTTACAAACATAATAAATCCAGCATTTTTAACAGCCATATTTCAGAGCATTGTTATACTTAAATTTTCCATTTAATGACATGAGCATGTACGTTCAAATTTTAAAGTAACCACAGTAGATCATCTTTTTTCAGACTTGAACAATCAAATATTACATGAGGCTGTTCATTTGTTAATAATCCCTGCTAATGGGCTTGGTGATTATAGAAAAAATAATTCAAATGTTTATTTTGTAAGAAAAAGCAAGTACAATGACTCTCGATTTTGCTATATGCAACAGGGTACTGACCTCACCAAAATGGCTTGTGTCCAGTAGTGATGTAAGAATTATGTTGTGGGTCTTTATTTTTTATGCTAATTTTTCATTCAAATTACCTACTTTCATGGTGGTCATAGAATATGCTTACAAAAAGCCTTAACTGCACTTACAGTTGAATTTAACCTTATTTAGTTAACATCGTTCAGGAAACAAGTTCTTAAAACTTAAATCAATCTGCAAAGTCATTTTATAGTTGTAATTTTTGCATGCATTATATGAATCTTCAAGACTATGGAGTAAGTAAAGGATCATTCATTTCTCTAGCTTTGTGAATTAGTTTACAAGAGGGCATGCATCATTTGAAGGGGGCATCTTGTCGTAACCCTATAAGGCTGCCGCTAATCTCAGAATAAATTGATTCCATTTTAATTCACTAAAATCTGCCCATTTACTTCAAACAAATCTCTTGAGGGAAAAATTTAATGAAATTGTCAATTGATAAAGAGCTGATCAAAATGGGAACTGTTTGCTAAACTCAATGACTAAACACATAGTCAATATTATAAGTTCACAGTAACACACTGGGCAAACATTGCCACATATATTAATATCATTAAAAGTTAAACTTAGTTCACTCTTAGTAAATAATGTTTAACAGACATGATCAATTAAGAACCAAATTATTTTTTAGTACATACTTTTTAGTCACTTTCATACAAACAACTTTTAAAGATATTTAAATTTTGGTTCCTTATTTAATAGGGCCTTTGTTTGGCTGTCTAATTTCTATCAATATGAAGAACTGGGCTTGTCTACTCATTTCACAAAGCTGTAGCATTACCACTATTTGCCCCTAGTGCCCATGCCCCTAAAAGAGCCGTTTATGAGTTTTTTGACCTGCAAATGAATAAGCACCCATTTTCGCAGTAGGGAATTTGTAAATAAATATGTTTTTGCATCGTTGCTTCTTTTTCGTTTTGTTACAGCAAGTACTTACTTAATTACCGTCTGGCAAAATAAAGTTCCCAATCAATTTTACTATACATTTCTTGCGTCTTGAACTAGATAGTAGGTTTTATATTAGGCTTTAAGCACTCCTTCTTCTTGAATTCCCTAAGTGCCCTTGGTACTAGATGGGGTGAATATGGTAAATCTATTTTACCTAAAGCTACATTTTTGAACACAGGAGACGACAAACATTTGAACAATAACTGTTGTTTTCACATGACTGTACAAAGTTGCATTATTACTCAGAATGGCCTTTATATATAAAAAACAAACACTGAAAAACAGTGATATAAGAGACACTGTTATGCTTAAACTATGGGAAATGTTCATTTTTGGACTTAAAAACCCATTCTTAAACAAGAGCTGTCAATGGAGACAGAAAGCTTGACTATTTAACTACTGGATAGTTAAGAAAGAGATTACTATTAAAAAATCAATTTAATTCAAGATCTACAGATACACAGACAAGAATCTTCTCCATTGTAGATGAAATAACATATAATTTTATTATTTTATCATTAAAAATCCTTCAAGAAGTAAAGAAAATATACTAAAATATCACAAGTTTTTAAGGAAATTCTAAGTTTAAAGGGGAGATAATTATGGAAATATGGGTGCTAGAGTTATGAACCTTACCAAATATGATATGAATGATGATAAGGAATATATATTTGAAGTTTTAGGTAAATCCCTCAAGAAATAAAGAAGTTATAGTAAAATATAACATTTTTTTAGTGAAAAATACTTTACTGCACAAAAACTATTATCAGAAATATGGATGCTGATGCCGGGCGGGGTGAGTAGGACAGCTCTCCAAACACTTAGTATAGTCAAGCTAAAAATTAAACAGACAAACAGCTTTATAATAACCCATGTTTTAAGAAAAAATACAAAGGATTAAAGGCTAAGGTTGAACTTTTCTTTCTATCCTGCCAAGTAAATAAATAAATGTGCTTTAATACACTCAACTAAACTTTATGCATAGAGCCTGCTGCCAGAGAATCACAAATCTTATGAAGCCTTGCTCTAAATTTCTATTTTTACCTTTATATTTGAAACTGATTACAAATTATGAGAAGTGAGGTAACTTTATGCACATGAAAATCACTGATCTGCCAGAACTTTGCATTGGAGAACTTCGGAACCTAATGTTTATGGTGTAAGAAAGAACTTCTGGCATTCATCCAGTGATATATACAAGTTTTCTTCCAGCATCTGCCTTCTGCCTCTTTCTACTCATCCCAAACATATAACCACCATCTACCTGTACACTTGAAAATACATATACAAATTATCCACCGTTTGAGGCTCCCCATGGGAGAACCTTTGCTGCCAATTTGAAAGTAATAGGCAATTTTTTCTTCACGAAAATTCTCAAGTGGTGCTAGGCAGGAATAAATTGTTGGTAAATTGTTACAAAATGCACCTGACAGCTGAGAAAAAAAATAACTCCACCATTTTCAGCAAAGCTTATTAAGGCAGCCAACACAATAGTATGCAGGTGTGGAGCTGGTGTTAGAAAAGTGGGCACTAAACTGTATAACATTATTATTTGCAATACTTGAAAATGCATAAAATGGATGGCAAACAGATTTTAGGGATGCTCTCAAAATCTCATTTCAAAACCATGATGAAAACAATATGATTTTAAGAATATGTACATGACAGTAACTTGAAACAATATCATTCAAACTGCATAACATAAAATATATTCTGCAAAGGGCACTGTTATTTGTTTACCATTATTCAAAATGCTTAAATCCAAAGTATGATCAAAAATGATTACTTTGTTGTAAAACATAAGTGGTTTTTGTATTCCAATAAGTAAGAAATAATTTCTGTGTTGGAATTGAACGTAATTTAAGTTTACACCCCTGGTTTAATGTTAGGTCACTGAGGTCAGTACTTGATCTTGCACCTTATCTCAGGTGGTCTGTTCAATGTTGGTAATAATCTACATATAACCCTGTCCTGCTTAGAAGCCATATCTACTGTGATACATGGGTACCCAGCAAATATTTGTCACTTACCTGGTAAACAGTTGTCAACACTGACAAATGAACTTGTACTAATAGCCCCAATGTCAATGTAGACACAGTAATCTCTATAATGCTACACATCTGATGTACAATTTAAACTTTCAGTGACAAACAGTTGCTGTTGAGTGACAATCACTGATTTATTCTTTGAAGCTAAATTAAGAGACATCATGATATGACAAATTATTTCTATTTGTACGATTCACAATTTTCAATCGTATCAAGGCAATTTCTTTTCTTAAAAAATTCAGCTGCTTTTCCTTATTTAAGGCTGTGAGTTTGTAAACTTAAATGGGGCCAACTTGCGCTAAAAAAATCGCATCCCCTACCTATAAGTCAATGGAAATTGTATTTGCACTTACTGTATATCACATAATGTTCATTTTTATTGGTTTTAAACATAGAATAACTACAGTTTATCTTGATTCAAGCATGTTAACAATTTTCAGATTTCAACTACCTTTTCTTCAAAGCCTGACATTTTGAATTTCCAAAAAAATGTCATTTTTTAAAGCTTCTGTTACAACACACTTTCTTCTTCCAGAAGCAGTCACTCAGGAGCATTGCTTAAGGTAAACCAATTATTAACTGACATTAAGTCACATACATGTATACTGCTTCAATATTACTCCAATTAATACTGACAACTAAAGCTGAAAAAGCCATCACCCTGTTAACTTAGTTTTAACCTGCTAAGTGCTCTCATAAAAATATTATCAAAGGAAGTGCAATTGCTGCTCAATCACTTAAACAATCCTAAGAAAATCTACGCCCATTAGTTAATCATAATTCTGTAGGAATTTTTCTCTATTGTTATGCTTGTGGTATATCAGGGCGTCAGTATTGAAATTCCTAGTCAGCCATCATTTCAGAACATAAATCATTTATGCAATATTTTATTATGCTTCCAGGTGATAGATAATCATTATCCTTTGATTTTACCTGGGTCAAGTCAGTCTGTTCTGTCTTAGAAAGCCTGCCAATAACATTTAATGAATTTGGAACTATTTTCAACTGACATTTACTGAAAAAACAAGACTCTTTTTTTTACGAATGATTACTCTTTTGACCAAAACTATGACAATATTTTATAAAAATTAAATGGACATGTTTCTTTTAGTTTTATTTTTCATGCATTTTGCTGCTTCTATATCTTTATGAAAAGTCAGTATCCTTCTCTTGGACTTTTTACTGCAGTTCTTACCTTAACATATGCAGAATCTCTCTCAGGTGATATGGATGGATGACGGTCTGTGTTCCACACTGATGGCATACTGGTTGCCAGAATATTTCCTGGATCTCCAATTGGTAAAAAATCCATATTTTTAGTATCGCTCTGTGCTCCATCTTCGACAGTAGTTAATGAATGTTTCCTTGCAGAGTCTTTGTCCTTATTTGAACTATATTTCCGTTCCCGCTGCAACACACTTGCTGAGCTCACACTTCTTGCTATTGGACGTTTTGGAGATGGGACACTGAGAAGATTGTTTGGTTTTTCTAAAGTACCAGGTGGAGAATAACTGACAGGTGTTGAAGTTGAACTTTCTGAACCAAAGGAATAAACTGAACTAGTGATAGGATTTCCTTCATGATCATCACCAACATGTTCCTGAACAGGCGACATTCCGCCTGATTCAAGTCGCTGAAGTCCTTCGAATCCAGCACTTTGTGGTGCAGGCTCCTCTGCATCATGATAGACAGATTCATCAAATGGTTCAGACATATCACTCTGTGGTGAGAATAGCACACCCTCTGATACACTACCTGACTGGTCTGTGCCAGAATATGAAGTCAGTGGCTCACTAAAACTTATATTTCCATGCTCTTCTGGGGTTTCTGTGTCACGATTGTTATTTAATACATCTAAATCACTTGGATCCTTTTCAGTTGTTGCTAGATTCATTTTGTCTTTCGTTTGATCATCAACTATTTCTTCAACTGAATCTTCCATTCTGTCTTTTTGTAAGAGAGGAAAACTTTGACTCTGACTAGAATTTATGACTGCATCGAAATCAAAACTTTTATTCCCACTTGGATCACTCTTTGATTTTTGTTTTGGTGATCTTCCATTTCGTTTCTCTGATTTCTCTGCCTCAGATTCAGATGGTTCTATAACGACTTGCTCTACATTAGCAGAAGCTGCTTCCCGCTGTTCAACATTTCCACTCTTTTCAATGTTTTCTGTAGAACCAAGTACACTAACACCGGGCAGCCTTGATTCCTCTCCAGGTAAAGCAGGTGGGCTTTCCGTGCTTGGACTCCTGAATATATTATGTCCTCCTAAATCCAATTTACATTCATCTTTATCTTTACTTTTTGATGGAAATATTGGTGTAGACAACTTACGCATACTTCCACCAAGACCCCCTAAATCTAATCTATTTGGTTTCTTAATAGAATTTTCATCATAGGCAGATGCCACTCTTTTTAAAGAACTTTCATCAGCACTATCTTTTGTATCATCAGTCTGAAATTTCAATAATGGAGGTATTTTAGTCTTTGGCAGTGACAAGCCTGCATATCCAGGTCGCCGCTTTGGTGGAGCGGTTTGTCGTAATCTCAAGAATTCAGAGTTTCTGTCAATAGGATGCAAAGTGTATGTACTAATATGAGTCATTGGTGTATCACTGTCTGACATAGTGGTGCCCTCTTCTTCACCAAGTTTTGGGGAGTCTCTGGCAGGTTTTGAGTCAAATTTTTGACCAGCTTTCTCTGGTGTACCAACAGTATCACCAGAAGAAGTGGATCCCTTATCACATTTTTCATCTTCTTCATCTCTTTCTGGTATTGGCTCAACTGTCCCTGTCTTGTCTTTATCACTTTCTACACTACTTGTCATTACGTCCCTTGATAAACTACTTTCCCTTTGAGGAGTCTGGCAATTTTCAAGAAAGACTGGTGGATCATTTACTGAAGCATCAGCACTTTTTGATCTCATGTTCTCCTCTCCCATTTTAGGTATCCTGCTATTGGGACTTAGAGATTCTTTTGGGCCACCACGAGGGCTTTTCAATTTGTCTGTTAGTAATTTCAAGCTTCTACTTCGATTGCGATTCAGACTTGAGCTTCTGTTCCCGAAGTTAGGGGATCCTGGAGGGGGCGAGGTACGAGGGGAGGTCTGAGTTGAATGAGCTTTTGGTATAATCTGGGGCTTGATAATCTTTGGTCGTATAGACTGGTCAAATACACTACCATCCTTCCATTTTTTCACTTCCTCTATCAAATTTTTTATCTCCACTGCTTTACCTGGGTCTGTTTTGTGCCTGACATGACCCAAGGTGTGGCTGCCAAACTTGGGCAGTTTGGGTCGTGCAATTTTCGGAGAAATTTTTTCACTAGATATTTTCTCCCCATCTTCACTTGCTACAGATTCTTCCATATCTACTTTAGTATATTTTTCTAACTTCTTTTAGTAACACTCCATCTGCTTTTCATCTACATCTGCAAAAAACAAGTATAAATTTGTTACGTGTTCCTAAACTTGCCTTTGACCAAACTGAATGTAAAGTGAGAACAAGGAATCTATAAAAAAACGGTAACTTGTAATGATTTTTAAACATATACAGCAGCCAAGATTTTAAAGTTTAGCATTATACAGATTCCCTGCAGTACCTGTCTAGGTTTTTGTAAAATTAATTTGGATATTTGGATTTATATTTTTTTACATCTGCTCTTGTTTCATATATACATTTATACTAAACATACTAATCGGAAAACAAACAACATATATTGTTAAAAAGTTCAACTAACTATGAATTTGTGAACAGCACCGTGACAGGTGGACACTGTGAGTATGCTGTTGGATTATTGGTGAACCATGTATGTGCTTAGTGGGTACTGGTGAATTACCAGTAAGTATGTGGTTGGTGAATACTGGTGATCTATGTATGTGCTTGGTGGATACTGGTGAACCATGTATGTGCTTGGTGGGTATTGGTGAACCATGTATGTGCTTAGTGGATACTGCTGAACAATGTATGTGCTTGATGGATAATGATGAACCATAAGACCGGTGGATATTGCTGAACTATCTAATTGGTAGATATTGGTGGACTATCTGGATGGTGTACATGTATACTGACTGGTGGATATTGGTGGACTGTCTGACTGGTAAATATTGGTGGACTATCTGTGTGGTGGATATTGACTGACTGTCTGAATGGTTAACATTGGTTGACTATCTGTATGGTATATGACTAGTGGGTAATGGCAGTCTTTATAACTGTTGGCTGAGTTACTACATGTATATGACTGACTGATAATGGTTAATTCTATGAATAATGGTTATTGCTAAATGATATGTCTGGTTGATAATTGTTAACCATGCATCTGGTGAACCATTTTATTCAGATGGACTGACAGGTGGGTATATACTGGTGAACCATCACACAGGTGGACATTCATGATGAATATTTACATGTAGGACAGTTAGTTGTGAATCAAATGACTGACAGTTATTCTTAAGACTGTTTAGAGTTGGAATTTGGTGTATGTTAGTTAGTCAATACATAACAACATATTGGTAACTGAATTGAAGAAATTTAAGAAAATATTACAACAGGTTGATATTAGCTTTACTATAATCTGTGCGCCACAGTGCCACAACATGTAACTTAAGTTTAATTACCATCAGCAATATAAACAAAATTGTTTGTTCAAAAGTTGGTTCTGAATAAAGGTTTTTATCCACATGAGTATATATCAAAAATTCTTTTCATAATTTGCATTTTTTTAAATATAAACAGTATTTCTATTAAACTTAAGAATGTTGTAGATCTAATTAACTCTCTTTTAATCTCAAAATTAAACTATTGCAATACTTTATACATACCAGTAAGCCCTTTGAATTATGAACACACATAAAAATGTTATCCCTATTCACAATTTAATCCAAATTCTTTTATCTTTTCGCTTTCAGGAAATCATTGCGTATAATTTACAATTCCCGTGGGGAACCTCACGAAAAGTCAAACAAACTTAGTAAAGTTTGCAACTTCAGGAAATGCAACAATTAAAATGCTGTAAAAATAGAATAAGTCAAATGACAATGAAAAATAATCTACCTTAAATCTTCACTGATTTAAATTCCTCTTTAAACGAAGAGATAAAAAATTTTCACGCAGAAATTCACCGATCTGTAATGCAATTCACCTTCCGCCGCCATATTGGATTATCCTCTCAAAGGTAATTTGCCGACAATCACTCTTATGAAATAGGTACGCACTCAGGAAATCACTGTACTGGCCAGGTCAAACCACACTAATGAAAACACTACGCGTAGAGCAAACTATCAAAAGGTAGAACTCTTAAATTGCTCCTGTGATGTATGCGTTTCTCATCTAGAACTGACCTATCAGTCTTAGGTAGGGATCAAAAAGTCAAGTAAGCATTTAAACATATTAAAGAAAAGGAACTTGAAACAACCTTAGTAACAGTTGCCATGGAAACGACCTTGGGCAAAAAATGTGAAAGTCGAGATCAGTTCTATATTTCTATTATATTACGTGGAAATATGAGCAGAAGCAAGATGTTGTCAAGTTAAAATGCAAGACCATTGTTAGCCTTATATGTAGCTTTGTATAAGCATCTCTAGAAAATGATACATGTGTGTAAGCAAAAGCTAATAGTTTGTTGAAAAGCTCATCAGAGCTTATGTTGTATTATTTTTTACTCATGCAGACTTACAATAAATCTTACTGCATTGTGTAGATTTAAAGGTTTTACACAAAACAGGAATATGGTTTCACTTTGCATAAAGGAAATGAGTAACAAAGGCTCACCTTCGACAAAGGTAATGATTTACAAAGGCTCATCGAGGACAAAGGAAATGAGTTACAAAGGCTCAATGGGACAAAGTGAATTTGTTACAAAAGCTTATCTAGGATAAAGTGAATGTGTTACAAAGGCTCATCTTGGACAAAAGGAATTGGTTACAAAGGCTCACTTTAGGACAAAGGGAATGGGTTACAAAGGGTCACCTAGGACAAAAGGAATTGGTTACAATGACTTAGTTAGGACAAAGGGAATATGTAACAAATGCTCATCTAGGACAATGTTACTGGATTACAAAATGCTCACCTTGGACAAAGGGAATTGGTTACAAAGGCTCATCTTGGACAAAGGGAATGGGTTACATAGGCTCACTTCAGACAAAGGAAATGAGTAACAAAGGCTGACCTAGGACAAAGTGAATGGGTTATAAAGGCTCCTCTTGGACAAAGGGAATTGGTTACAATGGCTCACTTCAGACAAAGGGAATGAATTACAAAGACTCATCTAGGACAATGTTATTGGGTTACAAAGGCTCATCTTGGACAAAGGAGTGGGTTACAAAGGCTCACTTCGGACAAAGGAAATGAGTAACAAAGGCTAACCTAGGACAAAGTGAATGGGTAACAAAGGCTCCTCTTGGACAAAGTGAACTGGTTACAAAGGGTCACTCCGGACAAAGATATGAGTAACAAAGGCTCACCTAGGACAAACAGAATGGGTTACAAAGGCTCACCTAGGACAAAAGGAATAGGTTACAAAGTTCCATCTTGGACAAAGGAAATGAGTTACAAAGGCTCACCTTAGACAAAGTGAATGGGTTACAAAGGCTCATCTTGGACAAAAGGAATTGGTTAGCAAAAGCTAACCAAAGACAAGGGCGATCAGCGATCACGTGTCGACTGAAGATAGCCAATTAAACAGTAGTATTGAAAGGTGATTGGACAGTTTGTAGACTAAAATGTATTTTCTTATTCAAGGGCCATAACTCAGCCAAAAATAATTCAACCAAAAAACCTGTTATACATGCGCAAGTAATTGAGGTACCGATCAATCCTGTAACATTTCATTTAAATTGCTTTAGTAGTATAAGAGAAGAAGTCCGGATAAACTTTTAAAATGAAATCATTAAAGGGCCATAACTCTGACAAAAATCATATAACTGGAAAATGCAGATGATATGCACAAATAGACTTGGTACTGATCATTCCTGTAAAGTTTTGATGAAATCGCACCAGTAGTTTCTGAGGAGTAGTCTGGACAAGTTTTGTGACGGACAGACAGACAGATGATGGAGAAGTGATCCCTATATGTCATGGCTACTCTGTAGCATATCGCAGCTACTGTGAAGCCTGCAACACAAAAATCATTATTCGGCCAAAACGCCTTTTTCATTCAATAGCCATAACTCAGGCAAAAATCATTCAATGGAAAAACCCGTTAGATATGCGCAAGAACCTGAGGTATTGATCAATCCTGTAAAATTTCATTCAAATTGCATTAGTAGTATAAAAGATGATATGCACAACTAGACTTGGTACTGATCATTCCTGTAAAGTTTGGATGAAATTGCACCAGTAGTTTCTGAGGAGAAGTCCAGACAAGTTTTGTGATGGACGGACAGACAGACAGACGACGGAGAAGTGATCCCTATATGTCGCGGCTACTTTGTAGCAGGCGACACAAAAGAGGATAGGGTATAGAAGCTCACCTAGGACAAAGGGGATGGGTTACAAAGACTTGACTAGAACAAACGGGATGGGTTACATCATCTGTGAAAAAGGTAGGGATTACAAAAGCTCATCTAGGAATAAAGGATGGGGTCACAAAAGCTCATCTAGAACAAAGGAAATGGGTGACAAAAGTCACTAAGGAAAAAGAGATGGGTTTACAAAGCCTCACCTAGAGCATAGGGAATGGGCCACATAGGTTAATCTTGCGTTAATGCACTGAGCAATAAAGAAAACACAAACAACAAAAAAAGCTTTCCCAATTTTTCTTTATTACAGATAAGTTCTGTTCCCACAAGTATGTACAATATATATGAATCCTCTAGTGGTATCACAGAAATGATGTAGTGACAACAATAAATAACATCTTAAAATAACATATAAAAAGAGCAACAGTTACCTAAAAATATATTTTGCTAATAAAGCATAACAATAATATTTCTTCATCTATTTACTAATTTATGTGTGAATAAATTTTACGATCATTTTTCGGGGGGAAAGAAGTACACCTGTTTTCCATTTATACAACCTCAGTCCTTCAATAAGAATCAAGAATTACTATAATTCAACCCCCTGCCCCCCACCCCCCAAAATATATATAATAACCATACACTCACTACTAGTATCAAAGAGTAAAAATTAATTTTATACACTAAAATTAAGGGAAATGACTCCAAGGTGGTTCTTTTATAGGGTAACAGGAGTTATCTTTGAACTCCTGCATCAAATTCGGGCATTTGACAGCATTAACAGCTGCAGAGTAAATAATAAACCACTATATTCACAAAAACTTATAAATGCCCCATCTCACAGGTGGACCAGAAAGATATTGATATAAAGTCTTATGTGAAATGGTGTCAAAAAATAAATATAAACTCAAGATCTATATTATCTTATCTGATTTTTGCAACTGAACAAGATCACTGACATCTCTCTTTTATAAACTATTTTACACTAAAGAACTAAAAAACTAAATAGTTTTGCTGCTTTTAGTGAGATTCAATATGAATTATGTCTATAATTTTTTAATTTAAATTTCAAATTTAAACATGCAGAAATAATTATGGTTTTACAGAAATGTAAGATATTCATAATATCCATTATTGCATGACTGACTAGCTACTATCTGTCACAAGGTGCCCCATTAAAAAACAATAATATGATGTGATTCTTTTGAAATTTCCCCTCAAACTGAGAATTGAAAAAATCTATGCATACATAAAAGTGTCATTTAAGATATACTCTGACCAGACACTGTAAGATAAAATGACTCAAACTTTCAATACAGATATACATGTAATAATCAAAGTGGTTTTAACTTGCAAGAAACAATTCCTGAATATTAGTTCTTAAAGTGAAGAAAACATATTTTGTTAATAAATCATTGTAGAAAATCTAATACTTCAAGTTTACTGTATAAAATTCAATAACGGAAATGATCTTTCAAAATTATGATGTAAAAAATGGATGTTTTGGTGTACAAGTAAATATGGTTTATCTGTCTGTATTTTTTTCTCCACACAAACTTGAAAAAACACACTTCTCAGTGTCATATAACACAGAAGGTATAATTTTAAAATTCAAGTAGAGGTATTTTCATTTGGACCCGATACAGGAAAAAATATCCTGAATGATATGCCACTATGATGTTTTAAGAAGTGTAAGTATTGCTAATTATTAAATCAAACAAAATTGTACCCTGTAATGACTTCTTAATCATCTACTTTCTGACATTTTAAATTTCATTTTCACAGTTATAAAGATAATCATAGTATAAAGAATGATGAAATACACCAGAGATATTGTCGCCATGTTGATGATGCAGACTAAGTAAAAGATCATAAAACTATCTATGGATGTATACTTGTATAGTTCACTCTAAACAATGAAAACTTAACCTAATATAACTGTTACACAACAAACTTAAGCTGAAATATGTCATGGATGCCAGCTGACCCATCTTAACTGGATACATAAAAAATATTAAGAATGGGTAAATACTACATTTGACCAACAACAAGGGAGAAAAGGCAGTCTGACATAAATTTTGGAAATTGACCTTTTTACTTATTTTGAACAAAGTTTCAGCTTCCTGCATAGAGCAAAATAAAATAGACTATCATGTTGAAGAGGAACATTATGAGCAAAATAGATATTCCTTAAAAAAAACCTCACATTATATGACGTCACATTCTATCCACATTCTTGTCACCACTAACTGAAATGGTAGATTTTATGTATTTGAATTTATGCAATTTTATTGTAAAAGTCTATTCCTTTCCAGTGTATCCTTCCTTTCGATAAAACTACACATGTTATAATTCAACATTGCTTTTAATTCAGGTAATATCATTTACACAAGAAAAACCTGTCTCCAAGAACTGTTTCCTGAGTGCCCATTTTCCTGTGATGTTGATAATTTGTAATCAAGTAGTCAAGCTCAAATAACTCATGCTTACTCATAAAAAAAAACACACATGTCAAAATGTAAATTTTCACAAATGAAACTACTTACAAAACACTTTAAAAGTTATACCTTCCCTTTGACAATATGCCAAAGGGGGACAATTCAAACAATCAGACACAGCTAATACTGGCACAAAAAACGTGTACATAGTACATATGAAATAAAATACATAGTGTACAAAAACTTGTGACATACAGGCTATTACAAAATACTGTATTCATAGCTGACAGTATGGTCAAAGAAAGAATATGAACTGAAGATACAAATGTAGTTGTCTAAATGACTGGTGCAAAGGTTTTGCAGGACTCTGATGACTGGCTTACTCTATCACCATGATAAGATTATCTAGCTGAAATATTCACGTGTTTCAACTCTAGTTTGGCAGTTATAACCTGAGAACTTAGAAAATTCTGTTCATCAAACAATTACCTTCATTATCTTTCTTAACCCTTAATCTGCTGGAACCAAAAGTGATTAGCCTTTGCCACCAGTATAGAGCCAGGCCAGCCTGCACATCCGTGCAGTCTGACCAGGCTCTATACTGTTGGTAGCTCAATTTTTTGTATTTTGATATAGAAATACCTTAAACTTTGAATGGCTGTTCCAAATTCAAAGCTGGGCAAATCCATTACAAAAATTTAGCAGGTTAAGGGTTAAACAGCTTCAAAAATAACACAGGCATGCTGAACTGAACACAAGTAGAAGAGAAATAACTAATCTATTACAATTCTGTGGTCCATGAAAAAATATTCATTTTATGTTATTAAGCTAACAACTTCTGTTTTCATTTAAACCTATTTATTACAGGAAAATAATGGAAAAATTTAGGTATATGCTGATACCAATTAATATTGAAGACATTAGAATAAGGCATGTTATGTCATCAATAAAATGTCCTTTTTTTAACTTCTTACATGTATGACAAAAGCATGGTGTATTACCATCATTAATTTACTAATTTCAATGAATATTACAATGATTATTATGTACATGTTAACTATGCGTATTACATCAAAGAAACCCACAATTTTGAGACTAACAGAGCATAATATGTACATGAACTTCACTAAATGGTGATAAAATGTTATAAGACTTGCTAATTATGCACATGATTAAAGTAAGAAGTATAATAATGATTAATATCAATGTATCTTTTTTTTTTCTAGAAACAATATACAGTTAAAACTCAACCTTTCTACATGTCTACAACCTAAAGGTTAGACAGAAAATATAAAACTGATTTGAAAAAATCAAAAGCTCATTTTCTAACTCTAATTCTTTATACTGAAAAATAAAATAAGCTATTTAAATAGCTTCATGATTCAAAGATAGACAAATAAATTCAGATATTTATTAAAAATTAGCAATTACAGTAAGAGACAATCAGAACCGCAACAGTACCAAATATGAAAAATTACCATGGCAGCAACTGAGGTCTGTACTGATATTCTTTAGTGGAAATCAGCTCATATTTGATGATGTTGAGTTTGTTTTGCATATCTTTTCAAAAACAAAAGCTAAATTCAAAATTTTAGATACTTTCATTTAGTAAACTTACTGGGCCCCAACATCCATGTCAAAACAAAAAGTTCACTGTTTCCCTTTACTCTAATGCTGCTTCTCCTAACCATCTAACATTTTCTAAAAATAGAACTTACATTTAAATCAGGACAGGCCCCACTAGGGGACAAACTGAGATCTCCTGTTTTAACAGTCAAAAGCACTAACCATTACACCTCCAAGGGCATGCTAACTGTGCTTTGATATATCTGACATTTGGTGGGAAAAACTTCAAGCCATTGAATATCAGATATATTGCTTGACCCGAAATTCTGTTTATCTTTAATTTATACAATACACAAAAATGTATCCCAGACACTCCACTTTATTCAAGAGTTGAATATAATGACAAATAAAAATAACAAGAGGGTCCATGGGACCCTGGGTCGCTCACCTGCCAACAACTGCTCAATGGTTGCAAGAGTCAGTGGATGCAAATACAATTGCCAATTGACTAAAAGGGTGCAGGCAATTATGACCATGGGGTCATCTTTGGTAGAGTTTCACTAGATGTCGAGCGTCATCAGGATTGTTAAAGCACAACGTGGACTATAATGGACTGAGCCTCATAAAAAATATATCAGGCACCTATACACATGATACCTAACATGTTTAAAGTTTCAAAGCAGTATCTTGAAAAATGTAGAAGTTTGTGCCGCAATATTTTTTAAAAAATCCTGCCGTTATACAAAAAACTAGGTTGCTGTGAACCGAATGTTGGAACACCGTTCCAAACAGGGATTATGTACATGACACATGTTCACTCTATTGCCAAATCTACTAATTTTTTTAAAATCCAACCATAGATGCAAAAAATATATGGGCAAGACACAAACTATCAGCAGTAAGGCCTATATAGCAGAACTTACTAAGTTCAGAGGGTTGTTGTGACATGGATCTTGGAGGGAGCAACATGGGTTTCGAGTGTAACACATACTTATTTTAATTTTTGGTTGTAAGGGTTGCAGAGACTTTCAGTCTTTAAATAATATTATTTATAATACTAGAACTTTTATTAAAATACAATGTACACAATTATAAAGAAAAGATTCATAATGGAAAAAATGTGTAAATGCAATCTTTAATAAAATAGAACAATATTAGCCCTTCAAAATTATCTTTCCCTGACTTTTCACTAACTTTTCTGGATTTTTATTTTTCACTGACCAATTTTCAAAATTACCTGACAATTCCCTGACCTTGAAAAAAAATCAAATTTCCCTGACTTTTCAAGTCCCCTGGCAACCCTGCAGGATCTTATATTAACTCTAGTATTGTACAAGTCTGATTAAATTCAAATCAAAAATAAAGCTGCTATGGTGCAGACAAGGTCTAAATAGTTAATTTTGGCACTTTCAGGAGCCATAACCCTGGAACCAATAATGCAATAAGGCAATCTGAAGAAAGGAACCAAGATCTTATGGTAATGAAAGTGAAGATCAGACCAAAATTAAGACCACTAGAGTGCAGAAAAGCTTTTATCATAACTTGACCTAGTGACCTAAATTTCTAAGTCACATGACCCATTTTCAAACTTGACCTAGATATCATCGAGATTAACATTCTGACAAAGCTTGAAGAAGATCGGAGCAAAATTAAGACTACTACAGTGCAAACAAGCTTTTTCTATAATTTGACCTAGTGACCTAGTTTTCAAGGTCACATAACCCAGTTTCGAACCTGACCTAGATATCATTGAGATACACATTCTGACCAAGCTTGAAGAAGATGGGACCAAAATTAAGACCGCTAGAGTGCGGACAAGCTTTTTCTAAAATTCGACTTAGTTACCTTGTTTTCATGGTCACATGACCCAGTTACGAACTTGACCTAGATATCATTGAGATAAACAATCTGACCAAGTTTGAAGAAGCTCGGACCAAAATTAAGACTGCTAGAGTGCGGACAAGCTTTTTCTATTATTTGACCTTGTGACCTAGTTTTGAAGGTCACATGACCCAGTTTCGAATTTATATGGATATCATTGGGATAAACATTTTGACCAAGTTTGAAGAAGATCAGACCAAAATTAAGACCGCTAGAGTGCAGAGAAGCTTTTTCTATAATTTGACCTAGTGATCTAGTTTTAAGGGTGAGATGACCCAGTTATGAACTTGACCTAGATATCATTGAGATATACATTCTGACCAAGTTTGAAGAAGCTCTAACCAAAATTAAGACTGCTAGAGTGCGGACAAGCTTTTTCTATAATTTGACCTTATGACCTAGTTTTGAAGGTCACATGACCCAGTTTCGAACTTGATCTAGATATCACTGAAATTAACATTTTGACCAAGTTTGAAGAAGATCGGAACAAAATTAAGACCGCTAGAGTGCAGAGAAGCTTTTTCTATAATTTAGCCTAGTGACCTAGTTTTAAGTGTGAGATGACCCAGTTATAAACTTGACCTAGATATCATTGAGATAAACATTCTGACCAAGTTTGAAGAAGCTCAGACCAAAATTAAGACTGCTAGAGTGTGGACAAGCTTTTTCTATAATTTTACCTTGTGACCTAGTTTTGAAGGTCACACTACCCAGTTTCGAACTTGATCTAGATATCACTGAGATTAACATTTTGACCAAGTTTGAAGAAGATCAGACCAAAATTAAGACCGCTAGATTGCGGACAAGCTTTTTCTATAATTTGACCAAGTGACCTAGTTTTAAGAGAGATGACCCAGTTATGAACTTGACCTAGATATCATTGAGTTAAATATTCTGACCAAGTTTGAAGAAGATCGCACCAAAATTAAGACTGTAAGAGCGCGGACAAGCTTTTTCTATTATTTGACCTTGTGACCTAGTTTTAAGGGTGAGATGACCCAGTTATGAACTTGACCTAGATATCATTGAGATAAACATTCTGACCAAGTTTGAAGAAGCTCAGACCAAAATTAAGACTGCTAGAGTGCGGACAAGCTTTTTCTATAATTTGACCTTGTGACCTAGTTTTGAAGGTCACACTACCCAGTTTCGAACTTGATCTAGATATCACTGAGATTAACATTTTGACCAAGTTTGAAGATCAGACCAAAATTAAGACCGCTAGAGTGCGGACAAGCTTTTTCTATAATTTGACCAAGTGACCTAGTTATAAGAGTGAGATGACCCAGTTATGAACTTGACCTAGATATCATTGAGTTAAATATTCTGACCAAGTTTGAAGAAGATCGCACCAAAATTAAGACTGTAAGAGCGCGGACAAGCTTTTTCTATAATTTGACCTTGTGACCTAGTTTTAAGGGTCAGATGACCCAGTTATGAACTTGACCTAGATATCATTGAGATAAACATTCTGACCAAGTTTGAAGAAGATCGGACCAAAATTAAGACCGCTAGAGTGCGGACAAGCTTTTTCTATAATTTGACCAAGTGACCTAGTTTTAAGGGTGAGATGACCCAGTTATGAACTTGACCTAGATATCATTGAGATAAACATTCTGACCAAGTTTAAAGAAGATCGCACCAAAATTAAGACTGCTAGAGTGCGGACAACAATTGTGAACGGACGACGGACGAAAGGCGATCACAAAAGCTCACCCTGTCACTATGTGACAGGTGAGCTAAAAATTAACTCAAAGGACCTTTAAGTAAATGAAGTATAGCATATTTATCAACTCAAAGAATCTTTAATGATTTAAATATGAAACATGTGAAATACAATAATTCATGAGACAGAGAAGATAATTACAATATGCTATGTATATAATATGTACAAAAGCTGGCAATTATTTTATACTGACATTTAATGTAATATAAAATACTGTAAGGTATAATTAGAACAGGAACCTTTTCATATAACAGCACCAAGGGTGTTTATCATATAAAAAACTTTTTCTTTTCTTCATTACTTTCCATCAATTGTCAAAACCCACTTGTGAAATGTCAATGACTTCTAAATTACTACTGTATGTATCATTAAAAGTATCAGACAGGCTAACAGTAAGCTGGGATGAGAGGACTGTTCAACAACACAGAGTATGGCAAATCTTTACATCTTCAACTTTGTCACTAATAGTTCAAACAAAGCAATAAAGATGATAACTTGCAAAGTTTCCTTCATGTGTTTCTAGGCAAAGGTTTAAGTAAGCTGAGAACAAAGAGAAAAGCTTTCTTTCAACAAAAGACCATTCAACATAAGAGGTGAAGGTTAGAAAGACTGAAAAGAGATGTTAAAAATGTCTGAAAATGGTACTCAAAAGTCCAAGTTTTGACATAAACAGGAAGTATATTCTGAAAGAGAACAAATTTATTATATAATTCAGCAGCTGTACAAGATAAAGAAGGTATCTGAGAGCATATGTTTTTTTGGAAGTAATGAAGGTTGGGTTCTTTATATCACCTGAATATGAAAAAACTGTATCAAATACTGATATCTCAAGCTGATCCTCCAGTTTCAGAATGTCATATCAAATGAGAATATAAATGGTTCCAATGTCATATGAAATGAGAATATAAATGGTTCCAATGTCATATGAAATGAGAATATAAATGGTTCCAATGTCATATGAAATGAGAATATGAATGGTTCCAATGTCATATGAAATGAGAATATAAATGGTTCCAATGTCATATGAAATGAGAATATAAATGGTTCCAATGTCATATGAAATGAGAATATAAATGGTTCCAATGTCATATGAAATGAGAATATGAATGGTTCCAATGTCATATGAAATGAGAATATAAATGGTTCCAATGTCATATGAAATGAGAATATAAATGGTTCCAATGTCATATGAAATGAGAATATAAATGGTTCCAATGTCATATGAAATGAGAATATGAATGGTTCCAATGTCATATGAAATGAGAATATAAATGGTTCCAATGTCATATGAAATGAGAATATAAATGGTTCCAATGTCATATGAAATGAGAATATAAATGGTTCCAATGTCATATGACATGAGAATATAAATGGTTCCAATGTCATATGAAATGAGAATATAAATGGTTCCAAATAAAAATTTCTGATCTGAGCTGATCCTCAAACACTATTTATTGTACAGCAATAGAAAAATACAGATATGCATTACAATGATTATGTTGATGTTCCTGATAAACCCCATTTTTTGGCAGCTTTAACAGTATTTGGTCCACTATGGTTGCCAAGATTGCAAACAGTATGAAACAGAGAGATCACAGAACTGCTATTATTTCATTCTGACACACATTTACTGTCCTGTAGCTGCTACTGCAGTATGATTGGCTAGGACATCTGTTGGAACTTGTTCCTGCACGCCAAGTTTAGCAAGTCTGTTAAGTGTGTCAAGTGTTCCAATTATTGCTCTGTAAAGAAACAATTATTTAAAGGAATCAAAGCTGTGTAAGCTACAAAATAACTTGTGTATGTCACTAACATATCATCTCGATGATGTGTTTAGCAAATACAACATGGTGCTTACTAGCAAGATCAATAACACTGTTCCATTTAATTCCATTATTCTGTTCCAGACTGTATACAATAGCTTAGTAACAAACTAAAACAGTCTACAACAATCTGTTCTTTCATTTCAGAACTTGCAATAAAGCTTGTGTCTTAAAATTCCTAAGTTAATAAATCCAAAACAACTTACCCCACAATACCAAGACCAATTAGGAACCAATCAAAGAAAAATTGAAATTTTGAAAGAGATCTGGAAGAAAAAAAAGACAACTATTTAATATATATACAATAAATATAGTAAGTATCTACAGTTATCTGCAATATTTATATTTATAAAGACAGCTGACATTTCCAGATCCTCAACCTTGGCTTACCTCTGCATACACACAGGTTTAAATTACAACTGTTATTCTATTTATTACTACAGTATCATTATTATCAGTTGAAGTGATACTGTTAAAACTGCTTTCTGATCAAATTAATTTCAGCACAGTTGGTTTTAACTAGTCATTATTTACATAATATAGCTATAAATTTTAAGTGTTGAAACCACTATTCACATTTAACATTGAAATATCAAAGGTATAACACTGGACAGGGCTAAGTGATTCAAAGCTTTTCAATATAACGTTTTCTATTTTCGACTGTATATCTATGAAAGTATTGTTACATCTTTGTGTAAAGACTACTGATTGGAAATGATCAAGTTATTTCTAAAGATATCCTACTTTCAAAAGAGTCTGACACTTTACTTCCTCCCTACTTCATGGTCTTATAAAAGGGTTGTTCATAATATAGGTTTAACAGCAATTCATTATCAATGTTAATATCAGAACAATTTGTTATTTATCTTTTTTACGGGCTTACCCTTTAAATATAGTCATATGGAAGAGCCCAGGCAGTGTAAAAGCTAGCAGGGTGCAGCAAGTGGCCCCTACCAGAGCCATGATGTTCGAAAAACTTGGGATCATTAACACAATAAACCCAGTCAACAGCACCATGGCAACCCTGAGAACATTCTGAAACACACAAACACTCTCAGTCAGCTTTTCACATACATTCAAATATACGGAAATTTGATTTATACATCGTAGCAACAATATGTGAAACAAAGTAGTAATATTTTAGCAATATATAGCAGTAAATAGTTTCTGCAAATTTTCTCATTCACTGCAGTTTTTTTCACAATTTCATAAAACCTCTTTTGTATTTAAAACCAAAATATCAAAAAAACATCTTCACTGAAAAATATTGAACTTTGAAACAAAAATAGTTAAGTTGATATAGTCCAAGTGTGACTGAGATTATAAAATTTGTGAGAAAGCTATGATTTAGCAAGCTATAATGACAGTGTACAGCATAATAATATCAGGCCTTAAATAAAGTATATGTAATATTGAAAACAATGATCAGGTCTTTGCTACAGTGATTCAATATGATAAAATGTTTAACAATCTTACTGACATACCACCAAAGATAACAGTATTTTCTTCATGGCCTTACCCCCTTTCCTATGTTTTTTTCAGGCTCCCATATAAGGTAACCATCTAAAATCTGCATCACTGGGAACATCATGACTGAAAACAGATATGTCATACATACATGTAGAATACAGGAAATTAGCTTGCAGATTTGCCAAAGCTGCACAAACATGCTGCACAATCATACATTCATACCTGCTGTTTTATTTCACTGTATTATCAATATGGTATGACTTATGTTAGGTTTAAGCAATTCCTACAATATCAGAATTGTTTCATTCTCCACACCAGCTCTTACTTACAATACAAAACCACAAATTTTACAAATAAGAATAAAATTTATAAGGAGAACTATGTATAGTTTTATTATTTTCTACACAATTACTTTTTTCTTCAAAATTCTGTCCTGAAATATATTCTTAAAATCTTTGAAATAAGTATGAGTTGCTACTTCAGATTTATACTGACTTTTATGTCAGTGTAAAGTTTTGTAAACAGATGTAGTGAAAATATTACAGAAATACAATATGAGTGACAGTCAAATGATTATTACCTGGGTAAGTAAAAAATAATGCTAGACAAAGACAAGACTTGACAATCATTGCAAAATCTAAAGACTCTCCTGAAATGGATAATAGGATAATTATAAACATTTGTAAGTGCAACAGAAAATCAAGCGCCTTATTTTAACACAATATGAACTGAATAAATATCACTAATGATAAGAGACAAAAAGAGTTTACAGTGATCAAAGCTGATGATAATGCTGATGTTGTATCCAATAACACTCCTGAGCACTGTAACAAGCTTCTTATCATCTCCTTACCAGAACTGGTAACTGGCTGGTAACTGGCTTTAAACTAAGGAAATCCAGAAATGGTCATAACTCATTATGAACCATTGGCAATCATGCAATGAATTTTTTTAAAGGCATAAATACAAAGAAATAAATATGTCAGCCATTTGAATGCTGGAGTGAAATATCTGACATCAAACATTTGCTACAGAATTTGGAGTAAAATTCCATAAACACGATACCAGATTATAATACCACTCTGCTATCAAGTGTCAAATTAGCTTCATACAAGGTTATGCTGAAAAACTATGATGGCCTATTCTTCTAACATTAAAGGTGAGTATAAGTATATCTTAAGGCTATGTGCAAAAAACACTGCCAGAGGCTAAGAAAGTTAAGAGTTCAAATGATCAGGTAACATGCTTGTAAACACTGGCTTATGGATGCGTTATTGGACTGACACTTTCAATGTAAAACAAGCAACCTTTTATCCCACTGTTCAAATTTCCAACGTTAGTATTACCAGTTTTTCAAGATGAAGAACTTATATTTTCTTGTTCTTACCTTGAGGTAAATTCAATGTAATGATTTGGTTGGTTTCTTTTCCAAATGACTGAAAATGAAATAACACTAGATTTTAAAGGTAAGGAAATGTAGCACTGACTTATAAAGCTTTCAGGAGACTTCATCAACTTTAGAGTTCAGAAGTTTCCTATGCTGTTTTAAACTACAGAAATCAAATTAATAAACTCTATGAAGACAATCTGTAATTCAGCTCCATTAATCTTGGTGGACTTGATGGATATCGATTAATTTCAACAGCTGTCTCGACAGATAAGCGCTGAACAGTTTTACCCTCATTACTTGCATACAAAGAGGCCATTAACAATTTCATATCTATGATCTCATATATGACCATCCAAATGTAACACAGAAAATTCAATAACTTACAGCATATCCACAGCTTCCAAAGGAAACATACATGGTAGTCACTATAAACATGGTTGTTATAAAATATCTGAAACAGAACATACTTATTAGATATTTTTTTCTTACATATTGGCTGTCTCTCCTTGACAAAATCTTGTACAAAATCAGTGATCTCATATGTATCAAAATGAGAATGCTATTTAAGACACATGTACAATAAATTTATAATCTAAAATACTTTAATATGAATGAACATGTATATGCATGTGTAATGTAACTGTTATCACCCTAATGATAATATCGAGTGTAAACATCATGGCAATTAATCATGTCTTTGCACATGCTACTGTATGTAACAATTACAAAGACATAGTACTAAAAGTCACTAAACTTGCCATTCAAGATCTGGCCATGTAAGCATCATAAACATGTAAGTTTAAATTTAGAAAAGGTACTGTAGGTCACTGAGAGACAGTGTTTCAGGCATCAACAGCAATAAGGAAGAAATCTAACTGGGGACATTGAATTTTTGGCATTTCATCAGTTTAGTGAACTACTGTCAGGTTTTGAAGCCTTAGGCTTCTGAAATGATAAAAACATTTCTTGTTTTGCCACAGGATTGGATTATCCCCTATTTCTTGTTTGGCCACAGGATTGGATTATCTCCTATTTCTTGTTTTGCCACAGGATTGGATTATCCCCTATTTCTAGTTTGACCACAGGATTGGATTATCCCTTAATTATTGTTTGGCCAGAGGATTGAATTATCCCTTATTTCTATTTTGGCCAGAGGACTGGATTATCCATTATTTCTTGTCTGGCCAGAGGACTGGATTATCCTTTATTTTTTGGCCAGAGGATTGGATTATCCATTATTTCTTGTTTGGCCACAGGATTGGATTATCCATTAAGAAACTATCCTGAGACACATTTGTTGTTACAACTTAAAAGAACAAGTCTTACCTTTTAAATTTGTATCTAATATCTTCAGCGACTGATGATTCTAGATGAAGGATCATACCAGCTCCCTTGAAAATACAGTTTACAGTGACAATCAATTACACAGAACACTACATCAATCAACACAAATATGGGTCAAATACAGGTTCTCAACTTCAATCGATTATTCTAAACTAATCAATTAAAAGTGTCTTTTTGTTTCTTTTCCTACCTAGATACCTTTCTTTTCCATTTTTTTGAGGAAGTTTTTGTGTATTTATCAGGAAATGCAATGCTTTAAAGAATATCTTTATTTTTGTGAGTCAATTCACTATTATATCAATTTCACGTCTTCACAGAGGGTTTGTTGCAAGACTGTCTATCATACTGCTTTTTTATCAATGATGTGTATCAGGTAATTTGAGGAAAGCACTCTATCTTCAGCATAACATACAGCATCTGTGACTTAAATTTTTTTTATATTGTAATTATGCAGCAGCTGGCAATATAATGATTTATTTATAAAGTGAAATAGGAACAGAACTGAGTAGATTTGTGAAAAATGGTCTATAGGCTGTACATACCTCATAACAATATATAGATATAGCTAGAAAAAATGGAAGCCCCGAAATTTTCATCTTCTTTGGATGTACTCTGGAAATGAAAATAGCAGTTTTCTGTTAAACATACATTTAAATTTATCATTTAATACAGCAATTTACACTGTGTTAACAAATTAAATGCAAACTTCTGATTACAGAAATCTCAATTTACAAGTGATTATTACTTGCAGTGAATTTAGTTTGTTTATGAAAACAGATTGGGGTTAATAATGTTTAGAAGTGTATGACAGAAAACTGGAAATGACTGTTTTATGCTTTTAAGCAAGTGTCACTACTTTCAGCTAAACAAGAGGGCAATGTTGGCTCTATATTGATCTCCTGAGTTGTACATATGGTTCAAATGTCATTGCTGTTAGTTAAAAATAAAAGTAGGTTAGTATGTCAAGGTCAGCCAAGATTTAAGTTGTATTCAAAACTGTCTATGTATTTTGATGTAGTTTCAAAAACTGCAAAATAGGTCAGAATGTAAGGTCCGAGTATGCAGTTCCTGGAAAAGATTTTTAAAGTTTAGTTTTTCCTTTCGGTTGTCAGGGCAAGAGGACTAATTAAGGATCATTCCTTTAAAGTTGATTGACAATGCCCCAGTGGTTTAGAAGGCAATGTTGATTGAAGGAAAAGTTGAAGAAGGGGTATGGATTGTCCCCCATCCCATTGTAATAGCTCATCCATGAGCACTTTGTGCTCAGGTGAGCTAAAACGGTAGAAAGAGGCTCAGTAGGTTTACCTGTATATTCCCTTATATCAAACAGTTCCTCATTTACTTAAATCTGAAAGGTATCTGACGACATGAATTTACTGCTAATGAAAAATTCAACTTAATTCAAATTAAAGAATTAGTGTTTCAAACCAAAAAGATAAGCTTAAGTCAAACAGGCAAGTTGAAAACTTACTCAATATTATGAAGGTGTTCAAAATCAAACCATAATACAACAGCAAATGCAAACAGGTTTGAACACTGAGCGAGTAAACTGAAACAGAAGGTAGAAATACAAACAAAAGAAACTGGAATTCAATTCAAAATTAATGCAAGACTCTGTTTTACAGAGAGTACAAAATATGAAGTACTGATATGACATAATTAAGAATAGCCATGCACTTTTACCGGTACTTGAGCTGATATGCATTGTAGTTATTGTTTGAAAAGCTGGCGTGTTCAAATAAGGTGGCATTTTTGTTTGTTAGATAAAACAATTCTTATGACAGAAAACTTAATAACAGAGTTTGAATAAAATTTTGCTGGTTACAATCTGGAACAATTCTATTAACTGTTGATGGAAAGAAATTGTAGAAACCAGTTGACAACTCCAAGCAGGATATGCTACAGACCTTGTTATAGCAAGTCCACCAAGATGTCGAGCTAGTGTAAGAACTGATAATGGTGGTAGGAGAATAAGTAACCAAACTTGCCTGAAATAGCAATACACAGATATAAGTTTCCCATTGATAAAAAACTGAAACAAACAATATCTACAAGATGGATAACATAAAAATTTGCTACAGGTACAAACATATGCAGAAAGATACATTGGAACTAATATTACTTCTAAATGAGGTTCTTCTGCAAACTAGAAACACAGTGTATAACTCGACATGCTGCAAAACATTTCTGCAAAGTCTGGTATCACAGTTTGATACAGAGGAAACTAAATAAATTGTCAGTCAAAGGCCTAACTCTGCATCTACTGGGATACATCTACAGGGCAAATATATAAGACCAACCCCCCCCCCCTGCCCCCTCCCACCCCACAACAATTTCCCCACATAAAAAAAACACAGTTGAACATTTCTTAGAAAAACTTGTACCATGATACCTTCTGTTTCTTTTTCTAATTCTATAAAAAATTTCAGTAGTTTGTTTGAAAGGTGAATTACAGATCTCCTATTTTGGGAGAAACTCATTACTGCAAGCAGATTCATTTTTATATAATCTTGAAAAGTGAACTTACATTTTTACATTAGGAAAATAAGTAGATAAGTTCTCTGTGATGAAAATTATGTAGGCACAACAAAATCCTGAAAAGACAACAATGTAACAAGCTTTCAATAGATGAACAAAATAGATCAGTCAAAAAACTATACAATACTTCAAATCTGTCTCATTTACTTCCTTCAGTATGCATAGTAAATATACATGTTATAGTTTAGTATAAAAATTTAGTATGAACTAAGCCATCTTAAGGATATTTGTGATACCAGCTCCTGGAGTAAGACAGCAACATATTACATTCAAGAACAAACTAACACTTGATAATTCTACAATTATTCCCCCACAACTGGCAGTCTTTAACACTTTATCATGATGACAAAGATTCTAAAATGATGCCCATCTTCACCTAATGCCATAAGAAAGATTTACATGTCAAAATTTTCAGAAATATTTCTAAACTGAATCAACAAAACAAAATCCAGTGGTAGACACTGATGCCCCCTTAAGCACATCAAAAATCCCAAAGATCAATAAGGAATGTCAGTTCAGCATGGTGGGCCTAAAACAACAGGATCTACAACTTCTACTTATAAAACTGAACTGACTTTAAAATTCCTAGATTCACTTGTTCTTGGGTATTAAATCAATTACTGCTTATGAAGTAAAGGCCCCTGTTAACTTGACATATGATGCAGTGAGCACAAAATCAACAGGATTTATCTGCACATGCCAAACCATCCTGTAAAGTTTGATGGATTTATGAACAGCAGTTTTTCAGTATAGATTAAGACCTTTTTTCACACTGGCCCCTGTAACCTTGACTTAACCAAGTGTGCCCCAAAAACAATCCCAGTTATCTACTGATTATGCCTAACCTCCTGTTACCCTTTTTGAAAATAAAAAGACCTCTGTGAACTTAAGAATTGTTCTTGAGCTATTGATTACAAACTGTTTTCAAAGTATGGGCCCCTGTGAGCTTGACCCAGTAGGCCCACTATCCTATAAAATTGAAGGTCCTGGAAGCAGTTGTTCTCAAATTATTGATTGGACATCATTTTCACACTGCAAGCCACTGTGAGATTGTCCTTTAAACTAGAGTGCCCCAAACCTATTGGTTGTATCTACAATATACACTCATACCACCTATCTCAAGTCTCTGTGCCTATGTGTTCTCAAGTTATTGAACAAAAGCACTAGGTATACAGTATATTGACAGACAGATGTGAGAAATCGATATACCCCCACTTCTTCATGCTGTGGGGTGGGGAATGATATTCTGTTTAGACTGTTGTTTTCAGACGTTATACAACCATTTCCCCAGTATGAATTAAACATACCTGTTTGTGAAATGACTATAGCCATGTCAACAAGCAACCGGCCTACATTTCCCATAGCCTGGTAACCTGAAACAAGTATACAAAGCATAGTACAATGTTTTAAACATTTTATTAGCATAAAATAGTTCTCTATTTTTGAAGACTTTGTCTACCTCCTATTACAATCATTTTTACTGCATGCATATACACATGAGAGGGAATAACTGAGCAATCCAGCTCGAAAACCTAGCAAGGATAGGAAATGTAAACAAGACATGTCCACGGGCAGAATGTCAAGCTCACTCATCTTAATTCAAACCTGAACCTATAAGCTTCAGATCAAGGAGAAAGATGTATACATAGGTGAGATGTGCGCAGCACATCCTCTGTATACCCATGGCAAAATCTTTACATTGCATCATCTTAGGTGACCTTGACCTCTGACCCAGTGACCTGGTTCATGTGCATGACACGAAATCTCATGATGAACATTTGTGCCTAAAAAATCAATTCATGTTATTTGAACATTTTGATTTTTTTATTTGATCTTTGACCTCTTGTGACCTTGACCTTCATTTTTCACAAGACAACTAAACTCACTATGGAGAACATTTGTTATAACTTATATAAAAATCCATCCATGTATAAAGAAATATACTCACAAATGAATGTTTTAATTTGTTATTTAACCTTTGACCCTGAATAAGGCCATGACCTTTACCACAGACACCTGAATTTTTCGTGCACTCCGCCTCACTATGGAGAACATTTGTCCCAAGTTATATTAAAATCCCAGTACGTATGTAGAAGTCACGCTTTGGACACTGGTATTGAGCTGACCTTCCAAGTGTGACCTTGACCTTTGAGCAGCGGAACTTTGGTCTTGCGTGTGACACACCACCCATCATGGTGAACATTTGTATCAAACTATTTTGTAATCCTTCAAAGAATGAGCAAGATATAGACCGTACAAATCTAGACAGACACACGGACTGACGGATGCACATACACCAAACCACAAAAAGTGAAAAGCAGCAACTAAGTAGACCTCAACAATTTCAAAATCCTCTGACCACTAAGCATAATACTTTAAAGCATAAGCAATATACAATGCCAACAAACAAATTCTAATATTTTTATTTGACCTTTGACCTCTTGTGACCTTGACCTTCATTTTTTGCAAGACAACTCAACTCAACATGGAGAACATTTGTGCTAAGTTATATTAAAAATTTATCCATGTATATAGAAGTTATACTCTCAAATGAATGTTTTATTTTGTTATTTGACATTTGACCCCTAAATGTGACCTTGACCTTTGCCACAGACACTTCAATTTTTCGAATCCTCTGACCACTTAGCATAATACTTCAAAGCATAAGCAAGATACAGCGCCAACAAACAAATTTTAATATTTTTATTTGACTTTTGACTTCTTGTGACCTTGACCTTCATTTTGGGCAAGACAACTCAACTCAACATGGAGAACATTTGTGCTAAGTTATATTAAAATCCATCCATGTATACAAAAGTTAAACTCACAAATGAATGTTTTATTTTGTTATTTGACTTTTGACCCCTAAGTGTGACCTTGACCTTTGCCACAGACACCTGAATTTTTCGTGCAACATTTGGCCTCACTATGGAGAATATTTGTCTTAAGTTATGTTAAAATCCCTCCATGCATGTAGAAGTTAAGCTCTGGACACGTGTTTTGCGCTGACCCCCAAGTGTGACCTTGACCTTTATGCGGCGGACCTGGGTTTTGTGTGCGACACACAACCCCATCATGGTGAACATTTGTACCAAATTATTTTGTAATCCTTCAAAGAATGAGCAAGACTATACGCCAAAAGTGGCAACTAAGTCAAGCTCATCGCAAGCGGGCTCCACAAAAACAACAACAGAAAAATACATACCGACATCTCCATATGTTATTTCTGTATTGGCAGGCTCCTGGGAATTCTGAAGAGATAAAAACAAAAATCTACTTTACAAATTACAAATATTTTTTGCATCAGAGGTGCAACAGTCCAATAAAATGTTTCAAACCTGAATAAAGTTGTCCATCAGCAGCTATTTCTAAGCAAAAAAAAAACAAACTACTGTGGCTGAAACAAATTCTCTATTTTGAGATTTAAAGAATATTTTTTAATCACATTGACAGGGTTCATCTTTAAAGTTGTTGTGTTTCTTCAAATCTAAATTTCCTCTATCCTTCCTCTTTTTACTAATTAATAAATGAAAACCCATGAGAATACCAAGGCAGGATAAGGTAGTGAAAACACACAAGCCTCCACATCCAGAAAAAAATATGTTGCTGGCAAATTTACAGGATATAACACCAATTTACCATATCATTTGAAAACAAAAGTACATGTTGATTGATAAATACTTAAAAACCACAACATTATAGAATCTGATAAGAATTTTGATCGATTTAATGAATAACATCAAAGTACTGAAAGTACTGAATTTTTAAGAGACCAGTAAAGATTTTACTCTCTGACAGACTGGTACAGGTATTTAAGTAATCACTGAATAAGATTTTAATGATGATTTCATCAGTCTGGTACTGTCAGTCTTTATCTGTTAATGTTTGGATGTTGCTTCTCCAGATCACAATATATCAAATTAATGACAGACACTTTCTGCTGTATTACCAAACGGAGTGTTCAACAAGGCTTACTAAGTCTAGTTAAAATTCAAAATAAGCGTAAATTAATTTTAATGACATGTACTAATCAATGCTTTTTGTTTTTTCAAAAATGAAAAAAAAAAGATTATATGAATAATAGCAGGAAAATACACAGGAAGGTTGAGGTCTTTCTTAGAAATACTGAAAGGTTTAAATAGACTTTTGTCATGCATCAATTCACCATGTTCACTGGTCTGCAAATTAGCTACAGTAGATTTCTCTGTTCCCTACATGTCTGTATGACATCATTTAGAAATTCAAAGCCTTTGTCAGCACAGACTGACAAAAACTTCTGCAGACTGTAAGAAGACTTTTTTGAAATAGCTGAAGTTTAATCAGTCATATAATTTTGCTAGATGAACTAATTTTCTGTCAATGATTCCTGGAAAAGACAAGAAGTAGGATTCATTGAAAAATTCAAATAAAAAAGCAAGTAATCTGTCAGAGAGAGTTTCTATGCTGTAAACTTTGAATTTATTAGTAAAACTGTTTTGAGAAGGGTGCATGTTCTATGGACACATTTCTTTATAGTTATTTTGGACCAGTAAAAAAAAAAAAAGAAACACAATGAACCAATGACCACAAGAACCCAGTCCCAGTATATGTATAACAAAAGAAGATAATCCAAATGGCTATATAATATCATCTAGTGATGGTAAGTTACATGTACCTAAGGTTACAAATAATTATGAAAACTTATTTTATTTTATTTCATCACTTTAAGTGTGTATTGAGATAGCAGATCACTCACTGACTGTTTCAAATTTTTGTCAAGGCTGATGTCTTGTTGCTAATGGTTAAATCTTCGAACTACTTTTTAGCACAGGAATAAGCTGAAAGTATGTTAAAACTTTAGTTTCCACTGAGAACTGTTATTCCATTGTGAGCATTTGACCCTAAAATTAGTCTGTTTGCTGTGCTGAATGCATATTTATCTTCTAGTTTTTGGATAGTTACTTTAATACAATATATAGTTACTTATTTACTTAAATATCCTAGTATTGCTAGTCACTACTTGGGCAGAAAGTTTGAGGTTTTGCAGTAAATTGTCTGATTTTGCTTAAATTAAACAGGAAGACAAAGAAGGTAACAATCTGCAGACCAGTTCACCAGTAAGGGACTTTTCTAACCCCAAGTAAGCCAATGACCCTTGGTTACATACATATAAACATATGTAATAACAGAAAATATTAATACATTAAAGTTGTGACACTTTTTCTAATGACAGAATCAGTGTGGCAATACCATGTGATCGTGACATCACTAAAGGCATCAAAACCAAGACAAAACTGTCAACATTGGCTCTGCTTGAAAACAGAAAATTACCCGTAAGTATCTTATTTCTTCATCAATTACTATGGGACATGTGTCAGTCTAAGGAGAAAAATATAAGCTTTCCACTGCATATAGGAACTCCATCAGCAGCTGAGCAGCTTTTTTAAGCACTGCATGAAAAGCTGAAATTTGTTTGTACACGAGGTTTCACGCAGTGCTTGATAAAATGGCTCAGCTGCTAATATAGATCTATATTCCATGGAAAGCTTATATTTTTCTCCTTAGACTGACACATGTCCCATTAAAATCGATAAAGAAATGTAATAGTTACAGGTAATTTTCTATTTTCAAGTGGAGCCAATGTTTACAGTTTTGTCTTTGTTTGATGCCTTTAGTGACATCACAATCATGTTGTATTGCTACACTGAGAATGTTTTGACATTTTTCTTACTTTTGGACACCTTGAGTTTAGAGAAGTCCCTCACAATCTACTGTGTATAAGGGACTTTTTCAGGGGTAGGGGATTTAAACTTCGATAGTTACAGAGCTTAACTTCCTTTGTGGCCATCTAAACCAATTTGATACAGTCTGTAAATGCAAATGAAAAATTAAACTGTAAAGTAACTTGAATAAACAAAATAAAGAACATCATTCCCTCAGTTACTCCTTAAACATGCCATATATGCTTTAAAGGGTATATTTTTCATGCAGAATAAACCAGCTTTAAATAATGTGAACAAAATGCTGACAAGGTGGGAAAATTTTGCACGTGATTTTAAAGCGACTAACTCACAGAATTTAGCATAAAATTTTTTTTCTTTAAAATTAATGAGAAGTTAATGTACTATGAAAAATCATAATTTTATGCTTCTATACATCATGAAAACTGAAGAAATGAGAATTTGATCTCAACAGGATTCAAACCCAAGCCCTTTCGGTCAGTAAAATTACTGCTAGTGAGCTAAACCACTAAGCCACAGAGACTTGTTAGTGGAAGTTATCAAAATTAACAATATTAAACAAAGTATCTACCCTGTGACTAACGGGGTAAATTTTTTATCAATAAAAGTGTGTAAAACTTTATATTTTGATATGTTTGAGTAACAAAAAATGAGACTGTAACTTATTTTAGATATGTTCTTCACAATTACAACTAGAATTTCTATATTTATAAACATTTGCCTTTCCATGCTTTGTCAACCCATCTGTGAGTCAGTTGCTTTAAATAATCCAACATAGTTACTATAACAAGTGCAGTTATAGTCTGTCTAGTTTATAAAGTACCTTTGAAAACATGAGGGAACCATTTCTGACATCCTCAGTTTGGCCCTACAATATGCAATTGGTTCATAACACAACTATACATTGTATAAAAAGCAATGACATTACTTTGGCCAAACAGATATGTACAGTGCTTTCTGCTCAGCAGAAAATTGTCTAGAAACAAAAAATGTTAAAACTACTGACCAAGACATATTATATTCAAAATATAAATCTATCACTACTGTCTACATAAACAACAGTCATTATTATTATTATTTCCATACAATTCACATTACTTGTTAATATGAACATTTCACACACATCCAGGTTACTTGTTATAATGAACAATCTGTACTAATCTTCATTACTTGTTAATATACATGTAAACATGTGTGTATTGTAATATATGTACAAATTGATGTTACTTGTTAATATGAACAATCTGTACAAATTTTGGTAAATTGTTAATATGAATCAGAATAATGTTAGTACACTTGAGCAGTTTTAAATCTATAAATTCATCAAAACTAAAAATGACTCCTTTGGTGAATTGTTATCATTTCAGCCTTTCCGAAATGTAAGCTAAATTCACTATCCCTTGTAAAATAAGACTAGGCATATTTTATATTACTGTATTAACCTTTACATCTATTTCCATGTCACTTTCTGTCTTAACTTCATCCTCCATCAGTCCTTCTGTCTCCTCTGTATGATCCAGTTTTACCTCCATGATAAAATTATCACCCTGCTTCTTTATTGGGGGCTTAAACTTCTCCAGGATTCTGTACTTGCAGTCAATCAGAAGTAACATAGCCTTTACACTGAAACATTTAAGAAATCCACACATACATCAATTATAACAAGAATAACTATATCTTAATTTGAGTAGTAAAGCTCTCTCTGAAAAAAGTCAATTAAGCTTTTTGGCAATACATTATAAACTGTCCCTTGGGAAGTTACATCAAAGATTCATGTATACTTTTATTAGTAATACACAAACAGAAGCCATGCTCACTACCTTTTCCAAATCTAGATTCCAGATATTTGTAGTTTTTTGATACCATGCTGAAAACCACTTTTCATTGTTCACAAACCACCCATTTTCATAGCAGTGCCAACCTCTTTTATTTTATGACAGGTATACTGGCATCACTAATAACACTACATGTATCATATATAAATCATTTACAGCAACTTTCTAAAGTATGAGAATGTACTGCACTATAAGACATGTGGCTTTCACAAAGCTGTGTAACTCTCAAACAGTTGTAAAAATCAACCCTAATTCATATGACAGGAATAGCAAAGTAAACATATGAAATACGAGCATACCTGATTATACCAACAAGGCTCATGACTATTCCTCCCTCCAGAATACCAGCCTGAAATCAAAGCAAAGGTTTTCAATATCTTATTGCCTGATGGAAGAGATCATCATCATAATAATGTTACATTTACTTATCTGTATTGTTGCATCACACCGGATTCTTTTGTACTTTACAGTAAGTGTCAGCTGTGTTTCTATACTACTTGTCGGGTAATTTTTGAAACATGCTGATTATGCCTGACATTTAGTATAAACTTATTTACTTTATATCGATTGGGATGCAAGTTCTTGTAACTTATATTAATCCCTCTCGATGACTGTTTCCTGGGTTCAAACCAGTACTCTCGCCGAAAGTGAGTAATGCAGGAGGTCACTCTAGACTCTCAACCCTGGTGGAATTCGACCCTGTGACCTCTGGATCATGAGTCTGGCACTCTAACCCCTCGACCACTGCTCCTGCAAACATTGCCTGACATTTTATTGAATAATTCTGATGCAAGTTACTGAAGGAACATCTGTTCTAAATTACTTCAAATCTAGCCAGAAGATGTTTAAAGTTTCCCAAAAAGATAAATAAAAGAAAAGTAAGCCAATCCAATTGTGGAAACTGGTGGTTAGGTTCCGTTCCATTATTGGAGGTTATGTATCACTTATATAAAATAAGAGGTAAGGTACAATACAGGTAAGGTGTTGCCATAAAGGTGTGAAAAATATCAGGTAGAGATGTTTGTTTCACAGTTATATCACTGTTAAATCGAATTGACAAATCAAATTATAATAATTACGAAGAATAGAGTAACAACATTACATAATTATTAAATGACAATATTTTTATTTACAAGCACAAAATCAAATTTGAAAACTCATTGTCAAATTCAAATGTGATAATGATACATTTAATAAAGGCTAACTATACATAGATAAAGGTAAAAACTTTGCCATTTGTATATTGCTTTTCTATATTTTAACTTTTTTTAGTATATTAAAGGGATACACAGGCAAATGAATGCCCAAAAAATTAAAACTGATATTATTTGCTCAAATCATGTTCATATGAAGAACTTTAAATTCCCAGTATGTTTTTAGTGAAATGCTGGCTTGAACATAAATATTTGAACGTTCTTTCACAGAAAGTAAAACGTGAACGAAATCACCCAGTTATTTACAAATAGGTCACGTGACAAAAACAACCAATCGTCGTTTCTCTTGGGTTGCATTTTGCCTTAGATCATGTGACAGGTACTTCAACAGTCCAATCATTCACTGCGAAATTTAGCGCAAAATCTAAATTTTCTATCTAGACCCACGTGGGTCAAGCTAGGAAACCACCCGGTTTTTCATTTAAAAAGAGGAAATCTTTGTTACTGGGACTGATCGCTGTAGTTATTGTGATCACATTTATAGTATATTGATAGAAGAAATGAGAAAGAAAGCATTAAACTTTTGCCTGTATATCCCTTTAAAAATAGACATTAAAATTATTAATTCATTTTTTATGTCTGATTTCAATATCATAAACATACTAGATTGTCATTTATAAAAAAAATTACATAAAAAATAAATCAACAGTACGTTGCCTCCAAAATATATATGTGGTACGTAACCTCCAAATAAATGGTATGTAACCTCCTGGTATGTTATTGCAGTAATACGTAACCTCCATAAATCCCAATTCTGACCATGTCTCTTCAGGTACACAGTATTTTTTTCACAAGTTGAACTGCTGATATCCAAATGTAAAATGACAATTTTAAGAATGTTCTGACATTTGAGATGAAATATTAAGGTATCAGGACACTTTGGACCATGGCCATTTCGGACCAGACATTACAGACTTGATTTGGGGACACTTCGGACAAGATTTTATTTGCTGATTCTATGATGTAATACATTTTGATTAATACAGTAAAACCTCAATAATGAGACCACCTCTGGGACCAGCAATAAGTGGTATTAATATTGAGTTGGTCCTAAAATTGAGTTCAGATGATCACATGAAGATATATGGTAGATTTATCGACCCAGCTCTGTCCGCTTTTTGCTCATTTTAGTCAAATTTCAGGAGGAATATTTTGTTTATCAATCAAAATAAAAATGTAAAGTGATGCGTAAATCTCACAAAATTTTGGATTTTAGTGTTGCATTAATTCGTTTGCGCATCAATTAGTGACTATAACAATAGAAAATTTATCGTGCAATAAGCCGCAGTCTACTCTAATAAGGGTGTCATAAACAATTAAACCGATAACTACCAACCTTAAAGTAAATTATCCACACCTGGTTCCTTTTGACCTGACAAATTATCAATTTACACCGATTAACACGAGGTGCCCATTATGTACATGTTTGTGTAAACAAGTTTGCCGACCTCGACCATTGATGTATAGCTAAAGTCAACAGCTGCCCGTTTTGTTCCGTTCTGGTCGCGGTCGTAATTTCGAGTTCAAAAAAGGTTTATATTTTCATTCGGGACCGGAAATTGCGGTTGCAATACGCAATACTGAGTTGGTCTTATTACTGAGTTTAACTAACAATAGAATATAAAGTAAAAAATCGGGACCAGAAGAAAATGTTCGTAATATTGAGTTGGTCTGTATATTGAGTTGGTCGCATCGTGAGTTTTTACTGTATATAATATATCTAAAACATTTGATGCAGACAAATTGCCAATTTATTTGGTCTTGAAAGGTAGCTATAATTCCATAGTCAATGACTATGACTCGTCTCTTCTTTAATTGAGCACCATCATAATCAATTTGAGTAAATAATACCAACATGACATTCTTTAATTGAAATATGAGAGATGTAAACAATAATTGGTAGACTAACTGGTGTATTTAGCTTAATTTCAACATTTAAAAAAGAATCAGTTGTGCTATATAATAATATAATACTTAAAATAATTACAGGTTTTACTTTGTTTTCGTCTGTTAAAATCTTTACATTTAATATCTTTCGGTGGACAAATCATTGATATATATATGATTATAATATGGACTCACTGATATTCAACAATTATAATACTGACCAGTTTAAGGGACATTACGGACCAGATTTGAGGACATAAGTTACCAGAAAAAAATGAAAACGATCCACATTAAATCGATTTCTAGTTCTCTTTAATAACATTAAGACATAGCATTTAAGACAATGGCAACAACTTCTGAGGCTTACAGTTAAAAAATATGAAGTACAAAGTACAGAAGGCAAGAAAGTAAATTAAGAAGGCAATAAATCTACAAAAATGTTTTCTCTATGTCATAGTCTTCCTCATAGTCTTTCAACATGATTTCAGGACTTTTCACCTCCTGGACGTTTCGGCCCTGGACGTTTCGGCCTCAAAACCCTGGTCTTTTCGGCATCTTTTATAAATTTGATGAAGATGTAAAATAAATATAGTTATGAGATGTAATATAATACATGATTAACATATATCTGCAAACACATTACATTTATGATATAAACAAGATATTTTGTCACAAATTTTACTGAAATTTCCCTATGAAAATAATTATTTTTAGGATATGAATTGAGATAGAAGTATCAGCAATAAAGATACATGTATATTTATAACTTTTGTTATAAAATTGTATTATTGTTATTATTATTAAAATTATAAATGAGCTTAAAAGGATATTGATTATGATATGGTGTTATATAAAAGTTAAGGACAGATTGGGGATCATTAGATGGAAGTGTGAAAGTTGTATAATGCATTATATTTGTTTATTGACACCTTTATAAAGGTGTTACTTGTACTAAACAAAACAATAAAAATTTGATTGATTTCTCAGATTAAAGTTTAAAGTGATTTTTCCTGAAAAGATGTGACATTCTGCTTGGGTCATATTTATATAACTAAAATTGAACTGTTTGGGAATCTTAAAATTTTCCATGGCAATCTCTTGTCATGATTTTCAAAATTTGATCCATTTGGCAATCAAAGCATTTTTTCTTTATTGGAGAGAAGGATCACTCTCCGGGGTCCATACATAAAGTATCCTGATGGTACGGACAGACCCTTATTAAACACTTTATTCATCATCAAGATGTGACATTCACAAATAGTCCCTTCAGTAGAAACAATCATAAAGTACTAACAAATAAAACAGACAAATGAAATGATTGAACATAATTTTTAATTCAAGAGGGTTTTTATTTTTCAATATCTGTTCTTAGGAAGTTTTTGGTAGCTTGATTTTAATGAGTAAATAAGACAATCGATCCAGGGACCCAAGGATTACCAATCCAGTGCTCGACCTATATTGAGCTAAGCGGGTGGGCATTTCTTTGCTTATTGCTTGAATAACAATATCAATAATCAGAGAGACACTTGGACATTCCTGGAATGTGTCAAATATAAAATAACAGTAAAGTTGTTTAACAGGAAATTTACAAGGTATTCAGAGGAAGGTGTCAGTTATGCTTCACTTCCTTCTATAGGCTCAAGGACAGACTAAGTTATGATTTTGCATCTAATGCAAAATGTTCTTTTAGTGAAAATGGATATTAACTATGTACTATGGATTATATTTTAGATTTTAATAATAAACAATTCTTTTTTTTTTTTGGTTACATATTACCAATTAACTATTTAATTATTTTCCTTATTTTCAAAAATCTAGGCACAATTCATCTCAGAGATACATTTACAATCAATAAAATAAGTCTCTGATTTAACTGTGCATAAACAGACCTCTATGAAATTAAAAAAAATACATTTGTGCATATTTGGCATTTTTTTACTTAAAACAAAAATGTCATATTTTAATATATAAAATTATGAAACTCAAAAATATGTTTTCCAAAATATTCTCTCAAAGGCTTTTAGTAGAAATGGAATTATATTCAGAGTGACTTGGAACAGGATTATACAGCTTGATCAACTTATTGGATTATCTCAATTATCACTTAATACTATAATAAAAAGTAGCCGAAAAGACCAGGGTCGAAACGTCTAGGAGGTGAAAAGACCAGGGCCGAAACGTCTAGGAGGTGAAATGTCCAGACACCTTCAGCATTCTTTGGTATTTTCGGCGGTATAATCATAAAAATGTCAGCTAGGATATTTCTTATAAAACCTTTTATACAATAACAATAAAGTTTTATTCATCTTTATACATGAACAAATATTTTTGAACATGGTCCGGTGTCCCCAAATCTGGTCCGTAATGTCCGGTCCTAAATGGCCATGGTCCAAACTCAATATTAAGACTAAAGATTAAGATTCCCAACAGGCACCGTTGTAACTATAGTAATAACTTATTATGTTAACACCTGAAAAGCACTGTCTTACCTCTTTAAAAGCAAATGGCAGACCAAGAACTCCTGCACCAATAAATGATATGAAAATATTCGCAAATATTTTAATTGGGCTCTTAGAACCAGGTCCTGAAACTCCAGTCGCTGTCATGATTATACTGTTTGAATGCTGTAATTCACAGCAAGAGTTCAAGTACTATATTACAATTTAGAGATTAATATAACCGTCATAGGATGAAGCTACTAATCAATGTGGTTTAGACGAAAATTCAATATCCGAAAACTAGCAATGTTGACGGGAAAACTACTGCAAAATTTTATTTCTTAACAAGTCCTGTTTTGAAGGACTGTACAATAAGGTTCTTCTGCATTGCTTATATGATAAATGCACAGATTCTATCAGTTGCATGTATTACAATGTAAAATCCAGTGTTTATTTTTGACGCGTGGAATTTGACAGCCGGAAATGACAACACACGGTAAGTTAAGGTTCAAGATTGCTAAATTTTTAGTCCTCCGTAGGTTAAGTACACTAATTTTTGTTTTTGTTTTTTGTGGGGTGGGGGTGGGGGCGGGGGCGGAGTATTAATTTTTTATTTTAAAATGTCAAAAATCTAAAATAAGGTCTGTGTTGTTGGTTGTTGGTTTTTTGTCTTCTGTTAACGTCTTTGGGTATGGCAAAGTTTAAAAACGTTGGGCTATAAAAATGATAAAAAAGAGTCTTCAAATATTGCATTATCAATTGACAATGAAAATTTTCATGATCTAGTTACAGTATCTACCTATTTTAATTTTTTTCACTAATATTGCTTCAAAACTGGTTGAAAAAAACTTCCAGGCAGTAAGAGGCTGTATGATATAAAGTCAGACAAGTTGAATAAGTTTAATAGGGATAAAAACTGTGATAACAATGTATTTAATCTGCATTTTGTAAAAGAAACCTTTGTTTATAAAGAACTGTGTAATTCGAATACAAGTGAAAACACTGGTTTAGATTCGATTCCTGCCAGATTTTTGAAAGATGGTGCTTCTATGCTGAAGTTATATACCTATTCATATATCATAAATCTATCTATATCTGAAAATACTTTTCCAGACGAGATGCAATTGGCTAAGGTTAAACCTCTTTACAAAAAGAACAGTGCTTTAGATATTGGTAATTATAGACCAGTCAGTATCTCAAGTGTAGTTTCCAAAATACTAGAAAGGTCCGTATATGCACAACTTGAGCCATTTTTGGTTTGTAATAATTTGTTTTATGAATATTTATCAGGTTTTAGAAGGTCTTTTTCTACTGATAGTTCTCTCTTTCATTTACAAGATATGATGAGGAAAAATACAAGTAATGGCCTATACAGTGGCATGGTACTGCTTGATCTACAAAAAAACTTTTGACACTGTAGATCATGATATATTAAGTGGTAAACTGGAACTAATGGAAGTAATGTCCACTTCATGCCTATCCTATCGTACACAAGTAGTTTATATTGGTAAGACATACCCAAAAGCCAACGATGTGTTTTGCGGGGTCCCACAGGGTAGTATTTTGGGACCGCTGCTTTTTCTTTGTTATGTGAATGTTATAATGTTAAGCATAAATATAGATTGTACTTTGATATTGTATGAAGCTTGGTGAAGTGTTAGAGAACTGTTCAGACTGGCTTGTAGATAATAAATTATCACCCACCTAGGAAAGACTGAATGTATACTTTTTGGACCGAAAAGGAAATTTAAAAACCATGGTAATTTCTCAGTCACATGTAATGGTTACAGTATTAAGGGGTCCAATGTCAAAATACTTATGTCTTCAAATTGACAATTATTTGTCGGTTAAGAAAATTGTTAGTAATATTATACCTAAAGTCGATGCCAAACGTAAGTTTCTGTATAGACAGATAGAAATTTAGATTTTTATACAAGGAAACTTCTTTGCTGAGCTTTTATTCAGTGTCATGTTCATCTTGGTATGAAGGTTTGTGTAAGCACATGAAGTAAAAAAATTACAAATTACACAAAATAAGGTGATAAGAATTATTCAGAACTCTAGTCCAAGAACTTCTGTGACAGTTGAAAAGCTTCAAGAATTGAACTTTTTGAATGTAGAAAACAGGATAAAACAATTAAGACTCAACCATGTGCACACAATTTATTATAATAAATGACCACTCACGGTCTATCTCAATAATGATTTTGTATTATGTAAAGATAGAAGATCGTATAACACTACAACTAGTGCAATCAATTTTGTACTGTTCTGTTTTCTTTTTTTCTTCCAACATCAAAACATCAAATCTGTAAGTAATTTCAAACAATATAAGCAAGAACATTTAATGAAAGATCTCATTATGGAGGCTGAAAATGTTTATTTGTTCTACTGGAGGGTCTAAGGACTTCATATTATTTAAATTAATTTGACTGTGATAGCTTAAGATATGATGCCATAGAGCATACCTTTATTTCCTCTTTCAACCTAAGTCTTGATCAAAATCTTAGTCCCTTTTTTTCTTAATTTTAAATAAGCTTTCAGCTTAATGGACTATCTATAGGTATATAGTACAATTTAGTTATTTTATGATAAAAATGGGCTCCTTTTGTTAGATTGCACAGGCTATTTTATAGTATGATTTATTTTTATTTAGTATGTAATATTGTTTTATATGTGCTATGTCCTTAAAGTAAAAAATAATTATAAATAAACAATTTTACAGTAGGAATTAAAAAAGAGTTGATATTGCAAGGAAGAAGGTTAATTATTATAACTGGTAAAGACTATAGGAAATGTTAATCTATGTCTCTGGTAAAAGGCTGCCTAGTATAGTCAGTTTTGACTTTTGGCAGTAATAAGCTGAAGTTGAAGCATATGACAAACATACGCATAACCAAGAAAAAGAGCATCGCAGAACTGAGGCAATCTACGCCCGTCAGACTAAACTGCAAACTGATTGATGATGCGAGACATTTCACATGGCACTGCCCAAATATTTGGAAATCATCAATATATATTTGTACAACTCTGTCCTATAACGATACTGAAAGACTCTTATCAGTTTACCATAAAATATCTATTTACCAAAACTGTTTTAAAATGTTTTAAGAGTGGGATTAGAAATGAGACCTGACTTATTTCTTACACATTGCTCTTTTACTTCTTACCATATATCTTCATTTCTTCATTTTAAGTTCATGATCATCAAGTTATGTTCTGGACAAAAATTCATAAAAAAAAGTTAGATAACTTAAAAATGGATAAGGTAAAGTTATGCTTCTTGGGTAATGCACTTCTCCTTCTTGGTTCTTGCGCAGTGTATTTCTACTTATTATCTTCGTTTTTTTAAAGTTTCAAGTCAATCCCTTTCGTACTATTCAAGTTATGATCCAGACAAAAATTCATTATTAAATTATAAAAGGGGAAATAACTAGAAAAAGCAAAAGGAAGAGTTATGCTTCTTGACCGGCGCATTTCTCCTTGTCATCATTTATCTGTATTTATAAGGTTTCACATCAATTCACTTCATAGTTTTAAAGTTCTCTCGGCAAAACAAAATGAAGAAGGAAGATAACTAAAAATGTTACCAGTTACCAGGTAGAGTTATTGTCCTTGAGCACTTCACTTCTACTTCTTACAATCTATTTTTATCTCAAGTTTCAAGACAATCCCTTATATAGTGTTCAAGGTATGCTTCGGACAAAAAATCAATATAGAAATTAAAGAATGGGAGATAACTGAAGCACTCGATAAGGAAAAGTTATGTTTCTTTGGCAGTCGCCATCTATCTATGTTTGTTTCACATCAATTCACTCAATAGTTTTTAAGTTACGTTCCTGACAAAAAAAGAGGGGAGATAATTCAAAAATGGGATCAGAAAGAGTTATAGTTCTTGTGCAACACATTTTTACTTCTTACCATCTATCTGTAAGACAATCCCTTTCAAAGTGTTCAAGTTATGCACCGGACAAAAATTCATTATAGAAATTAAAAAAGGGAAGACTACTCAAAATCTGGATAGGTTAGGGTTATGCTTTCTTGTCGTCAGCTATCTGTATTTTAAGTTTCACATCATTTCACTTTATAGTTTTAAAGTTATGCACAGGTCAAAATGTTTTTAAGAGGGAAGACAAATCAAAAATGGGACCAGGATGAGTTACGGTTCTTGTGTACTGCACATCTACTTCTTGCCATCTATCTTTTTTTTAAAGTTTCAAGACAATCCCTTTCGTAGTATTCAAGTTATGTCCCGGACAAAAACTCATTATATAAATCAAAGAAGGGGAGATTACTCAAAATAAAGTCGAGTTATGCTTCTTGGGCACCGCTTTTTTAATTGTCACCAGATATCTTTAATATAAATTTCTCATCAATTAAGAAATTTTTAAGAGGGGAGATAATTAAAATGAAACCAGGAAGAGTTACACAAATACGAGCGGTGTTTGATAATTAATGCAATTAGTATTGATACTAAAAAATTAACATTATTCTTTATCAGGTGCTTTTTGTCATTTCCCTCAAAGTACCCCAAAATCGAAACACACACTTTGAGCCACGTAATATAATTTCAGAAAACATTTTTCATATTCTTTATCATGCATATCCTTAACACTGGTAAAAAGCAGCTGCTGGAGAAGTTCCTAGGGCATTCCTCAAGTTATATCTATTCCTAGATAAGTATGTTTTCTATCTCCGGAAAGGAAAATGGACACAGGGAGCAAGGTCTGGATTGTAAGTGGACATGGTTAAACAGGGACATCTGACTCCGTTTTCATTACACTCTTTTCGGCCGGACATTTTCACGCAGAAGACAAACATATTATTTCAGACTCGTTTCAGGGCGACGCTGTTTGTAGTACTTCTTCAATTGTTTAAGAACCAGTCTTTATAAAATAGTCATATAATAACCTATGATACCGCCGTTTGTATGTTGGGATCGTGGCTTTTAAAATATAGCCTATTGCATATAGAACATTCATAACAGTTCGCATTCGACTGGCAGTAGCTGGTCATTTTACCTTATTTTTGTGTCCATGATTATGTTGCTTACTTTAATTTTTGTCTCATAATGATTGACCTATGTTTCTTCATCCGTAATTAAATTTGGACCTTTTTTTTTTATTGTATTTTGCTTTATTTCGGACCATTCACATAAATTCACTTATCCTGTGATGAATATCTTTCGGTCTCAACCTATGAAAGATCTAAATCTGGTATAGGCCCTAGTTTCAAACATTTTTTTTCTGCTGGTTTGCCATTCATTTTGCTTATAAAGCAATGTACAATGCACACAGGTCAGGATCAGTGATCCAGTGGTAACACGCTGGACTAGTAATCCAGGGATCGGGAGTTCATCCTTCAAAAACATTGCAAATTGTCTTTCGGATGAGACATTAAACCATGATCCCATGTATCAATGCTATACATTAAGCATGGAAAAGTACCAGGAGTGTCTCTGGATGGGATGCTTTCTGTAGCTTACACTACACTCCCCCTCATTCCCCCAACATAAAATAACTATTCTCTGCAAGAGGCGTCTGTGTGGGCAAATGGTACTGACAATAAATAAGCTCAAATGTTTTGCTACGTTGTCAGCGTCAAAAGTATTCCATTACGTTACGTTCTTGATCTATCTCGGTTATGTTTCCTGTGTAATAAATATGAGCCACTGAATACGATAAAGGTCGGTTTTGTTATTCTACCGAAAAAAAAAAGAATATTCAGCTTTTCTTTGCATTCCTTTCGTACACGGGGTATAGTTTTATCATAATTTCTTCTTGGTGGTTCTTTCCGGTGAGTGCTTATTAAAATAGTAATTTGGTGTGTATTTTTTGTTTGTTGAATATTATGGCCCAGAAAAAGCCGCTCCATTTTAGATGAAACTTTGCAAACAATAAAAAATCATGAAAACATAAAATATTGATATTTTACGTGTTTTTCTATCGTTCTTTTATTGGTTCCTGAATTCGTTCTTTTGTCATTCGACTGCAAATCTTACTGACTAAAGTAACTAGAGATTCGTTTGAAAGTATTTCTGTATTTTTGATCGACAATCATTATTGTGCTGGTTTTGACAAAACGGAACTGCTGACAGGATGGTCTTAAGTGTGAAATCAAAAGAAATGCTATCGATTATCAATAGAAAGTAAATAAAGACAAGTGTTTAATTGCTTGTACTCGACTGTAATTAGATATTTTTGATTTTATAACATAGTCTAATACTTTTATTGATACATTATTTCACAGCTATATTTCATTATTAAAGTAGTATCAAAAGTGTTATGGGTAAAATAACATTAAATTTATATGAAATATTATGTTTCAAACATTTGCTGTGTATTCTTCAATGATAGATATGAAGTCAGCGATGCGATGGCAAACATTTTTTTGGAAATTGTAACAAACCAAATCATGTTTAAGAATAAGAATACATGTATTTACAATCGCATATCTATTAAACTTATGTTACTGAATAATTATCAGATTTTTGAATTTGGAATTGTATAAACAATTCCATGACTTTTCATCTTATTAGATAGAACAAGGTTAACAGGTAATATTTTGACATTTATGGCATTAAAGTAAATACTTGAAAGTTGAGATTATAATATCTTGTAAATATATATTCACATGTTAAACATTCAACAGATAATTTTATTGCTGCTTCTATTTAAGATGAACTGTAAAACGTGACACACACAGACACTATTAAAATAACAGAATAATAATAATAAGCAATGCACTGAGCGATGTTTTCTTCCTTCCTTCCTTCCTTTCTTTCTTTCATTTTTTTTTCATTTTCCATTATTGTATTTCTTTTCCCTTTTTTGTCATTTTTTGTTTGTTTTTCTTTTCCTTTTTCAGAAATTCAAACATTTTAAGGATTATCTTTCACGCGTTTACTCTGTTAATACTACACAATTCATTTTCTTCATGTTTGTGTAGGATCACAATAATTTTGATTGAACTCTATTGGTCAGACGCTTTACCATGCTTTTATATAGACATAATTTTATTATGTAAATACTTTTATCTGATCTGTTTAAGAAAAACTCATAAAAGGTAAATTGAATTGTACAAGTTTATGATTACACTATCTATCGCAAAGTACAAGAGAAAGAAAGTGAATAAAACCACTTAAAGTCGAGAGCTAAATCAATGTTTTTGAACAATACTGTAGCTGACAAAGACTGACATTTTGACCATAGTGGTTTGTGACAGGTTAAAGAAAAACACACACCTATTTCCTTTTTCATATACGAGGGTTATGACACTTTAATCATAGATAGACAATTTTATAGCCAGAGAGGGCAAAATGCCACTCTTTTGACTCGTGATCAATATTGAAACAATATTGAAAACGATAATGAAAATTGGTTCAATATTGTGAAGTGTAAAAAGTGCTTATCAGTCTGGTTATGTCAGAGGAAAATTCACAACAGTGAAATTCCAACAGTAGCGCGAGGACTTAACTTGATTTTTTTTCATGTTGTATTTCGATACTAATAATAAAAATCTGAAATTTTAATTGACTGAAAAACAAACTTAAATTTTACTCTATTTTTAATGCTTTATTCTTTTCTAAAAGTAAATAAAACGAGCTTTTTCTAAACTTTTAAATGTATTTGAAAACACGAAAATGCAAGACTTGTCTTGCCTTAGAATTAAAGACATGACTCGTCAATAAAGTGACGTCAGTAAATTTAATTTCAACGATTAGACAAGAACAATAAATCGGCATGAAGTACCATTTTGAAAAGCAAACAATGCTACATCGTAAAAGCTATTGATTTTAAGTGAAGTTACAGCATTTTATAATAAAATTGATTGATTTGCATAAATTATGTTTGAGTTTAACTTGACAAACATACTCAACTGTGATCTTTGGCGCACGCCTCTTCTCCGCAGATTATCCTATAACACGTGAAGTGTGACAGTTGAAAAACTTCATTTATAGGAGACAACCGGGATTAAGTTTGATGAGAATTCATAAAGGAAAATTAATCATTTCGTTCAGTTATATCAGAGAGAATATGTAATGTTTTATTTTTTTCTAATGTGGTGTAATATGTAACCTGCACGTGCAATATGACAGGTTTGTATTTATAGAAATTTAAGAACTGAAATAGTTTTTTTTTTAAAATTCAATTATGTCGGTACAAAGAGTGCGTCATATTTACAAAGCCAGGTCACCGTAATATAAATATCACGAAATGATTTCATTTTTCTCACCACAATGTGTATACGGTTTTTATGCGGCTGGTTCTTACAATGAGCAAAATAGAAAATAAAGAAATTTAAATGGATGTTTTATAAAATGACTTTATCTGCCACTGGGATAACATTGCAGCATATTGCGCACACAATGCATAACGCAACAACTTAAACTAATGATACAGTGTCGCTTCCTGAGCCTAAAAGTAAGTCAGTTGTTTACCCTTCCTCTGACTTTATTCCCGAATGCCGGTATTTCTCTCAAACGATGTAGATCTATTGATACAGGAGAATTAACTTGATGAAATATACATAATTATGAATTATTTTTATCTCACTCTGCAGAAGAGGCCAGTGAGGATGAAGAAATGAGAGCAGGGTTGACAATTTCAACCGATGCCAGTCAAAGAATATATACGAAGGCATGTATCATGTTCAAGGTGACTCCTTCAACATTTCTCCATCGTCACCTGACAGCAGTGAATCTTCCACTACAGAACCATGCCATTGGTGACATCGGGGCGAAAGCAATGGCAACAGCTCTTGTTGTAGGTCTTGTTTTGTTTGTCATGTTTAGTTCATATTTCTGCAGCTCTCTAATGCTTAAAACTGTAAAAAATAGGTTTTGCACTTAACAGAGGTACTGCAAATAGAAAATGACAGGACTAGACTTTCTAATATACCCAGAATCATTATCCGTTTCAAATTCTTATCAAACAGTAACTTCTTTGATAATTCATCTTAGCCTCCGTTCAGTAGACATTACAGGGTCCAGAAATGAGAACAATGTTCAGAGCTTTTTTGTTCATTATTTTAAAGCAAAATGCACATTTTAACTATTCCAGGCAAACAGAACTGTTCAAAGTTTGGACCTTACCTCGACAGGTATAACATCGGAGGGACTTGGCTATATACTGGAAATGTTAGAAGAAAATATATCTATAATAGATATTGTAAGTGTTCGTAAAAGGCAGTGTATTCAAGTTCTTTATTTGCTTTGAATGATTAAGCCTTTTTTTACCTTTGCAGCTCTGTTTAGTCTAAGTGATGATTTTAACAAGACAAATAAAATAATTAAAAAAAATAATTTTAATAAAAACCTAAAAAAGAAAGAAAAGAAAACTGAAGTTTAAATTGTCAGTATGTTCAGTTCATTTTCTTTTTAGCGGAAACCTACGAACCAGTATGCATTACTTATTATCGTATTTTCTCTTTTTTTTTTCTAGAACCTGTCTTGCAATTGTCTGAATTCTACTGGTGCCAAACAGATATCTGAAACTTTCATTTGCAACCAAACGGTCAGAAAGTTAAATATTGCAGGTAGGTCATCTCAACTAATGTTTCTTGAATGTTTCGTTTTTTAATTTTTTTTTTCTGTTTAGTATAGTCGCTAGGTTTATGCTAAACTTATTTCTGATACGCTAGCGAAGCTATGAATTCGCAACCGTAGCTGTAAATTCGCTAGCATAGCTATACATTCGCATGCTTAGCTGTACATTCGCAAGTGGAGCTATAAATTCGCTAGCATAGCTATACATTCACAAGCATAACTGTACATTCGCAACCGGAACTATAAATTCGCTAGCATAGCTATACATTTGCAAGCATAACTGTACAATCGCAAGTGTAGCTATAAATTCACTAGCACAGCTATACATTCGCAAGCATAACTGTACATTCATAAGCGGGGCTAAAAACTCGCTAAAATAGCTATACATTCGCAAGCATAACTGTACACTCGCTAGCTAGCTATACATTCGTAAGCATAACTGTACATTCGCAAGTGGATCTATAAAGTCGCAAGCATAGGTATAAATTTGCAAGCATAACTGTACATTCGCAAGCTGAGCTATAAATTCGCTAGCATGGTTATATATTCGCAAGAATAACTGCACTTTCGCAACCGGAGCTATAAATTCGCTAGCATGGCTAAACACTCGCAAGCATTACTGTACATTCGCACGTGGAAATATAAATGTGTTATTATAGCTATACATTCGCAAGCATAACTGTACATTCGCAAGCGGAGCTATAAATTCTTCAGGCGTAGCTGTACATTCGCAGCCGAACTATAAATTTGCTAACATAGCTGTACATTCGCCAGCATAAGTGTACATACGCAGCAGGAGCTATAAATTCGCTAGCATAGCTATACATTCGTAAGCATAACTGTACATTCGCTAGCATAGCTATACATTCGCAAGCATATAACTGTACATTCGCAAGTGGATCTATAAACTCGCAAGCATAGGTATTAATTCGCAAGCATAACTGTACATTCGAAACCGGAGCTATAAATTCGCTAGCAAAGCTGTACATTCGCAAGCATAAATATAAATTTGCTAGCATAGTTGTACATTCGAAATCATAAGTGTACATACGTAGCAGGAGCTTTAAATTCGCTAGCATAACTATACATTCGCAGGCATAACTGTACATTCGCAACCGGAGCTATAAATTCGTTAGCAAAGCTATACATTCACAAGCAAAACTGTTCATTCGCAAGTGGAGCTATAAATTCGCTAGCATAGCTATACATTCGCAAGCATAACTGTACAATCGCTAGCTAGCTATACATTCGTAAGCATAACTGTACATTCGCAAGTGGATCTATAAAGTCGCAAGCATAGGTATAAATTTGCAAGCATAACTGTACATTCGCAAGCTGAGCTATAAATTCGCTAGCATGGTTATATATTCGCAAGAATAACTGCACTTTCGCAACCGGAGCTATAAATTCGCTAGCATGGCTAAACACTCGCAAGGATTACTGTACATTCGCACGTGGAAATATAAATGTGTTATTATAGCTATACATTCGCAAGCATAACTGTACATTCGCAAGCGGAGCTATAAATTCGTCAGGCATAGCTGTACATTCGCAGCCGGAGCTATAAATTTGCTAACATAGCTGTACATTCGCCAGCATAAGTGTACATACGCAGCAGGAGCTATAAATTCGCTAGCATAGCTATACATTCGTAAGCATAACTGTACATTCGCTAGCATAGCTATACATTCGCAAGCATATAACTGTACATTCGCAAGTGGATCTATAAACTCGCAAGCATAGGTATTAATTCGCAAGCATAACTGTACATTCGAAACCGGAGCTATAAATTCGCTAGCAAAGCTGTACATTCGCAAGCATAAATATAAATTTGCTAGCATAGTTGTACATTCGAAATCATAAGTGTACATACGCAGCAGGAGCTATAAATTCGCTAGCATAACTATACATTCGCAGGCATAACTGTACATTCGCAACCGGAGCTATAAATTCGTTAGCAAAGCTATACATTCACAAGCAAAACTGTTCATTCGCAAGTGGAGCTATAAATTCGCTAGCATAGCTATACATTCGCAAGCATAACTGTACAATCGCTAGCTAGCTATACATTCGTAAGCATAACTGTACATTCGCAAGTGGATCTATAAAGTCGCAAGCATAGGTATAAATTTGCAAGCATAACTGTACATTCGCAAGCTGAGCTATAAATTCGCTAGCATGGTTATATATTCGCAAGAATAACTGCACTTTCGCAACCGGAGCTATAAATTCGCTAGCATGGCTAAACACTCGCAAGGATTACTGTACATTCGCACGTGGAAATATAAATGTGTTATTATAGCTATACATTCGCAAGCATAACTGTACATTCGCAAGCGGAGCTATAAATTCGTCAGGCGTAGCTGTACATTCGCAGCCGGAGCTATAAATTTGCTAACATAGCTGTACATTCGCCAGCATAAGTGTACATACGCAGCAGGAGCTATAAATTCGCTAGCATAGCTATACATTCGTAAGCATAACTGTACATTCGCTAGCATAGCTATACATTCGCAAGCATATAACTGTACATTCGCAAGTGGATCTATAAACTCGCAAGCATAGGTATTAATTCGCAAGCATAACTGTACATTCGAAACCGGAGCTATAAATTCGCTAGCAAAGCTGTACATTCGCAATCATAAATATAAATTTGCTAGCATAGTTGTACATTCGAAATCATAAGTGTACATACGCAGCAGGAGCTATAAATTCGCTAGCATAACTATACATTCGCAGGCATAACTGTACATTCGCAACCGGAGCTATAAATTCGCTAGCAAAGCTATACATTCACAAGCAAAACTGTTCATTCGCAAGTGGAGCTATAAATTCGCTAGCATAGCTATACATTCGCAAGCATAACTGTACAATCGCTAGCTAGCTATACATTCGTAAGCATAACTGTACATTCGCAAGTGGATCTATAAAGTCGCAAGCATAGGTATAAATTTGCAAGCATAACTGTACATTCGCAAGCTGAGCTATAAATTCGCTAGCATGGTTATATATTCGCAAGAATAACTGCACTTTCGCAACCGGAGCTATAAATTCGCTAGCATGGCTAAACACTCGCAAGCATTACTGTACATTCGCACGTGGAAATATAAATGTGTTATTATAGCTATACATTCGCAAGCATAACTGTACATTCGCAAGCGGAGCTATAAATTCGTCAGGCGTAGCTGTACATTCGCAGCCGGAGCTATAAATTTGCTAACATAGCTGTACATTCGCCAGCATAAGTGTACATACGCAGCAGGAGCTATAAATTCGCTAGCATAGCTATACATTCGTAAGCATAACTGTACATTCGCTAGCATAGCTATACATTCGCAAGCATATAACTGTACATTCGCAAGTGGATCTATAAACTCGCAAGCATAGGTATTAATTCGCAAGCATAACTGTACATTCGAAACCGGAGCTATAAATTCGCTAGCAAAGCTGTACATTCGCAAGCATAAATATAAATTTGCTAGCATAGTTGTACATTCGAAATCATAAGTGTACATACGCAGCAGGTGCTATAAATTCGCTAGCATAACTATACATTCGCATGCATAACTGTACATTCGCAACCGGAGCTATAAATTCGCTAGCAAAGCTATACATTCACAAGCAAAACTGTTCATTCGCAAGTGGAGCTATAAATTCGCTAGCATAGCTATACATTCGCAAGCATAACTGTACAATCGCAAGTGTAGCTATAAATTCGCTAGCATAGCTACACATATGCAAGCATAGGTATTAATTCGCAAGCACAACTGTTAATTTGCAAGCTGAGCTGTAAATAACACTATACTAATTTACAGCTGTATCACAGATAAATGAAACCAGTTTCAGTATGGGTGTTTTTGATATGTCTATAAGTCTGTAAGTCGAGATAACCTATACATGAAATGAAGGGCGTTTTCGCAAACTGAAATAAAAAGCATTGAATTACCTTGTAAAGGTAACTGTATATTTTTGACAGGTTCTTTGATATGTTTTTTAATTCTAATTCTTTATTATCCCCCGCAAAACAGGCGGGGGGATATGGTAATAGTCTCTGTCCGTCCGTTCTTCCGTCCATTCGTCCCACATATTTGTCCAGGTAATTAGTCGAAAAGTATTTGAAAAATCAATTTGAAACTTCATAGGTGGATAAATCTCATTAAAAGGAGTGCAGTGCACAGAAATGATAACTCTACCTTAATAATTTTTTAGTTTTAGCCTGCATAATTTTTCTCCGGAGCATAACTCAAAAAGTATTTAAGATATCGACTTGAAACTTCATAGAATGATATATCTTATTTAGGAGAAGTGAAATGCTTTAAGTATAATAACTCTACTTTTCATAATTTTAAGTTATTACCCATTGTTATTTTCCATGCTTAATTTTTGTTTGGACAATAACTCAAAAAGTGTTTGAGATATTAACTTGAAACTTCATAGGTGGATATATCTCATTTAGGAGAAGTGCAGAGCACAAGAATGATAACTCTATCTTCCATAATGTTTTGAGTTATTGCCCTTTGTTATTTTCCATGCTTAATTTTTGTTCGAACAATAACTAAAAAGTGTTTGAAATATCAACTTGAAACTTCATAGATTGATTGACCTCATTGGGGAGGAGTGCTGTGCACAAGAATGATAACTCTATCTTCTATAATGTTTTGAGTAATTGCCCTTTGTTATTTTCCATGCTTAATTTTTGTTTGAACAATAACTAAAAAGTGTTTGAGATATTAACTTGAAACTTCATAGGTGGCTATATCTCATTAAGGAGGAGTGCAGAGCACAAGAATGATAACTCTATCTTCAATAATGTTTTGAGTTATTGCCCTTTGTTATTTTCCATGCTTAATTTTTGTTCGAACAATAACTAAAAAAGTGTTTGAGATATCAACTTGAAACTTCATAGGTGGCTATATCTCATTAAGGAGGAGTGCAGAGCACAAGAATGATAACTCTATCTTCCATAATGTTTTGAGTTATTGCCCTTTGTTATTTTCCATGCTTAATTTTTGTTCGAACAATAACTAAAAAAGTGTTTGAGATATCAACTTGAAACTTCATAGGTTGATTGACCTCATTGGGGAGGAGTGCTGTGCACAAGAATGATAACTAAGCAAACACATTCGGCGGGGGATGGCCATGTCAGCATAATTTTTGTTTCATCTTATTTCAGGCAATGACTTTCGAGATGAGGACGCTCTTTGTTTAGCTGAAATACTTGCAGTAATTGTATTGTTTTCATTTACATCACTAGATTGTATTAAACAGTTGATAGAATAAGTTTCTAGTATTGTCTGTCATCTGATATATATATATGTTACAACTATTTTCTTTACAAGCCTTATGCAAATAACTTATTCTTAGAAGTATATTAGAAAAATAATGAAAACATATATGTCTTCTGAAAATGCACATCAGTGAATGCAAATATTGTTAACTTAATATCGTAAAAGTTAATATATGTTTAAAAAATAAGAAATACAACAAAGGTAATTTTCAGGAAAACATCACATTACAAGACTTTAATATAAGCCGGAATGGCTTTGGTGAAATTGCTGGATCTGAATTCGGAAGAGCCTTAGGTAGGTTTATTCTCCTTTTTGCAAAGATTTTAATAAATTCATTTTGAGTTAACGCAAAAGAAAAAAATTGAAAATTTCTGTTATAAGAGATACAAAATTCGTGGTGTATCACTGCTCAGAGTTCGTGTATAGATTGCAGTGCAAACTAAATAATCTATACTTATTTCGTTAAATGAAGTCATTCATTATGTGATAATATTTTCATTCTACTATCTTTTTTTCACGCTATCGCTTTCAGTGCACCTGATTTCTTTTCAGAACACAACACGACATTGCTACATTTCGATATCAGTTGGAACCATCTCAGACTGCAGGGGGCAATAGAGCTCTGTCATGGCGTCCAGGTATACAAAACGTTCTAATCGATATGTTATCTGCTTTCCAGTTGCCATTTCATTTTCCATTATCTCAGTGTAGTATTTGCTTTGGTAAAACAAATTTACAATGGAATCTGAAATTGCAGTTTTATTCCTAAAGGAGGTCTGAAAGTTTATGCGAAGATCTGTCAATGGTCTGGAACTATTTAAATATTTTAAGCTGTTGTTTGATTGATCTGTTATATAACTCTATCATTTTGATCGTGCACTTAAAACCAATACATTTAAGAAATTCGCAGAAATTGATGTATAAAAGCTAACAAACTAGCCCTTTGGTAAACATTGATTTGATGGGATGTGCTACATTCCTTTTTTGTTGTTAGGAAATTAACTTTATAAAACTGACCGAACAAAGCCGACTTAATTCAATGTAAATGTATTTTTATAAATTTGGTTAAATCTAGAAAATTGTTGGTTATTTGTTTCACCACCATATTAATATAATGTTTACTTAAGAAATACCATATGTCTATCAAAATAATAATCTTAATTTCTACGGTAACATTTAGGAACAATAACTTTAGAAGTAGCGTTTCTCTAATAACATTTTTATGTTGATTGTGGGAAAATAAGGTGGTCGAAACGGTCTGTTTACGAACATGTTCCTTTTTGTATAGAATTCAGAAGCACAAATACTTGTATAAAGATGAATTACAAATTTAGCCTGATTTGTATTATTGTACCTTAGATTAACAATACCCTTGAGGTTTTAAACTTGAGCTGGAATGGGTTCGGCCTAGAAGGTTGTCATGCCATGGGGAAAACTCTGAAGGTCAACAAATCTCTCACCGAACTCGACCTGTCATCTAACAGAGTCAGCTTTGATGCATTCAAGCTCCTTCTTCGCGGACTGCTGAAGAATAAGACACTTAAAACACTAAAGGTGGGTGCAACTATGCTTAAGTATTTTAGTATTTAGGATCATATCCTTTTAAAATATTAGTACAATTTAACCAGTTTCTTTCATCGGCGAGAGTAACGAGACAATTTAATCATTTCAGGAAGGAGACAAGTTAACCACTTGACAATGACCTTACCTCCAAGAGAAGAATGTCACTATGACGTTTTCTTGTATTATTTTTTCTTTCAGATTGGCATAAACCCCATAACAACAGACGGTGCAGTGTCGATACTACGAGCGGTATTAGATGACAGATGCAGAAATCTAACAACCCTCGATATGTCAGTAAGAAAAGATTTTTTAACAACACAGACATTCAGTTGTTACTCAGTCTTTCCAATAAATGTTATATAAAATTATCAAAATCATGACCCTTTTCTTGGCTAATCTCAGATCTGAAGCATTCTTTGCTTTATACGACCTTTACTTTGTCCTTTCTTAACTATCAGACCGATTCTGGCGCGTCAAACAACTTCCTATTGGCTAAAACTGACCCTGCGCGGGGGAAGTTTGGAACATGGGAAATCTTCCGCCTACAAGTTATTAACGTTCAAGATATTTTCCTTCAGGATGTGTCCGTTGACAATGACTTCGTTTCCCTTTTGAAAAAAGTTCAACGCATGCGTCCGTTGCACGTGATACACGGTAACCTGTTACGCCATGACGATCTAAGAAAGGGAGATAAGCCGGTAGTTCTGGATACTGACGACCCAGTTACCATACTGTTCGAATGCGTGAAAACCAAGAACCTTCGCTTGATTGACCTGATGAAGAACTTAGATAAGGATAACAGCGACACATTGTCGAGAGAGGAACTGAACAGGGGCCTATCTGTGTGTACTATTAGTAGATATTTTATCAAATTGTATCGAAAATTGCTTGAATCAGGGTAGGAAAACCACGAGACCGTGACATCACTAAAGACATCAAAACCAAGACAAAACTGTAAACATTGGCTCTGTTTGAAAATAGAAAATTACCCGTAAGTATTTCATTTCTTCATCGATTTCTATGGGACATGTGTCTGTCTAATAAGAAAAATATAAGCTTTCCACAGAATATAGGATATCCGTCAACAGCCGAGTCGTTTTTTCAAAGCAGTACGTGAAACATCGCATACAAATTCCAAGGTTTCACGTAGTGGTTAAAAAAAGCTCAGATGCTGGAGATCCTATATTCCATGGAAAGCTTATATTTTTCCTCCTTTGACACATGCCCATAGAAGTCGATGAAGAGATAAAATATTTACGGGTGATTTTCTATTTTTAAGCGGGGCCAATGTTCAGTTTTGTCTTGATTTTGAACTTTTGATGGTCACGTGGTATTGCTACACTGTGAATGTAATAATTCTGTTTTGTTAAGCTTTTGGTTCAACATTTGTTGTCAAATGAAAAGAAGGAAAGTATAACGACCTACCTTGTAGTAACTATTCAGTGCAGCTTTTCCGAGGATACTGTGGTTCTAAAAGGGTGATTTCACAATAATACATTTCTTTTCTTTAAGGACAGAACATGCGATCTATCACTACATTATTTCATTACGTTGAAAGTTCCGTATGGCTGCTTTGATTAAATGATCTCCTTCTGTTTGTTCCCAATTTCAGAAATTTATCGAAATAACGACAAACCATGTCATCCCCATTTTGAAAGCATGTATACAGGCACCAAACACAATGGAGTTTTTGCTTAGAGTTTACTTTTTACTTTCTGTTTGTAGGAAATTGATGTTCCACTTAGTCAAAGATCTCTCGACATACTGATGAACAAACTGGATTTGAATAGAGACGGACAAGTCGATTTCATGTAAACATATTTCTTTTAAAATTCTAGTTAAGCTTTAACTTAGGAACTACTGGTAGCTTCATACATCTTTTTGCACATTGTTATCACCAGGTAGTTCTTGTCAAATTAACTGGTAGTAAATAAGTTCACTCAAGAACAAAATCAAGGACATTTGCTTACTTTCGTTGCAGACGTACGATTATTAATAGCATATCAATTTCTTCCTCAAAAATTCATCAATCGAAATTAAAGCTTTGCTCTTTGTTACAGGGAACTGATGACCAAATATAAGGAGCATGCTCGCCGTGTGACTAAACTGCAGCGCGAGGCAGACGTTGATTTGAAGCATTATAAACATTTTGCTAAACTTGAGCAACTTAGAGAGATGGTCAGACTACGACTTAATCTCTCTCAAGGACAAAGTCAACAATAAAATCAAGTTGTTCATTATTCATTTCGCTATCCAGATTCTGCACGTTGCTGAAACAAGCAATCTGTAGTGCTAAAACTACCAGCAAACCTGAGAGTTACCTTCTGTTATATAAAACGTTTCGAGTACATGGAGCATTTTGAAAAAAGAAAATCACCATTTTTACTACTGAAAAGAATATCTCCAACTACAAAACTTAACGACCACGAAACTAAGGATTCAGTGATTTGCAAACATTCTTGAGGAGGGAGGGAATCTACGGCTGTCCGTTTGAGGAAAAATCACATGAAGGCAAATACAGCAAATGCAGACCACTTCATTGCATATACTTTATCATTTCAGTAGGTAGTAATATTTTACCGTGCATAAACATTCAATACCTTCTACTTCGTAAGACAATGCTATTTAGTATTAATGTGAGACATACCTACTTTTTTTGTCAGTGTCTTAATGTATTATCTATTGTTACACGGTCAAAATTAAAAGCCATCACACGCTGTTTTAGTATTTAAAACATATTTCTAGTCCAGAATTTTTGGAGCATGCTTTAAAATATTATATCACTTGCATTCTGGAATACCTAACCACAGTTTGTAAACTACGCGTGTATTACACCTATCATATCCTCAAAGCGCAAAGGCCACAGACATCGTGATACAAACATGCGGTGATACTGATAAAGTTTTGGATGTTTGTTAATCTACAGAAACAATACATAGCATAAGCTATTTGTTACTTTCTTGAACCATTTCTATTCCTGCCTCATTGTGACTTAAAAGTACAGCTGTAAATTCTAGCATGGTTAAACCGTTTACACACTGACAGAAAAGTATACACCATTACATGAAAACTTTCCACAGTTTTGTAGATAATGTCAGATTAAAATAACAAGAGCAATAGATTCAGAAAATTAAAGGTTTTACTGTGATATAAAACATGAAAATATCTTGACATCCAAAGTAACAAAACACCAGGAAAGTGGTGCATGGTGGAAAGGCACATGACATAGTAAATGTATCAATGAACAAAAATAACTTGACTGCTTTGGCAAATTTACAGTTTCAGTTGTAACAATGTAAAAGCAAAAATAACAATAAAAAGGGACTTAATAAAATAAAATCACTCACCTGAGCATGACGACTTAAAATGATGAATGCAAACTGCAAATGGATTTCTTATCACAATAAAACAAACAACTAGTTGATGCTACATGCAAAACATCAAAGCTTTGGCGCTATTTGGTTTATGAACAATTTTCGTAAATATTTCTTTATAAAACATGTGACCCCTGAAAACAGTAATAAAATGACCACACTAGCATAATTTGAACAAACATGGTAAAGGTTCACAAGAAATGATTCAATAATAATGTTCAGAACACTCATTCCTGTGGTTTCAAATAAGGTTTACAAATATTCTCCTTGTATTTGTCCATATAAAACATGAAGTCCCCAGGCTTGGAGTGAATAATGATCCTAGTGGCAAAGTTTGAACAATCTTTTAAAAGGTTTGGTCTCTTGACTCTCTAGTGCCATGCAATAAGATTTTATAAAGTTTTTGCCTATTTTTTGTGTAAAGGAAATGATGGCCTTTGTAACACTAAAATAACAACAAGAGCATAATTTGCATATTTTTGAGACATTTGCCAGACAGTGCAACTTAACACATTTAAAATCTCTGGCTTATACAGTTAGGACAATAATGCATATCGACAGACTTGTGTTTTTTTTCTTTGTAAATTATTTGACCTCTATGACAGACCAACAATGACCCCAGTAGCATAACTTTAACAATCTCTGTAGACGTCCACTAGGCAATGCTACATACAGAATGGATTCAGACAAGAGGATTTGAAAAGTATTTCTTCTAGCTGCCACAGCAACCAGGATGCTTAGAACTGTAGTCTTTGGACAACTTTGATATGGCCAAACGTAAGGAATATCCTTCTTAAGTTCTATTTTGTATATAAGAGGTGATGTCATAGAAAGTAAATTGTTGAAGATTAATGCACGCGTATGAAAGGGGACAAAGAACTATCACTTTAGCTCAGCATGGGTACACTGAACTTATACAATCATCTACCTAGACTGTTAACAACTAGCTTTGTTCAAAGTTGAAATCTTGATTTGTAAGTATAGTTTCCCTGAAACAACTGTAATTGGAAATACAGTACAATGCATATAGTCTCTGGTACAAATCTATTGAATTGAAGTCATTTTTATACAAAGCAATCAGAATCATTTAAGACTGGTATAGTATAATGAGCAATAATAGTTGAAATTAGATATGTACATTTTTTTGGAACAAACTTGGACTGCTTAACAAGCAGCTGAATTTGGGAACATTTTTCCATCTAAGGTAACAATATATCTTATTACAAAAAGTCATACCATCTGCAAATACAATGCTTAGACTGGCACTTTGTAAACACTGTTGGCAAGCACTACCTGGTATATTCTATTGAAATATAACATTTTTTTTCTTTGTGTTTCTTGATTAAAGATTGTTCCAACTGCATAGTGTGTGCATAATTCTTCACTTAACAATAACAGCTCCTTCTTTTTGTGAAAGGATGAAAAAAACAAGAAACAAAATTCTGCTCCACACAAAGTAACTGGTACATTGGCAAGCAACTAGATAAATATCTGAAATACTATTGGCAAGCAGTAATTCATATCTAAATTGCATCTATAGGTTTAATATTAACAAATAAAGCATAACAATAATATTGCATAATCTGAAGAAATGCTTAAAAGTTGTTGCAAACCAAGTAAATATGTTTCTATTCTATAAACCTAAGTATTTCTTATCTTATACATATTGCAAACCTTATAAATATGTTTCTATTCTATAAACCTAAGTATTTCTTATCTTATACATATTGCAAACCTTATAAATATGTTTCTATTCTATAAACCTAAGTATTTCTTATCTTATACATATTGCAAACCAAATAAATATGTTTCTATTCTATAAACCTAAGTATAACTTATACATATTGCAAACCTAATAAATATGTTTAAATTCTATAAACCTAAGTATAACTTATCTTATACAAACTGCAAACCAAATAAATATGTTTCTATTGTATAAAATTAAGTATTTCTTATCTTATACATATTGCAAACCAAATAAATATGTTTCTATTCTATAAACCTAAGTATTTCTCATCTTATACATATTGCAAGCCTAGTAAATATGTTTCTATTCTATAAACCTAGGTATAACTTACCTTATACATATTGCAAATCTTATAAACATGTTTCTATTCTATAAACCTCTGCATATCTTATCTTACACATATTGCAAACCTTATAAATATGTTTCTATCCACATATGTATATTTTTATCTGAGCAAAAATGTATAAACATATTTAAGACAAGGATTAACACTCTGTTAATCATTAACAATAATTCATAGATAAAAAAACAACATTTTTAAACAAAACCAAAACCTTTCTCTCCAAAATTAAACCAAAAGGTTGTTCCTGAGTTAAGTCCTTCATCTCTCACAGTATTATATTTAGTAATGCACAGGAACTGAATTAGAACATAAAAACAGAGATGACATTACATTTAAAAAGATTTTACTTTTGCATGAAGGAAAGACTAACCTTACTGTGATGAAAGTACTTACTGTCAAGAAAAGCTATACTAATAAATAAAATTAACTTCTGGTGGGAACAGAATGCCTGTGGTGATTTGGTAATATCTGATGTATAGATACATTTTTCATTGTGAGTTTTAATATTACTTAAATATTCACTTAAAAATTCGACAATCTTAACAGGAACAAGATTAAAAATGCAAACTATAAATTATAATTATAAATTATATATATATTTACCGGTATATAATTTAACTAGTGCCCTAAGTCTCAAAAGAGGTCCTCTTAGAAATGCTACATCCCAAATATCAAAGCACTGATCCTTGCATTTTAGCCAGCATGGTTCTTTTTTTCATTTTTTTTTTCAATACTCAACAGTATCTAAGGGCATAATTTAAACAACTTCATTGAATGACCATCCTTCATATAAATGTTCTATGCCTAATTGTCTCAGATAAAAATTTAAGAAATAAAATATAATAAAATGAAATATGAAACTATGAACACCTTGGGTAAAGTTCAAGGCTAAAAGATTTCCTATGGTTTTTTTTCTTAATTCCTTTCAACTCTGATTACCAACATCTGCAATGGCCTGGACCAGTCTGAGTAATTTTGAAAGATGATGGTCAAAGTACATACATGTTTCTGTGATTTTTTCTAATTATGCTAATAGAAAAGATAAGATGTCACTAACATAAAAAAGCTAATGTAACATATGGACATCACAAAATCCAAAAAGCTCACTAAAGGCACACTGTGTTAATATCACATAAATTTTACCACTGATGACGAATATCATATTTTAACACTATCTGCATTTCGCTGACAGCAAACAAAGAAGAAATTAAGCATGATATATCTTACATATTATATCACGCAGAACACAAGCGCATGACCGCTGATGTCACTGCGAACATCACTGTTAAACAGTGCATATACTTGAGCCCCTTTTAAATATACATACTTGTTAGAATGGAAGTAGATTTTAAAATTTTTGTAATCTGCCCTGGTATATATCACGGTTTCTCATTCATATGCATAGTTATTTAATCACTCAGGCCTACGGCTTTCATGATTAAATTACAAAGCATCTGAACTCGATACTGTGATATATTTGATGGTATATCACTCAAACTTAAAATCTATTTCCTAAGTATACAGCTTACCAAGAGCACTCATTACTATATGTTTAGCAACACTAAAGCACCTAATCATAAAAGCACTTCAACTGATAACAAAAAACACAAAAAAACAAGAAGGATGTGATGATCCTATATTGCTCACCTGAGTATCACTGTTCTTACTGAAAACATATAACTCTGTTTAAGCCCAAATAACCCAGTTTAAATCTCTCCCAAAAGATCATCTAGTAAAACATTCCAACAAATCATAGCAAAAACTGGGTAAAAAAATGACCTCTAAGTTGTGAACATGGCTTGCCAAGGATCTGAGCTGGTGTCCAAGTTTAAAACCACTAGAAACATTACAAACAAATTCTATGATAACTGGATCAAATATGTTACTTCTAGAATTTTCAAAATGAGCTTGAGACCTAGATTCTGACCCTCATCACCCAATGTTAAAATCATCCTAGAGATCATCAAAAAGAACAATCTTCAACAAGACTTGGGAAAAACGTAACATCTGGAGTGTTCACAAGGCGACCTGTTATTTGACCAAATCTGACTCAGTTGCAAATGTATTTGAAAAATTAGCAGGACAAATATTTTTAAAAAATATCATGAAGATTGATAAAAAATACAGTCTCTACAGTATTCATAGAGCTTACCTTTGATCGGAACCGGTGACTTAGCCTTTGAACACGCATGACTGGGTCTAAAAATTGTGCAAGATATTATCAGAACATACATTCTGACTAGGTGTCATGAAGATGAAGCAAAAAATGTGGCCTCGAGTATTAACAAGCTGTTTCCATTTAACTGAGATGGTGACCTAGTTTTTGACCCCATGTGACCCAGTTCCAAATTCACCCCTAATACCATCAAAACAAAGAATGTGACGAAGTTTCATGAAGTGGTTTCTACAGTGTTTAAAAAGTATTTGATGAAGCTGCTTACACAGTTTCTGTACCCACATGACCCCGTCAAACTCTTCTGAGAGATCATAAAGACAAACATTCAGATTTCTAAGCATCATGAGGATTGGGAAAAATATTTGACCTTGCTTACTCGCAAGGTTTTCCACAAATCGAAGCTGGTGACTTAGTTTTTGACCCAATGTGACTCAATACTATCTAAGAGATCATCCAGTCAGACATTCTGAATAAGTTTCATTAAGATCAGGCAAACCCCCACCCACCCCCAACCAAATCACTGGTCTTTTCTGTTTTAACAAGGTTTTCTTTTGATTAAGGCTAGTGACACAGTTTTTGAACCCATATGACCTAGTTTCGCATTAAATAGAAAGACCATCAGGATAAACATTTTATGTTTCATAAAGACTGGACCATAAATGTGACCTTGAAAGTGTTCAGAGAGTTTCCACACTGATCTGAGTTGGTGAACTTGTTTTTAAGCTAATGTGACCTACATTTAAATTCCTCTGCCAGATCAAATAAACTGAGTGAGTTTCATAAAGACTGGGTAAAATATGTGGCTTCTGGAGTGTTCACAAGATTTTCTTATGATTTTCGGCTGATGACTAAGTTCCTAAACCCAAATGACCAAAGTAGAACTCACCTGAGAGATCGTCAGGACAAATGTTCTAAGCAAGTTTATGAAAGCTCAAAAAAAATGTGGCCTTTAGAATGTTCACAAGCCTAAATGTTTACTACAGAATAAAAGCTAAAACATACTAACCAGGGGTAAATGTTTGTAACAACTGTTTACCTACAAGATACACTTAATAACTAAAATAATTTTAATGTAAAACAAGCAAAATATTAGTATTGCAGCAAGACTCATTATATACTGACAACTAATCTAATCGATACTGCCAGGAAGATAACATACAATAAAATAATATAAAATGAAACTTCTCTTATATCAAAAGAAAACAAACAATAAAGACAAATAACAATACATTTTAGAAGAACAATGCATTATTTAGCATTAAGCTGTGTGGTAGCTAAAATAAGTTTAAATCTCTCTTGTCACGTATAACAGGATATCAGATTGACAGCTATGACAAGTTCTTGACAACTTCAAAGGCCTTTGATCTATTGACTAAATGGGCAAAAACACAAAACAGAAACACATCATGCATTTCACATAATAATAATCCATCCCTGTATACCAAAACGATTCTGATTTTTGAATAAATAAACAGGTTTTTAAATTCAGCTGAGCTATTTAAGGCAGACAGATGGATATAAGCTGCTTTTATTGCACCTGTTTATGAACAGGAATGGTTTCCATTCAAACTGATAAAAAATTCTTACCATAGGACTTTCCTACACCACTAATAAATAAGTAGACCAGAAAAACAACAGCAAATACTGTCTGATCTAAACACACTAGCTTCAGGCATCAACTTATGTAAGATATTAGTTCAACCAAGTTATATTTCAATGTAAAATCATGGTTACTTAACTTTTCTTATTAAAAATCTAAATTTAGAATATTTTATAAACAAACTGGCCAAATATATTTACATAAGTTATAATTCAAAAATGCAAATCTTTTTTACATCTTCCAGCAAACTTGATTACTGTTAAGAATGACTGAAAGCCACTAAGTGCAAAGGCAGCAGATGCCTGGACATCACTAGATCATGTTATTTCGCAAGTAAGGAAACCCTGTCAATGAAGCAAGTAACCAAACAGAAAACACATCTGAATGGTCAAGAAAAATATGTTTAACTGTCAAAACATCAAAAACATTAAAGAAACACAGCAGTGCACAACTTTGAAATGAGGTCTTCTATTTAAAAACATATACAGTCAACATGAATAATTTTAAAAAAGGTAAACTAGGCAGTAATTTAAACTTAATTTTAGAGCTATGAGCCTTGTAGTTTATAGGTAGACTTTTTGCAAAAGGTTATCTTGTGTATTGCACACAAAAACATAACCTTATGGATTGGACTACTAATGACCCAAGGGACATAACCTGAATAATATTGGTAGAGGTTTAATCGACAATGTTACATACCAAGGTTCAAATCTCTAGGTCTTGTGATTTCAGACAAGAATATCTTAAAAGATGCTGCAGTGGAACATAATTCTTGGAATAATGGGTAGAATGCTAATCAAGAAATACATGTAACTCAGTTAAGTTTTACCAATTCCTGGCCAGTAGTAAAAGAAGATGTCATTTAAATCATACTGACAGACAAAACCCATACAAAAAACTTGACCATGTAAATACTGTTCTCATATCAGCTGAAAATGGTAAACATAGAATATCTGATAAAAATACTTGCATGTATTTATTGAACAAATACTTCCCTATCAATATAAGAACATTAATTAGCCCTTACAGAGCAGCATATATATCTTAATGCACTTAGACTGTATTTCTAGCTTAAGATGGATAATAATAAATCAATTTTTTTCTGCAGAAGACAAACTCATCTAGAACACAAATAAATATCATAGCAGTGAAAACTATTCAGTGTATACTTGTATATATATATGAAAATAAGAATTAAATGCATGTATCTGACAACATAAACACAGCCTCTTGCTACATGTTTGCATAAGGGCTTAAGAAATTTTTCAAAAACATTTTTACAGGTGATGCTACATAAACAAACAGCTTAGTGCAAAATATAATATTATCTGGAATAGAACATTTAAAAAATAATCAAGGGGAACCAATTGAAAAAAAAATAGTTAGAACCACCAAATTCTGTTATTTTGTTAAATCAAAGATATGTGTAAATATATTTTGAACTAATGTCTTCATTAGCATCCTGCTACCTGTGTTTGTTCAGAAGGTCAGTAAGCACAACAGCTGCTGAATACTCTCGCATGTCTAACACAGCAGTACCGTGAAACAGAATATTGGTAAAGATTGTGATATACTCGCATAAGGCAAACATGCTGTAAACTGAAAATAGAAAAGTGAAATAATCAGTGTAGTTTTGAAATTTTTACTTTTCTCTAAAGGCATCAAAGCTTGTATCATGTCTTCATTAAGAGTCTTAGACACTGTCATATTCAGTACGTCTCCAAATGCGTTTTTTAAAAATTATTTATCACAGTTTAAGTGGCTATGGCATAATATGAACAACACTGATGAATGAAATATATAAAACAACATTATGAAACTATCAAACTTTCTTTCTTGTCCACTGTCATCTTTTGTCTTTTTCAGAATCACCAAATTTTTTAACTTTATAAATAAAAATCTACTTGATTCTCAAGTATTCCCAAATATAAACTTTTGAATAAATTCATAACTGTATCATTAAAATAACACAATAATATGAAGATTTCTCAATTACCTAAAGAAATGATGATGACAATTGTTAAACACAATAAATCAAAAAAACAAACTTACTATATGGTTCACAATACCAGTTGTGTCTAAAGTAAAGATAGACAGCTGCTGTGAAGGCTGCGATATTACAGCCAGCAAACAACCTCTTGTACCTGTAGGAAGCATGGTCCTGAAAAAAAAACATGAGGGCCATGATGGCCCTGGATCGCTCACCTGAGTACTTTGGCTGTAGGTTTGCTGTTAAGCAGTATTTCATTTTTTAATTGAAAATATATAAGTGCCTACAAACCAAATATGTAAAATATCAGTCAATAAATAAAGGCTCTATGACAGGAAGTAGAAATATCTATTATAAGCTATGGTGACCTTGACCTTGACCCAGTGACCTCAAACCCTACCCATGGGTAGAGGTCCATGCAAGGAACCTATATACTGAATATCAAAGATATTGGTCTATAACCGAAGGCTTTATGAGGTACAGTAGATAAATCTATTTTTAGCCTCCGTGATCTTTAACCTAATCCAATCATTTGAAAAAGCTTGATATGCTTGCTTCATGCCAAACTTTAAAATTCAAGGCCTTGTGGTTTCAGACAAGAAGATTTTTAAAGATTTCCTTTTTAACATATTAAGGGTCAAATTTTGACCCAAAGGCCAACATTTAAACAATATTGGTAAAGGTTCTTTACACAATACTCAACACCAAATATCTAAGGTCTACACCTATTTGTTTTTGAGAAAAATTATTTTTCATGTTTTTCCTATATAAATCAATGTAAAACAAGAGAACCCTGGGGTGTGGCCAATTTTGACCCAGGGGACATAATTTGAAAAAACATGGTAAACATCCACTAGACAATGCTACATACCAAATATCTAAGCTGTAGGCATTGAGATTTCCAGTAAGAAGATTTTTAAAGATTGTCTTTTTTACATATTAAGGGCCCCTGGGGCGGGGCCAATTTTGATCCAAGCACCAACATTTAAACAATATTGGTAAAGGTTCTTTACACAATACTACACACAAAATATCTAAGGTCTAGTTCTATTAGTTTCGGAGAAAAATGATTTTTCATGTTTTTCCTATATAACTATATGTAAACCAAGAGAACCCTGGGCGTGGCCAATTTTGACCCAGGGAACATAATTTGAACAAAATTGGTAGACAATCACTAGACATTGCTACATACCAAATATCAAAGCTGTAGGCATTGAGATTTCCAGTAAGAAGATTTTTAAAGATTGCCTTTTTTACATATTAAGGGCCCCCGGGGCGGGGCAAATTTTTACCCCAGGGCCAACATAAAAACAATACTGGTAAAGGTTCTTTACACAATACTCAACACCAAATATCTAAGGTCTAGTCCTATTAGTTTTGGAGAAAAATGATTTTTCATGTTTTTCCTATATAACTATATGTAAACCAAGAGAACCCTGGGGCGTGGCCAATTTTGACCCAGGGGACATAATTTGAACAAACTTGGTAGACATCCACTAGACAATGCTACATACCAAATATCTAGGCTGTAGGCATTAAGGTTTCCAGTAAGAAGATTTTTAAAGATTGCCATTTTTACATATTAAGGGCCCCTGGGGCGGGGCCAATTTTGACCCCAGGGCCAACATATAAACAATACTGGTAAAGGTTATCTACACAATACTCCACACCAAATATCTAAGGTCTAGTCCTATTAGTTTTGGAGAAAAATGATTTTTCATGTTTTTCCTATATAACTATATGTAAACCAAGAGAACCCTGGGGCGTGGCCAATTTTGACCCAGGGGACATAATTTGAACAAACTTGGTAGACATCCACTAGACAATGCTACATACCAAATATCAAAGCTGTAGGCATTGTGGTTTCTGAGAAGAAGATTTTTCAAGATTTCCTTTTTTACATATTAAGGGCCCCCGGGGCAGGGCCAATTTTGACCCCAGGGCCAACATGTAAACAATACTGGTAAAGGTTATCTACACAATACTCCACACCAAATATCTAAGGTCTAGTCCTATTAGTTTTGGAGAAAAATGATTTTTCATGTTTTTCCTATATAACTATATGTAAACCAAGAGAACCCTGGGGCGTGGCCAATTTTGACCCAGGGGACATAATTTGAACAAACTTGGTAGACATCCACTAGACAATGCTACATACCAAATATCAAAGCTGTAGGCACTGTGGTTTTTGAGAAGAAGATTTTTAAAGATTTCCTATATAAGTCTATGTAAAAGGAAGTGACCCCTGGGACGGGGCCAATTTTGACCCCAGGGAAATAATTTGAACAATTTTTGTAGAGTTCCATTAGAGGGTGCTAAATGCCAAATATCTAAGCTCTAGGCCTTGTGGTTTCAGACAAAAAGATTTTCAAAGTTTTTCCTTTAAGTTGCCATAGCAACCAGAGTTCTGCATGGAATCAAATTCTTTGAACAATTTTGGTAGAGCTTAATGCAAGGAACATTTCTGTGAAGTTTTGTTGAAATTGGCCCAGTGGTTTAGGAGGAGATGTTCTTTAAAACAAAAGTTTACGCACGCACGCACGGACGCACGCACGCACAGACGACGGACATTGACTGATCACAATACCTCACCTTGTGCACTACGTGCACAGGTGAGCTAAAAATTAATTTTGTCGAAAACTTATGCAGACATATCCAACACATTTGTACAGTTTGTACATGCTTGCATTAAGGAGAAGGAGCGGTGGTCAAGGGGTTAGAGCATCGGACTCCAGATCCGGAGGCTGCTGGTTCAAATCCCACCCGAGGTGAGAGTCTTCAGTGACATTCTACAGTCCTCACATTCGATGCAAGTACTGGTATGAACCCAGGAAGCAGTTGCAAGAATTTGCCTGCCAAGTATACTCAGTATTGACTGTTGGCAGTAATAAGTTGAACCTGAACTTGATTAAACGTTCATTTCAAACTTAAGGAAAGCAAAAGCTATGATTATACAGCTCTTCAGTTAATGCACTAAGTAGGTTTTAAGATTAAATGACACCGACCTGTAATTAACATAATCATGACTGAGAAAAAGTGTTTGTATAAGAAACAACAAATGTTAACTTCTCAGTCTGCAAAATAAGCCACATGTCTGAGATTTGTAAAATTCTGACTGAGCCTACAAACACTGTCAGGCCATATCTTCCTTTTTATTGTTTAGGCCTATGGCATTTGTTTCTTTGTTATTACTGGGGTTTAATGCCAGTTTCAAGGTCTTTATGATCATATCCTGGCAGTCAGTCCACCTGAACAAGTGTTTCAATCTGTTTATTTACCAATTTCTCTGCAAGCTACTGACTGCTTCCACACTTGAATCGGACACGATGGAAAAATGACCTTAAAATGATTATCCAATCAGATATCATGGAGAAAGTTAGCCAGCTCTTGTAGGGTTGAATCAAGAGACCCTGAATTGACAATCCAATGCTCTATCAACTGAAAGTGTCGGCTCTAATCTATGGATCTGAATTTAGGCCTGTGGATTTTTGAACTAATGCCACCTTCATCAGAACCTGATACTGGAGCCATAAGCCCAAATGACTCTCACCTTAAAGTATTATTTTCCTGACTGACCTCATGTTAAACACTGGAATAAATCTGATACAGTTTGCAATTAATAGTGAACGATATGATTTCTCTATTGTGTGTTTTTTTATAAATCATAAAACGAAGATATTTTCCTCTTGATTTCCACACATCAAAATAGGGTCACAGTACCCTGAATATTTGATTTTTGATGCTGAAGACACGAACATTCTGAATACCATAGACCAACAATATTACTTACAACTTTCTGGATTCTAACAGAACTTTTTCTGGTCCATTTGCATAAGCCAATTGTCAGCAGCATATACATCCATGAAAAGACGATAAATGCAATAAAACTGTTCTCATGTATATCTGTAATATATATTTAATAATCATACAGATATTCTTGTAAACATGTATTATTAATTCAATAAAATTGTGTTATTCAATAAAGAAAACTGTAGGTTCAAGATAGTCAACTGAATCCTGGTGACTTTTGTACAAGAAATCATTGGAAACAAATGGATGCTACCAAAGGCACATGCTGTTCTATGATGTTGCCCCTGTCAGAAAATAAAAATTCAGCAGAATTGTGTATGCCTTTTAAAGCTTTTTCTGCTGTAATCAAATCTGCATTCCAAGTTTCATGGAAAGACCTTTTTTAGCATGACCTTGACCTAAAATCATGTTGGTAAAACATCTAGCAAGTGGTTGCTGACAATTAGTGAACAGTTCAGGAAGCATGATACATGGTTTCCATTTGACCCCTGAAATTTCATTAAGACCCCATTTTGACCCTCAGGTATTTGTACTCAAGGGTCCTTTTGTCTTAAAATAAGGTATATTTTAGCTTAAATTCAGGTATTTTTGACTGCAGTTTTGTAAATTTAGTTGCATCGCATGAAAAATGACCCTTCAGTTTTTGGAACTAGTGGAACCCCTGAATGATAAGAAACTTATTATGAATAACTTGTTAATTGTAATATCTTAACAATTTCTTGATAAAAGCTTTAATACAATTAATTACAACCATGTAATAAGATCAGTCAAAAGATGATATACCAGAAAATAGTCTGGAACAAGTTTCTTGACACTTCTACTACAGAATTAAAAAAGTTTTATAAATCACAACAGCTAAATACTTTAAAGATGACAACTAAGAACTCAACAAAAAGTGGTTAATACATGTGATGTTTTCTGATCTGAAATGCACACAAAACCTATAACAGTGCTCAATAAGTTATGTCTACTTTTATCCTAATGCCCTTGTACCTGTGGTAAATGTTGACTTACCTTTGTTGTCATTTGAAGATATACATGTCAGAAAAACCAACATTAAATTTTCTAAGATATGTAAAGTTACAGCAATCTTCACTAAGAACAAGTAAGTTGACTGTCTAGACCCTGAAATAAAACTCCTCGATATTTTAAAACCATTTATGTTAACCTTACATACTACAGAGAAATTTCAATTGTTAAAATTATGGAATACCAAATGAAATTACCAGTGTTTATATGAAAATAAGCAAATCTTTTATCAGCTGCACTTTACTTGAAATTTTTTATATAAGACTGAAAAATTTTCCACCTTGTATCCTTGACCATTGTATAAATTTCCAAAACATTTATAAGGTACACTTGATTATCATAGACGTTCATACTAGCTCATAATTATAATATCTAATTAAAATGATGCCATTTAGTAAAAATTTGTTATTTTATTGTCTTACCAATATCAATCTGTTTATGCCAACCATAGTAAGCAACTGCATACATAAATCTGGGCGCTGCATGTAGAGATATAAATATCCTCCAAATATACTGCTGTGGGGATCTGGCAATAGCTGCACTAACACTTGGCAGAACATTTACTACCTAAAATTAAGAGTGTAACAACAGTCCTAAATGCTTTCTACTTACAATTTGAACTCTACTTAGTAATAATATGCAGGGTTGGACAAATGCCAGCATTTACGCTTATTTACCATTAACTTACAGCTGCATTTATTGGTAATTGTATTTATCAGCATTTACTGACATCTTCAGCATTTATGACATTTATGAAAATTCCAAAACTGGTCCCCTTTAAATTATGTTGGGGTATATGAATGCATCACTGATGGTCATTTTAACACCTTTTGTGTTATATAGAAGGCAACCTTTGTCGTAACTGTAAATATGTGATCAGGAATATGTGTCAATATCCCTGAGGAAATGATACCTGGACTAATGGATGCAGTGGAAATGTCATTTCCAATAACCTAAAGAAACAAAACCACCTACTGAATGTAGATCAGGAGCTCAGTGCAGAGAGAGTTCTAGATAGTTTGCAAATACAAAGAACAGAATACTTGCTGACTGCTGTGCTAGTTCAACTTCAACTTATTACTACTCAAAGTCAATACTGACTATACTAGGCAGGCGCACTAGCAGATACAGAGGAGGGCGCGCGGACCATAGGTGTTATTGTAGGTCTATTTTGAATATGTCTTTAAATAATGTATACTTTACTGTTCAACATTGAAATGAATAATCAGAGGCTCATGTGATATTGCCAAATTAGTATACTCTAGCATAACCACAACTTTTGAAATGAGGTAGAAAACGGACACAAATTGGGCCAAACATTTTGCACCCCCCCCCGTGTCAGGAACAATAAAACTGTCAAAGGTAAAAACAAAGTAAACAAGATTTTTACTAAAGATCTTACTTAAACATTTATTGTGAAGATTTAAAAGCCATAAAACTTGTTCAATCCACTGATAAAAGCTGGTACAGTTGGGGTAGCCTTAAACTCGGTCAGTAGTTTATTCCGGAGTTGTATAGTCCTTGGGTCTTGGGAAGAGAGTGTTTATATGATGTTGTGTTTTTGTCTGCAGGATGAGGACTTTGTTTTTTTTTTGTGTCTGTAAGGTGATCATAATTGACACTGACCTGTTTATTTTTTATTTTATGTAGTATGACCAGGCTGGCTTTTGCTGGAGTGTTGACCATTATAAGTCCTTAATCATGTTTGTTAGTGGTAAATCATTATGAACATACCTTGTGGCTGACCTCTGGACCATTTCTATTCTGTGAATGATGTATTTCTGCTATGTGTGCCATTTGGTTGAGCAGTATTGGACCTGGGGCCTTACATGTTTTGTATGCTACTTCTATGAGCCATTTGCTTTGTGTTTTGTCCGAGGAATTTAAAGCTGTTTTTTGCTTTGTGGTGATGTTTATGTGGGATGACCAGTTCAGGTTACTACATTTAGTATCTCCTAAGTATTTTGCATTTATAATGTGTAGGGAAAGATGACAGGTTTCTTTTTCTTGAGTATTCTGAGTACTTCACACTTGCCCATAAACGGCGGCACGAAATACCCAAATACACCCAAATATACCCAATTACATCCAAATATACCCAAATACACTTCAAATATACTTCAACACTGATGAAAGACAGCTTTTAACAAATACCTACTGTCAAGTTTGTTCGTACAAAAGCACAGATGAACTAGAAAATGAAAATCAGTAGCAAAAATTTTAATATTCAGTCATACATATTAGTCACATTTCGGACACAAACGGCTATTGTAAGATTTACACTCTGTGAAAAACATATATTTATGCAGGTTGTTTCCCTATGTGAATGCTAGAGAATCGTTTTACAGGTCGAACTTTATACTCTTTAAACTAATTTTCCATTCAGATTTTTATTCTTTTTTTCAGATACTTCTTTTTATGAATTGCATATTTTTGATATTTGAGGCATTATATAATAATATCTTATTAGTAATTATCACAAGGTTTTGTTTTCACAGAACCGTACATGAAAAGAATCCTGAATACAAACAAATGAGCATTAACTTTAAAATAACCATTAAAACTTATATTTTCTTGGCAAATATTTGAAGTTAAGTGTATATTTTTGCTTGATTTATAAAAATGTGTTGATAAAATGATACAATTTAAGTGTATTTGGGTATATTTGGGTGTATTTGGGTATTTCGTGCTGCCCATTTTTCCCAAATTTCAAGGTTGTGCAAGTCAAAACAGTTAAAATTAACAACCTTCATACATGCAGCTAAAATGTCTATAAACTATTCAGTACATACGTTACAATGGGTTGCTGTTGAACCGTGAAAATCGAAAAGAATTGAATATGCAACTGCAAAAACAGTAGCTAAGGCAGGGAGAGCCATGGTGATGTAGCCCAACCGAGCCGCCGACAAATGATAAAGTGTATTTCTATCCATTGACTTTATTTCTTCAGCAGTTACTTTGCAATGGCCACAGCTGTGCTTCTTTATGCTCTTCTAACATGCCACAGGTTTTTAACACCCAATCTATCTTACATATCTTATTGACTACTTTTTTTTTACTTTCGCTTTGCTTGAAATAAATCCCGTACACACGCCGTACCTAACGGCGAGGGGGAAATCCCGGGACCCGGGACGCCCGGGATCCGGGATCGTATTAAACATATAGGGAAACAATAAACAGTGTTGGTTTTGATATTTGTCGTAATTTGTGGCAATAAAAAAAGTTACATTATTTGATTTTTGTGATAATGAAATAAACAAATGTTTATTCAAAACCTATTTTGCTTAGATATTTTTTAAATTACCACGTACTTTTGGTAATGCTTTATAAAGAATTTCAGTACACATGTTAATACGATATTAAAATGCTAACACAATAATAAAAAGAATGTCGCAACTTTATTCAATATAAAAAATAAAATCCATCAACGATAAAATTAATTTACTGAAAAAAAAGATTTTCACGCCTATACTATACATGCTTATCTATAACAAAAGGCAAGCGATAATCGATAATTTATCGATGACACCTATGGCAGGTGGTGTATTCCCGGTATTACTATATGTTTAATACGATCTCGGATCCCGGCTTTTCTAAAGACGATCCCGGGATTTTCCCCTCGCCGTACCTAACTTAGTAAAAGCTCGATAATGGTAACCATAGAGTTTTTTTATAATTGTATGAATAAGTATATAAAAAATCAGTTGTTACTTTTCCTATGGGATGCTATTGTTGTTCTTTAACTGCACCTGTGAACCAGATTCGAGGCAAGTTGTATATACGTGTCGGTAAAAAGCTATACATAGCCCATTTTTATCTTCATGTTGTATTTGAACCGACAATAAATAAGTACTGTACTGTATGTACTGTACTGTACTGTACTGAACTGTACTGCCCTGTTCTGCACTGCACTACACTGCACTGCACTGCACGGTACTGTTACTGTACGTACTGTTTTGAAAACCCCAAGGAAAATACGGACAAGACACATTTTCCCTTTTTATCTACCAAAGGTGATTTTAGGTCTATCCGGGCGCAGGCTTGACTACAACTACACTTTTAAGATCACTGAATCGGGCCCGACCACGACCCAGTGAATAGACTTACAGAAGTCGGGTTCGTTGACAGTAGAAGTACTTCAACTTCAACTTATTACTGCCAAAGGTCAATACTGACTATACTAGGCAGGCGCGTGTCAGGAACATTAAAATTTTAAAAGATAATAACAAAGAAAACAAGATTTAATTGAAGATCTTACTTAAACAGTTATTTTAAATACTTAAAATCTATAACACTTGTTTAGTCCACTGATAAAAGCTGGCACAGTTGGGGTAGCCTTAGAAGTAAGGCTACATTACACATCTTATAGAGCAATTCTATGACAGAACCAACTGACTATGTTGACCACGTGATGATTTGTACAAAAATGTGATATTTCAGTAGAATTACCCCTATTACCTGCATATTATAAATAATGCTTTCTCGTCAAGGTCACTGATCCCTAGTTCAAGTATAAGTGTTTTTGTCTCCATACTTAACAGTCACATTATACATGTATATCCAGATTATGAACCCTAGCCTATTCAGGATTCTCCCTCTCATTAAACTGCCAGACAAGTAGCTGTGATAGTAATACACGTGTAAAAGTAGCTGTGATAGGAGTCCACGTTTACAAGGAGCTGTGATAGGAGTCCACGTGTACAAGTACAGCTGTGAGAGGAGTCCACGTGTACAAGTAGATGTGATAGGAGTCCACGTGTACAAGTACAGCTGTGATAGGAGTCCACGTGTACAAGTACAGCTGTGATAGGAGTCCACGTGAAGAAGTAGCTGTGATAGGAATACACGTGTACAAGTAGCTGTGATAGGAGTCCACGTGAACAAGGAGCTGTGATAGGAGTCCACGTGTACAAGTACAGTTGTGATAGGAGTCCACGTTTACAAGGAGCTGTGATAGGAGTCCACGTTTACAAGAAGCTGTGATAGGACTCCGCGTGTACAAGTAGCTGTGATAGTAGAACATGTGTACAAGAAGATGTGATAGGAGTCCACGTTTACAAGGAGCTGTGATAGGAGTCCACGTGTACAAGTACAGCTGTGATAGGCGTACACGTGTACAAGTAGATGTGATAGGAGTCCACGTTTACAAGGAGCTGTGTTAGAAGTCCACGTGTACAAGTACAGCTGTGATAGGAGTACACGTGTACAAGTAGCTGTGATAGGAGTCCAAGTGTACAAGTAGCTGTGACAGGAGTCCACGTGTACAAGTAGCTGTGATAGGAGTCGACGTATACCATCAGCTGTGATAGGAGTCCACGTGTACAAGTTCTTCAGTGTAAGACAATGACATGGATAGGGTTCACATGCTCTGAACCTCCTCTGACTTTCATTTTCAGTTTTTTTTTTCAACAAAAGAATGAAACAAGAACAACATAACACACACGCAAAAAGCAAGAAGTTTTGATAACCAAGACAGGGGCTTGCTTTAATATTTGAGTGGAATTCTTGTTCAGAATATCAAGTTATTAATTAAAACATGATTTACTGTATAATCATAATGTTTACTAGAAGTCAGAGATATGAGTCATAAAACTGAAACAAAAGTTCTAGTCATTAAGTCATACGTTTTCGTACACGTTGCATTTTTACATCAGTTGAAATAATTCAATATCTTTCACAACAACTTAACACTATACTCCATGTCGATAAGGTAAACCTACCTAGGCAACGCCCTACAGAAATTAATACACGAGTTTCTAGTAATTACTAAATGATCTGCAAATAAAGTATACTAATATTTTAAATATAATATTTTAGAACTTATATCACACCTGCTACCTGAATGGATTTCTTTAATCCAAAATTGAAACATTTTAACAATATTTTGATTCCTTTTCTGTAAAAGAGAAAGTCATTTCAGAATTTTAATCCTACATTAGACATCAAAACAATTATAAGTAAACACGGCTGTGTTTATAAAACGTGCCTGAGTGCCACTTTTGGTATACTGAACATTACGTTTTATACATTATTTTTCGGTATATGGAATATCAATTGTACTAAGACACCTTTTTATCTAAATATGAGAATACTTTTCAAAAGGTTTAAATGCCTCTTAAAGTTGATGACTTTATGTTGTCGCTGTTGCGCCACAGTAATTAATGTATTAACAGAGTTTACTTTTCCACTATATTCCTACAACTTGACTTTATGTGAAGATCGTGGCGTCAACTTTAGTTAACTGGGACACATTTCCCATCAGATCTTAAATTTCTACTGCGGATATAATTATCATGAAAAAGGTAAAATTACTGAATCTCTCTGCTTTCATTAATTTCAAGATAATATTTTAACATGCTTTTATTCATTTTTTATTGTTTTATCTTGGAAGTGGACGCGTGTCTACAGTTTTACGTTCTTCAGATATTCACCAGGAAAAGGATAGGCGATTCAGATTCACCCTGATACATGCAAAACTTAAACTTTGTTCGTGAAGAGAAAGTTTAATAACAGTCATGACGTTGACGATGACGACAATGAGGATGATGATTGTATAGACGAAATAAAAACAGAAAAAAGACGACGGTGATGATCATTATCATCATCATTATCATCATTATTATTATCATCACCATTATCTTTATTATTATTATTCCTTATATGCACGCAGTTGTATTTCTGTAGCCTTGACCGACAAGACTGAAGAATAAAGAAGGCGAACTAATGTAAACGAAGCGTTAAAATGATAAATGAGTTTTTTGCGTTATAAAATCAATTAGTGCTTTCTCATATTTGAACTGACTACATAAAAGCTAAATTTGTACACATTTTCTAATTTCGTTCAAATTATGCGCATATCATTCGAGTTTCATTCACTAATTTAAAAATAAGACAATTTTCCTTTCCATTGCAAAGGTATTTTAAAGCGTTTAAAATACCATTTTGTGGGCCTAATGGCTGGAAGCATGTTAGCATGCAATACAATACCCACTGCAAAATGAGAACATATAAAGAAATACTAGACAGAATGTGATTATTTTGATTGGGTGTAATTAGAGAGCACAGAAAATATCTACAAAGGTGTTACAGGTAAGGTAAAGTTTCCCGATTATGTAATTATACACAGCTTATCTGTTACTGTAACTCTGAAATTGTGCAAAAAGGTTGATTAATAATATCATTTACTTACTATGAAAGAACTAGCGCTGCTATTTTACGGTATAGTTAAACAAATTTATTGAAAAAAAATGCATAAATGTTTCATGTATTGATAAAATCATACAGCCAGTGCGGATGTAAATAAAATCAAAAAAAAATCAAATAAAACAGTTTGGCAAAACAAAGGTGTGACAGACTCTTGGTGGAATCAAATTCCAAAATACTGCTATTTATTGTAACATAGTTAAAGAACGACCAAATCACGCAATATGAAAGTTGGACATTGGAAGAACACTGTCAAAATGAGTTGCATATGTACAAACTAAAAGCTACTGCTGCGTACAAAATTTATTGTGTGTTTCAAAACGAACGACCAAATTATGTTAAGAACAAAAGGGCCACGATGGCCCTATATTGCTCACCTGAGTATCACTGCTCTAAACATCAATGTCAATGAAGGATATTGAACAAAAGTACTAGTATACAATTAAAGTATAGCATATTCAGATATCCAAAATTATGTTTACGTAATGGCAAGTTCGTCAGATCTGCACTGACCTCTTTCGCGACGTCTACCAAACAACGCTACACACCAAATATCTAGACATCAGGCCCTGTGGTTTCAGAGAAGAAGATTTTCTTCTATACGTATGCTTTTGGAAAAGTGATGTAATTTAAACAAGCTTAGTAGAAGCCCACTAGACAATTCTACATACTAAATTTCAAAGCTCTGAGTCTGGTTGTTTTAGCCAAGACGATTTTTAATATTTTCCATTCAAGAAGCCATAGAAACCAAAGTTCTGGTTGGAATGAAATTCTTTAAAAAAATTTGGAAGAGTTTAATGCAAGAAACATCCCTGCTAAGTTTTATCATCGTTGACCTGGGTGGTTTCAAAGAAGATGTTGATTAAAGAAAGTGGATGTCTACGGACGCCGGAAGGAATATGAACCTGAACCTCTGACTCAAATGAGATAAAACGCGGAGAAAATAGGTCTTAACCTATCCACAAATTGTCTCATTAAGCACATACCACGTGCCTTGGGCGGGAAAGAAAGAAGTATGCCAACAAAAGTGGTCTAGGTTATTCGTTGTCCAAAACATGTTATATGCTTCATTCTAGTACATACTTAGCCATTAGGTCTATGCATATTTTCAATGCATTTTAGCACGATGAAAACTCGGCAAACTAGACTGGCATCACTTAAAATAATCATTTTTCAGCTGAAACTTTTTGTTGTTCAGATGTAACAGTTCATTGGTATTCTCCTCTAAACAGATTTGACATGTCGCCATCATTCACTTTAAATTTAAAAGTGAAAATTGATCGTTTAAAGCTGTGTTTATTGGAATTACAATGGTATTTTTTAAGACCATTCCAACTTGATGAAAATGTAGAGCACATAAAAGCCTATTCTTTTGTACATTTCCTTTAAAATGACATCATGATTATTGCAAAAGCCGAAAATGATATAAAATCAATCGAAAGAAAGGGTACAAAGAACTATCCGTTTAACTGGTGAATGATGGTCTAGAATTTGGAATATTTCCCATGTATCCAGACAGGGTAATTATTGTTAGTGTACGTCTGTCTTGTTTAATTTAGACACCATGATAAGCTAATGATAATTACGACATTAAAGTCATTGAAAACATGTGAGGCATATAAAGTACGATTATTTCCTTCTTTTCTTCTTTACTCAGTTTGGGTAAATTTTTATATTTTTGAACGAATTCAAACTGCAATAACACGTTATTTCTAAAATAATTTTTGCACTACTGCGTTATTTGTCCTTGATTAAACACTTAACTTATAGCAGACGACAAAATATGGTAACTCCCTCCAAGAACTCAGTGACTCCTTGTTTTTGTTTCAACTTCAGCCTTAGCTTTCAGTCAGCCACGCTGTATTTTAATACAACGACGTCTAGTTGTTCTTTTTAAATGTAAATAGATGACAGATATGTATTACAGATATTTAGTTTATTTATTTATGAAAAATTGTCTTCCTGCCATGCATTCGCAAAAAGATTGTTAAATTTCTAGTTTCTAACAACCTGTGATGTTTAAACGTTGTGAAAATATTGTAAGATATTCTAATTTACTTATTGGATATTTTGAACGGAACATTGATGTTCATATTCAGGTAAGTAAAAATGTTTTATTATCATAATAATAAAATGTGCACAACATTGTCTTGTAATTTGACTATATTGGCAAAAGTTGCGTCCAACCTGTCATTAAATTGTTATTTTTTTCTTTCTTTTGTTTACAAATAGATACATTTACTAACATTTTAACATGTCATTTCTAAAATACAATATTCTCAAACAAAAGTTTACATACTCTATGATGCTGGAACAACATCGAAATATTTAAAGATAACTTCAAAAAGAGAAAAACTTCAAACAGCAAATATCAACGTGTTTAAAGAAAGACTGACAACTTTTCATTAAATGTCATTAAATTGTTAGTTCAGTGTAAATGTAGATATTCAGTGATATTTCATTTCTAGATAAAGTAGAAATGTCTAGATAGAACTTTGGGTCTTCTTCAATATATATCGTTTAGTCATGTCTGCATTTTGAATAATCATGCATGGATAAAAATGTTCAAATTCAGAATTTAAATTACACGGTAGTTTCATTTTATTTTATCATATATTATTTAATCTTATATTTGTACTTTTATTTTTTTTTTAATCTTACACACGAGGGTGTGATGGGAGTCATTTTTAATACTTTCGTAATCATTTCTCTTGACTTGTGTGTACAGGTCCAGTTAAGAAAAATGTGTATAAAATTATTTATTCTATTTATTTCCACATATGAATTATTATTTTAGTAGGCGTTAAGGTCTGTATTATTGCAATTTTACCAAATATATAAATATAAATTATATAAAATCTTTTATCTTATTTATACACGTAACATAACTTGACGCGTTCTTCAGTCTGTACTGTAAACTTACTGTTTGAAAAAAAAAGGCTGTTATTTGAAAAGGGAAAAATCATGTGTGAAAAAATAATGGTTTACAATCGTTTACTTTCAATTAATTTTTTAATTTTCTGACATTTTTGCTACTTTATTTTCCGATTTATTAGATGTATGCTTTGACTAATGTCCTTTCAAACAAGCAGCCAAAGTTTGCATGCTGACTATAATTATTCTACACGTTGACGTCATTGTAACCGAGTGAACACTGAAATCTTAACGAAAAATGATAATTTGCGGCAAAATAAAAGTACAGAAAAAAGCCTTTATTTCACTCGCATTTTTCTTTTGTTCCTTGTATTCTACTAGGAAAATGAAAAAAAAAATAGTCCAGGGAAACTAGCAAGAGTGTTCTTAACTACTATCATCCGAAGTCTGCATTGCCAATTAGCGGACATTATATTTCGGACATTGTGTATACGTAACGAAGTACTTTTGCTGAGAGCTTTTCTGGTTTGGCGTTACAGCAGACTTTTACACTCTTAGATTTACAGTGATTGATGGTTTACATCTTTCTTTGCCCAGTAAGAAACAGAGAATTTGTGCACAATTTCACATTTTTCTTTTAAATCAATAAAATTGACAAGCAAATGTTAAAAAATCCAAACGATTTACCTACAGAGGAAACAAAACATATATACCTTTAACAACGATTTTTGGGCCGAATTACGGTCTGAAATTGTATGCAATTCTTATAAAATAACGCTTTACCTTTAGACAATAGCTATATCGTTCAATTGAATCTTTTAACAGTCATAACAGAATGATTAATTATATGTGTGAAGTTGGTCTGCAGTTCGCAGTTCGCAATTCGCGATTCGAATTGCGAACTGCAAACTGGCATGCAGTTCGCGATTCAAACTTGAAGATTTTCAGTGTTCTTCTTGGGAAAATTTATGACTTACTAACTTCATAAACCAAAAAGAAATAGTTCTAAGTCCAATTGCAAACTAGCATGCTGTTCGCGATTCGAATTGCGAACTGCAAACTGGTCTGCAGTTCGCAGTTCGCAATTCGCGATTCGAATTGCGAACTGCAAACTGGCATGCAGTTCGCGATTCAAACTTGAAGCTTTTCAGAGTTCTTCTTGTGAAAATTTATTACTTACTAACTTCATAAACCAAAAAGAAATAGTTCTAAGATAGAGAAAATAAACATAAGTCCAATTGCAAACTAGCATGCGGTACGCGATTCGAATTGCGAACTGCAAACTGGCATGCAGTTCGCGATTCAAATTTCAAGCTTTTCAGTGTTCTTCTAGGGAAAATTTATGACTTACTAACTTCATAAACCAAAAAAGAAATAGTTCTAAGATAGAAAAAAAACATAAGTCAATTGCAAACTAGCATGCGGTTCGCGATTCGAATTGCGAACTGCAAACTAGCATGCAGTTCGCGATTCAAACTTGAAGCTTTTCAGAGTTCTTCGTGTGAAAATTTATTACTTACTAACTTCATAAACCAAAAAAGAAATAGTTCTAAGATAGAAAAAAAACATAAGTCAATTGCAAACTAGCATGCGGTTCGCGATTCGAATTGCGAACTGCAAACTAGTCTGCAGTTCGCAGTTCGCAATTCGCGATTCGAATTGCGAACTGCAAACTGGCATGCAGTTCGCAATTCAAACTTGAAAATTTTCAGTGTTCTTCTTGGGAAAATTAAACTAAAAAGAAATAGTTCTAAAATAGAGAAAAAAAATATAAGTCCAATTGCAAACTAGCATGCGGTTCGCGATTCGAATTGCGAACTGCAAACTAGTCTGTAGTTCGCAGTTCGTTTTTCGCGATTCGAATTGCGAACTGCAAACTAGCATGCAGTTCGCGATTCAAATTTGAAGATTTATAGTGTTCTTTTTGTGAAAATGTTCTTCTATTATTTCATACTTACTTCATAAACCAAAAAGAAATGGTTCTAAAATAGAGAAAAAAAACAACAAATAGTTCTAAGTCCAATTGCAAACTAGCCTGAGGTTCGCGATTCGAATTGCGAACTGCAAACTGGTCTGCAGTTTGCGATTCAATTTGAAGATTTTCAGTGTTCTTTATGAAAATTTAATTCTTACTTAATAAACCAAAAAGAAATAGTTCTAAAATAGAGAACAAAACATAAGTCCAATTGCAAACTAGCATGCGGTTCGCGATTCGAATTGCGAACAGCATGCTAGTTTGCAATTGGACTTAGAACTATTTCTTTTTGGTTTATGAAGTTAGTAAGTCATAAATTTTCCCAAGAAGAACACTGAAAATCTTCAAGTTTGAATCGCGAACTGCATGCCAGTTTGCAGTTCGCAATTCGAATCGCAAATTGCGAACTGCGAACTGCGAACTGCAGACCAGTTTGCAGTTCGCAATTCGAAATCGCGAACCGCATGCTAGTTTGCAATTGACTTATGTTTTTTTTTTTTCTATCTTAGAACTATTTCTTTTTGGTTTATGAAGTCAGTAAGTAATAAATTTTCACACGAAGAACTCTGAAAAGCTTCAAGTTTGAATCGCGAACTGCATGCTAAATTTGCAGTTCGCAATTCGAATCGCGAACCGCATGCTAGTTTGCAATTCGACTAAGAACTATTTCTTTTTGGTTTATGAAGTAAGTCATAAATTTTCCCTAGAAGAACACTGAAAAGCTTGAAATTTGAATCGCGAACTGCATGCCAGTTTGCAGTTCGCAATTCGAATCGCGAACCGCATGCTAGTTTGCAATTGGACTTATGTTTATTTTCTCTATCTTAGAACTATTTGTTTTTGGTTTATGAAGTTAGTAAGTAATAAATTTTCACAAGCAAAACTCTGAAAAGCTTCAAGTTTGAATCGCGAACTGCATGCCAGTTTGCAGTTCGCAATTCGAATCGCGAATTGCGAACTGCGAACTGCAGACCAACTTCACAAATATTGATTAATTGAAACGTGCAATTTCTCTTTGATGTATATCGGTATCATTTTTAAGAAGTAATTGTACGGGCGTATTTGTTTACAGTATAAAAAATACAGGAATTTAACACACTTTAAAAAAGTTACGGAGTGCAAATCATTTACGACATTGATACTGTGTCAGGGAAACTCAACACGGGAATCAAAGAGCTAATGGAGAAAAACGAACACTAATAAATTGTATATAATGATAAAAAAAGTGTGGAAATTAACCTGTCTACAATACAGACATGCCCTGAATCTACTCTTACCACTTTACAATCACGCAATATTGCAATTTGCTGTATTTGAAATATGTATCCCGATGCTCAAATCCCCTAATCTGAATAGATAATAGTTTTGAAATTTTAAAAATATTCCGGGCCAATTATTTTTGCGAACTGCTTCCTTGAACGTGTGACGAATAAGTGGGACTTACACATTAACAATTCAACCAACCTGTTACCGTCGGCAAACATTTCATTTTGGCCAAGCAGTTTTCTAAAGCTTCATATTAAAACAAGAAATGTTTGTTAGTGTTTGCTGGAACTGAAATGGTGATATAGATACGCAGGACTATTTATCAATTTGTACTGTTATCTCTTTTGAGCGGATCAGTGGTCCAATCGTAACGCGCTGGACATTAACACTGCATCTTGCACTATCCAAACAACCTCTGAAAAAACTAAACCCTGCAGATGGGCTTTAGTCATATGGGCAACCGGGACCGACGATAAATAAATTCAAATAGATAGATGACATCTTCTCACGAACAAAGCATCTCAGTAATAGTCTGGCTGCTAAGACAGTTACAGTCAGTGATCCTCAGCATTACATGTACAGTTTTCATTTTTACATCATCACTACGATAGTTCACTCATGATCGCAGACGTATCTCAATGAAATACAGCTACCATAGAAAGTAAAATCTTACCAATACTAACAGAAAAAAGCTATTTCCACAAGTACCTATGTTAGAAACTTAAAGATGGAACATAACCTTTTCTTGTACACTTAACGATTTTTGACAAATGAAAATATAATTCTTGATATTCGTTCGGGATTATTATCTTGTTTTTCGGCCGAAAGTTTGATTGATCTATTAACCTAGCTGGTCCAAGTCTGAATAAGGTAGCAATAAATTATCGAACAATTGAGAGCCAAAGCACCGCCGAACACTTCCGGGCCTTTATACAAGGTTAAACGTTACTTATTTTATCGTTTAATACAATTGTAACATTGGTTCAAACCTTTAATGTCACAGCAGTGAAAAAAACAACGAATAAGTGATTCATTAAAAATGAAGTTTTCGCACATTTGAAGGCCAACTCTAGGAGGGTTTTCATTACTCTTTAGCATGCATATGTATCTTACTAACACACACTGTTTTTTTCCCGAAAGTTGGCATAACACTTCCAATTTTGTATGAATAATGACCCTTTTTTTCAACTTAATTTCTGATAAAAACCAAATTTCTTCACATTTAAAGGACTATGTTTTGCAGTAATCTGTTCATTACCTACCTACAGCAGTTATACTGCTTTCAACATTCCACATGCCTCTTCTTACATTTTAACCATCTGCTTTATATGATCTTCTGTCAACATTTGAGCAGGGCGAGGACATCTTTACTTCCTATCATCCGTGTTACTACTTAACTTCAAGTTTACGACTTCTTCTCACGCACAACTTACAGGCTCATAACCTGCTCATTTATTAACTTTAAAAATTGATTGCTCCTATTTTAAGTTTAAATTGCAGCTAATTTTAACGAGAACAATTGCTTAACTGTGGAAAGAACTTCAGAGCTTTTTTGTTTAAATAGTTTATTTGTAAACTGGGTAACTTGTGGTTAACAAATGAATTCTAGCATAAATTAGGAATTAGTTTTGATTACTCCAGTGTTGATCATTCACAAAAATTGAATCGGATATTTTATTGTTAATTCAGTGTTTTCTGAACCTTGTCAGTTACAGGGATTGAAAGATCTCACATTGTGTGTGCTTTATAGGGTTTTCATTTATTATATTGGGCAAGTAAATTAATAGAATGAAGCAAGTGATTTACATGTAACTGTCTTTTCCGAAGTATAAAATGACAGTAAATCAACTTTATAATTGTATACCAAGAGAGAAGGACATCAAAGGAAAGAATTTAACGAAGTTGTGCTGACTTACGTAACTCCGATCAAAGGTATTTTTTAAAATTTGTCACTGACTAGTTGTTTTTTTTTTAGTTATTTTTTTTACGTCCAAAAGACATTTTTATTTAACATACATAATTATTTAAACATTTTTTGAGCCTGAACAGCGTTATAAATGTAGGATTTTTAAGGTAAACTCTATGTAGAAAACATTGAGTAAAATTATTGAAATGATTATGAAATAACAGTGCCAGATTCATTATTGCATGACATTTAAAAGAAAAAAATGTTTCTAAATTATATTTCTCAAAATTAGATTCCTTTTTAGAAAATACGCTATACATTTTTATGAGAAATAGTTACGTACGAAAGTGAAATAAAGTCACACTGAAGCGAGACTGTCTCACTGCATGATGACTAAGGTACCAACTTCCATTACTATATCACTGTACGTGTTTGATTCACAGACGTGCCTCCTCTGTAACATTTACCCCCAACGCAGACGACACATTTATAAATATAGTGAAAACTAAATCAGCAGTTATATATGCAATTTTTACCTAACATTCTTCCGCTGCGGATCACTTTCACTTCTTTAGTTGCTCATTCACTCACATTGAGCGAGTGATTCGTTTTTCTTATATTTTATTTTTCGATTCTTTTCAGATGTAGAAAAGATGGGCACGAGTTACAGCATTATGATAATATTTTTCTGGATATTTTTTGCCTGTGTCATACAGAGTGGTGAGTTTTCTTGTCGTTAGATTTGCAATGATGGAATTTGCTAAAAAATATATATTATTATGTAAATGTATAACTGCATATTAAAAAGATCATTGAAAGATAAAGATCTGTCTTTTGAATTAAGAAAGTAGCATGATAATTCGACAGATAAGATCGAAAAATACCCGTTTATGCGTAGGTGGATATCTTAGCGTTAACTTGAATTAAGATAAACAGGTTAACTAGAAAGAAAGAAAGAAAGAAAACAATCAGCAAAGAAAAGAAAAGAAAGAAAGAAAAGAAAGAAAAAAAGAAAGACAAGAAAAAAGAAAGAATTTAACGCTTGAGAAGATAAGGAACCGGTTTATATACCAAATTTCATTTGAAATCACATGTCAGCATGCACGCCGTATGAAATAAATGTTTCTCTAATCAAAGAAACAAAGTTCAATTGTATTAATTATTTTTGATTGTAAACAATTATTCATCCAGCCGTCGACGTAACTGCAAGCCAAGTACATTATTGATAAGTCGGTTGGGTTCAAATTACATATTTATGACTGGCACGCAATGATGAAAATTTTATTTTTGGTAGAAGTTACATCGACGGGTCATCACGTGTAGTAACAAAGAAAATATAAATGCAGACAAAACAAGCTTTGTCTATTTACCACATGCATGCCTGATACAAATATTATTGATCCTGTTTCCTCTTTATGAACTTCGGCGTACGCTGTAATTATTATCAACTGTTAAATTGAAATCAAGACATCGCAATCACTTCATCAAAATGTTTAATATTTACAATAAAAGAATATCGTAATTGTTACTAATTTAGTGTCACAAAGCCCATTGTAGGTTTTTGAATACTCTATGTTATCCCATATTTCTCTTTTTCTATTGAATCGGGATAGAATTTTGACAAAAAATATGAAAACGATTATATATTTTTTGTCGGGGTCAATTATATCACTGATAAAAAGCTAGCTCGGTACAAAAGACACACCACGCCTTTAAAATATCATTTTTCTATATCAGATGCGTCTGCAGATATTATTGTATTTGAAAAGAATATTGTCAAAGCTATTTAGTATAGAAATGCGGCTGTTTTTGAAACTGTATGACGATAATTGAAATATCTTTCCGTTGATCATGAGTCATTCTAAACTTGGTCTTATCAAAGGAAAAAAGCCCGTTTATCATTCATTATCAAGATGACCATTTCGAGAATTAAAGTAAAAACAAGTTCTATCTGCTGTTTTATTCTATAGCACATAGAACTTTCTCGCATTCACCCATCAATTTATTGATCTTATTTCAACTCAAACTCGCAGTCAAACGTTTTTTTTTCTTTTTTTTTTTTTATTAATTTCATTTTTCACGAAGTCGGAAATATTAAACGAAAAAGATATACATGTATAAACGAGTTTATTATTTAACAGGCTTTAAAACATTTAATTTTGAAATCTGATAATCGATTCTAATAAAATGAAATCATTTATCAGACTTTCTGATTGAAAATTTTACATTTTCATCATAAGTAAAGCTGAATTTATACATATGACTGGAATCCCTAGAATTGGTTCTGTTTTATCGTCTCAAAATGACTCGGTCTTGAATGTTATGTTGTTTTTAAATCTTATTTGGTAAAAGAATGTTTTGAGATCTTCACAAAAATGTTGTCCCAGAGTCTGCGGATTGTACCAAGTCGAGCAGCACATACTATGATAAGACCTTGTAAAATTTAATTTTTATGCTATTTGAAGCAGACGGGTAACGTTTTTACAACTGTGTTTTCTAATTTCTGCTGAAAGCATTCCCAAAATGTTCAAAGTTTATCAATGGGGAACTGTAAGATTTTTTTATGGTTTTTGAGCATGAAAAGCTGGTTTGTAGTAGTATAATTATTTGCTCTATTTCTGATGCTGTTGTCAGTAAATGGTTACTTTGTGACTGTCAGACAGTGGAACACGAGAACACTGTCCATTAACTGGCATTAACCAATAAGCGAAATAAGGCTTCCTTTTCTGTAAACAATGAAGTTCGTTTTTCATTCATTACTTTTACTCTAGCCCGGCAGAAAATTTGAATCAAGACTGTTTATTTCAAAAATGTGTTCTGATACCTTTGAAGTGAAGGCTAATGATACTTTATTCTTTGTTATTTAAGCCATATAATTTCTCTGAAAGCCAAATATCAGGCTGAAGTTTAATAATTACATAAACTAATATTTACATAACTTATATTAACTTGCTATATGAACACTGACATAATACTTTAATTTAAATATTCAATGTTTATGGATTGGATAAAGATTATATAAAAAAGTTATAGCAAGTAGAGATTTTATTGTCATTAAAATGTTTTAGAAAATGTTTCAAAAGTTCACAAATGTTAAGTAAAATGCAAATAATTTATTGCGTTTAAGTATTTTCCCACTTAATCTTTAGTCATATTCTAAATAGAAAAAGGAAAAAAGAACTTGGCTTTGTATCGTGGCAATAATTTAAAATAATTCCCTATACCTTTCAAGAATAATTTTAAAATTCAGCCATAAAGTAATTACACTGCAGCAACAATTAAGCAAGACAATATTTTTTGTGTGTATCAGAACATATTGCTGTTACTCTTTATTTTCCAGATATGGATTACTCTGAAATCATCATTTCCCTATAGTACATCTGTTTACGTTGAAATTTCGGGAAAATGATTCAACTTCAAAGCTGTGTAGCTGTTTGAGTATATTATCCTTGCTCCAAACGATACTGATTTAATATCTTGTGACGATTTGAAAAAAAAGTTGTTACATTTTTAAAATATAACATTTTCTAGGTTCGTGTCAGTGTGGTGGGTCAGCTCAAACAGTTTATGCAAGCGAGACTCCGTCCAAGTTCGAATCTCCAGGGTATCCTTCGGCCTATACAAAGTAAGTATGTCTTACTTCCACTCTAAAGAGAACTCAGTTCCAGTGATTTGAGTATAATTATGATCTTTTCCATACAGGACATGGATTCAAGCCCCACTCGAGCCATATAACATTTACTTTTGTTGTTGTTGTTATGGATTTCAAACATTAACTTTAATGTAATTACATTGCAAGCCTATAAACATGTTTAATTGATGAAAATTGAGTATCAGTGATTTCATTTATTAATTTTCCCAAATTACATGTTAAAACTATTTCATATTTCGCCTAATTGTTCAGAACAGAATATCTTGTCAGTCCATTTTCAAGCTACCATGAGTATACCATGAACCTGTAAAGTTTTTGTAAATGGTTTCAAATCCCTTAGATTGACAAAGCTCTAAAGTTTGAGCTGACGAGCTGTCAAATTTGAGACGTGCATCCAAAATAGTCTTAATCGTATGCATATGTAACTCATTGTGCATTTAGGAATTCGAACTGGTTCTAATCGGGGCTTATCCGAATTCTGTGCACTGTACATACCAATGATATATTCTAGCAATCTGAACTGCCAGTGGTTGATAGATTCTGGGGTGAATGGACAGCGAATTCTCCTATATTCAGACAACGTGGACGTTAATTGTGGAAGTGGTGACTCCATTAATATTTATGATGGTAAAAACGATTTTTATTATTTAAATAGCTTTTAATTCATCTTTATTTAGTCCTTGTGCATTAGAAATATAATTCTTTTAAAATCAAAGGAAAAATGTATGATATTCTTGAACTGTGGATAAAAACAGTTTGCTTTCAAAACCCAGTAATTCTGTGAGTAATATTATTAAAGCTAAACGTATATATTAAAGTGTAAAATTAAATCTTAAATATATATAATAAAAAAATATAAATGACTTGTAGGCCCTAAATGTGAACGTGTACATATATGTATTATCGCAATCCTTTCACAGGTTCTAGTAATTCATCTTCCATCCTGCAGTCAAATCTCTGCGGGACGGCTCTGGTTAGCAACGAGTACAGGTCTTCTGGTAGATATGTTTTCATAGAGTTTATCACAGACTCCGCTAACGTGGGTCCTGGCTTTGAGATGACATACGTAACGGCTGCAGACACGTGTACGTATCATAAAATCCATATGCGTTTTTACGATTGATTATTGTTACTCACTTATTTTACTTAGTGTAAATAAGTATTTATACTAATTACTCCCAATTGGTGTTTCCTGACTCGGTCTCATTTGAGGAATTCTGTTGTGGACAGACTTCGAGAGACTCGAACTAAGGACCTCTACACGTTGCCTTTATGTAGCTTTTTACTATACTATCCGAAAAAAATATCGAAAATTTAGTTACGAGACTTGATTGAAAAATGTATTTATAATTTAAATACCTCCTTGTGTTTTAGTACACAGATGCATACCTTTATAGTATTATCACTTAAGCTTTTTGCTGTAAAAGGCTTTTCAATTTACTGAGAATAAATATCAGAAAAAATGTTTGTATTTTCCTTTCTCAAACCATAGCAAACACGAACATTGTACTAATACGTTTCAGCGGGGAGCGGTTGTTCCTCACAGGAAACATTGACCGCCACAACAACACCACAGTATCTAACCTCAGAGGGTTTTCCAGCTCAGTACGCCAAGTAAGTCTAAAAATCTTAAACAGGACGGAGATAGGTACAGTTTGTAATACGTTAATTATGGATTAGCAGTAGTTACGAACAGACAAGGTGGACAAATGTACTATAGAAATATACTCGACTCAACTGTTTTGTAAACTTTTCACATGATCAGACCCTGTTGATATGTTATAGGAAAGAAAAAAATGAGGAGTTTGTGGCAATGTCACAGTGTTTCAGTATTTGTCTCTTGCCTTTTATCGAAAAAAAGAAGAAAGAAGTGGGGTATACAGTGCTTAACACTTTTGACAAGAAAAACCTCATGTAGGATTATTCTAAATGTGTAGCTAATTATATCGCCTACATTTTCATTGCATTTTAACTCGGAGCACGATAATAAGAGAAATATGTCGTATCATATATCTGATTCTGACATGCCTTAATTTAGAGTTTTATCTTAAGCAATATTGTAACAAGGTAATGAAGTAATACTAGTATGTCATGTGCGCTATGTTACTTTAATTTTGTTAGAATTTTATTTCGAACATGATTTCAACTTTTAGGAGCAGTTCATGTCGCTGGCTGCTTACCGCCTCGAACACGTTATCTACAATAGACGTGGAAGTTGTCTGGAGTGACGTGGAGAATGACGCCAACTGTGTGTATGACAAACTCGTCATATATGATGGTAAAGTGAAACATCTTCGCCCATTTTGTTTTGCTTTCGGATATTCTTGTTATGTAACAGCGGTTTTGACCTTTAGATTAAATATATATAAATTTGTGACGTGGCCTGACAAAATCAACAATCTGTCAATTTGACGTCATCGAGAAAACGACCCCAAAGTTGACGTCATAAATTAATTAGCGATGTATGCAAACGCAATGTTTTCTGTCTTCTCTGAATTAACATAAAGTGTTGTCTTTGAAAAATGTGTGTTTTCTAAAGTTACCGAAACTTGGGTATGGATCATAAAACAACCTAGCAACTGTATCATATCTTGGCAAGTGTTGTGATGTCCAAGTCGTCCATGATGTGAAAATGATTAATAAAAATGTTATACATGCATTGTTATTTCCACTATCAGTGTACTTTCTGGTAGTGAGAATGCGAATAAAGTATACAAAAGTAATTTCAAAATAGTCTATCACCTGAAAGTGAAAAAAAAAACTGAAAATGTGAAGTTTGACCACATTATTGATGGTCTCATGACAAGGTCCATATATTCTTTTACTGCGTATGATATTGCAATGAATATAAATGTTGTTATACATTTATTACAGGAAGTCATGTTTGCGAAAATCAGGAGTTGTTAACAGACTGCACGGTGCGTACGAGTGCAGACGACACGCCAACTGTGTACACGTCGTCTGCTGACAGCGTGCTCGTCTCGTTCTTATCTGATGATTCCTTTAACAGATATGGTTTTATTATCAAGTACACAGAAAACTTTGTAAATTACACAACTTCTACCACCTCGCCTACTACTACGGGAACCACAGCCGCTGTTTTTCAGTCTGTGAAATCAAACTCCCAAACAGGTTATTTTACAAATAGTTCTATATTTTGTATTCTAAATAGAGAGACATTCTGACAATGGACAGTTTTTGTATTTTTTCCGACAGATTCTGGTAAATTTCAGAAATGGTTTTGAAATGCATGTTTAAAGTATTAGAAATGGAAGAATAAAAACTCGAATTGTTCCTTGAAAACTGGATAGTGTAAAAAAGATCATTTAGTCTGAAATTAAACCACTGTTGTCTTTTTCAGAGAAAGAGATAAACATCCCACTCATGGCGGCAAGTGCCGTTGCCGGGGCATTGTTCGTTCTTGGTATCCTAGCAACCGTCTGGTTTGTCAAGTACATGAAAGCGAAAAAGAAACCGAAAAAAGGTCTATTAACTGTTCATTCCATTGCTCCATTACCTGCAAGACAAACTGTGTTCGCTCCTAGGCAGCAAACTAATGTTCTTTCATTTGTGTGACCGTGTGAGAGATTACGCTGAACGAATTTTGTCAAAATCCGAATGAAGAGTTACTTCCCCTTAACCATACAGACAGTGGGATATGACTTTTTTCAGACAAGTTGTGTTATCAGATTAAGATAAGTCGGCCAGAAGGATGAAATCTGAGACTTATTAATAGAAAGCTTTTGCAAAAGAAAGGAATGTCAGTTATAAGAATATTGCTCAAAACAAAGTTATTTAACTTCTTATAGAAGTTTTTAAAACTGGCTCGTCTGTCGTCGTACTGCAGTTTCTCTTATATTTATTCTAGCGTAATGACTGTCGTGCTTTGGTGTGATTCTTAATTAGTATTTCAGCACTGTGTTTTCTCTGTCTTTTATACATTCATTTCTAGTCAAAAAGTTCAATCTGTGATATTTTATGTATATATGTTACGAATAAAATGTTGAAACTTGTGTTTGAGACTTGGAGGTGAATTAAGGTTTCATTCAAAATTCATATCATTTGAGCATTGATGTAAATAACCACCCGAAAATGAAATGAAAATGGAAAGAAACCAACTCGCCAAAAGCAAAAAGCGGCCAGAGCTTAGGTGAGTTGGGCACAAAATGTAGACGAAATAGTAAAGCAATGTGTTGGCCTTGGACTTATATCTTTAAGCCAATTAGAAGCTACTTAAAGCAGTCCTCAGAAAAACATGGCCCACGTGTTGTTCTGTTTCTTATTCCATAAGTATCTGTGCTGTTAAGGTGCTCAGCATTAACTCAGTTTAAACTTTATTATATGCCAAACGTATTCTAAATTTATTTACTGTAAATGACCGTTTCTTGGAGTTCTTTCAAGTAATTTGACCATTCTACTGTCCAGAGCGTTTCTGTCAGCTAACTTATACATTCCAGTACGATATCCTAGATCTTCTAACTTTCAGAATTAGCTGGCTACAACTCATGGCTATTTTAAATCGGTGAGTAATATTACAGTTTCCAAACCAGTGATCTTTAACCTTCGGTCACAGTATCACTAACAAAGAAAATTTCTATCAGAAATCTGTTTGTAAGCGTGAGTTGCGTGCATTCAGAAATATATAAACATAAAAACTCAGCTAAGCAAGGGGTTTCAGTATTAAAAATACAAATGTTTGATGCGTATTCGATTGATTTATAACCAGCTATGAAAGGATGCAATGGACTGTAAGATGAAGTAAGAGACGAAGAAATCAAAATACTAAATGACAATTTGTGAACGAATGTTCGCCAATAATCAATCGTCTACAAACATTAGACCCGACATTCATATGATATACTTCGATACTTTCAAATGCTGTTATTAAAACATCATTGATTCATTTTGATACAGTTTTCAAAAAGCGACAACTTCCTTAAAGAGGCTGTACTCCAGATTTGACATAAATTTTTTTTTCATAAATTATATATTTAGGTGCCGTAAGATTATAACAACATAATATTTTACTTCAAAACTGAATATAAAAGTCAAAATAGAATAAAAAAAATATTTTCGCTCCAGCCTGATTTGAACTCTGGACCCTCATGTTAACATCGCTTTTACTGTCACCACCATCGCCGCATGTGATCTTACAGATATTTACTTTAAATCTTATACGATATAGTTATACCGTCGCGTTACGGTATAGCACTTTGAAAGGGAAAATGTAATTATTTGACTCATTTTTTGTCAGTAAGTTATTTTTTAAGCATTAGTCATAAATATTACAAGAAATTTATAATACAAGAAAACTTTCTTTTTTTGTCATCTGGAGCACAGCCCCTTTAAAGCCGATCACATAAATTTAAGTTTTCTCACAGAAAGTAAAAAAATTCTTTGTAGAAAAAAAAAATAAAAATAGACATTAAGGATGGCAATAAAAAATCTAAAATTACTATAATTAGAAGATATGCATCACCAGTTGCAAAGAGAAAAATATTGAATAATGATCTATTTATATACATGTAGTATTTTCCAAATCACTCCGTAAAGTTTTATTGCCTTGCTTGAATATACATATATATTGAAACTGGTATGGATATTTTGTATTAAAGAACATTTTTATTAACTATGATTGAAAAGCTTTAAAATAAGGTGTAAGTTTTTTGAAAGTGTATCAAATGCGTCTTACGTATTAAATGCAAGATTTGCATCTCAAGTTAGTAAGTTTTAATAGGTGGATATGCAAATGAGAAGATCTAGTTTTATGCATACAAACTAGCAAATATAGACATTTTCAACAAACACGGAATTTATGGAACGTGAAAAATTTCAGTTAACGGACAAAATCATTGTAACAGATGTTGGATGTTCAAGAACATGTATGATTCTACTATACCTTCTCTAGAAAGTAAGCTTTCTTGAACTTTGTTAAATGTTCAGAAGTCATGTTTTTACAAGATTTTATTACAACATTAAAATGTTGTAAGTGGTAAAAATGACGTGTTAAAGAATTTCGTAGACTTTTACTCTGTGATGTCTTTCCTATTACTATCTGTAAATTACAATAGTTGGATTTAAATTTGCAATTACTAAAAACAAAAATCTATCCACATTATAGTTAGGGAACGATATTAGGTTTAGAAAATCTACGCTGTCCCCACTAAACGTCTCAGCATCATGACGCTATCGGGAACACACAGCAAGAGAACAGCGCTTGCAGACTCGCCAATTTTAGAAGCAGACGAGACAGCCTTTGCTGCAAATAGTAGCTGCGAGGAAATATGGGAGACTAGAAAGAAACATGTTAGTGAAATAGAAAGGAGTAAGATAATTACTGAAGTAAATAGTGCAGACTCCAAAGAGGCTTCGCTGTATCTTAGTAGAACGTCAACTCTTGTGAGAAGTGGGACAAGGAATGGGTCATCGTATGGGTCACCGTATCTTAGTGAGCTAAACTTTTCAAATATAAAGGAAGATACTAAGAGAAAGTCCCAGAAACCTTCAGTCCCAGCCAGTCAGCGGGAATTTACGTTCACAGGATATGATATTATGGCTGATAGTAAGTAATAGTTCATGATTATCAATATATATGATTTCTTTTTATTTTAAAGAAATGTTACTAGTATTCAACTATAGGCATTGATTCTTTATGAACTATTCTTTTTGACGTTAATAGCGTTGAACATCAAAATTTGAAGGTATACTGTTCTGTTTCAGAAAAAAAGTAATCTGTTTATAACATATGTAAACCCATAAAAATTATTTAATGTTAATATAAAGATCCCAAACCAGAAGAGATAGCAGGGACAGAAGAAGAAAAGAAACGTCGAGAAAACGTGCATTGCTACATGTCCTCGTGTAAAAGACTTGGTGTAACACCGTCATCATTCCTGTCAAAGCACATCAACGATAAAAATATCGTGATGAAAAGTCATCCGCTAGGACCAAAAGGAGCACGAGCTTTGTGCGTTGCCTTGGTGAATAATAACAGCGTAGAGAAACTGGATCTAGAAGACAACGATATAGCAAGTGAGGGTGCCTTGTGTATTGCCGAAATGTTGAGAGAAAATGATACCATTGTGGAAATTGTGAGTTTTTGTGTACATATGGACACTTGTATTGTGTAAAATAATTTACATTAATGCAGGAAGCTTAACACTACTAATACAAATGACTACAAAATTGTTGCCTTTTTAGCTGTGCATCATAATGCTTCATAGTTCATAGTAATACCAAGCTGGAATTCGGCACTTTGATTTTCAGGGATGACTCTTACGAATGTCAGCTCTATAATTAACATATAAATAAACACGGCTGAACCCCATCTGAATCAACCCCAAACACTTCTTAAATCTGCAAAAATATTGTAATTTTCAAAGGATTCACTTTGCTTTTCTTTCTTCCAAATGTATTTATACTACACTCTTCAATGGTATTCCCTCTTTCCAGCGTCTAGCCGAAAACCTTATAAAGTCGAAGGGAGCTAATGCTTTTGTGGAATTGCTAAAGAGTGGGAGCAAATTGCATACTCTAGACATTTCGGGTAAGATTTTTTATTCTCGTATGTCACATTTATAGATGATTGATATTAGAAAAGATTATTACATGCTGTTGAAACCGTTCATTTTAAGATATTATATTGAAACTATTTCCTTCTGTTTGACACAGGAAGCGGTCTTGAAGATTCAGATGTAAATGTGTTAGTGAATCTTATAGAGGTAACCATTTGTCAATTAACTATCAACAGATCAATGTTACTTCCCTTTTTGTAATTTGAAGAGATTTAATAGATAGAAGACGTTTAGATAATTTGTGGTATTTCATCATAGAGAAATGTAATTCGATTTTAAACGGAGTACTTGCACATAATTCTTCGTGTTAAAATCAAAATGTTTAAATCTAGACATCGGTAGTGTTATCTTATTATAATTACAAAAAATTTCTGTAGTGTTTAAATTGTTTTGGTAAAACTAGTATTCCAGGAAATTTCACTGACTGTTTGCAACACGTGAATTAAGAATGAATCATATACATCGCTTCTTTTAGAACAAATAACAAAGGAATACAGACAGTCAAATGTAACAAAGACCATTTATAAACCACAATCAATGGATTTCTTACAGACAAAATCGCAGTTACAAGTTCTCAATGTTAGTCACAATGGTATTGGTGAGCATGGTGCCCTTGACATTGGCCGAGCTATTGGTAAAGTATCATGTTTACTAATCGATCACCCAAAAGCAATGTGTTCGAACTCGGTCTCGGTGTCCATACGAAGACAAAGCAGATGTTTACTAACCTAAAAAATATAATGAAAACAAGTTTCGCTGATCCGCTTTTCGATAAAATCGAAAATTCGTATTGTTAGGATAAAGTCGTTGTTTTCTGAAAATCAAGGAATCGAACAAATTCTCTCTCTTTTTTTAAATTTACAGTTATCTTTTTCGTCCTCCTTTTACAAAAAGAATGATATATACACAGTGTGGCCTTACCACGTGGTATACGATGTCATTTAGGCTGTCGCAACAGCACTTTTTGTCTCAATTCGGAGAAGAAAACTACAGTATTTTATTTCTTCATCACTTTAAAGGGGATATAGTGCATGCGAAACGGAAAATTTTGCACTACATATAGGCACTAATGATTCTTTTGTCAGACGTAAAGTGTTTCTTAACATTCGGGAAATAAAGAGTTCGTAATCGCGAAAGCGCGTCAGTTTTTTCCAAATGTAAGAAAAGTCTGTGCATCTAACAAAAGAATCATCAGGGCCAATATGTAGGGCATAATTTTCCGCTTCGCATGTGCTATATACCATAGAAATTGATAAAGAAATAAAATACTTACAGAAGCTTTATCCTCCAAAAGGCCAAACAATAAATGCTGCTTGCGACAGTCTAAATGACATTTATCACGTAGTATGGAAACACTGTATACAAGTACGCGAATTTCATCATATAAACGGTTCATTATAAAAAATTACGTGTCAGTACTATAATGATTGACATGAATAAATAGTGCACTTGAAATGACTTTTTCAGCAATAAACGATACTCTGAGAGAACTTGATATGAGCTGGAACCATATCAGAGGGAAAGGCGCCCTAGCTATAGCCCTCGGAATAAAGGTGAGAAGCGCCAGTGAAATGCCATATGACATTATAATCATCTAAAATAATCATTTTGTTTATCTTCTCCAGTTAATTTTCTGATCTGTAAATACAGTGAGAGAAAGTTATTCGGACATCACGTTGAAATTCAGCCGTTCGAACACAAGACCTGTGTGTCAGGAGTCATAGAAGTTATACCTACGAAAAAGAAACAGTAGAGTGTCACTAAGCCAGTTATAAGACCAGTGAAAAGTGGTCTTGATAACGAATTATAGCCTGGATTGATAGCAGATCTTATTTATTCTAAATTTTCAACTTTGATTCTGCCAAATTGCTGATTTTCACACGATTTTGAAGTAATTTAAGTTGTCGTGATAGCAGAACTTCACTGTAAATACATTATGATTAACGGAAGATTAAATGAATGTATCACTTAAAGAAGAAACTGAAAGCTTAAGGAACTGACAAAAGCGCTGAAGATTACACGTAAGACTTTTTTTTCAGAAAAATGTTGGTCTGCGGTCGCTCAACTTAGCATGGAATGGGTTTGCTAGCTATGGCACGGTTGCGATAGGAAAGGCACTAGAAAAAAACAGGACACTGCAGTCATTAGACGTGTCAAATAACCGTATAGGATTGGATGGAATCAAGGGCCTGCTGAAAGGACTGAAACAAAATGAAAGCATATCAGCATTAAAGGTAATACCAAAATGATCGAACAAAAATAGATCTGAAAGATCGTTCCAAGTATACCTAACTTGCACATACTACAAAGCTTCCTATGTAAAGTTGGACATGTTACTGAAGATGTATTTGCTAAGTACACGTGCTAAATGACAAAGCACCTGCTAAAAGTAGTCTGTTTAAATGATATTTACATAATCATGTTTTCTGTTATACTGTTTATTTTAGATTGGACAGAATCTGTTATCTCCTGAGGTAGCACTGTCAGTACTGATGGCAATAGATGCTTCGAATAAATGTGTTCTTACCACGCTAGACATGTCTGTAAGTTTTGAAACCCTTCACGAGCCAAAATTTACATTAAAGGTATAATATTGATAATCTTATACAACGAATTCGGCATGTTGCAGATTAAACTCAATATGAATGCAGAAACTAAGTAAATGCCCATTTAAGTTGACGTCAGAGAACTTCAGTCATTCTCAATGTAATATTATATGCTAAAATTATGGCTCCTATACTATAATTTTTCTATCATTGCACTATGCAGTTCCTCCACCAGATTAAAACAAATAGAATGCACTATTTCATTTTATATTTCAAGGATATTGTTGTACGTACTGATTTTCTTGAGAAGTGGGATGAAATCAAGCGTAAACGATCTTTACCACTAAGAATAGTGTTCGGTGCTGTGATGCAAGCTACAAAGGTCGAGGTCAAGGACCAAGAGGTGATAGATTGGCGAGATCCGGTGATGCGTATGTTTAAGTTCATGCATGACAAAGGTTATCGGATTATAGACCTGCTGAAGAGGCTAGACAAGGATAGAAGTATGAGCGTTGATAGGGAAGAACTGAAACTAGGCTTGATTGTAAGTTTTATAGATTCCATAGCTTTTAAGTGACGGTGTTTATTAAAACTTATGTAGTGTTTATTGTTTCTTTCTACACCTAACCCAACCTCCAAAAACTGACGTATCACACGACACACCTACGCTTTGTTTTGACTATTTTTTGTAATAAAACAGCATATTTGAAATGTATGTATCAACGTTTTAGGCAGAAAAGATACCAATGACCGAAGCACAGTTAGATGAAGTAATAACACGCCTGGATACAGACAAAGATGGAGAAGTTGATATGGGGTAGGCGGTTATAAAAATCTCTGTTGCTATAGAATCTCAGTTATATAAAATGTTAGTAAAAACACCAACAAAACTGTAGCGGATAACGGTTTTCAGTGAAAGCTTATTTTGAAGAATGCCAGGTGACATGTCAATACACCAATAAAACTTGTTTCGGAAGTCAAAAATGATGATACTATTACAATATAGATGTGTATTAGAATATGACAACTTAAGTACGAGCTATTAAACGAATGGTTTTCGAAAGAAGTCGGCTTCATTGCTCAGGGACGTCTTGTTCTTGCGAGCAGTCTTACAGTTTAGTAAATCACTGTTTCATCCAATAAGAAGCTGCCACTATGCTTGTTCTTAAATTTATATTTCAGAGAATTAATGAAAGGCGAGAAGGAATTCCGGAAGAAGATGAAAGCTCGCATGAGAAAATTGTTAAATTCTTCAAGACCGGATGTTGCATTACTAAAACTGATGCAAATTGAAGACTTGTAAAATTTTCATGACATTTTTAGTACTATTACATGTGTAAACTAAGACGGTGCTTTCAGAGTTGCATAGTTTCTTGCATATGCAAAAAATTCATTTCCAGTGAACATTCTGATATAAATTAACTTTTTACTAGTTTCCGGTCATAATCATTACGCTAGTGAAGGGATTAGTTTAGACTCATTTATTTTACATCGATTGCGATACAGGTTCTTACAACTTAGATTCATCACGCTCGATGACTGCTTCCTGGGTTCCATACCAGTAATCGCGCAGCGTGGAGGAATGTGAAAATCGAGAGAGAATCTCACCTCTGGCGGGATTCGAATCCGCGACCTTCGGATCCGGAGCCCAGCGCTCTACCCCTAGACCACGGTGCCTCCACCTAAGTGAAGTGAAGGGATCCAGCCCCTTTTCAAACAAACTTTAAACGATATTGACGTATTCAACTTCATATTGTTCAGTGAGTCCGAACATATTGATACATGATAGTAGCAGTTATGTGTATCTGAGATGTTCAAAAGTTAATTTCTAAAGATGTCTAGTAATATCAGAAACTGTGATTATTGATAATGCCCCCAGTTTTGAATTTGTATTTTTTTATATATTCAACGACGACTATTAGATCTGACTTATCTAATCAACTTAAGTCGTAACAGTTTTAGCTTTCAGTCGTTATTCTGGTATTAAGTTTTTTTCGGAATCAACTTCTGCAGTTAGCCAATGTCGTCAGTTCCAGTCTCTTTATAATTGGGTGTAATTAGTACAGTCAATCTTGAAAATCTGAGCTACCTGTACCAGCTTTTAACTAAAAGTTAGTCGAAACCTACACATATGATATTTAACTAGATTATTATCCAGATCTAGTCACCTGTTATAGAGCTGGCAGTTCAACAGAAGAATCTGAGTCACATGTGTAACTCAACAACTTGTGAAACAGCCCAACCTATCAGCAAAAAGCCTAGGTTTACTGGCCGTCTAAACGCAGCTGTATTTTGTATAGCCCCCTTTAAAATATGTAGTACTTGCTTCAACAAATAATAAAAACGCATTGCCTGTGAGTCCAATAAACGAAACATATGTGCATGTTCTTTGAGATATTACCTAGTCATTTTGCGCACGACTGGAAACACCGTGTCCAATCGTTACAATTGGAAGGAGGATTTGTAACGCATCCGCAGTCGTGTATTTCAGGGATTTAGGAAGGGGTGATGTAAATATTTTCCTCATTATTTCTTTATTTTTTCTGTCTGGTTTTTGTTTAATAGTCTAAGATGACCTTCAATCAATGTAGATTCTTGCTCCAAAACTGTTTTGTCTCAGAACTTTGCCATTTTCAAGATCATTCAGGAAAACCTAGCGTTAGAAAGAAAAACGCTTGATTTTAGCACGATGTTTTGAAGATTTCTTGACATAAACGTATCAAACAACTTTATATTTTGTTTGGTTTACAAGAATTTCAAAGTAAAAATTGATTCTAATTTAAACTTTATCCCTGCGTTTCCAATTAAATACTGATATAATCGTTTTTGCTAACGAAACACATGTAACGTAGGCGCAGTTATTTTTGTGACGCACGCGGAGCAAGGATTCAATAACTTTCAAGTACCTTTTCTCACCGTATTTGACCAAATAACAAATAACTAGATATATTTATAAAGCGTTAAGAAATATTCATATATCTGAGATTAATAGAAAGAATTAGCCGGTATGCAATGTATTTACTTTTAAAGCTAGAGAGGGTTTCAGCCTAATGAGACTGGAATGAGTTCCAGTTTTTAGTTCTAGAATATTCAAAACTTTTCCTAAAAAACTGTTCTTAGCTTTGGGACATGCAAGTTCAGTTTTGAGCCTATTGATCTGATATCTATAGTGTGTATATTATACTTGTGGTAAGTATTGGGGACAGATATGTTAAATATGAAGTCAATCCTCCCATAACGTCACCTCCCACGAACGGCATCCTCTTTATAACTATATTTTGATTTCCCCCCCCCCCCCCCGCATTGGAAATCTGTGTATTTTCACCTCTCTCGAGCTGCACCTCTCACAAACGAGCATCACGTTACTTTTTCTCCCTAATGACAAATGAAAATCTCCCATGAATGCCCCAAAAATAATCAGCGAGTTGTATATATCCGGGTTTTCCCAAAAATATTAAATAGGTATTTTCAGCACATGTGCGCATGTATTATGTCAAAAATCATAAAGTTGCTAACAACCTGCGGTTTTAAATTAAACAAACATGAAATACCTGCGTGAAATGATTAAGCAATTTGTTTGTCAACTTGCAGGTATTCTTATTATGGATGTGCAAGGTTGTTTGTTGATTCACCCAAAAATAGCAGACATTGAATGTGAGAATTCACAGCTCATTAAAACTGAATACAACAATATAGTAATCTGCAGTTTGAATCGTGAATGCTCTGTTGAGTTTTATGTATGGTAATACTTATACTCTGCTTTTTCCAAACTATTAAAATATGTTATCTCTGCTTGTGCATCCGCGTCATGCATCACTAAAACAAGATTTATGTGAAATCAAGTTTAAAAGGTACAATGTTTAGACTTAGTTTAGACTCATTTATTTTACATCGATTGCGATACAAGTTCTTACAACTTCGAATCACCAAGCTCGATGACTGCTTCCTGGGTTCCATACCAGTATTCGCGCCGAGGTGAGGAATGTGAAGATCGTGAGAGAATCTCGCCTCTGACGGGATTCGGGACCTCCGGATCCGGAGCCCTGCGCTCTACCCCTGGACCACGATGGTTCCTCAAGGAGTGTAAAAGATAAATGAGATTTTTAATAAAATCAAATGTAAATAAAGAAAGCTTTTAAAGGAAGCAAATTTTCGGCTTAAGCATGACGTCATTCTAGCCATTAACCAATCAGATAACAGTAACTAACTAATTTTCTTGTAAACCAAACAAAATATAAAGTTGTTTGATACGTTTTTGTCAAGAAATCTTCAAAACATCGTGCTAAAATCAAGCGTTTTTCTTTCTAACGCTAGGTTTTCCTGAATGATCTTGAAAATGGCAAAGTTCTGAGACAAAACAGTTATGGAGCAAGAATCTACATTGATTGAAGGTCATCTTAGACCATTAAACAAAAACCAGACAGAAAAAAATGAAGAAATAATGAGGAAAATATTTACATCACCCCTTCCTAAATCCCTGAAATACACGACTGCGGATGCGTTACAAATCCTCCTTCCAATTGTAACGATTGGACACGGTGTATATGGCCTATTTTAACTAAATAAAAAGAAAACAAGAAATAAAGGCAAATAAATAATTATGCTCCACGAAGGTCACAATGAACAAGAAGTTGTTAGTACGGAGCACACAGTAATATGTCGTTGGATCCCTTTGCCTCAAATGTATATCTTTTTGATAAAACGAAATCAAGTATAGAATAGTTTGTCTTTCTGGATCCTTGTTTGTTTACAAATCTTAAAACTATCCACTTTGAACCACCAAAATTTTGTTCACAAGCAAAGACAAAGTATAATACTAATCGCCCACATGGTTGTTCCCCTTTGTTGATGTTGAAGAGTGACCTAGTGGAAGGGCATATGCTTGCTCGTCATGGCGTACAAATTAGTTCAAAGGCATTAACTAAAAGGGGGTATTAACTTAATTAAATTAAGATCAGTTGTTAACAAGAAATGTGTCAAAGACTGAAACATGGCAATGCTGAGGCACTTGATAATGATCATTCTATGAAAGATTGGTGAAAATTACATAAGAATTGTATGAGGAGTTGTGCACAGAAACAATATTAGGTAAAATTTAACAAAGGGCAAATACTATTACAAAAATAATCGAATTGCAAAAGCCTGATAATATGCACTGTGGCACTTAATAAAGACCATTCTATGAAATTTTGAGAACATCATATGAGAAATGTAGGAGGAGTTGTGCACAGAAGGAAAAAAAAAAATAACAAAAAGCAATTGCTATGACAAAAATAATCGAATCGCAAAAGCTGGAGTAAATACACTGCGGCGCTTAATGATGATCACTCTATGAAAGTTTGAAAAAAATCGCATAGGAAATGTAGGAGGAGTTGCGCATTGAAGAAATATTAATTAATTAATTAAAATTAAACGAAGGACAATTACTCCACTAAATATACTCGAATTGCAAAAGCCGGATTATATGCACTGCGGCACTTGATAATGCGCATTGTTTAAAAGTTTGGTGAAAATCATATGAAAATTGTAGGAGGAGTTGCGCACAGAATATTGGACGGACGGACGGACAGACAAACAGAATAACGGACGGACAGTGCAATTACTATATGCCACACTTCGGGACATAAAAAGGTGAAAACTAGAGGGGCAAGGTAAAGAATAATTCGGGGTAAGGATTATCGTGACTGAATACTTCTGAGCTCTAAATGGCAGTCTGAAACATTATTCCTCGTTGCAAGCATAAAGAATTACCCTAACTAAGTTATTCTAATCATCTTTTGAAATAAATAACCGTATCAGAAGATCCAAATCTGCATCAGCTGGTCTCGGAAATACAGTTGAAAACGATTTGGCTACGCCCGCTGTAACAATTACTGCTTTTGATTTAATTGCCAATTTTAAGCTTTAGGATTGTTGATGAACACTCAGCTGAATAACTCAAATGATAATGAGAAACAAAGGGATTTTTGAAGATTTTTGAAGGCTTTTTGTCTAACCGGTTTTGTTTAACAATAATATAATTGTTTGAAACCTATCCCCTTTGCTCCTACCGCCCCCGCCCCACCCCCGGATGTTTTTGATAACCATATAGTCTACTGGTTGTGGTCTAATTCCGACCTATTCGTTACTATTTTTTTCCGTTGCATTCTTTGACGATGTACTTTTTTAAACTTTAATCAGTATCTTTGAGTTCGTTAATTACATCATTATGTTAGAAACTTTTGCCATGTTTCTTTTCTTAATATCAAAAACAAAAATAAAATAAAATGTCTACAATTTCCACTATCATGGGTAGAAAATATTCGGTCTCTTTTTCAACACCCAGATCTTTTTCTTTAAGATAATTAAGTGCAAATTTATACAAAAAGAAATAAGAAAAGGGTCATTTTTATAAAATAGAAAATTGTTTCCAGATGATATTTACCATTTATATTTCTAAAATATAATATTATCAGGTTGCACTTAGGGCTTCAATTCTTAAGAAAAGTCAAAATATTGGAAATACTTTTGTATTCGTTTTTTTTTTCAATCAAGAAGTGAAAATAAACATTTTGTCTCCAGATGTAGGTTTGACAATGTATGTATTAAATAACTCCGTGATAAAACAACTTTCACGTAGTTAAAATTCTTTTCGTTCATTTATCGTTTTTCGGTTCTTTAGTTACCAGTGTGAATTTCCGGTCTCTAAATCGTGAACTGACTTGAACGGTTTATGTAAGTATACTTGTTGAATTTAGGATGGTGTAAACTTGTTCCTTTTTCAAAAGCATGCTTAATATGTTCTTGAACGAAACAAACTGATAGCATGTGAATATTTTTACAAGGAAACAATATACTCTATGTTGTTTACATTGACAACAGTGTTAATATTGTGGGAGGGGTAAAGAGCCACTTGTTTTAGTTTTTGAAGTCACATTTTATTAATTGAAAAAAATAATTATGTTTATTTGTTTTTAGAAAATGTTATTTAAAAGCTATGAGTAGGATATTTGGATAGATATGTAAATAATTCTCCTTTATGGTTAATAGCCAAAATCATTATCATAATTTAAGATATGTTGAAAGAGAGTCAAAATAATTTATAAGTGACATCTATAGCATATTCTGAGATACTTTTATTTTGGGTCAGAATCTCGCTAAAAAAGAGGAGAGACATTGACCCATACAAAAATTACACAATATCTCAATTAGTTGGACTAGTTGAAAGAGTTGCACTGCTTTTATAGAAGGGGAATAGTGAGACTACGTTTATATGGGGCGGGGAGGGGGGTAGTGCTGTTATGATGACACTGTGAAATGTAAAAAGCACAACCAACAATGTAAAAATGAAGACTTAGGTAACCAACAGAGAAAATAAACATATGTAACATATTTTTATTTAAAACCAGTCTTCAGTGTTTAATGTGGTTATATAAAATAATATAGAAGAACAATATCATCATTTCAGTGAATACTAAAAATTTACTAAAATTTGGTTTTATTATATTTTTTTGTTAAATTTTGAGCATCAGCCTCAGCTTGTTTATTTTTATGTATTTTTTTCAGTATGAACAGTTTACAATTTATTCTATTTCCTGCTCTTCATTGACTGCAGACTAGTCTCACATAATTGTCTTGAAAATGTATCTTTATTATTTATGTTTTCATTTAGTTTTATTTCTTTCTGTGGTTCATATTGTCTCAGAAAGTGGTTAACATCATTTCAAAACACTGATTCACATCATCCTGGTTCACATTGACTTGAACCCTCAACCTCCCATTTGCATATCTGGTGCTCTACAGGAGAGCTCGACAAATCCACTCTTCCGCTCGTATTTACGAGTAAAAATTGACTAAGGGCGAGGGGATCTTCCAGCAGAGCTCGTCCTGCAGGACAAGTGGAATTTCTGGCCAAAAAGGATAAAATTCAAGTTTCAAACAAACATGAAATGGAACATAATTCATAAAATACACAAACCGAATGTTGATTTATTGCATGCAGTGCTAAAATCTGTCCAGTTCCGTTATGATCACATAGGTAGCTAAAAACTCCCTGCGGAGAATCCGGCATGTACGGCACACACCAAATTTCATTGCTTTTAAAAAGATGGATGTTTACGTGAAAATCTCAGAATCTCTTTTTAATTTCACAATGCAAAAATCAGCGCATGTTCAGCAAGGAGGAGTCGCTAAGTGAACTACAGGACGAGTACTAATTGCAGTGAAAATTCTGAGCTGCTTGTCCTGCAGGACGAGTTGCTTCCAAAACATTTGTCGAGCCCTATACAGGCTTGTTACAGTACTCTTGCAACTGTTTCATGATATTTGTCCTGTGACAATTTGTTCAGTGTTTTTAAAGAAAAATAATAAATGCATCTGGAACAGTCTACCACTCCTTTATCAAAATAAGCTTTTTTTTGTAAAAAAATCAAGTCAAATGAGTTTGTCTAGTGCAAGTCATGAGCAGCCTTATAGAGATAACATAAGAGGCATAGACACTATTAAGAGGAAAAAGCTGACTGTTGATTTCATTTACAAATACTATTTTGGAAACTTTAAATTACCTAGGCCCAACAAAAATTAAGGAAATAAAATCTTTTTCATAAGGTTTGAAAAAAGGAATCCTTAAATTAATTGTCTTCTTAAATTCAAAGAAGAGTCGATCCTATTATTAGAGCAGTTGAGGACTGAACATCTAGTTCCATCACTTGATTTATCCAATGACCTTAATGTTATTTAATATTAGACGGATAATTGAAAAGTTTTTCTGTGTCTGACAGTTTTTATTAATCCTTTAAAAATATTCAAGTTGTGTTTGTAATGTTCATATTCAGTTGACCTAGTACCTTACTAATGAGAACAAAAAATATATGAAAAGAAAGACAAAATTGTTTTATCTCCCTGAAATGTTTTGAAAGATAGTGCATTGCATTTAATTTGATTAAAATATGCCTTTCATGCTACTTTTTAAATATACCTCTGTGTAAATATTATTCTAGATAAAGTAAGATGGATGGAGCAATGGCACCAGGCATGCTATCTTCACTGTGTGACATGCTGAAACCTCCAGAGGAGGACTCTGACAGTGATGATGACAAGGTATTCATTGTTTGCTTATGTGCTCAGCATATATTTTGAGTCCTGTAAAAACGTTCATCAAATAAGACTCTTGTATATCTCCAGATTTAATAGTTACGCTGTATCTGACTGTGACATGCCATTGCTAAAAGGAGTGAAACATTATTGTTATTTACAGTTTGCACCATACATCACAGGCCCAAGGCTTATAAAACCCTAGTCAAGCCTGTAACTTTTACCAGGCTATAGGCCTAGCTGACCTGCAAGAGTTTAGCTTCAAAACCATACGTTTTATTGTGTGTGCCCAAGAGCATTTGATTTGGGCCTATTGTTTTTCTAGAGCCTTAAGTCCCAGCGGCATTAACCTTTGTTAAGTTGTTAAGCTCAGTGGTTTATAAAAATGAAGATGAGAGGGGAAGTAGACACTAAACAAAACTAATGGATAAATTTTGGTTAACCAGTAAATGATGCTCAAAGACTAGTTACATACATGTACATATTTATTTAGGCTCCATATAAATCTGTAAGTATGTAACTTTCAGCCTGTATCAAGCATAGCTCAGCTGACTCCTGGCAACATTGGACCCACTGGCAGGTCTAAGAAGGACAAAGATGAAAAGAAAGGTAATATAGTATATGACAACTAAAATATGTAACATTATGTATGGTTTAAATTCATGTTGAACTATTCATACTAAGACCACAATTGAAACTCATTTCAGCCAGATTAAGACTATTGAATGATAACGTTTACCCCATGATTTAGTTTAATAAAGTTTATGGAGATAAATTGAAAAAAAAATCTGTTTCAACATCAAGTTTCTTTGAAAATGAAATACAGTGTATTACAAAAAAATGCTTGTTAGAGAAAACAAAATTACCTCATGTTTTTTCCTTACATATAAGTTTTTAATGAAAAGTCTTTTTGTGAACTTGCAGTTGAAAAGAATACTAAAGACATCTGGGACACAGAGGAAATTCAAGAAGGAGCTGAGTTTGAGTCTGTGTATGATCCAAGACCACAACCCGAGTATGTGTTTTTGTCCTAAGCCAATTTTATTTGGTGCATTTGCTAATATTTTTCTTATTATTTAATTTAATAAGTTTGGTTTCCCTTTGAAAGTCCATCTCGGTTAGGTCTTAAATTTTTTTTTTCTGCAGTACCCCAGTGTATCAGTTTGAAATGGTTGCTTAGTTATTATGTGTTGTCACAAATAATGCATATGACAAAATTCAGTGTGCGTGGATGTATTCATTTAAGTGGCATGAGTCATAATTGCATTCATCACTATCTTGTGCATGGGGATGGTTAGTTTTATGAAGCATGGCATGCATGCTGCATTTACAATGGAAGAGGCAAATTTATGTTTGAAATTATTTTCGTCATTTATATTTGTCAGGTATGATATTGTATACAAGCAGGCAGTAACATCAGAGGATATGTTTCTGCAGATGGGAAACAAAACACCAGCAACATCATCCTGTGAAGACATGGTGGTCAGTATCACATACTTAAACAATTTATTTTGTGTTTAGATATAGACAGATGGCTTAGATTTAATATGAATCAGTTATTGAATAAGTTCAGAATATCTAGGAAATTTTTATCATTACCTAGTGTTATATAGTCTATCATTACCTAGTTTCTAGATAGATTTTGCATGTATATTTACTAGTCTGTATGAGGCCTTGCAATGTTCTACAATTTTTATGTTGAAATCTTTTGCTTTTTTTTACATGTACCTTACTGACATGAACATCAGAATGTTCAAATTTAAGACCAACATAATCAAGTTAATTCTGTCTGCATAGATTCTGTACGGTTAGAGAAAAATTGTTGTGTGGTTAGATTCAAATGTCCATTTATGACTGTATTAATTATTTACTTAATACGAACTATTGACTTTGATTTCAAAGTGTTGAGAGAAAATTATATACTGCATTGTTTCAGGTGAACATAAAACTACCAGATACCAAAATGCCAGATGTTACTTTAGATGTTAAACCCAAATTTTTAGACTGCAGAACTCCAAAATAGTAAGTTCAAATAAGTATCTGTCATTGCACACTAAAGTCTCAGATGAAGGGCAAGGTCACTACTCGGGGTCTTTGAACAGATGATGCCCATTACTTAGGTCACTACTCAGGATCTTTGATGATGTTTATTACCAGGATGTTCATTACCAGGGTCACTACTCAGTGTCTTTAAGCAGATGATGTTCATTACCAGGGTCCCAACTCAGGGTCTTTGAGCAGATGATGTTCATTACCAAGGTCACTACTCAGGATCTTTGAGCAGATTATGTTCATTACTAGGGTCCCTACTCAGGGTCTTTGAGAAGATGATGTTCATTACCAAGGTCACTACTCAGGATGTTTTTAGCGGATTATCTTCATTTCCAGGGTCACTTCTCAGGATCTTTGAGCAGATTTTGTCCATAACCAAGGTCACTACTCAGGATGTTTTGAGCAGATGATGTCCATAACCAAGGTCACTACTCAGCATCTTTGAGCAGATTTTTCCAGGGTCACTACTCAGGATCTTTGAGCATATTTTGTCCATAACCAAAGTCACTACTCAGGATCTTTGAACAGATGATGTCCATAACCAAGGTGACTTCTCAGGATCTTTGAGCAGATTTTGTCCATAACCAAAGTCACTACTCAGGATCTTTGAGCAGATGATGTCCATAACCAAAGTCACTACTCAGGATCTTTGAGCAGATGATGTCCATAACCAGAGTCACCACTCAGGAACTTTGAGCTGATGATGTCCATTAACTAGGTCACTACTCAAGATTTTTTAGCAAATGATGTCTGTTTCACACCTCTTGATCATATCACCTGTAGTTGATTTTGTTATTGCTAATTTAATGGGTTCATATATAACATTACTTCACTAGCTGCTCTGGTGCATGCCCCAAAGTGTTATGTCCTAGTCTTCACTTAATAAGACCAAAGTTTTGGAGATATGCTGTTGTCTTGTACAAGGATGTAGAGACAGGAAATCTTATTTCACTTTACTGCTTTCTGATAGTTGAATGTACATTTACTTTTTCCAAGATCTGTATTTAATCATTTGTTGTTATTTCTTTCAGTTTTCTTGGATTACACTTACCACATCCAGTAGATCATAAAAATGGGAAAGCCCAGTGGGATGGTAAAACTGAAACACTTAGTGTAACTTTAAGATTGAAGAGAGAGTATGACTTTATGAACTTCTGATAGTGTTTACTCAAGTATTCCCAGTTGTGTTCATGTGAATCAGAAGAAACAGAACAGTGGATAGACTGTATAGTCAAAATGTGATAAGCACTTTATCTTGTATTCAGGGTTTAAAACATTATTTTTAAGATAGCAAGTGGGTTTTGTATGTATGATTAGAACAGGATGGATTGGTGTCAAGAAGTATTTCAAGATATTCGTTGATACAAACTTGGAAATACATTGTCTGGCCTAATTTTTCCTTGTTTTGAATAGGAAAATTTATTTAAAAATTGTACAGGAAAAGTTGTCAGTTCATGTATTGACATTAAACAAAAAATGAACACATCATTGTTGGCCAAGGCAAATAAAATTTCTCCTTAGATGTCTGCATGCAGATATACTTTTATTTTGGTGACCTGCAGTTGATGCCTGTTTGATTTTATAAATGAATTGTGTATAGGAATGGCAAGATTTGGATTACTTTACTCAATGGATTAACATAAAATGGACCCTACATAGTATTAGTTTACAGTAATATCTGATTACTTGCTTGATATGCCTGAATTTAGGATACTTTAACAATTATTGTCTTGATTCATTGGAATAAAGGGAGATCACCTGTTGGCAAAAAATAAAATACAAGCGATGTTGATTGGAACTTATTGACAATAAGATAGTACATGCTGCCATGTCAAGAACTTGAATATTTTCTGAACTTAAAAACAGGGAGAGATTTTGGTTACATCTTTGTCTGGCTAACTTGCAATTGGTTTGAAGTTCAATGTTTTGGTGTTTAACAGTTTATGTTCACAACATGTTAAGCTGTTATATCTAAGATCTGTTGGCAACAAACATACATCACACAATACAGCTAAGTACAGAATTTACATGTATAACAGAATTTTTTATACTTTTGTACACTAAAACTTTTACATTCCATTTAAATGCGTTTTATCCATCCAGTTTAAAATTTATTTATTGAAGATTTTTTGATTAAATATGTGTTAAGAAAAATCGTAGCTTTTGTTTTTCTTTTATCCTACAATTTATCTATTTATCTGCTATTGTGTTTAAGACTAAAATCACTGTAACATCTCATAGTATGTCGCTGGTTCAAATCCATTTGCCACCACCATGGGAATATGTGAAAATACATAGTATATTTACATTAAGAACGGTTGGTTGAATAGCCAACAAAACAAGAAAAAGGGGCAAGTCTTTTTAAGTCATTTTACAAAACAAATATTTGTATACAATTTATTGATTCTAAGTATTTGTCGTAGCAGACATGGTTGTACATGCCTTTCTGTTCTAACTTGAAATCTTGATAAACAGGTCATTACAATTCTGACATTAATGCCCAGGCTTCACCCAAGCTCAAATTCACAGAAGCACAATCTGACTTCATGCACCAGATGTAAATAAATATAAATTAATATACATGTATTCCGGTTTCACACTTTAGTTGTTAAACTTTGTTTTGAGTAAAGAATATTTTAGAATATCTGAATCGGATGTTTTGGACAATATTTACCAATGAAGTCTTGCTGACAGTAAACAGCATGGAATTCCCAAAAAATATTCTGAAATTTATTTGCATCATAGTCTTTATTATTTTCTGTATATCAGGCCAGGAACGAAATATTAACATCAATCTATACCTTTGCTGTCCAGTGAACTTCCTGGCCACATTTGAAACAAAAATAAGAATTAATTAGCAACAGGAACAGCCTGCAGTTGAAAATTGTATTTATTGCAGCCGATACAACCATTCTGTACCGAAGAGTTGAACTGATTCGACTTCGACTATTTCATAACTATCACTGCGACTGTTTTTACTTGTGTTGTATGTCACTGTTCATCAACTTCCATCACCTTTTGCAGCACAAAGCCTTGTCAGCCGGGCAATCCTAGCTTTGTTTTGTGTAGGTTTTCAACAGTTAATCACTTCAATAGTTTCTGCATTCCATTGACTGTCATGTGTTTCACAAGAGTTCAATCTTCATTAGTTTCTGCACTGCCGTGTCCGCCACTGGTTTCGTCTGCCTCAACAGTTTGCGCATGCGTATATGCATCTTCCTCCGGAATTCTTTCTCGCCTTTGATCAACTCTCTGCAAAGTTTGAGGAAGTTGAAAATACTTCTTACAAACGAAGAAAATGGAATCAGAATTTCTTACGCAAATTCGTGTCTACAATATACGTTTAATGCAATTTGTTTGTTAATGATTCTAGCTGTATTTTCGTAATGTTAATGCTTTTATTTTTCGGAATGCTAGACATATTTTTGGAGTCAGAAAATCAATATAAATTATGCGTATAGAGTAACTCGATACATTTCCTATTTATATAAAGAAATGATGAATGTGATGTTCTTGGTAATACATCTCGGAATTTTTTACATAAATTAATCAACTACTCTAATTAAGATAAAATACTCTACATAACTTAGTATTTTTGTGAATATGCCTACAACCTTTAGCCTGACTGGATGTCAGATAAGTGAATTATTACTGTATAGAGAGAACGGTTGCCCAGTTAGGCTGTTTTATTTTGGTGAACATTACGAGTTGCATCAATAACGGGGTAAACTGGTTTGAAATATTCAGCATTATGTCTAACGAAAGCGAATCAAAGCATAAAGAATCAATATGAAGCTTGAAAACTTTGACAGAAATAACTGTTTTTTTCTAATAGTAATAACTTATAGCATGCAGTTTGTTACTGGGAAAGAAGTAAATTCGCCATCACTTAATCTAATATTATAGGAAGCATCCTCTGTTTACTTGTAATCTAGAGAATAGATAAAAATAATGAAAATGCTAGCAAATGCACTAGACAAACTCAAGCAGCTTAGACTTGCCAAGACAAGTCTTTAGACGACAAAAAGAAATTAAAAAGTTTTTAGCAGTGTTTACGATTGGTGAAAACTAAACCAACACACAAAGAGAGAGTCAAAAAAACGCATAAACTTCAGATTACTAGCGGTGGGGAACCCAGATAAATATAAAATGTAGCTATTTAATTCTACCTACCTTGAGAATTTTCCTAAACAAGCTATGTAAACAATTAGTAAAGGCATAAATGTAAGTAGTTCAAATCCTAATATAGGTGCATAAAGAACAGCAATAAATCACGTTGTATTAGTCTATCAGCATACAGGCCATGGGTTACATACTTAAAGATTTGTTATAAAGATCAAAGAAAGAAAAAGAAACCCATTCAAATCTAAGATTGCCCCATAATAATGATATCACATCCCAATAATGTCACGACCCCGTAGGATTTTTTTCCAATTTAAAAGCTTTATGCTTTTATAAATACTTTGGGTTATACGTCATTTTGATGTCTCACTGAGAGGTATGAATAAAGAACAGCCCTGCTAAGGGTATTCAAACAAATTATATAATGCCAATTACAAAACTTCGGTGTTCATTTTTAAACTGGAACAAAGAAGGAAAGTATGAATGAAAAAAAACCTTTATCCTTGGTTTAAAAACCACAACAAAAAGTCAAAACAAAATACAACGACTTGAATAAAGCCTGCAAAAAAAATCTTGATTATAATGTGTGAAAAAGAACAATGAACGTCACACAAATTTTATTTTTCAAATACAGTTTATTCTTTGAACTATTCTTTCTTCAGAATTTTTTTATCTGGCACCGGCAAGATTTTTTTATTGACGGTTAAATCACTTTGATAAAGTATCTTAATCAGATTCATATGACAATCTGATCAAAATCTGCTCCTAAATAACGCTCTGCTAACTGTAGTTAGATAACGTCCTTCAGTCCGATTGATTCATATAACAAATTATGCCTGCACATTTTAGAAAGGTTATTGTACTAGTCTTTCAATATAGCTTAGAAAAAAAGGCCCAAGTATATTATTATAACTGCTAATTTTCATTTAGTGGATGAAGCATCCATTGGTATTTCCTGAAGACTAAATGACATGGGGTTTAATTCAGCTGTTGAAGTTTAGGGAATGCTTGTTATAAGAAAAAAATATAACTGTTATTTTAGTAAATGTATACCCTATCTTATGTTAGTGAAGATGAAAATTTAATTACATTAGGTACAAAAGTATAAAGAATTGTTTCAGTTGATTAGTATTCATTAGTAAATACAGGAGCCAAAATTAATTTTAAATTTTTAATCGACACTATTCACAAATATCTGTGCGTACAGTATTCATGTAACAAGTTCACCTACCCGAGATCAACTTCTCCGTCCCCGTCTGCATCCAATCTCTCGATCACCTCGTCTAGCTGTGCTTCCGTCAGCGGAATATTTTCTGCCTGCAATATATTCAGACTCTGAAGAAACTGGACACGTTTGATTATATATAACAAACATATTTCTGACTTTTTTTGGCAGTAGTTTTCTTTTACGAAATTATATATCTACAGGTAACACAAATTTAAACAAAATCAACACGGTAAAACATAGTTCAAGCAGTCTGACAAGAAGTCTTAATTAGGCAGCTAGCACACGTTTAGATTCAATGCTGGTGATAACTGTGACAAGACTTAAACAGAATGTGTCTTAAACTTTTCCAGAATGTGTCCCAAATATATATAAGGATATCAAGCCGATTTGATGGAATTATTGACAAAATGCACAAAGCTGTAAAACATACATTCTGAATGTTTGTAACACAGTGCTGATTCGATTTTTACTGATATAAAATACATGTATATATTTATTTCATTGCCTACTTGATGAATAGTTATATAAAATGGACTATGGAGAAATCTTTGATTACTATCAAAAAGAACTGTCACAAGTCAGCATAATTTCATTTATTTAGCCATTTTTCAGCCAGTTTCGTAAGACCGACGAGGTTTAATAGGAATTCTAAGAACACCTTTGATGTTGTAAAAGGACATTTATGTATGTACGTTTTATATACATCACGGGTAAGTCTGCAGCATTGCGGTAAAGCCTATTAACGTTTAGTAGCTTTAAAAAAACAACTAAATATTATGACAGATTGATTTTGTCTTTATTAAACAATGTTTATCAATATTGATATTTTTATTTTTTATTTTTAGTACTGGTTTGGCAATTCTTTACAAAACGTTTTCATGTTAGATGCACTTACCATTAAACCAATTTTAAACTCCTGTCTGTCAACACTGAAGCTTCTGTCTTTGTCTAGCTTTTTCAACAGGTCTATAACTCTATATCCTTCATCCTGCATGTATTTAAACATTCGCATCACCGGGTCTCTCCAGTCGATGGCATTCGGGTCTTTCACCGGAACGTCCGTAGATTTTACGACAGCGCCAAAGAGGATCCGAAGTGGAATCGGTCTTTTCCGTTTAATTTCGTCCCATTTTTCAAGGAAGTCCGATCGGACAACGATATCCTAGTGATTGAAAAAAATATTACGTTATTTCAGAACCTACAGCAAAGCAAAACATCACTGTACATTTGTTTTTCAAAACAGTGATTTGTATAATTAGCATTCTGTTTTTCATACAAGATAACAGACACGGATATGTTCTGTCTCTGTGCTGTTACGTTCCAAACTTGAAAAAAGTACGATGTACTTTTTAGCAATAATTTTTCATCTTTTTGTGCGAACTATTAAATTATATCTGGACCGTTACTCAGACTTGTTCCTCTGCTTGAACAAGGGAACGAACAGGTGGAAATGTATATTCTGTATTTCAGAATGTGGCGAGAAGAAAATAAAAAAAAATACCAGCCCACTTATAACAAATGCATTGTAAAATTTTACAGGTAACAACTCACTGTTAGATCTAATGTAGTGAGCACACACTTGTCAGAGTCTTCTAAAGCTCGCAGTATTGTCAAGGCAACTTCAGGGGAAAATGGATTCTGTCCCATCTGATTGAATGGAAATATTACACCATATATAATACCATGTAACGTAATAAAAAAAAATATTTTTTTTCGAAATAAAGTTACTGCTGAACTTTACTCTGCTATCTCAGTATTCTATCGTGAGAAAGGCTCTTAAAGAGGGTTTTTTTTTAAATATCTCTTTTCATAGCTGTGCAATTTGCACCTAAAATATGCATTGTCGTTTGAAATACAATGTGCATGTTATGTGCAAATAGCATGCAAAAGTCCTTTTATTGTACGTATTTAAAAAAATGATTTTTAGGACAATTTTTAACAATTTCAACAATTTATTGTGATACCTTGAGTGTTGTGAGACCGTCGTTTTGTTGTAAGCCTTTGAGAAATCCACCAATGCCGTCCATACCAATACGATTGTTTGATATATCAAGAGTCTGAAGCGTTCTGTTTTCCTCTAATGCCCTGCCTAAACAAATAGCACCTTCTTTTGCAAACCCGTTCCATGACAAATTTAGCACTTTTAAACCAACATTTTTCTGAAAATAGAAAATATGCATTCAAGACTTCTATTCTTGAAAAACAAAAGACCCACAGTTACAACAACAAATACCACCAGATAGATTCTTTTAGTGTTAGGAGAAAAACGTCTCCATATTAAGGATTTGCTTTTTGTATAAAGACGAAGACATGTTTGAATACAGTGCGAATTAGTGTAGACTGAAATATGTTTAGTGTATTGTTTTTGTAACAAGTATTTAGAAGGATAACACGTGCTACCTGAACACCTATGGCCACTGCAAGAGCACCTCTCCCTCGTATATGGTTCCAGCTTAAATCCAGTTCTTGTAATGTGTCATTTATTGCTGAAAAAGTAGAGCAACTTTTTCATGTTTAAACAAAGTTCTTGAACAATAAAACATATTTTGTTGAAAGAAAATTTCTTTATTCTGAGCCTAATAGTGGCCAAGTGAAACGAGTCATTAAGATTTATTTTTGATGATTGTAAAATATTTTATTCTGTTTTATTGCTGAATCATAAATGTACTCTGATATTTTGACTATTTCTCTGGCTACTAAAGATGCTGTCAGTGTTGATACATTCTTGGTGTGAAACTGAATATGAATATTCTAAAAAACCGATACAAGATTTTATCAGTTTTCGTACAACCTGAATAATACAACAAAAATCACAAACTGTAAAAATAATTAAAAATAATGATAAAAATCAATCATAAATATTGAATCAAAATATTTTACTGAAAGTACTGAACAAGTTATTTAGAAACAAAAAAAAAATGTTACCAATGGCCCTTCCAATGTCGAACGCTCCAGCGTCACTCAGTCGATTGTTACTGACTTTTAACACCTTCAGGCGAGAGTTAAACTGTAACAGACCAAGCAGTAGTCAGGGTACGTACATTTGTTTTATTTCTCTTTTTTTAAAGTATTAAAACAATAATCACATCTTGACTTCGTGTGTTATTAACATAATCTGTTCTATTCTATTCTATGCATAGAAGATACAATGTGATTACTGTTTACGCAGGTCTTTGTTCTTTCTTAACATAAAAAGCCAAATTTTCAAAAACTTCCAAATATAGAAATTATTAACGAATTTGAAATCTGTTCACCTACATCCGATCATCTCAGGTGGTCATCAGATTTGCATTGATTATGGGTCATGTTAAAAGGGCGTGGGCATAACAAATTTTGAATGTTAAAGTTTTGTATATTTTGACAATAAATGCACTCACTTCTATCATGTCTGCCACAAATTTTGAATCCGAGTCTTCCAATCCACTACCTGAAATACAAACATAGACTCAAACAATTCTAAGATTTCTTTTCGTACAAAATTAAACATTTTTAATAGGTATGGCATATTGAAAAAGTATGTCAAAATGTAATTCGGTAGATTTTTTGCCAGTATTTATGCATTTGTGGCAAAATGCTGTATCGTCGAGTAAGATCAAAATATGCCCCCATTCCTTGTATGTTCGTTTACCCGTGTCTGGATAGTACGACAGCGGGTTCATTGTTTAAAAGAAAAGTCTAGTAAAATAAACTGTATACCTGATATGTCAAGAGTATGAAGATCTTTTCCATCTTTGAGCAATTCTGTGAACGCATAAGCTCCTCTTGAGCCAATCAAATTCTCGGAAATTCTCTGAAAAAACAAACAAACATACAAATAAAGAAAAAATAAAAAATAAAATGTTAATGGAATTTACTGATTAGGTTTTTCTTTGACACATTATTTCATCCAAAACGTCGACATTTCATATTATATCACAAGACGCATCCGAACACTAATTGAGTCCCCGTATTTTTCGCATTATTCATGTTATAACACCAGGAACACTTACAATTTCGGTGATTGTTTCATTTTCTTTCAACATCTCAGCGATACACACAGCTCCCTCAGTGCCCAGATCATTGTCCTCTAGATCTAGCGTCTTCACGTATCTGTTGTTCACTAGGGAAATGCACAGGGCACGTGCACCTTGAGGTCCGAGCGGATGACTTTTCATGACAATGTCTCTATCATTGATATGCCTGGCTAAATAATTTACTGGAGTAGTTCCTAATTGTTTACACGAGGCGAGGTAACATTGCACATTCTCCCGTTCTCGTTTCTCTTCTTCGGATTCCTTCTGCTGCTTTGTTGGTTCAACTGGAAAGAAAAATCATGAACGTTTTAGATGGTTCTTACAAAAAACTACATGTACACGTATAACCATCAAATTATACTTGCCTACAGTGCCTGGTTTTGTAAAGGTATCTTAACAAACCTGAAAAACATTTATTTTGACAGTGAAGTAATGTGGCGGGGCTTCAGAGGGATGTTGCAAACAAACTTCACGGCCATTTTGTTTTTCTAAACGCCTCTTTTTGAAAATAATGTCGCGTTTTAGAAGTGCAAGTTTATATAGCTGGGTATCCATGATGTATTTGTCTTGTAAATAGTTATCAAACTCTGTAATTTCATCGTTTTGTTGTTTGTGTTTGTGTTTTCCTTCAGTTCGAGGAATCTTCTGTTTTAATGTAGAATATAAGCGAAAAAAAATCAATAGGAAGGTCGTTTGGAACTGAAATCAGAGAACATCAGTATATGTTGACAGCCAGCAAATTCATTGTTTAATAACTATGCAATAAATCATGAAATTACTTATTGGAACTAAAAATTCTTGTAACTGTCGGTCAATTTAGATGACAACGATAATAACTTAATTCGACACTGGTATATATACCATTTATTATTTCCCTTTGTAACTTATCCGCCATTTGTAGCCATTCCGTTTTAGGCGCAAATTAAAGAAAACATTGCTAAAATCGTTCTAACAAGGTTATGTAGACCCAAAGAGGTATGTTTTAATTGTTTTTACTACAAGGATAATATTGCCGTTTCTATTCCTACTACTTTCTTTGCTGTATAACCGTTATTGTGCTGTTATTTCATTGTAAACAGATTTCACGACTTACTATTTTTTGTAAGAATATCATTTTAATGTCTACTAGGGTTATATGTTAAATAATCTTTCATGCTATTTCCATTGTTCGTTATGATTGCGTCACAGAACTAAATTTCGTATGTATCATACATTCTTTTATGTGACTGATAACTGTTATAGTTTTCTAAGATATAATATTTGATTTCAGTTCGACGTAGACAAGCGAATAAACATAAAGGTCTTCAGTCGCTCTTAGGTCTTCCTTTCCAATTGATGCACCCGACTCTACGGCGTCACTAACAGTCGAACTCTGCGGATACAGTACAAATGAGCGCGAGTAAATTGAAAAAACATTGCTCAAGACATTTAGAGTTTCCATCGTCATTACATCAAAAACCCATTCTCATAGCTGACAGCAAAGGTTTTGACATTAAAAATCAAGCTGATATAAATATCAAAGATAAAGTCATTTGGCAATGTAAAAGTGGTCTCACTTCATCTTTAGCTTCAGAGTGGATTAGAAGGAACTTGGACAAATTAAAAAATAAATATACAAAAATCCATATCTATTTGTTCATCGGTACATGCGACTTCACAGTTAAAGGTCAAAGATATATTTCCCTATCTTCCAACATTGATCAGTCACTTGAAAAATTCAAAGGCAATCTTCAGGACATCAAGTCAGTTTGTCTGCGTGCTAGTGTGCAAGTTACATTCTTTCAAGTGCCTTATTACTCAGTTCAAATCTGGAACAAAAACAAGGGACATCCATCCCCAGAGCAGTTCAAATCTGACGATTTGAACTTGACATCCATTATAGAAAGTTCCAATAAATTCATCGATGAACTAAATGGTCAACTTGGTTCTTATGCTCCCAAACTAAGTCAAGACATGATAAGATACAGAAAAGCAAAGAATTCCCGTGGACGTTATTCGATCAACTTCAACTTACTGCGTGACGGTGTTCATCCTGGTACAAGTCTTGCAAAGGCATGGTTATTCTCCCTGATGAGGAAGATCTGCAGTGATCAGCAATTATCATAAATATATAAGTCATCATAAGTTAATGAAGTGTTGTAGGCTGAGATTGCTTAGCCACAAGTGTTCAAGTACGCTTTATTATAAGTGAATACACATGTTTATTTGTAGGCTGAGATTGCTCAGCCACATTTTGCAATAACTATTAGATGAACATTTCAAATTTTCAGAAATTTAGTTACAACACAAGGCTGTTTAGTACATATTGTATATTGTCATAGTAATTCTATACTGCTTTTGAACTTAGGTTATTTGTATTTTACTGTGACACTCTCATATTTTGCTTTGTGAATTCAACTTTAAGTAAGAGTCATATATTATATTAAGCATTTTAAAGTTTAAATTTCAAGATTCAAATATGACATCGCGGTCTTCATCGCGCGAACGAAAACTAACTGAAAGGGGTTTAGAATACCAAATTTCTTTGCAGACTAGTAAGTTTAGGTCAGCCGTGTCAGCCTGGAAGAGTGTTGCCAATAAGTTACAGGTGCTAATGTCTGATAATGGTAATCCTTTAACAATCCGACAAGAACGCGATAAGCTTCAGGAAAATTTTCAGACTCTGTCTAATATTGATTCTAATTTAAAATCTCTTGTATCTGGGGAACAAACACAAACAAATGAGTATGTAAATATAGAGACAAGCAATCATAAGCTCATGGGAGATATTGGTGATTACATACGTTCTGTTGAAACTGAATGGTCCGTGGTTAATTCCCAGTCATCAAGGTCATGTAGGTCACAGTCTAGACATTCTGTAAGGTCTAGGCATTCACAGTGTTCAAACAGGTCTGAAGTTGCAGCTCATGCTGCAGCGCTTAAGGCTAAACTTAAATACATAGATATAGAAGCTAAAACAAAGGCAGAACTTGAAAGGATACAAACCCAAAGGGAGATTGACATAGCAGAGGCAAAAATTGAAGCATTAGACAGCACCAATCCCTTTATGCCCAATACGTCCCTGTCAACGGAGACTTCAGTTCTTGACCGAGTCAATGACTATTTAGACGCTCACACTCACTTATACCATTCAAATGAGAATAGAGAAATTTCTGCTCAACCTTTGGAGAATTCTAAGGCTTGCGCCCAAATTCACACTGTAAAGGAGGAATTCACTGACCCAGTTACACCAGCTGCTATCCCCTGTCCTGCCTCCTTGGATCCCAGTGTTCCAGACTTTGTACCTTTGAGACCTGTTCATCTTGACTCAAGAAACGTCAACTCCTTAGATGTAGCTGTAAACACCACTAATTCTGACAACTTTTCTTCATTTGCACCTAATTCTGTTGCCGTTCCTATGGCATCAAATTATCAGTTATCCAAAGTGTCAAGTGATCAAGGCCTAATTGATCTTGCAAGATCGCTTGCAGAGCAAGTTTCTCTAAATAGATTACCTTCACCAGAGCCCGGCATGTTCTATGGGGACCCTATACAATACCCTTCATGGAAGCTAGCATTTAAAACTCTTGTTGAGAGCAGACACATTCCTGATGCTGAAAAGATTCATTATTTAAAAAAATACATTGGAGGCCCAGTTAAGCAAGTTATTGAAAATTACCTTTTGTTAGCCAGTGATGACGCATATGATAAGGCTAGGAAATTGTTAGATGAAAGGTATGGGGATCCTTTTACTGTAGCAAATGCGTTTAGAGCAAAACTTGACTCTTGGCCAAAACTAAGTCCTAAGGACGCAAGTAGTCTTTTGAAATTTTCTGATTTCCTAAAGCAGTGTCTTACTGCAATGCAAACCATCTCCCATCTCAGTGTTCTCAATGACGCCGTTGAGAATCGCAAGATGTTAGCAAAATTGCCAGAGTGGTTGGTCTCCAGATGGAACCGTCTTGTGGTAGCTCACAAAGAATCCCATAACGAGTTCCCTCCCTTTGAAGCATTTGAAGCCTTCATTGCGAAAGAGGCTAAAATTGCCTGTAACCCCATAACTTCCGTTCAGTCCATCAAGGGGGATGTAAGTCACCATGACAAAGAAGGATTTGAAAAACCAAAGAGGTTTTCTTACAAGGGGAGGTCATTGTTCACAGGAACCAGTGAGAATAAGTATTTCTCAAATGACACACCCAATCGTAATAAGTCTGATATCCAATGTCTGTTCTGTTCAAGATCAGGCCATGAACTTGATCTTTGTAAAAATTACCTTTCAAAGACACTTGAAGAACGAAAGGCCTTTGCCGGTGATAAGAAACTGTGTTTTGGCTGTCTTTCTCCGGGCCACCTTTCTAGGGGATGTAAAAGACGAAAACAGTGTAAAACATGTTCCAAATTCCATCCCACCTCACTTCATGGAGATAAGGTACCGATAAAGTCTAGCGCTTCACAAGGCAATTCTCATAAGGACCAAGCAACTAAGACAGATGTAAGCGAAATGACACAAGGCAATACTTCTAAGAAACAAATGACTAAATCAGAAGTAAGTGAAAGGGCCCAAGCAATGTTGTCTGATTCATCATGTCTGAGCAGTCGTAGCTCTAGCAATAAATGTTCTATGGTGGTTCCGGTCTTTTTGTCACAGCGTGATAACCCCAACATGGAAAGACTTGTGTACGCTATGCTAGACTCTCAGTCTGATACAACCTTTATCTTGAATGATACCTGTGATGCACTTGGACTAGTTGGCCCTAAGGTGACCCTCCTCCTTTCCACGATGTCTCACAAGGATATAAAGGTAGAAAGTTCAAAAATTGGTGGTCTTGTTATCCGTGGTTTTGATAGTACAGTTAAGATTCACTTGCCTGACACTTTCACAAGAGAAGTGATACCAGCTAACAGAGCTCACATACCTTCCCCTGAAATGGCAAAACATTGGCCACATCTTAAAGGTATAGCAGATAAGTTAATGCCAGTTGCTGATTGCGAGGTTGGATTGCTTGTTGGATACAATTGTGCTCGAGCCCTCATGCCGCGCGAAGTGATTCCTCCCATTGATCAAGGTCCCTTTGGTCAGCGTACAGATCTCGGGTGGGGAATAGTAGGCATAGTTGGTCAGAGTGATCTTTCGAATGATCAGAATGATTGCATCGGGCTTAGTCATAGAATTTGTACGTTAGAGATTCCGACCGCTCTTGTGCCAAAAACCGAACAACATGGCTGTAGAAATGAGGTAACATACTCGTTTAAATCTCGAGTCAAGGTTGCCAGCCCTGTTGAAATTGCGAAGGCCACAGAGTTGGATATTTGTGATAATCTAATCACATGTACTCAGATCTCTCAAGAAGACCGGATATTTTTAGAGAAAATGACTTCAGGTATCAAATTTGTTGACGGTCATTATTCAATGCCTTTACCATTTAAGGATGACAAACCTAATCTGCCAAACAATCGGTCTATGGCTCTTAGAAGGTTAGAAGGACTGAAGAAGCGTTTCCAGCGTGACAACGAATACCGTAAACTTTATGAACAATTCATAAGTAACTTGATTAAGAGTGGTCATGCTGAGGTTATGAGTGACCCAGATCTACAAGTAACTGGTGGTCATGAGTGGTACATCCCACACCATGGGGTTTTCCACCCTAAGAAGCCAGGAAAGTTGCGGGTAGTTTTTGATTGTAGCGCAGTTCACGATGGTCAAAGTCTGAATGGTCACCTTTTGCAAGGTCCCGATATGACAAACACACTTATTGGGGTTCTCAGTCGTTTCCGCTTGGAAAAAATTGCGTTTGTTTGTGACATCGAGCAAATGTTTCACCAGTTCAGAGTTGATGAAGAATATCGCAACTATCTAAGGTTCCTTTGGTGGTCGGATAGTAGTTTCTCGAAGGTAGTTGTGTACCGTATGTGTGTTCACCTGTTTGGTGCTTCTTCGTCCCCCGGATGTGCCAATTTTGGGTTGAAACAGATTGCCAAGGACAATGAAGCTGAATTTGGGGAAGACGTTGCTAACTTCTTACGCTTCAATTTTTATGTTGATGACGGACTCAAGTCTGTTTCATCTGTTGAAGAAGCTATTCACACGATAGACTCTAGTCAAGCAATGTGTAGAAAGGGAGGCGTTAGGTTGCATAAGTTCTCAAGTAATAGCAGGGAAGTTCTAAGTCATGTTTTACCAGAAGACAGAGCTAGTGGATTGGAAAATATTGAAATCTGTAATGATGGTCTTCATGTTGAGAGAACGTTAGGCGTTCAGTGGTGTATTGAGTCTGATTCATTTCAGTTCAGAATTGTTTTGAGTGACAAACCGTTAACCAGACGAGGAGTTCTTTCAACAGTTAGTTCTGTGTATGACCCCTTGGGATTTATCTCGCCAGTTATTTTGGTGGGCAAACAGATACTGCAACAGTTATGTGCGCAAAATGCAGACTGGGATGATCCAATTCCTGAGGTTTTGAAATTAAAATGGGAACAATGGAGGAATGAACTGAGTATTCTTGGCTCACTTAAGATAAGCAGGTGTTTTAAGCCAAAGGCTTTCGGTGAAGTCACCACCGTCGAAATACACCATTTTTCAGACGCCAGTACTGAAGGCTACGGGCAGTGTTCCTATCTAAGGCTAGTAGATAATAAGGAGCATGTTCATTGTTCACTACTTATGAGCAAGTCAAAGGTTGCACCAGTCAAGTTTGTCACAATTCCTCGTTTAGAATTGGCTGCTGCTGTTGTCTCAGTTAAAATCAGTGCCTTGTTGCAACAAGAATTGCAATTCCCAAATGCACAGGAGTACTTTTGGACAGATAGTAAGGTAGTTATTGGCTATATTAGGAACGATGCACGACGATTTCATATATTTGTAGCTAACCGTGTCCAACAGATCCGAAGTCATACCAGTCCATCTCAGTGGAGGTACGTTGAGTCAGGACTCAATCCTGCTGATAGTGCTTCCAGAGGTATATCAGCCAATACTCTCGTGTATAAGTCAAATTGGTTTAGAGGTCCAGATTTTTTATGGGACACTAAACTTCCTCCTAATGAAGATGTTATCCCGCCTGTCGCGGATGATGATAAGGAACAGAGAAAGGTTCAAGTGCTTGACACATTTGCGTCGCCTGCCAGTACGAAGGAAATCTGTTCACGTTTTGATTATTTTTCCAGCTGGAAACGTTTGAAATCTGCAATTGTCATGTGTCGTAGGTATATAACGTTTCTGAAAAGGCGCATTTTGGATAGATCCACAAAGCCCATTCAGCCCAAGGTTCAGATGGCACCAGAGAAAAGTTACGGGTCTGTCGTTTCAGTAAGAGATCTTGTGTTAGCAGAACAAATCATTGTTAAGGCTGTACAAGCAGATGCGTTTTGTAGAGAAATAGAGGCTCTTAATAATTTGCATATTTCAGAGAAGGCTTCAAGTCAGGAGGCACTTAAGCTTAGAAAATATGCGCTTAAGGGAAATTCTCCCATTTTCCGTCTAGATCCCTTTCTTGATGAGTTTGGACTCTTGCGTGTTGGTGGTCGCATGAAACGAGCAGAGGTGACATTCAGTTTTAAACATCCGGTAATTCTTCCTAGAAGGGGACATGTAACCCAACTCATTATTCGTCACTTTCACGAGAGTGTTCACCACCAAGGCAGAGGAATTACTGTGAACGAGATCCGTTCCAATGGTTTTTGGATTGTTAATCTCAATTCAAGTGTTTCTAGCTTTATTTCTGGTTGTGTAGTATGTAAGAGGTTGCGTGGAACCCTTCAGGTTCAGAAAATGGCAGACTTGCCGATAGACAGACTTGAACCCGCACCTCCTTTCACATACAGTGGAGTAGATTACTTTGGCCCTTGGTACGTTAGAGAAGGCCGCAAGGAGCTTAAAAGATATGGTGCCATATTTACCTGCTTGCTATGTCGTGCGGTTCATATAGAAGTTGCTGCTTCGCTAGATACGGACTCTTTCATAAATGCTTTGCGTAGGTTTTTGTCTGTACGAGGCCCAATTCGAGTACTTCGGTCGGACAGAGGCACCAATTTTATCGGTGCAGCTCGAGAACTGAGAGAGGCTGTTTCGGAAATGGATGATAACCGTGTATGTCAGTATCTGCTTGAAAACGGTTGTGATTATGCTGTATTCAAAACAAATGTTCCATCTGCCAGTCATATGGGCGGGGTATGGGAACGTCAAATAAGGTCGGTTCGAAATGTTCTTAATGCTCTGATGTACCAGCATGGTTCCCAGATTGATGATGAAGGCCTTAGAACCTTCATGTGTGAAGCTGCCGCTGTAGTAAATAGCAGACCCTTGACTGTGGAAAATCTTAACGACCCACTGTCTCTTGAACCCTTGACACCAAATCATTTGTTGACCATGAAAACAAAGATTGTCCTTCCGCCGCCTGGTGAATTCCAAAAATCTGATCTTTATTCAAGAAAACGCTGGAGGCGCGTTCAGTATTTGGCCGATGAATTTTGGTCGCGCTGGCGAAAGGAATTTTTGCAAAATTTGCAAGCAAGAAGCAAATGGGTCAGACCAGAACAGAATTTGTCCATTGGAGACATAGTTCTAGTCAAAGATGACAATGTCCCAAGGTATCAGTGGTCTCTAGGACGGGTAATGCAAGCGGAGCCCGACGAAGATGGTCATGTTAGAAAGGTAACTGTTGCTATTGGTGACAGTAATATCGATAAGAATGGAAAGCGCAACAAGCCTCTCAGTCTTTTGGAACGGCCAATCCATAAATTGGTCCTGCTCTGCGAATCAGGGTAATTCCCCGTCGGGAAGCCAAGGGATAATAAGTTTCAACTGATCTTCATGAAACTTTACAAACAGTTGCAATCGACAATGACAATGTATTTTTTTTGGTATTAATTTTTTTTTTTTTTTTTTTTATATGAGATAATTTCAGACAGGTCACATTATTATAACAAAGGATTAAAGGAGAGTACATGTTCTATTTTCTTCCTGATGTTATATGTATTTCTATTTAACGTTTGCAATGTCGCTTAATTGAGATGTTCTAATAGATTTGCGGTTTTTAAAGGTGCATATAATTTTTAGTTATTTTACTGACATAAGAGATTTAATATTTTTTTGTTTTCTTGTTACAACAATGATTATTGACATGTAAAAATCAGGAAACCTAATTTTGGGGAGCCATGTAACTGTCGGTCAATTTAGATGACAACGATAATAACTTAATTCGACACTGGTATATATACCATTTATTATTTCCCTTTGTAACTTATCCGCCATTTGTAGCCATTCCGTTTTAGGCGCAAATTAAAGAAAACATTGCTAAAATCGTTCTAACAAGGTTATGTAGACCCAAAGAGGTATGTTTTAATTGTTTTTACTACAAGGATAATATTGCCGTTTCTATTCCTACTACTTTCTTTGCTGTATAACCGTTATTGTGCTGTTATTTCATTGTAAACAGATTTCACGACTTACTATTTTTTGTAAGAATATCATTTTAATGTCTACTAGGGTTATATGTTAAATAATCTTTCATGCTATTTCCATTGTTCGTTATGATTGCGTCACAGAACTAAATTTCGTATGTATCATACATTCTTTTATGTGACTGATAACTGTTATAGTTTTCTAAGATATAATATTTGATTTCAGTTCGACGTAGACAAGCGAATAAACATAAAGGTCTTCAGTCGCTCTTAGGTCTTCCTTTCCAATTGATGCACCCGACTCTACGGCGTCACTAACAATTCTTTTTAATGCTTACTGACCGAGGTAGTGTAAGTATTATTTTTCAAAAGAGGTATTTTTATTGGATTGAAAAAATACAGCAAATAAACACTCACTGTCAGCCATAATATCATATCCAGTAAAAGTAAATTCCCTTTGCATGGAAGACACTGATGTTTTCTTTGAACTTTTAGCGCTTTGCGTACCGCCATTTGTACTAGAGTCATCTCCCTTAGCAGGGGTTGCGGCTCCTGAACCAGGCCCATTTCTCACCAAAGACGCCGTCCGACTCAGATACAAAGAGGCTTGTTTAGAACCCAGACCAGAACTTTTCATGTCTGTTTTAGTTCTCTGTCTTTCTTGAACGTAAAATCCGTTCGTCTGCTTCGTATCAGCACTTCCGTACTGTTCGCTGTCACGTGACACGGTTCTTTCGTCCATTTCTGCGATAGGTGAGTACTTTAGCGCAGTTTTCTGTTTACTTTTGCCTGATAAAGCCATAGTCTTTGTATAGCACTGTAATGGTAAATGAACTTTCTTTTCTATGTATTTTTATCAACGTTTATTTAATGATATAAATCAATCCCTATAACTTAATTTATCAGATTTGTATATTGCAACTTTTAATGTAAATGAATATTATTTATATTACTTCTTTTGGAAAAAAATACCTAACTTGTTGTCAGTGCCAAATAAACCACCTCGTAAAAAAGATGACACGTATTAATTAGTATGATAATCAAACCTTTGCATGTGAAATATTGCACACTATAGCTGTCTGTATCAAATATCAGACCTGTATTGAAAACATGCGGCGCTAAATATCTCCAACATTTAGTAGTAATACTATCATGCCAAATTACAAGCCAACACAACTTTTTAGATAAAAGACGAACAATAAATAACACATACCCTAAAATAAGAAGATATTCCATTGTTAGATGTTCGTTGTATATATTTCAATAAACCATTGATATGTAAATATAAATGAAAATCAACACTCTTAAAAATATGAATATTGTATAAAAAGTGCATTAAAATTGAAATTAGAACCAAAACATATGTTTATTTGATTATCTATTATCTATGTTGGCATGTACTTCGAGCGTATGGTTTTAATATGCCGTTTTTGCTCATTTTCTTTTCATAAGAATGATAAAATGCCAAAAACTTATTACATTTTTATTTGAAGGATAAAAATGTTAAAAGCTTAACAAGTTCATGTCATGCGAAAAACTTAACTGTGGCATTGGAAACAACAAAAGGTATAAACCTAAGTATTCAGAGTAAAAAGACGTTATCATATCTCTGATAATTTTGATTGTCGAACGGTAGATAGACCTTTGATTTATTATAGATTTAATATTACTTCACAGATAAGGGTTATACACTGATAACCTGACTTTGTACAGTCACTTTGACTTTTACATTATTAATGTCAGTTTTACTCTAGTAGTTTTGTTCAGTCACCGAAAGTGCATTCAAACGATAGGAAAGTCGTTACAGAATGAGATATTAAACTTAATATTGTTTAATCACACGAAAGGTCAGCACGTATTTAACAATTTGATTAAAATGGTTAAAAATAACAGACGTCTTTGAAAGACAATATTTTTTCCAGAGTTTTCAGAAATCAGTGATATTTTTTTTTTACAGTCGTAGAAATTGTGATATAAACTTATAAAATCTGGTGCTTTTCATACAAGCTGTCACCGCAGAAATCTTATTCTACTGAGTTCATGCTGATGTTTTCATAAATTCTTTTCTTTCATTGTGAAAAAATAGTAATTTACTGTAATTAACGCCCTATTTGGTTTTATATGGGAATTCGTGACAAAGAAAATGTAAATATAATATGTGTCTACTGTAACTACAAAATCTTTTACCATCTATGCACATTGGCATCTCAAAACTGAACAAACAAATTTATTAAAAAACAAAAAAGTACTTACATGTATTTACAACTAAACTATGTAGAGAAAAGACTCCGCGCTATGTTCTATACGAAACGCCTTCTGAATGTATTCATTGACACGCTAAATCCACTTGTTGTTGCATCGTGCACATGGCTGTACAGGAGCAATTAAATCCCTTCTCCTTTTGTCATTTTATCAAGCCATCAAGAAATCACAGAAACTCCAAATATTTATTAAGGTAAACATTTCTATTGCTTCTTTCGAGTAAACTCCATTCTCTCGGCTCTCAAAAAATGTTTGTAGATTTCTACGTTGCACAATACATAAAATGTTTATTGACAAATAAATCAAATCGTTATAAATGTTTTAAGTATTTATAGTTCGCTTTAAAGACCTCCTTTCCTTAAAAGAATATACGAACCATAAAAAGGAATATTTGATCAAGTTCACTTAGTGTTATAAGATCTTTATCAGTTACTGTACATTTGCAGGATAAATAATAAAGCATAGACGTCTCTGCATTTTGTATAAACTTTTACCTCCCGTTCTATGATGAAGAGAATGTTATTCGTATTTCTAATAATCCAGTACACACATTATGACCAGCATAAGATATTTTCACGTTTCCTAGATATTAACCAATCGTTGTTTCTTTCTAACTCCATGATCTTTTGCGATATTTTTCTTTCATTCTGGTCTCCAGGTACGAGGGTATATTCCAGTTCAAAAACTAATGTCGGAATCAGAGGATTTCCTGAAAGCAATGCAGCTCATACAAAAAGTCACTAAAGCGCTCATAATTGTTATCCTCTACGCCAATATTTATTCCTAATATCAAAATAAGATTTGATATAATGAAGTGTTGCATTGAGTCGTAAAACCCTTTTCAAAACACTGTTAGTCTTTCTTTTGAGCTGTTGTAAAAAGGTATATTACAAATAATTTTTCCACCCTTTTTCCATAGTCATACTTAAAACACGACAATCCAAAAAAATTGTAAATTTTCGAACCGTAATTGAATCATTTTCACAGTGACGATACAAATTTGTTGTACGGAAGCGGGCCTTTTAAATTTGTTATTTTATTTAGAATAGTATTGAACATTTAATTTACCCTTGTACAAACAATTATTCTCCAGGACCTTGTTTAGATAAGAAAAATGAATGGATACAATTGCCTGCCTTGGATCGATGTTTTAAACCAATAAATATAACCGTATTTGGCATTTAACTGTTTGACAATAGCTTAATTAATACCGACACTTGTAATGTATTATTTAGTTGATAGTTAAGTGTAATTAGATCGCTAATCTAAAGTACATTCGTATAAGCACAAAAGAGGGCATGACTCGAGTTATGGCATCTGCTGTTTTGAAGATTTGCCGTCCATAAAACTCAGAAACAAAGAAAAATAAAATGATTTGTTTATTTAAAATGACATAGATGTAATAAGTGGCCTTATTATTTTAGGCTTACCAATTTGAAGGATGTGGCAAAGATAGTGTGTAATACCTGAATATTTCTTGTCGTAATTGTGTGTGGTGAAATATTTAATGCGAGAATACTTGTTATATATACGAGCTCATGCACAATGATATATTCATTCATGTATTTGAACATATTGGTATTTGTCATTTGTCCACTGTTAATTGTGTACTAGATTGTAAACTTTGATGAAATTTCTAGTCTCACTCCATTAAAATAAACTCGCTACTTTGAAAAACTCGTTAGTACCAGGAAACTATGATTTCTGGAATCGAACTGAAAACATATTGGGTAGCTTCTGTTAACTTTAAAGGTTTCTTCCGTAGGCAAAGGATTCGTTTTGCTTTTTCTCTGATGTCTGCATTCATTGTTTTCTTCCTTTTAAAACACGTGAAGAAATGTTGAAAGACTGTTAGTAGACACACATTTCAATAACAAGGGAATTTGGCTGTGAAGGTAAGACATTCGGATAATATGTGGTATGAAATATGAAATTTACATACGGTATGTCGGTCCGCATATACGTTTTCTGGTATTTAGATTTAAAGAGCCTGTGGTCATTATTTTGCAGGAAAGTCGACCTCTAGTTATAATGGTTTCGGGTTATATTGAAACTTGGAAAGAACTAAAATCACCACCCGACCTCACATAAAAATAACAGCTTGACCTTCAGACATTGTAACGTTTGTGTCATGATGTATATTAACATTCCGAATTAGACAAAGCACGTTGTTAGAAGCTTTATTGAAGTAAATAATTGATAATCAACATTCATGCACTTGTGTTTAGTTGAAAAAATAAAGATGAATAAAGTTAAAACAAATGTATAAATAGGTATGTGTAATGGATGATTAACCCAGTCACCTCTACACTTTGATTATCGATTTATTGATTTTTGATGAGTAAACATAGTTTCTGGTCCATAATGCATGCATCCTCATTCAAGTTCCCAAATTCGGAATAAAAACACATTGCTTTGACTGATCTTCTAGTCAGTCGAAATGTTTCGAAGAAAACAAATGTTAACAGTTGCTAATGAAACTTCTACACTGAAAATAAAGAAGTATGAATCTACACATTTTAGATAATTATGCTCTGGCAATGTACCTTTTTCTCACTAACAGAAATGTTAGAAAAAAGTAAATAAAAATGAGAATGAAAAATGAAATTATAACAGCAACAAATTCGAGACGTATTTCTTTCAGCTCATTTTTGGTTTAGCAAGAGGTGGTAGTTTTCTTGGAGAATTTTTCTTTTCGCTCGTAAATGCCTGTGAGTATTTCTGGTCATGTGACTTTTCGGCTATTATTTCGTCTTCGTGTTCTTTTATTAGCTCTCGCTTGAGTCTTCTCTCTCCGTTTATAAACTCCCTGAAAGATAGGAAATATAAAAGAAGATAGAATTTGCTCTTCTTTGATAAGAACATAACATTTTGAAGTTTCTAAATGTCTAGCTTAGACGAATAGATTAATATATGTACTCTTTAACTTTAAACATTTGAAAATTCGACTTTAATGACACAACTATATCATCCGATTTAATATTATTTTACTGAATTAAAAACTGGCACGAACAATAACATTGGCATTCTTTTAGCTTCATGAAGTTCCCATCTATTTACATTCAGTATTAACAAGTATGTACAGAATCTTGTAGTATTTTCTTTCCTTTCTTCATTTTTTACGCATGTTATACCTAAACTTTTAAACTCAGTATTATTTCTTTTCTGTTATATAGACAAAAGGTACAGAGGATTGATTTGTATACCTGTTATACGAATAATACCACAGAAAAGTTAATAGAGGAAAATACGAAAAGCCTCTACAAGAAAAAGGTTTAGTAAAAACGATGGTCACGGAACCTTCAACTACAAGCCGCTACAATCTGCTAATGTGACAGGAAAATGAAAGAAACCTAACGACACTATCGTAAATCTAAATGCCATATACTGAAAAGCACTAAGATTTAAGCTCATTACAAATAGGAAGATAAAGATTTAAGCATACTCCTGAGCATAGTAAAATAACAATAGAACAAAAAGGGAACAGAAAGAAAGCAACTGCAAGCAGCAAGCAATATTAATATAGATAGGATGTCTGTGTGAACCTGTGCTTATTTGTTCTACAATGTTCTTGTAAAGAACTGATTTCCATATCAAGTTTTCCACGTAAAAGCCTGTAATACATAATCAAACTAGTGTTGAATAAATGTTACGACTACACCAATTGCCAATGCAGACTATATATAATTTTTAAATCGCCCGTGTTTATTATCGCTGAATTGTTTTGCCGGTGCGGCTTCATGACGGATAATTAAAAACAGAGCTATATTCGCCTCCATCACACTACTTTCTTGTGCAAAATAAAGCAATGACATATTCTTACATAATGTCCTACATTCTGATATTTTTATTCTTGGGTTGACAATGACTTACAAAAATGATAGTGTTAGTTTTGTCTCATTAAGAATGACTTGACTTTCATGAGTATTGTTTATATTTTCATTTCTATTTATTTTGACTTTATTATTCAATTGTAAAGTTTAAATAAATGCATGTTGTACTTACAAGAAGTCAACTTCGCCATCTTTGTTTGTATCCAGATAGTTCATTACTGTATCTAATGCACGATCACTAATTGGGAATCCCTCTCTCTGTAAAATTTTGATAAACGTCGGTAAAAGGAGCAGAGCTTATATGACGAGTGTGTTTCTCGTAACAAACCTCGCACTTTTCGTGCATCTTTCCTAAAATACTGCCTAAATCCGACTTACTCGGCTTTCATTCCCACACACAAGGTGTTCAGGTCAATTAGAACGGGATTAATTCAGTGTGTGCTTCTGGCTTCCAGACATTTTGTCAGTGATGGCTTCAAGACATTTTGTCTGTGATGGCAAATGCGTTTTTATTTTACATGCACCACCAACTACTAACCATTCCCAACATCTACAACCAAAGTTCCAGCCAGAAGCAATAAGGATTCAAGGAATTAAAATAAAGAAATAAGAAAATAAGATGAAAAATAATCGAACTATAAATGATAATGAAGTCGAAACGCTTAAAAAATAAAAATTGAACACCGCTACCGGTTAAAATGCAAGAAGAGAAAATAACAAGGATAAAAAAATATTATATGCATTAATACTTCGAATGCAAATTTCATCTCATCTCTGCTCAAACTGTTGCTACCATCTCTGTCCACTTTCAGGAAGAGGTCAAGCGTCCGCAAGTGTTCCTTCATGTAGAACAAAATTCTGACAGGGTCAATGTTGAAGATGTTCTTAGGGTCTATCTGGGACACGTGACCTTTGTTCAGTGGCAGAGAATGGTCATAACGCACTATGAAAAGGCGTGTCTGTTGAATTTCCTTTAGAATGTTTTCAAACTCTTTGTCAACGATCAAACCCTGTGATCATAAATGAAATATGTATGAGAAATATTGTATATATTGTATGTTTTTAAGAACAAAAAAATGAAATAAAAATGTCTGAGTTACTGAAAACAAAATACCGGACAAAGAGAGACAGAAAGAGTGAGAGATTGTAGGCCGTCATATTAAAAGGCGATAAAGTGTTTTAAAAACAAGGTAATTAGGTAACGATGTTTTAAAATGAAATGAACAGTTAAGGCCGAGCAAGTTACTTCCCTTGCGCTGCAAAGATGTCGGTCTGACAGGAAGAATTTGGTTTAAACAATATTTATCTATCATGAAACTTATCAATATATTTGACATTTACACATGGTATAGTATTTACAAAGATATATTAATTATACATGTATAGAACAATAACATGTGATATATGTGTCACACAGGATTGAGGAAAAAGCTATCAACTTATACTAACGCCTCGTTTCTGTTTATCTTGCAAAGCTGCACAATCGGTGTACCAAACATCAAGAGAAATAGTTTAACCAAATAAAAATATTCATTTATGATGAAACGAAAAGGATGGAAAAGGAGATTGACAGTTAACATTAGTGATCAGTTTACTGCTTTAAATTATCAACATGTCATGACATTTGTTTCGGATAAAGGTGTATAGAAAAGAAAGAGATTTGGGAGAAAGGATTTAAGAGAGAGTGATATTGATATTAAGGAAGAATTTATACAATGTTATTTACTTACAGAAAGATCCAGATCTTTAATATTACTTTCTTTCGCTTGAAACAGTTTGGTCAGCAGTACACTGGTCATACTGGCGGTGATTGGATTGTGACCAAGCTGGAATGAAAGACTGGACTGGCGAAAATCAATTCGTCATGACAGAATATCCGACAGAAGAATGGTTTAGATGAAAAAGTCTGTTAGATTGGGCGTTTTTGGTTTTTTATAACATAAAAAGTGCATTCTAACAATTAATCAGACTTATCATTAATTTGATTAGTAATTTATAAGTGATTCAAATTCGAAACGGACTGTATGCACTCGTAAACGAAACGTAGAATTTACATGAAATTTTTGAGAGAAAAATCTTTTACCTTGAGGACGGACAAAGTCTTGTTTTGTTCCAATCCTTTTATAAATTCAAACAGAGCTGGTGGATGTATTCTGTTGTTGGTAAGATCTAGCTTACATAAAGTAGTGTTCTCTTTTAGAGCATACCCCATGGCCGTGCAACCCTCAAATCCAAAACCGTTCCAGGCAAGAATTAATGTCTCCAGTCCCTTGTTGGCCTGGAATAAAAACAAAACACAAATCGGCTTGGTGAAATTAACAATAACTTCTGTGCTCTTTTGAATGTGTAAGAGAAACACTCGAATTATTAACCGTTGTACATATGCATGTTGTGCTGACGAAAAACAGCTCTATAATGACAGCCTACATATTGGTTTCATTTGATATTTAAAAGGAAATAATTATCTTTTAGATCATGCATTGACGTAACGAGATAAATCTTTGTTATGAAATTTAACTGACCTGTAGCCCTTTGCAAAGCCCTATTGCACCATTCCCCCTGATATGATTCCATGACAGGTCCAGAAGACGGAGAGTGTCATTTGTCCCTGAGAAAAAGACGAGAACCTATGGTTCCTACTGATGTATAGTTCCTAAAATGTTTGCATGTTAGTACTAAGATGAAGATATCGTGCCTTTTAACGTAACTGTCCAATTGTTAGGGCTAAACTCAGGGAATACATAATATAAAGAAACGTTAAACTACCTAACGTGCACTTAATACATATGTCGTTATAAATTTAACATCATTTTACCTGTACACTGGGGAAATATATATTTTTTAAATGTTAAACGACTTTGATGAAAATAAGTGAAAGGAAATTTGCATTAAAATTTCATCTTATCAAGTAAAATCATTTTCTAAAATACAGCTCTTACTTAGTGCCACTCCGAGTTGTTTCCCACACTCAGCCAGCTTGTTACCACGAAGAGCAAGTTCTATGATGTTTTCACAATGCTTTGAAAAATAATAAAGAAAACTTTTTCGAAAATGAGCAACGAAACAGTAACATTAAAGTGTAATGACTTTACAGAAACTGGCTTAATTCCAGTATAACGACATTACAGAAAACGGCTACAAGACACTTATTTTTGTATAATTACATAATAAAAATGTCTATATAGATACCTTCTAATTGTATTACATTACGCAAAATGGATATACCAAACATATTCCAGCAATAATACTTTACAAAAACATGTCAGTACGGAACATATAAATGTAAGTTTACATTACAGAAAATGACTTTACAGAATAAAATCCAGTGTAACTGAGTTACAGAAAGTGGCTATACGAAACATATCCAAATATAATTACATAACAAATAATGGCTTAACCAAACATATTCCAATATGTTTAACTATTAATATTGAACGATATTATTGTCCCAAATAAAGTTCAGTTCCTCAATTTCAGCATACAGTTTTTGTTTAAATTATAAAATAATTACCTCAATTATTTCGCATATACTTTCACCAGCATTATCAGTAAAGTTATTGTCTGAAAAAACAATCAAATATTTGTCACAGAAAGCATACAGAGTTGTCAAACATTCTTTTGCAGGTTTCGTAACACGAGCAAACAAAATCTGAGTTGAAAGGAAAAAAAACTTTCAAAATGTTCTTCTATAACTGGTATCGAAAACGTTTCGATCTAGTATTGTCACTTTTATGCCACGCACAAAACCTACAGAAAACAATATCAATTCAAAACACAAAATATATGTGTCATATTGCATCAATTAGGAATAACAAAGTCATAGGGCAACAAACTATAGAGACGTTTAATGTCACATGTAATTCATTTACTTGATTTGATTAAAATTAAGCTTCGATCCTTAATCTCTATTTCATGTACTAGATTAAACTAAAATAACCAGGTTAATCCTCATTTTAAAGTATGTTTTATTTCAAACTTCTTACAGAATTTTTGCCCATAGAATATTAAAAGTACATGAATTTAACGTATGGATTGATGCTGAAAAATATACTTGTATCTTTGTTGAAGATTTGACATGTAGCTATTGTATTTTTGCAAGAGATTTGCTGATTGTCTGGCTGAACATTTTATTTTCCGGCATACCTGGATCCCCCTCCAGACCTCAAATTTTCTGCTCGATTTAAGCGGCTCACACAATTAATTTTGAAAAATCTGTCTTTATTTCAATCTTATTCCCACATGGCAAATATAAATAGTTTTATACTGAACTTTTACAAAAATAAATGCAATCCTTACCGCTGAGATCAACGTGTTTCAAGGTCCTGTTTCTTCTTATAAAGTGTGCCAGTTCTCTTAAATCTTTGCAACACAGTTCACAGCCCACAAGAGACTAAAATACATATTGTAATATTAAGTCAAAAATTAAAAATTTAAAAACAAAATCTCCAATGAAAATATTTTCTTACTACACACCTAAAGAAAGGCAATAATTATTTTATCAAAATTTGGAATTTTAACTATTTCAACTATTTATAGGCTCACAATAATTTTGTTTTAAACGTTATTTAAGGATATCTCCTAAACTTACAACTTGCGTATAACTTTATCTCCGTTCTTCGCCAGTAAAAAGTCTTTACAGATAAGCTTAAAAAAGATGAAATTTTAATACTATAAAACAACTAATCTATCAGGTTATCTATTCTTTACTATATATTCTGTTTTAATTTCTTGTACGCACGAGTTTCATGAGTGACCTATGTGCTGCTGTGAAATCGGTGACATAGGAAAGTTGATGTTTCCCCATCTTGTTGCCACCCAGATCTAAATCTTCAAGTTCGTCTGTGTCTTCAGGATTCTAGAACGGGAAAGCAGAAACAGTAGTAAGTGTTTTAAAATATTCTGTATAGAGTACTTCTAAAATTCTGCTTAATATTTCATATCTATAATCTGTATTTTATGAAAAGGTTTCTATCAAGAAACAAGCGTCTGTTGTTCTATTTCTAATTTAATGCTATAACAGCTTGAATTCAGTTTATACAAACATTCAGTGAAGATTGACTTGAAATTTCGAATAAAATATACATAAATGTAACTATGAAGACATGATGCATACATGTAACTATGAAGACATGATACATACATGCAGCTATGAAGACATGATACATACATGTAACTATGAAAACATGATATAATGAATTTTTACAGTCTTTTCATTTATAATGAAAAAATACTAGATAATGTACTAATAAGAAAACGAACTATTGCGAAAATGATTTATACACAGATGATGCCATATTTCTTATTAACAAATAATAAAAAAAACGGTAGAAATTAGTTGAATAGTTGCGAAAAGTTTTTGATGAAAAAGACACACTCACCATTTCACCATCTCCTCTGTTGACGTAAAATTCCTACAAAAAAGCAGACAATCTTACATATTTCAAATGTTCTGAAAATGAATTCTTTTACTGATATGTTAAATCGGGGTGGAGGGTTGGGTGGATGGGGGGTGCTGGGGGTCGACCACCATGACCTACTTGAATTTTTCTTTTCACATTGTGGGCTTTAGTGAATATAGATAATTCAGGTGCACCTGTGAGCTATATATAATGAGCCATTCCTATTTATTTCTGCTAACTATATAGACTGACCAGGTATTTCTAGACATTAACTTGACAAAACACCCATGACAACCGAACTCTGTCATCAGTGTTTCTTGTCTCTACTGTAACGTATTATTTGTTCGATCAGGAAGCCAACTGCAGCCACTCTTGACACATGAAGCCTGTTATCGATTTAAAACGTCACTAAAAATGATTATGTACAGTACACTGCAGATACTTTAAACATATAATGGGTATGTCGAAAAAAAAGTTTACAGAAATAAAATGTTTACAATTTTAGCTGAAAGGAATCCACATTGTTACACTATCTACTCTCGACATCAGAGGACAAACGTAACTTGTTTCTCATTAATTTTCATTGCGGTCGATAGCGATCATTGTGTTATTTAAAGCTTTGGCTTTTATTAAATGCAACGAGATTTGAATTTTACAGCCACATAATAAACAAAGATTATCATTGATCTAATTCAATAAATATTTACCTTTATAATGTTAAATTCTCGCAAGGAGATACTACACACGTGAAAAACATCTCAAAATGTTTATAGTTAAGAAAACCCGCTTTAAAGCATTTAATTCAACCCGGTTTATTTACTACGAGGATCCGTACAACATTTCACATATTTCACCATTATTTGTATCATTGACACGAAAACTGAATCGAGCTCATTATAAAACTGGACATTCATTTTGCCTGTTTAACTCAACAAGTGCATAATGGTGAATAGAGTCAACAACATTAATCTACTTAAAAAGAGAAAGAATACAGTATATTTACCAGAAGAGCTACAAAAAATGCCTTCAGTTCTTTCTTGTTGAGATTATAACCCCTAAGTGATATAACGCTTCGTCCAAACTGTCTTGACACGTTTTTCACGGGGATCTCCCCGTACTTCCGGCATAGCTTCTGGTATACTAGCGCGCCACGATTTATAGGTTTTGACACCGGTTCCTTTGATTTTGGAGTAGATGATTCTTCCTCATCTGTTATAAAGAAATTATACCAAAGTTTTTACAATAGCTGCTGAATATTTTGCTTTGAATAATATGCAAACGTGGATTAAACAAGACGGAGTAAACAAGACAGAGTAAACAAGAGAGGGTAAACAAGAAGGGTAAACAAGACTAGAGCAAACAGGACGCATATTTAATCACGAAAGCAAAGTTTGTCAATGTTATTCGTATTTTTTATCAAATAACTTATTTAAAAATTTACCTTTAAAACAATTTTCTTAAGCTTAATATGAAAATTATTCTAGTTGATCTAAACATGTATATATGATATCCGAAAATGGATATTGCTTTACTTCTATTAAGAAACTGTGTTGATATGTACCATCAGTACTATCAAAGAAATATTCATCCTCTGGGTCGAACGATTTGGATTTGACCTTGCTGAGCCGAGAACCATGTAATCTAGCCGGAACTGTGAGGTCAAGATGAGAGGTGAACCCGTTCCTGTATGGCGTCTTTCTGGGTGAATCTATAGCGACCCGAGTGGTCTTCCTGGAGAGGAGCTGGTTTCGAAAATCCTCGTTCGTCATTTTATCCTGGAAAATGTTGATGTGAATTAAAGTCTAGTGACGTAGCGAATGGATTGTGCCCACAATAATAATCACACAAGTAATTATACAAAAGAAAGGGCTTCCATCGAACATAATTTCATTGTTATGTAGATATGCAAGCTATCAGGGAACCTTCGTTACATTTATCTAAAATTATCCACAATTTACTGTTTGTTAAACTATTTTCCAATAAAAAAACAATAGTGAACGTAAAGTGTATTCGCATTCCATTGAATTACATGTAATAACCACATTTCTTTTTTCATGAATAATTTGTTTTAGATATTTATCAGTTTGCAGCTCAGAGTAATTAGATAAAATAGTAACAGTGATTTTCAACTATTTGCTATCTCATATATGTACTTTAAGTCTTGTTTGTAATGAAACGCTTCCAACATACTTACTTAATAATTCATAGACCAAAATATTACACACACGCACGCGCGCACGCACGCACGCACGTAATAGAAGAATAAAAAAATGATGAAAATCTTAGAAATCAAGAATTTGAATCATCATTCTGATTCCGTAAAGGTGATTTTTTGTATGGTATTAAAACATTTGATATTCATAGATTCTTACCTGAAAGCGATGCCCAGCTTCTATAATTTATTAAACAGAACAAAATCCGAAAAAAAAAATCGTCACATTCTTTTTACTAAAATTTCACCTGTATGAGTCCAGTTATATATTTGATCAGTTCAATTGCGTCTTTATATTACATTTTTATTAAACTATTAAAGCACCTTTTATCATTAGCTGAATTAATTTCATGACCGTCACCTGGTTCTAGATCAAGTAGCCAGTTATACGAGTTGTTACGGAGTGATCTATCACTTTTATAATATCTTACCAAAGACCATGCGATTTATTCAGATTAACCTAATCCTTTATGTCTTAATCTGTCCTAATAAGGTGCTCATGTTAAACAAAAGTATGTCGAGAAACAAGTAGCACTCTAGATAACTGAACATCTTTTTAAAACCTTTCATCCCAAATGATTATCCATAGTTTTGATTACAAATAAATCTAAATGTCACCTATAAATGTCAGTTCATAGAACATACATATTACCAAGACATTCGCGGTTTTTTACTATGAACAGAAATAAAGTTATATCCAACATAGTTAGGCTTGCACAACATACCGTAAATGATTTAAGAATGTCTAAAAAGCCTCAACACTAACACAAAGCTTTGTTAGACAGATATTCCATTACTGGCGCATTTGATCGACGTGTGTATGAGTTTATATAATTACCACATTTTTTTTTACTCTTTTTTGACCAAAAGATAAGTGTTAACTGTAAAATATCTCGGAAGGAAAATTATATATAACGACAGTGCTGTAAATGCAAATGAAGTATTTTAAATAGGAACGGTAACTTCTCTTTAAATGAATGATTGCACCCAGTTTTCTAAATGGAAAACAAATGCAGTATATTATACATATCAAAAATAAGGAAACTATCTGAATGTATACCTTAAAAAAGATTATGGTAACGTAGATAGATAGATTGCAAGATACTACAAACTTTTATGATATATACCACGTTTTTTCCCCATTGAAATGTTTATGTGAGCAAAGCATAATTACATAGATCAACTTTCCAATTATAGGCAAATAATTGGTTTAAGGTCAATATTTGAAAATACTTTATTTTCATAAATTATCTTGTTTACAAATAGTTTCATGTTTAAGATTTTGTTCAATATCACTGATTGTGGCTTACGGTTTTTTCTTTGTTAATGTCAAGTCCATTTTCAATAAAGAGCTTACTAATGGAATGCCTACTTTTCCCCATTATGTTTTTTCCTTGTAGTTTCAGATTTCAGCTAGATCTGCTCTTTTTGGCACAAGAAAAACAACATTCTGTTTAGTGGAGGTTTATTCAGTGTTCAAACTTAACAAGATGCAAATCAACTAAATCTGAAGTAGCAATATACTTCTCAGTTTAAATGATAACTTCATTAAAGAATGCGCAAGACATAAAAGATATTTACCATATTCAAATGTTTAATAGGAGGAAAAAAACCTATTTTTCACTTAATATGTATTGGTAATGAGTTACACATCAGACAAAATGAAATTGTTAACATTTTTAGTGTCTCTTTGACCTGAAATATAACTTAAACCGTGAGAATATTTAGATAGTTTAACAATCCAGGATTCAGCGGTTGAGTACATCGCCCACCTCTCGATAACATGGAAAACAATCTTCAACACTTTAAGCTTAGGTGTATAAGATTTATATTTTTATTATTTTTTATTTATATTTTTTCTTGTTCGGCGATTATTATCAACACTGGTAACTTGGTTAAACACACACACACACACACACACACACTATTGTTTTGAACATAATTTGCATATGTTTATTAGATATATTCAGTAATTTGCTTATACCATAAGTTAATTGATATATTACCTAATGTTACTACTGATCGTAATTTGTTATGATCATGCTTATCTTCATGCTGAAATGTCGGATACAAGTTAAAATCAATAGAAAGATAACTAAAATATTTATCTGTTCTAATTCAAATCAGTTTTCATCTAACACTTGGGTTAATAAAAATCGAATTGTGACCCGGTTATTTACTCATTTATTTCGCTTTCCTACGGTGACAAGGATTTCAACATTTGATAAATTACACAACAGTTAAAACTTGCAAATCTCTCGCAATCTTTGACCTTATCAGATCGGAAATTTATTCTTATGACTTTACAATTAAACGCCTTTTAAAATCAATGAGAGGTTAACAGGAGGCATTTATTACCTGAAATGTACATTAGTACTTTGTTACAAACGCACAACTCTATGATTCAGATCTCAGACATCTTTCCTGAAAATTGCAATGGAAGCTCGAGGAAAGGGTTTACTGTTCGTTATTAGGTGCCTACTCACGTCTGAAACATAGTTGACCAATGAGAAATTTGGCCCTGGTATTATGTAAAACTAACTTTAGCTCGCCCACTGCGCAGCATAAAAAAGCAGGGAACCAGGGAACACCGTCACAAACTGTTATTTGTTGTAGAGCTCCTATCAGCACCGAAGATCTGATTTTTATAGGCAGTTCTACCATTCCGATGTTAGCTGGACGAAGGGCAAAAACACGTAAACAGAGCGCCACACGACAATCATGAATAATTTTCAACCATCCGCCAAGGTGAAAACACGACGAAACGATAGTTTTTAGCTACGGGAGGCGAAAACGTAACAGAATAGCGGTTTGCCGTGCTTTCGTGTTTCCTCTCCGTTGCCTGAAAATGCGATAGCTACTCTGTCGTGTTTTCGCCGTGCGCGGTTAAAATGCGAAAAATACTGAATTGTCGTGTTTCGCCTCAGGTGATGCGAAAATTCTAAAAATTGGAAATTTGAAGGCGAAAATACGACAAACGTTGCGCTAGCGTGAAAAGTTTGTCACGTAGCATCCTGGTTTTTTTCCTTTTATGGCCCTTTCGCCTCGCCAACAGCAGAGCAAAGCACACGACCACGTAAACTCGGCTCACGTGAATTAGCTTTGACCTTAACCCTGACATCTTTAATGCACAGGTGATTGCATCACAAGTACAAAATGTAATCAGCAAGCGTGTGACTTTTTGCCTGTACTGAAGATCCTGTCATCAGTGTTTAAATATCCGTCTGTTTTGCGTTTGTTTTGATTCCCCTCCCCCTTCCTCGTGAATTGGGGTATATTTTCATGATTAGTCTATTTTTAGAACAGTTATAGTTTTCATCAATCAACTCGCGGAGTGACTTAAAATTTCATTTGTTAAAAATAATGAAAATCAGAATCAAGGTGACGTGCTTGCGTCGAAAGCTCTGTTTTGTTTTTTCTTTGAAAAGCTTGCCTAAAAAATCATGTACAGTACCTTTAGACAATATGTAAAACAACGCTTCTAAGAAGGATAATCCAACTTATGACGCGAAATATATTTACTTGAATTATGTCCCTTATGTTTAATAGCATTTACATCCTGGTTTAACTTTTTCACGGAAAAGATCTCGTGTATTTAATTTCCGTGTACACAATTTTAAGGAGCAGAGGTATGTACGACAGTTTTAATAGTATATGCTAAACAAAACTAACGAATTTCGTAATGTGTTTTTGTCTTTATTTAATTTTTATGGATCTACTGTCCGCAATAAATAAGTACGTTTGTATTTTGTTTACTTTCGATTCTTTTGTCTGTGAATTTTAAACTGCATTAAAAATCTTGATCTACATTTTATTTATTTCAAGTGGCATGTATTGTTGAGACAGTTTAATACTAGTAACAGGTATCACAGACAAAGAGAACGGTTGTCTAGTGTTTGAGTTACTATAGTCGCCTAGTGCCTTTGCCTTCATAGTTTTAGATGGTAAATATATGTTCTTACTTATTTGTTTATATAAGGGAGTCAAATATTTTTAAACTTAAACACTTTATTATCGACACAAATAGATGTCAGGAAATAAAAGAAGTACGGGAAAGTTGAAAACTCAAATGCAGCCGGAATCAAAGAACAAAGCAGATGGACTAAATGAGGTCAGTCTATGTTAATCAACCTGCACCAGCCTGAAATTCAATGATTTGCAATCGGCTTTGACTTTAGTATAGAATGAGTATTTATATATATATATATCAACTCTCTCGATTTCTAGATAAAAGTGCGTCTGTTATTAATGATGCACTATTCAACAGAAAAAAAAACTCACTTCTAACATATTTTCAGTTCATACTACATCCTATAAATTGAAACTATGTGCAATAAACACCACAAATTTTACTTGCAAAGTCAACTTCTGATAATCCAAAAAGTGGAGGACAAATACAGACGGACCTTCAAAGCAGTGACTTACTGGGAGAAAATACCGTCAGATCGCCAGAAGAGTCGCGAGGGAAAAAACGAAAGCTTTCTCATGACAGAACAACAGGACATACCAGTTATGTCGAAGGGGACGTGAAACAGTGTGAACGATGTAATGAAAAGGACGAGGAAATTGCAAGGTAGTAAACAATGGAATGAATATACACTTTCTCTAAATTATCAATTGGATTAGAACTAATTTTTCAGTCATACTTATATTAAAAGTTTGATATTCGGTCAAAGAAAATATTAATATATGGTTGCGTTCTGCTGAAACGTTTTACAAGCAAAGTTTGAAGTGAAGCACGTTTAATATGTTTTTTCTTTGGCATCATCTACGTGTTAAATCATGTAGAAAATGCAGACACTTAACACTTAAGCAGCTGAGCAGTTACAACATATTTTGCTTGTTTGTGGTTGTTCAGAGTAGATTTTACTTTCTTTTCCTTGAAACTGCGCACACAAGTATGATCTAATATTGTGACAAAATTTACATTTTCAGGCTGAGGGAGGAATTATCGCGTATATCCATTGAAGATTTTGACAAGATAAAACTTAAGTATGAGGAGGAAAAACGTTTGAAAGAAGAAGCTTTAACAAGGTATTGGATGTGTTCATATATGACTTTGACATGCTTGAGTTTCTGAATTTAAACATGGTCATTGCAGAGAACTTTTTAAAATTTCTGTGAAAAAAAAATCATTTTACCTGTTTCATTTAAGGTTGAGCGCGATTGCCTCTAGTCGTCTCCGGGATAACAATCCAAACATTGCGGATCTCAGTGACCAAAACAGACCTACTAAAATAGGCGAGAAGTTTTCAGAGTTGTACGACAATCAGTGGACGGATGCTTTTGATGCCCTGAAGGATAGCATGAGCGAAAGGGAAATCATAGACGTACTCTTAGATATTCTTATGGTAAACATCATTCAAACAAATCAGGTTATTTTAGTAAATATATTTTAAAAGTTCCATATAAGATTTTATTATGGATAGACATGACACTGCCGAACACGCTTCAAAGAATTCTTAAAGACCCATGTGCATAGAATGATGATAAAAAAATAAGTACGTTTTTATTTCGTTTTCAGAAGTCGTACCAACATTGTAAGGCAATTGCCATTGACAACTACTTCGAGAAGGTCCAGCGTTACATAGAACTTCCACTACAGGTACGTTCAATAAAACCAGCTTGAAAAACAGAAATGTCTTAAAACGATTAATAAATGAATAAATAAACAAGCATACGTTTCAAAAGAAGCATTACATGGAAAATTTACAAAGATCTATTCTTGTTTCAGGATAAAATATCACCTTCGGCGGAGCTAGTGCTTCCAGATCCACTTAAACAGCAAATCAAAGAGTTCCGAAAATCACGAGCTGTTCATGTTATCAAGGACGTGGAAAACGTAATTGCTCTATTTCATTTGTCTGGATGGATGCATAACCCGGAGATGTTTATGAATTAATTAACATTGAAATCTCTCTTTTTGATTCTTTATTTCGGGTTACTGGCAACTTTTGAAGTAGATCTACATTTATTTTTGTAATAAAATACCGTGAGTATTCCTCATAATGAACAAAGAAACAAGCATTCAGCTTTCCAATACCTTCTTATGTCTAAAATTACCATAGAACCAGAATATAAATCTGAATCTCAATTATTAACACATAACTGTTTGTTATTTCTCCTATTTGAAAAAGTTACAGCTTGTTCATTCGTTCTAGAACATGATCATTTTATAGACTTTTACATGTTAACTGAACAGAACTTATTTAAAGATAGAATCTACTTTTAGCGGTTAAATTTGTTTTTTCTTTTTCATTTTCAGGCAGTAAAAGATAAACTGGAGTCATCACATGAACACTTGGAGGAAGTGAAGAAGTATATCTCGCTCTGTGTGGAAGTCTCTTGGTTGATGGTAGTTCAGGATCCGCCTCTTGTCCTTAGTACCGAAACACCGCCCGCATTCAACACAAACATGTACCGGGAATATACCAAACGCGGGCGCTATATTGAATACGTTGTCTGGCCGGCATTGCTACTGTGCGAGGGAGGGACTTTACTGTCTAAAGGTGTTGCACAAGGATCCAGTCGTAAACCATAGAAGTGACAAAAGTTCTTCTTGGTGTTTCTTAAGATTTTAAAGAACAAAACTGATATGAATACCCATTTTCATAATTACACATTTAGGAAATATGTAGATTCATGGACTGCATTGTAATTTATGTTTGTCTGGTAAAGACTTATTACTTCATCACCATTACTTGATCAGCACTATTGTCCGCATTTGTAATACATGAACACGATTTGTTTCTTGCACGTTAAAGTCTGTATATAATCAAATTATGGTAATTATCATTATATAAACTCTAATAATAATCAGCATACTACACACAACTCCCATTATCCTCTCAAATACAAAGCCTGTACTTGTTTATCTCCAGATAACAATTAGCTGAGATTTGAATAACTTGTTTTATTCTGGAATACTTCTTTTTTTAAAACTAACTCTTACCCCCTTTATCAGATTAACCATATCTAATGGCTCATTTAAGACCCATTCATTTTCCTTTCAAACCAATAAAAGATTGATTTCTGAAAACTAGTCTTTTATCATTTTTATAAGGAGACAAGTTTTAAATTGCTCTTACGTTTATGAGGATATTGAGATGTGACACAGTGCTACATAAAGTCTCTGCCTCAGGTCATTAAGAAGAAAGTGTAATTCATGCTCTACCTCATTGCGTCCACACTGTCTGCACACTCTGTCAACTAATTGTTCACCAGTGAAGCGTCCAGTTTCAACCCTTAAAGGGAGACACCGCATCGATGCCATGATTGATCGTTCGCTTCTTGATAAGTTTCACATATTTTCATAACTACATTGTAAAAGTTTTTAATTTCTAAGTTTGGGAGAAAAAATCAGTTTTTTTTCTGGCCAGGTATCTGCATACCAACGGAAGAGTCTCTGTTATCTTCTTCCAGTTTATTAACAAAAACGTTAGGTTAATTGATATACTAAAAACGTTACTCATTTCTGAACACCAGTTACAACTGACGTTTGCATGAGCATAATTGCATTCAAAAATATTTTTCGTTAGTCGCATGTTTTCAAAAGAAATAAGTCTATTCCAAAGTCTAACTATATTTACCCATCTCCTATGTGAAGTCGTAAGCCAGCCAGTTTTGGTGGGAACCTATGAACACCCAACGAAAAACGAATAGCCTTTTTTAGCACCATGTCAATAGCCAGCTGTGGCTTAAAGCCGCACACTGAGGAGTTATAGTCTAGGACTGCAATAACACAAGCATTACAAAGTTTTTCAAAGGTAGATAATCCAAACTCTTTAGTGCTGCTAACTTTTGTGCATATACCACCCAGTGTTCGTCCTGCGCCAACAGAAAGATGGTGATTTTCACCGTATTACAAAGTTCAAAGTTGAACCTTTATCTGAATGGTCTGACCATTGTGCATAACCTTTTAATATTTTTTGTAATTACGATGTGATTATCCTGCCGAAGTATCAAAAATATGAATATCGAATAGTCGGACGAAAATAGAGAGACTTTTAGACGGTCTTTAATAGGTAAATTGCCAATACTTAATGGCATTATTAAAAAATTAAGTGTAATAGAAATTCTATAAATCACGAAAGTATTTAATGATGTATCACTTCCACTTTTTAGTAAGTGCACTTCTGCTAATCCAAACGGGCCAAAACCCTAGGAAGGTGTAAGTAAAATTGCTGAGTGGTTGACCACCATGCCGTGAGGCAAAGTCGCTCAATCACAATGCCTTATACACATATAATAAATGTAAGTCGGTTGAAAATAGACTAAATATGCTTAGCAGGAAGTTTGTCTATAAGAATCTAGTCAAACTTAAAAGAAGAAAATTTGAGTATCAATAAATAAAAGACATCGAAAAGATGCGTCACTCAGAGCCAGAGCATTTTTTGGAAACTTTTTAATAAGACGAAAAGGAAACCTCGTTGTGAAATTTTCATTTCTGATATTTATAAATGGTCTTGACAATGATTTGAAAAAAAAATGCATTTAAAGAGAAACAAAGCGTGGGAAATCGATTGTCCGATTAAAAAGTATTCTATCGAAAGTTTCGATATCATTTCATCTCATTTAGTTGATTTATTCAATGCTGTTTTTAATTCTGGCCACTTTCCTACACAATGGACTAACGTTATTATTGTACAAGTATTTTTTAAAAAAGAAAACGACCCGTGCGACGTTCATAACTATACAGGAATTATCCTTGTAAGTTGTTTATCAAATATTTTCGCTAGTGTTTTTAACAAAAGAATTACAGATTGGGCAGAAAAAAGCAACACTGATGCACAGTTTGGATTTCGTAAGGGTCGTTCAACTGGTGCTGCAATTTTTTGTACTAAATGCTGTTATACACAAAATACTCAGTGAGATGGGCCGTCTATACTGTTAATGGTAGACATGAAAAGAGCATCTGACTCTGTTTATTTAAATGGGCTCTGGTGGAAATTACACAAATAAGATATAAATGATAAATTACTTAGAATGAGAAAGGACATGTATTCACATGTTAAAGTGTATATTAAGAGCTGCAATATGTACCCTGGATATTTTGAATGTGCAATAGGTTTAAAATAAGGGAAGGTTATGTCTCCTATATTATTTTCATTATTTGTAGATGATCTGGAATTGGTTTACAAGATAAAGAGAAAAGTGGTCTAAGTCTAAATGATATAACCTTTATATTAGTGCTCTCTGCAGACGACATGGTTATACTTGCTGATTCTGTTAACAAGCCGCGAAATCCCCTTGACCTACTGTTTGTCTATTGTAATAAATGGGGTCTGGAGGTAAATATTGAAAATACTAAAATAATTGTTTTTCATAAACGTGGTCCAGTGCAAATAAATGACCAATGGTTTAATGGTAGTCAAGAAATTAAAATTGTTGACAATTTCAATTATCTTGGCACAGTGTTTAATTATAAGGGTTCTTTTGTACTTAACAGAGAAAGGGCCTAAAACGCCAGATGTTTTGATGCTAAACATAAAAGGACTTGAACTAAAACCTAGTGTAATCTGTCAGCTATTTGACTCGTTTTTTTGGTGCTACGTTGAATTACGGATGTGAAATATGGGGTTTTGGGAAATCTAAAGAGATTGAACGCATACATCTTAAATTTTGCAAACATTTGTTAAATGTTAAAACTTCAACGCATACATCTTAAATTTTGCAAACATTTGTTAAATGTTAAATCTTCAAGTGGCAGTATGGGTGTGTTTGGTGAACTGGGTCGATTCCCATTGTATATAAATAGATATGTTCGTATCATTAGATACTGGTGCAAGATAATGTCGTCTTTAAATATAAAGATTACAGAATTATATGAGCAACTTTTTCTCTGTAAAATTCGAAGTAATAATTGGGCATTCGTTGTCAAAACTCTGCTAGATAACTATGGTTTTTCATATGTCTTGAATGAACCCAGAGTCGTCGTCGATTTGAATAAGTTTAATTTTCTTTTTAAAGAAAGAATTTTAAATCTTTTAAGCAAAACTGGTACCAGAAAAGAGTAGAAAGTAAAACGCTTTAATTTTATAAACAATATAAAGGTAGCTTGTTATTAGAAAAGTATTTGCATGTCAGTTAAATTTAGGTATACTTTTACTAAGTTAAGATTATCCTCGCATGCACTAAATGTTGAAACTGGTCGCCATAGTAAAAACAAAATAGAGAACAGCGCTATGCCCCGAATAACTTCTTGGAGAGCAAGGCTACTAGTCTCAGAGTGAAACATGTCATTCGTAACACGCGAGAAAATATAACGTTTCTTATCTTGGACCGTTTTCCTACAGTCTGATGTCGAGTGGTCAATGTAAGACGTTTTAAATTCATTTACTGAAAATGCATGATCTGGTGTTCTAGACCGGTCACCCAACAAATGATGCAAGTTGTTAGAGTCAATAATATCTTGGCATGAGATAATTTGGAAATTTGTGCATGCCGACATTACCTCATGCGGTAATCTACAACAGAGCGACCCCGGTTAGAAATAAACGTGAAACCGTCATTATTTGTATCAAATCTTCCATTCAGAGTAAAAACTTAGCCCCGGATAGAAACTCGATCAATTCGTTACCATGCTGGTTTGTGACAAAGTCTATTATAGTTCTTGAAGGAATATCATCTAAGTCGCTTGAGACATGCGATATAAAGGTTATTCTACTGTTATAATCTGTTATAGCATCTGCATCATAACAAACATATATTTGGGAGTGAATCTGAGCGAAGAACGCCTGCGCATCACGTTCCCAGCTTGATAGTTCAGGTGACTATCCAAATATCTCGCCCACCTGTTTATCTATTATTTCTTTATCAAAGTTCATACAAAGTTCATCTTTCACCAAGAACCCTACTCCACTAGATGGTTTAGGTGCACGAATATGAATTCTTCCACGATTCAACCAAAACCAGTTCCAAGCGTCTACATGTATGCTATCTGTACCAGACAAGTGAGTTTCATTAATACTCAGTATGTCCGCCCCGCATTTATACATCAAGTGAGTTCTAAGCTTATTATTTTCATCCTCAAACATTAATGTGTACAACCGTGACGGACTCATCGGGACGGTCGTATTCCTACGGAGCATCGTCATTCACCTCCATATTACCTGTTTGTCTTGGCTGCCTATGAGACCAAATCTGTCCGAGAGCATTCACATTGTATTTCCTGACTTCAACATTCCAAGAAGTTATGTTCCATTTCAACAGAAATACCCAACTTTTAAAGGAAAAAGTCTGCAGTTACCCTGGAACACCGCACAGTATCAATTGGCTCATAGAAACTTTGTTTGTGCATCGCTGTTTAAAATTTAATGTGCATGAAGTCATCGTGCCAGAATGATTGTTTTGGTTTAAACATATTTTATTCGTCATTATCATCTTGAGTTCACAAAGTACAAATAATTGTTTTATGATGTGCTTTTCATATTTTGTGAAATGGAATTGTTATATCGTCTAGTAGTTTCGACAGTTGGTAAAGTGCAATTGACATACCGTGTTGATGATTTCAAATGTTGCGTTGTACTTTAATTACTTCGCGATGTGATCTGTATTGCGTGACGTGTGAATGTTATATAGCCTAAAAGTTTCAAAAAATGGTTAAGTGCATTGACATACCGTGATGTGGATTTCAAATGTAGTAAAGTATTTAAATTACGTCGTGATGTAAAGTGGAATTCTTATATCGTCTGTTTGTTTCAATAGATTATGATATGCAATTGACAAATGGTGATGTAGATATCAAATGTCGTGAAGTGCTTTACTTATTTCTTGATGTGGCCTCATTATTTCGTCAAAACGATTTGTTTGATAGTCTGGTAGTTCCAGCAGATGGTGATGTGCAATTTACATAGCATGATGTGGATTTCAAATGTTGTGAAGGGCTTACTCACGTCGTGATGTGATCTGTATATATCGTCTAGCAGTTTCAAAAGCTGGTGAAGTGCAATTGACATATTTTGATATCGATTTTAAATGTCGTGAAGTGCTGTTTTTACTTCAAAATGCGATTTGATATTATATACAGTGTTATTGCTATATTGTCTTGTAGTTCCGACAGATGCTGAAGTGCAATTTGGATTTCAAATGTCGTGAAGTGCTTTACATTCTTCGTGATGTGATCTTTCTGTTTCGTGAAGTGGAATTGTTATACAGTCTAGTACTTCAACAGATGGTGAAGTGCAATTGACATGTCGTAATTTGGATTTAAATGTCATGAAGTGCTTTGCATACTTCGTGATGTGATCTTTGTACTTCGTAAAGTGGAAGTGGTATACAGTCTAATACTCCAATAGATGGTAAAGTGCAAGTGAAATATCGTGATGTGGATTTCAAATGTCGTGAAGTGCTTTGTATACGTCGTGATGTGAACTAATTCTTGAAGTCGATGTTTTTATCGTCTAGCAGTTTGGACAGATGGTGATGTGCTGTTGACAAGTCTTGATGTGGATCTAAAATGTCGCAAAGTGCTTTACTTTCTTCGAGATGTGATCTTTGTATTTCTAGAAGTGGAATGTCATATCGTCTAGTAGTTCCAATAGATGGTTAAGTGCATTTTGTGAAGTTAATTTCTTATGACTGTTTACTAGATATGATCTGGTGTGTTTTTTCTTAATAGCGTTTAGTGCAATTTCCGGTTAAGTGTTTTTTTGTGATTTCCATATTGTAGTTAACAAATTTTTGATCTAATGAATTCGCAGACTGATAAAACTACAACAACTAATAATCGACTATGTATACAATTTTTGAATAATTTAGGTAGTTTTATTACCTCAATTGTAAAACAGCATTGTCAGTATTTAATGTACCGTACATTATTCCTACTAACAGATATTTGAACATCAAGACTTATAAATGCATTTCAACATTTGTTGGAACTACTACACGAATTTTTCTTAACGAAAATATTAAGATCACATCCCGTAGTATTTCAAGTTCTACAGGACATTTGAAATCCACATCACCATGTGTCAAATGCACTTCATAAACTTCAGAACTACTAGATGTTGTAACAATTACACTTCAAGAAATGTACAAAACACAAGAAAGTAAGTAAAACACTTCACGATATTTGAAATCCACATCATGATATATCAACTGCACTGCATCATCTGTTGAAACTACAGGATTATATAAAAGTTACACTTCAAGATATAATTAGAATACATCATGAAGTAACTATAGCCCTTCACGACATTTGAAATGCACATGACGATATATCAAATGCACTTCACCATTTGCTGGAACTGGACGACATTACAATTCGACCTCAAGATTTTCGTGACGCAGATCTATATGTATGTTCTAATTCTTTGTATTGTTTTATTTGTTATACACTATAGCATGTGGAACGATTAGAGTTGCCCCCCACCCCTCCCTTTTATTATGATCCTTATCAACGGACAACCGCCCCTTTGATTTCTTTCTATGGGCCTACAAGTTGAAAAAAGATGGCAACGCCCCTGACAACCGGCTTTATTAGCCAACAACAGAGGTTCAAAAGCCTTTTGACTGGATGAATATACCTCAGGAAATAGGAATTATAAGGCGACTGTGTACAATATTCTAAACATTCAATACAAACAGGATGAAATGACAAACTATTCTAGCATGCCAAAGCTACCTCCGTAATATATTTATAAAATTGTTCTATCAACTTATTTCGTAATGTGTTCTTCATATGTCATGAAGTGATTGATCTTTATTGTTTGTGTAAAGAAATTATTATATTTTCTTGTAGTTCGACAGTTCAACGGTTAAGTGCAATTCACATATCGTGATTTCCTGAAGTACTTTTCTTATTTTGTGATGTAATACTTATATCATTTTTGTTTTCGCACGTATCAAATTTTCGCTTTATTTGCCAAAATTAGAAACAGCGAAAATTTAATCCAAGAATTTTTTGTTTTTCAGTAGTAGATGGGCTTCTCACATTTCTACCGGTGTAATTATATTTACCTGTGTTAAAAAACAATATCAACTGTATCAACATCTAATTAAGTCTTCTAATGCACTGTAGGCAGAATTAAGCTGTCTTTCATATAATCTTTTATGCTAAATCGACATCTTTACCGATATTCATTGAACGTTTTCTCTTTTCATTGAGCAGTTTTTACAAAAACAAAGATGGAAAACGCAAAAATAACAATCAGACGCAGAAAATCGCTAAAATTAGATTCACTAAAATTTAATTTTGACCAAAATTTTGACTGAATTCGTGATGTAATTTGAATATTTTGTGCAGTGGAATTGTTATATCGTCTACTATTTTCAAAAGATGGTGAAGTGCATCTGTCATATTGTGATGTGGATTTAAAAGGTCGTGTAGTACCTACTTATTTTCCATCGCTAATCCGTTAGAACGCAACAAAATTTAAAACCAATTTAGTACCTCATGTAGTCGTTATAATTTCATACTATGTCTAGCATGCATTCGAGAAGATGCGATTAACACAGCTTTAAGATGTACAGTCAAGAAGGAAATGTTGTTTTATTTCGAAATTACTTAATGCACATCTTTTCCACGCTTATTGCATAATATACCGCTTAGCCAGCCTCTACATGCTTGCATACGATAACGCTGTTGTGTAACCTACATTCTAAACTTATCTCGAAACTTAAAACTCGGTGCACAGTTTTATTTACACATACATGATTTCCTGTTTATTATTCCCTTTATCTAGTTATTAAGCGGTAGTGGATGAAACTAACGTTTTCTTATATTTTATACGGGAAATAATAACAGAACTGGTAAGTTACAGACTTACCACATTATAAAAGTGTCTAATTTGTTTTCTTTAGTGCCTTTCTGCATGAAGTTATGCATGTTTAATAATACATGTAGCTCTATTTGACGTTTCTTTTATACTTGTATCTGTAGATTGCAGGTTAATCTGTGACATGAACATGAGACCAAACTATTAATATACTACTTTTAAATAATAGGGTCATGTATCAGCAACTCATAGTTATAAAGCTTTGTATGTTTACTTGTAATATGTTATGTAAAAGGTTTATAAGCAACGACAACAACCACAACAGCTGTATTTGTGTTTGACCTTCTTCTCTAGCCAATCAGAAAGCAAAGATATCTAGATTTAAATTATATTAGAAGTAGTCTGTATTAATATTTCTACTTGACTTCTTCATACAGTTACAGTTTTTACCTTGGGAAATGGGCAATTCCATAGGAAGTGATAAAAGACGAAAAAGGGGCTATCATTTACCGACAATGGATAATGAAATACCGACAAGATACGACAATATACCGGAAAATGAGGAACTACCAACAAGAGGCAATGATTTTCAGGAAATGAATGATGAAATACCGACAACAAGCGATGAACCGCCATTAAAGAAGAGGAAACTTTCAAATGGAGAAAGTATGCCTGCTAGTTATGAAGAACTCGTCCAAATATGTCAAGAAAATGATAGTGATATACAACGGTTACAATCCGAAATGACGAGGTATCGTTAGATCACAGGAGTTTCAAATTCTATCATTAAACTTGTGATATTGTAAAAATTATACCCTCTATATAATAAAAAAACACAGCGAATGCAACGCCATTTCCCCACCACATACACATCGGCCCGAATTATACGAACGGAACAAAGAGTGGTAACAACCTAGCGAGCCTCCTCGATAAAGAACACTTAACAAATTACGCTCATTTCCTGATTTTAAAACTTGTCGTCGAAGCCATTCGTTGACGTCACACCAATCTCAGCACTCGAAAATCACGGTGCCGATACCACGTGACTTCGATGGGTATGTGTGGGTGTACAAAATGTAAACAAAACGTCGATTGAGGTAACATTTTTTTACGATATTTTTTTAAATACATCATAATTTTTCATCGGATAGAGTTGAGGGCCCGCTCCCTTTGGTAACACAAACTGTCCCCAAATGTTTCTCGCAAATATTTTGTAGTTTTTTAATAAAGTGAAACGGCGCGTTTTAAATTGCTAAAACTGAGATGATATGTGTGGAAGCATATCTTAAAAACGATGCTAAATTCACTTTTATTGTTTGTTTAAGAAACCTATTATATGACCGGAGCGAACTATATTTGATACAGAATAAACATTGTGTGTGGAATGCATTTAATTCAACAAGTGAACAAAATAATGCCAAATAATTCAAAAGAGATATGTGTGGAATAGGTTTTTAAAATGACATGTGTGGAAGCAATATTACAACGTAACCACTATCAACATGGTTTTCGGCAAGAAAAACATTGTTGCACAACATCAAGTCGGCGCAGAAGATTCTGAAGACGCGAACATATCGGATTCATGAAATTTTACACATACAGACTATTTAAATAACTGCAGAATCGTTAGTGCATTTAATAGACCATCTGTGAGTGGAATTCGTACTCATGCCGCCTCGATCATAGGTCGTATTTTAAGGGATCGCGTGTTAAGAAAATGTTGATCAGTATCAAACATGATCATTTTCATTTTCATACCGATGAAGCATTTCATCAGCTCTTCAGGTTAATAGCTTAGTTTTTATTTCAGTTATTTCTGTTCAGTGAAACGACATGATAATAAGGAAAGATTAATTGTCAATAACAACTTGTACACGTTTTTTGCTATACTTTTAATAATATCAAATATTGTCTGAGCGCCGACTGATAGAATCGTATAACAGCATAATAACATAAAAATTGTTGCACGGAAAAACTGTATTATGCTGTTATACGATTCTATCAGTCGGTGCTCAGACAATATTTGATATTATTAAAAGTATAGCAAAAAACGTGTACAAGTTGTTATTGACAATTAATCTTTCCTTATTATCATGTCGTTTCACTGAACAGAAATAACTGAAATAAAAACTAAGCTATTAACCTGAAGAGCTGATGAAATGCTTCATCGGTATGAAAATGAAAATGATCATGTTTGATACTGATCAACATTTTCTTAACACGCGATCCCTTAAAATACGACCTATGATCGAGGCGGCATGAGTACGAATTCCACTCACAGATGGTCTATTAAATGCACTAACGATTCTGCAGTTATTTAAATAGTCTGTATGTGTAAAATTTCATGAATCCGATATGTTCGCGTTTTCAGAATCTTCTGCGCCGACTTGATGTTGTGCAACAATGTTTTTCTTGCCGAAAACCATGTTGATAGTGGTTACGTTGAAATATTGCTTCCACACATATCATTTTAAAAACCTATTTAACACATATCTCTTTTGGATTATTTGGAATTATTTTGTTCACTTGTTGAATTAAATGCATTCCACACACAATATTTATTCTGTATCAAATATTGTTCGCTCCGGTCATATAATAGGTTTCTTAAACAAAGTATAAAGGTGAATTTAGCATCGTTTTTAAGATATGCTTCCACACATATCATCGCAATTTTAGCAATTTAAAACGCGCCGTTTCACTTTATTAAAAAACTACAAAATATTTGCGAGAAACATTTGGGGACAGTTTGTGTTACCAAAGGGAGCGGGCCCTCAGCTCTATCCGATGAAAAATTATGATGTATTTAAAAAAATATCGTAAAAAATGTTTTGTTTACATTTTGTACACCCACACATATCCATCGAAGTCACGTGATATCGGCACCGTGAAATATATTAGATTTTTTTATTTTGGGATAAAATTGTTGTTATATTGCATTTGTTTTTAAATAAATTTATAATTAAGGTTATATTAAACATTTGATAAATTTCGGTTCGGATAATTAAATACAAATAAACAAAACTGTGAAAACCCATCAGAGACGTCACTCTCACATCTGCCATGTTTATTGTTATCGGTGTGAAACCACCAAATAGATTCCTTCTTTATTCTATATAAAATTCATAAAGTTCACAGGACTGTAAAACATAGCAAAACCTTTTTTAAATAGCTTTAACTTACATATTCTTGTAGATCTATATGAAAAATAGCAAGAAAAGTGGGGGTTGTGTTTCAAACAAGAAAGATATTTCTGCTCATGTGAACTTACCCATAAAATTAACAAAAAATCTGAGCTAATTTTCAGATTGGGGTATGTGAAACAATTTCACATTGTTAATTCTATTCTGAATGCATATGAGCATAAAATTGCTACCAGGATATCAGAAATAGTCAAACAAAATGATTCCAGCCCAAAAAAATACACAGATTAGGGCAAAAATGTTAAAAATATCCAAGAAAACTGAGAACTATTTCTAGCCGCCATTATGCGGGTACCATTTTTTGAGCTCAGATAGACTGAATTGGTGGTTTCATACCTATAAATATGCGGTAAAAAGTACGGCGGTACGGAAATTATTACACTTTTCATTGGAGAGGTCATCAGACCTCTCCACAGTGTTGGCTTTAATTGCTGGCGGCATCCATTTTTGCGTATCAAATTTTAGTTAATGATCTCATATTAAGCCTAAAATCATGAAAACCAGTCTACAAAGATAGTTATGCGCATGCTCCGAATCAAAATACGAATTTATTTAAACGAAACCAAAATTTAACATCGGGTCAAAACGGCCCATGGTTAAAACGGCCCATTATGAACAAAACGTACAGAATAATTTTGTATTCCCTTAAAGCGACTGACTTACAGATGGGCCGACGATGAAAAAAAAGAAGAAAATGCTCTTACATCTTGAAATTTTTGCTGCAATTGCGAAGAACATATTTAAACTAAGTTACTGATTCATTTTTTGATACAGAAAAACATCAAAATATAAAGTTTTACACACTTTTATCGGTAAAAAATAAGGTAAGACACTTCAGTTATAAGATTAATTTTGACGCGTCCTTACAAGTACGCGCTGTGGCTCAGTGGTCTAGATCGTCGCTCCTTATTTTACTGACCGAAAGGTCGTGGGTTCAAATCCTGGTTAAGACAAAATATTTTTTTCAGTTTTCATGGCGTATAGAAGCATAATATTATGTTTTTTCCGTAGTATATTAAATTCTCTTAAATTTTAAAGAAAAAAAAATTTCAGCAAAAGTCAGTCGCTTTAACTAAACACAAAAAATACATTTCTTAATGCATGCTACTTTTAAAAAAACTACAAATTCTAAAATGCATTTTTCTGAGAAACTCATCAGCCTGCTGAACAAATTAATATTTAGCCATGGTCATGAAAAAATGGTAAATATTTTGTACGAATTTCAGAGGATTTTTGACGAGTCTATTTCCTCGATTTGGATCAAATTTACGCCCTTAAAATATTTAGTCCAGCTTAACAGATTCTATCGCTGATTATTTTGTAAAAAATTTGGACTAACAAAGATGTAATTAAAGCTTGAAAGGGAAAACGAAACTTAATGAGCCTAAAAAACATGTTTAACATGGGAGTTCTGGCTTCAACAACTACATGCATTGTTGTAAAAGAGGGGGGAGTAAAGCCTTAGGGGGCTTCTAAGAAGATCCCCAAGATTCTACAAGGTATGAAATACATGAAGTTATCTTAATTTGTTTCATTTATTTAAATGATAGATACGCCACTATAAAAACATTTGAAATAACTAAATTATAGTCAATTTCGCTCATTTTGCCTAATAAGGTATTAACTATTAATAATAGTTAGGTTACTAGTTTTTATAATTATTTAAGTCACAGAACGTTTAAAAAATTCAAAATGATATTGGAAACAAGTAGATTCATTCTTTCATTGACGACAGCTGCTGACCTCTCTTTGGTTTACTTTTTAAAGGAAGCCAACTTGTTTACTTCAGTGCTGGGATTGGTGTGACGTCAACGAATGGCTTCGACAACAAGTTTTAAAATCAGGAAATGAGCGTACCTTGTTAAATTTTTCCTTAAAAATGGCGTGTTAAAGATTATCATCGGTTGTATGAGGTAGTTTTATGTTTTCTTTATCGAGGAGGCTCGCTAGGTTGTTACCACTCTTTGTTCTGTTCGTATAATTCGGGCCGACGTGTATTGGGCGGGGAAAAGATGTTGCATTCCTGGTGGTTTTTCTATTATATAGAGGGCATAATTTTTACAATATCATATGTTTATTGATAGAATTTCAAACTCCTGTTGTTAGATTAAATCACAAGTATTGTTTCCTATTTGGAATTGTTTTGCTTATCGTCTTGTGACATAATTTGACGCGATACATCTTCATCTTAAATACTAGGTCTAGAAATCCCTAACAAATGATGCAAGCAACGTTTTGGGCACCTGTCCCCTAGCCACTAAGTGTTAAAGGTATCGATGAATATCTAGTCATTAATGTCAACCAATCGTCTTCAGAGACATACAGTCCTCTTTTTTTCTCTTTGTTTTGTCATGTATAATTGTTTGAACTAATATTTTCGTCCAGTCGCATTTCAATATTTTTTAAATATCTTGACAGTTTGTCACCCGATAGCACAGGCGCGGGTCAGTGGTCCAGTGGTAACGCGCTGGACTGGTAATCCAGAGTACGATCCCCCGCTCTTAAACTAAGACGACTGTCATTCGGAGGAAGATATTAAACTACGGTTCCATGAATCAGTGCTATAGACTTAGCATTGAAAGCCCAGAAGTGTCTCTGGGATGGAATGTTTTCTGTATCTTGGGCTATCCCCCACAAATTGAATAGGCCTACCCGAACTTTTAAGATGGCGTTTGTCTTATGAGAAACTAAATAAATTGAAATAGATAGTCAGACCCAATAGTTTAGTTTATCTATCACTTTTAGTCAGAACACAAAATAGTATTTCTTAACTTGCATCTTTAGAGAAGGATCTTTTGTTTCAGTATCAAGGAAACGTGGTTTTCTAAGGAGGAGTACTTTTGTCTCAGAAACAAGTATCTTGAAGAGAAAACCGCCAAGGAAGACGCTTTAAGAAGGTAAAGTATATTCATCTGTTTTGAAGTGAAATGGAGTAAAGTTAATTGAATGAAAGACTGAACGATTAAACGAACAAATGAATGAAGGAATGAAAGAATGAATGAAGAATGGAAGGATGGAAACTATGTAAAGAAGAGCAATATGAATAAAAGATCAAAATATTTTGTCTGATTATGCCGTAAAAGGATAGTTATTATAACTTTTACCCAGAATGATAATCGATTATTTAACAACTGGTAAATTATAAAACATTTGCAGTATCAGTCGTATAATAAAAGATTTGCAGCATAAGTCGTATTATAAAAGATTTGCAGCATAAGTCGTATTAAAAATGATTTGCAGCATCTGTCGTATTATTTCAGTGAACAATAACATTGTCACATAAGCATATTTTAATTTAGTGCAGATTAAGTGGAAATGAGTAACGTATATAAATGATTAACTTCTTTAAAGATTGAATGCAATAGTGTCAAGTAAACTGCGGAACAACAAAACAGGCTTCGAGGAACCTGATTCTCTGAGTAGTCCGCGCCAGATAGCCGAGAAACTGTCAGCACTATACGATAAACAATGGACAGAGGCGTATGATATCCTGGAAAAGAGACAGTTGGAAAAAGAAGACATTATAAAAGTGCTTAGAGGCTTTTTAATGGTAATGACAGCATCTCGTCATAAACTTCATCTATGTAAACACAAAATGGATCGCATGATGTACGTTGGAAGCGTTCAGTATTATTGTGAGTCTTTTAATCGTGAAGAAAGGGTATATTGCTAAAAATCCTTCTGATGTTGGGACATATACATTCATTTCTTGCTACGATTGCATATTTTCAATATGGGAAAAATCGTCAGTTCTTAGAACTTGTGATTTAACCCTTTTGTCAAATAATACATATAATATTATGCAATTATTTGGTGTGAAATTGATGCCTGTGTATGATGTTATATCTTTTAGACATAAAATATGCTTTAATTAAACTATTTCAATAGATTAAATTAACAAGATAGTTTCTTCTTGGTAACACAATCATGATTCGTCCTTTCGAAAAAGACAGATGAAAATAAATATTTTTGATTTACCAAACCAATATTTAGACTTTTAAAGGTTTCACATTATTGTTTTATTTCAGAAATCATACAAAATCTGCAGAGCCATTTCTACTGTGAACTACTTTGAGAAAGTGCAAAGATGCATTGAATTACCAGTTAAAGTACGTTAAAATTTAATAGCTAACAGTTGATTGTAATAATTTATTTTTAAGTATGTACATTTTAAATTCAGTTCAATTCTATGTTTGAGTAAATTTATCGCCGGTACCAGTCTTAAATGACCCTTGTTTAAGTTGATCTAGTTTAAGTCTTGGGGATAGTGGAGAAACAGAAAACTTCACCTGGTTCTTTTCCATGCTCAGTGTACAGCACCGATACACGGCACCTTGGTTCCACGTCTCATTCGAAAGGCATAAATAGCGTTAGTTGATGAGCGTGGGATCGAGATCTTGACAGCTGAATAACGTCTTGCGCGTAATAACTGGACCTCTGATCTGCAGCAAAATTCAATTCAATTTTAACAGTGGCATAAACACGAAATCACAATAACCACCAAACGGTAGCTTTATGCGTGATACTGTTACAGTAAAATCATAAAAAAGAATATTGAGAGTAAGAAATGACTTTCAAATATTAGCCCCAACCACTGCAGCCAAGGAAACTACTTCTTTGCACACTCAGTCACAATATGACATTGGCAGAGTTTAGCATCATTCAGTAAAACCAAATTAGAAAACCATTACTCTAAATGAAAAGAAAAATTTATAATAACTATGTCCTTCTTTTTTTAGCTTGATAAGTTGATATGATGAATATTGTTGCGTTTCAAATGTCAAAGGTAGCTGTAAATTTTCAGTCTGATTCGCCTGTAGCGTCACCGACAGTCCTTCCGGACTATATGAAGCAAGTGATCAAAGAGTTCAGAAAAGTAAGGGCAGTCCACGTGATTAAGGATTTAGAAAAGGTATTTGGTGTGTCATAATATAGTACTTAACACTAACGTTCTTTTATAGCAACACTAAATCAAGCATGTTGGGAAACTCTTTTGATAGTATCAGTTTTTTTTGTCCATTGTGAGTCCGTGAGTCGCCAAGTCAGTTTTGTCCGTTTTCCTTCTTTATAGTTCACACCACTCCACCCTGTGCCTAACAGCCAATCAACACTCAGCTATTTTCAAATTTTGAGACCATTTATCCTTGTATTTGAGCAACGTGCAATATCCATCAAGACACCCAAGACGACACAAAGTTCCAAGAACTGGACTTGTGAAGATAGACGTGACTGGGCTAGGTTTAGAAATACACAGTAGGGAACACTACTAGAAATTGGATTTCCAATTTCTGAAGATATAACTGACTTTCGTGAGTTGTCTTGTATGGATATCTGGTTGCAGCCATTCATACACGAAATACGTCGACAAGATGGTCAGCCGTACCCTCCAGACACATTAAAACGAATCAGTGCTGGGATTCAAAGTTATATAGAAATGAAAAGAACATTCACGTGAATTTCTTCAAATCCGATGACCATACATTTGCAGGGTTTTATAATGCTCTAGATTGCAAGATGCGAGAACTAACCAATCCAGGTGTTGATGTTGAAAAAAGGGAGCACTGAACCTGTATCACCAATAAAAGAAAGGAAATTTGGGGACATCTGTTTACAGAACAGTACACACTTGAATATGATCTGGTGAAACAACGCCGTTATTTTAAAAATTCACCTCGGCATTCGGAAAAAAACGCGGTTTAAAACAACCGAGAACTGTTACTTTTGTGATGACGCCATTAACCTGAACGTGGGTGTTCAGTTTTCCAGATTTTAAAAATATTTAAGTTTGATTCCTAGGTGTGGTACTTTTTGACGTAAACCTCTTGATGGACTGAAAGTCAACGCAAGTAACACCACACAACGTGATTTGAAAAGGATGATGAAACGTTTTTCCACCGAAGCAGGAATCTAAATTCATCAAAAGGGATTTTCACCGAAATCAGTTATGAGCTTTTCATATGCCTAGAGAGAGAGGTTTTTACTCTGTTAGACGATATTGGTTCCGCATGGAATCACCACATGAACGAGAATTGAACAAAGAAAACGTTTTTGCACAACACAGTTTCTCCACCTCAGCACGTAGACCTTTTGAAGAATACATAAAAAACATGGACTGAGAGAAAAACTGCAAAGGAGATTGAACAGTGAACCGTGAATAAACATGGGAAGAAAATAAAATACATCAGATATTGTTGATAAAAGTTTGATTAATTCGTTTTCTACTTGAAAAAATCAGTCACAAAAGGAAGTTGCGAGGTTTCTTTATGCTTCGTGATCGTAATTGCTAGTACCCTTAAGGCCATCAGCCTGACAGTTAGGCTTTAAGAAAGTTGGGCTTTGAAATGTATTGGAATTCTGACAGTTCCTTCCTTTGTGATCTGTTTCAGAAGGCGTAACGCATTTTCTGTTTTTAGAAACAGCCAACGTCACTTAATGACCTCAATGGATATTGCGCATATTGCTCAAATACATTGATAAATCTACTCAAAATTTTAAAAAATCTCTGGATGCTGATTTGCTGTTAGGCACAGAATGAAATGGTGTGAACTCTTATTTTACTTAACCACCACTTTAAATGCCATTATCCCGGAAGTATTTAAGAAATAACTTCGCGGCAAAAAGAAACAGAGAACAACTATAGTTCTGTTTTATTTGTTTTGCAATGTATTACCATTGTAGTTCTATAGTGAAAGTATATCACTTAATCCAACTATACCTAAAGTTCCGATAAATTGCGTTCAGGCAAAATAATAAGGCTGCACATCATTTTTTTCTTTTATAACTGATTTGTTTTCATATGTAGGCAATTAAAACCCAGTTGAAGTCACAGTACAGTAATATAGACGTCATTCAGAAATACATCTCTGGTTGTGTTGAAGTAAGTTGGTTGATGGTGGTGCAAGACCCACCCTTAGTACTCTCAACTGATTCAACGTCAAAGTTTGATACAACCATGTTTAAAGAATATACAAGAAAAGGACCACACGTAGACTTTGTCGTCTGGCCGGTTTTGCTCTACAGTGAAGAAGGTGCTGTCTTGGCGAAAGGTGTCGCGCAAGGTAGTCAGTATCCGAATGGAAGAAAGGAAAAGTGATGTGTTACAAAATCACCATGAAAACCAGTAGCAACAAGTGTCAGCGGAACGTAGACGTTCCTAAACTTTGTTACAGTGATTGACTGTTTTCTTTGTACAGAGTATATAATAAATATACTGTGGAGTTACAATCTAGCCATGATGCAACTACATCATTTGGCGATTATAATGCACGCTTTCTGGCATTTACGTTAGGTGTACATAATTGTTCTTACTAAAGGTTTGTCGCACTTACTGTTAGGTGTATGTAAGCATCTTATCTTTAAAAAAATCCTTCATTGTCAGTGACCGGTAAGAAAAGAACTTCAGCAAGCTAAACGAGCTTATTGGGTCTCTTTCCAAAAAGAGTTAGCTGCAGACTGTGAGTCTAATCCTCAAGAGTTCTGGAAGACTATTGGCAAGACAGGTGTTGCTCATTCAAAAAATAAGGGTAACCTATGGAGGTAGTGTTAGAGGATGGTAGTATCTCCTCAGGGGTTTCACAGTTTCTAGACAAGTGGAAGAATGAGTTTAGTAACCTTTTAAATAAAAGATATGAGTCTGCTGACTACTATTGCATTTTTAGTTGTCAAAATAATAACCAGAATGTAATAAATGATATCTTGAACTGTGGTATTACAGAAGAAGAAGTAAAAACAGCCATTTTTAATGCTAAACAAGGTAAAGCTAGTGGTTTCGACAACATTCCTATAGACATTTTTAGAAATAATTGTAGTATTTGATTTTTACATATCCTATTTAGTGTTTGTTTTACAACAGGGTTTATACCCTCAGATTGGGGAAAAATTGTGATTACACCTATACCTACAATATAATATGAATTTATATATTATTGATTGGAAACAGCATATATCTAGACCAACTGGCTCTACTGGTAATACCAGAAATAAACTACGCACTTATCAGTTATTTAAAGAAGAATTTGAAACTGAAAAATATTTATATATTTCAATGTCTGCAAAACATAGATCGGCTTTAGCGAAGTTCAGGTGTGGAGTCGCACCCCTTCGTCTTGAAACAGGAAGATATGAGAATTTAGCTGTCCGTGATAGAATCTGTCCAATTTGTAAATATTGTGTTGAAACAGAAGTAGATGTGTTGACTCAGTGCCCTGCTTATCAAACACTTAGAAATGCATTATTTGATAAGGGAAAAAAATATAAATGACAATTTTGTCGATATGAGTGATGAACAAAAAAGTATTTTTGTACTCTCAAATACTGAAATTGTAAAATTAAGTGCCAAAACCTGCTATGACATACTTTTAACACGTTTTGAATCTCTGTATCATTGACATGGTTACAGTCAGTATGATTCATGTATTTTCTTTTTTTTTATGTACATAATGCTCTTGATGTTTTAGCAATTGATTATATTTCTTAGATCAAGGTAGATAATCACTGCTAATCAGTTCACCTCTGATCTGATCAGGGTTGATAATAGATGTCTTAAGCCCTTTTTTTAATGTGCACATTAGTGCCAGTATTTCGTATTTCAGTTCTTATATTGTCAATCTTATTGCAGGTCTTAAAATATAGATTAGCATTGGTAATCTACTTTTTAGAAATGTAAAAATGTTAATAAATGAAAAATAATGTTCTTCCCACTGATACTGTGTAAGATTGTAATGCAAATTGACTAAATTTATTCTTATATTTTAATCAATATGTTTTTTTCTTTTTTTAATGTGATTTAGGTCTGTTTTGTAAATGTACATGAATTTTAGAATTTATTACAGTCTCCTGTAAATCTTAATTAGATTGGCCATGCTCTTGTCTTGTTATATGATTTTAAATTGTATTGTATATATGCGTGCATGGATGAGACTTAAATTAACAAATAAACTTGATTGTTCGATCTAAAGAATTAGTGATAATTTGATATTTAACGTAATTGAATTTAAAATATAGAAAGATGACCTATGTACATATTTAGATATGTTCAAAATAGTCATATCTATGAAACTGTATTATGAATATAAATCTTTAATACTGTTGTTAGAATGCGGTCACATGAAGAGAAATGTTTACTAAATAGTATTGTCTCGTTTGGACAATTCACTGACATATGGTCAAAATGCTTTTATATTTTATATGTACATTTGAACAGACAATTAAAGATTACTTGAACCATAAGTAGTTTTCTCATATTGAACTCAATAATAATATATCGAATGTAGTAGAGACGTACCAAACTAAACGTAATATCTCAACTGATATCAATATGAAGATATTTAGTGTGTAGCATTGTCTAGTGAACCTCTCCGAAGTGTTTTTTAAAAATGGAATCACTTTAGCCCCCGCTCGAAGTGTCACATGTTTTACATAGAAATATAGAGGAAAATCTACTTGTCCGAAACCACAAGGCCCTGAGTTCTGAAATTTGGCATGAAGCATTGTCTAGTAGCCCTCTATACTGTTTGTTCAAATTATGTCCCTTGGTTCACTATAAGCCGCACTTTAGGGGTCACTTATTTTACATAGAAATGTGGAGAGTAATTTTAAGATTCTTATTTTACAAAACCACAGGGCATACATATCTGAAATTGAACATGAAGCACTGTCTAGTAGACCCCTACTAAAACTTTGCCACTGGGCTCATTTTCTGCTCTGCCCTAGCTACAAAGATTTCCTCTTTTTAGACGAGAAAAAAGCGGTTGGTTTCCTTACTTGGCCCACATGGGTCTAGATTAAAAATTTAGATTTCGCGCTAAATTTTGCAGTGATGATTGGACGGTTGAAGTACCTGTCACGTGATCTACGGCAAAAAGCAACCCAAGAGAAAAGTCGATTGGTTGTTTTTGTCACGTGACCTATTTAAAAATAATTCGGTGATTTCGTTCACGTTTTACTTTCTGTTAAAGAACGTTCAAATATTAACGTTCAAGCCCGCATTTCACTTTATCTATACGGACAAACATACTGGGAATTTTAAGTTCTTCATATCGAACGTGATTTGAGCAAATAATATCAGTTTTAACTTTTTGGGCATTCGTTTACCTATGTATCCCTTTAAAATGTTTACAAGATTGAGGCAGTATGTCAGAAACTTCTTATCAGAGTATCTCTCCTGTGTAACACTGAATACCCCTATTCAGTTAGATTCATGTAAAGTAAAGAAATAAAATGATATTAATATTTTGTCTTTGATTGTACAAAAGTAAACTGAATACAAAATGCCTACATACAACGGAACAACAACATAAGTTCTGTTTGCATTGTGCAAGTCCTGAAATCTCAACATTGGCTATAGTTCGAGTACCACTTCGGCCAAAAATCCCTGTTAAAAATGTTCTTACATAGGTGAACATTTTTCTTTAGCTTATATATTCAATTTACAATGTAACATATCCTCCTGTGCATTATTTCAATACTCTTTATCATCATGTGATTTGAAATTAAGTACAAGACATCAAGGTAATATCATAATGACTCTAATATTCATTGTCTTAGAATAGATACAGAAGAATTGTTAAAAGTACTTTTCGGACGAACATGAAAGTCCGTAACAGAAAGATGCAAAACATCTTAGAATACACAACCCAGAGCGGGATTCGAACTCCGATCATAACGCATCAAATCAAAAACCAACACTCTTGCCACTAAGCAAAAGAATTGTTTCCCTGACTCACTCACTCACTCACTCACTGATTAGGGTTATTTATCGTCGGTACCGGCCTAAGCCATATGACCGAGCGCGACTTACGGTAATTAATTTTACTGAAATGTTTATAGTCACGTGTAAGAGTGTAAAATATTTCTGTTCGGGGAAGTGCTACCTGACAAAGCTTTATTGGTGTGCGCCCTAACCAGACTTATAAGTGAATATAATATTGTATTAATATTCCCTTATTATTACTTTTTCAGTAGTTTTTTCAACTTAAATGTATTTGTATAATATTGGTAGATGTTCTGCTATTGTTTATTCTAATTATAATCTGTTGAGCATAAGTATTCAAAGTTACCGTAAATTGAAATATAGATCATTAATATAGGGTAAGTGTCTCGAATTTTTGAAAAGTAGAATTTTCTATACAAACATATATAAGTTGTGTCGGCTAGTTCGTATGTTTTGTTTGTCAATAAAAATATATTTCCTTAAATTCCAGGAAGAGATTGAACTATTAACTTGTTTTATTCGCAAAATATTTAAGCTTTGGTTAGGATGATATAAATTAATTAAAAACAAAAACATAAAATGTCTATATTACTAATTCTACCTAGTACTAAGAATAAGTAAAGAGAACCTATAAGTTGATAGGGGTACTAGGAATAATTACCCCTAAAAACTGATTCCTTTGTTAAACAAGGTATTCAAAGAGTCTAGCCCTTAGAAGCTATCAGAAATACTGAGGTATCTACTATGTGTTTAGACAAACTTGGGGAAATATATAAATGTAGGTCTCAACTAATTGTGGACCCAGGGTAACGTAGGCTCCACTAGGGTACAAGGGTCCACACTAAGGCAGCCAGCTGCCATACAAGTAAGGGGGATTATGTACAATATTGACATTTGGAGATTTACATAGTAGGTAACTGTATCTTTCCCTCCCCTTAGATGGCCACTTCCCTCACGGAGTTTTCAGAGGTTGTATTTATATAATTATCTATAGGAAGGTACTAGACTATAACAATTAAATGTCCAACCTAGAACTTTAGGGAGAAAACCTGCTTCATGACATATCTATGATCGTTTAATTGAATAAAAAAGTGTAAACTTTATTGACCAAACGTTTATCTTTCATTCGGTTAAACACATTTCGTTGTTTATTTTATCAACATTACTCAACTGCTTATAATTCAAATACTCAAGTACTAGCAAAAAAGTCAAATACAAGTGGTTAAAATTGTCGAATGCAGAATGTCGTGCTAGTCTTAACAATTACGTCTGTCAACGAGTATCATAATTATAAGTTGGTACCCGGATACTAATTTGCTATCCGAATATTTACATACAAGATAAAAAAATAACAGTCAAATTAAACTTAGATAGAAAAATTCAAACACTGGCAAAATTAATAAGGCAACTTCATAACGCTAAACATAGTCGCGTGTATTGACCGCCTACGACATATATCTTGATTGGTTTATTAATAAATCTGTCGCACGCCCTATAATGTGTCAATTCGTCTTGCAAACTTCTTGAATTAAACGCGACATCCCATTGTGTATCAAATATTTTAATCCATAGTGTTTATAGAACCTATACTGGAGTATCTTGCTTCGTTGTTAATAAATTAGCAGTGTCAAAGACGCCAATTAAGGATTTCACGGATTACGTCCGCAAATAATTATGTAATAGTTTTAATGTCAAATGTCGATTGCCGTACTAGCAAAAAAAAGTCAAATAAAAGTAATTAAATTTGTCGAATGTCTGAAAATTGTCTGAATGTCGTGCTAGCACATCAATTACGTCTGTCAGTTGCAAATGACTAATTTTAAGCTAACACGACATTTATTTCGGCCTTATGTTTAGCTATCTAATATATATATTCAGTATTAAACCTTTCCGTTTCAATTAATCGGTCAATTAAATCTTGTGTTCCAATACAGGAACCAATAAATTAAATGTAATCAACTTCCTTGCTGCCATTAAAATAAAGAATAGTCGCCTTTTCGTAGAAAATGGCTTCATGTCAGCCTACAGAAACAGCTTCTTCGAACACTTCAGACTTGAAAAGGTACAAATTTCTCTAGTTTTAAACCAAATTACACAGGTTGCGTTTTCTTTTGGGGAAAAAATCTGTCAATTAAAAGCGAAACCAGAATAATCAAACTGGTATTTAATCATTAAGACAAGAACCAGTTCTCTCTCTCTCTCTCTCCCTCACTCACACACACATACACAATCCGTTTGTGTGTGTGTGTGTGTGTGAGTGTGGTAAATTGAAGATATGTACTGCGGTACCTCCTCCGATAAGACTACAGTTAACAGACGTTTTCACTGAAGGCTATCGGATTGATCGATCAAGCTTTTTACGCCCGAAAGACCTTATTATCTTATGTCCCTGGTCGCCCGTCTGACCGTTCGTCTGTCCGCTAGCAATTTTGTGTCCGCTCTGTATCTTTTGAACTGATTTAATCAAATTGAATCTACTTGGCAGAAATGTTTACCATAATGAGACGATGTGTATAGCGCAGGTTCCAGCTTTCTCAAATCAAGGTCAATTTCACAGTTAGTCATTATGATTTAATGTGTCAAATTTCTAGTCCTCTCTGTGGTGCTTGAACCGATTTAATCAAATTAAAACACCTTAACAGATACATTAACCATATTGAGAGGATGTGCAGAGTGTAGGTTCCGGCTCCCTCTGATCAAGGTTAAGGTCACACCTAGGCATTATAATTTAATATGTCAAGTTTCTTCTCAGCTCTCTATCTCTTGAACCGATTTAAGGAGTTTGAAAGTACTTGGCAGAAATGTGAACGTTAACCATACTGAGATAATGTGCAGAGCCGAGGTTCTGGCTTCCTTAGATTAAGGTCAAGGTAGTTTTATAAAATTCCGCAGATAATTTTCATCTTAAAGATTTTTTTTATATCAAATTTATTGCGCGGCCCATCAGAGCCGTGCATACTGTTATGTATATAACATGATTTTTTTCCTTTCGATCAACTATTATTTGACGATTCTGAGCCCATTGTTTATGGGCTTCGCACAGAATGTATAAGCAGAAATTGTGCTGTGAAAAAAGGAATGATAACAGGCAAAGCAGCAAAGCAATTGCTTTTTTAAGAGCTAAAGTATAATATTTTTCTCAACATTTCGAATCCGAAATGTCCTTTAGGACAACATATGGTTACTGTCAAATACTGATATTGTCGGATATGAAACATTTTAGGCCTTTCCATTAAATGGCTAGCACAAACTTATAGACAAAATGCAGAAAATGTCATGGTATCTGTATTGGTAGACAAATCGTATGAAAATACGAATAATAACGGCCAAAACACTAACGAAAGAGGTCTGTATAGAATTGTGTGTATTAAGTTTTTGCATTACTGGTCTGAAGTGAAAAGTCCCTTCGGTCGACAATCCGGGAACATTTTTTTACCGTGCTCGATTCGCTGTCCAGAACATGTTCCGCACATGTTCCAGAACACCTATGAATGGAATGACATGGAACAGGAAGAAGCATTTTTAAACTGGCGTATAAGTTGAATGGTTATCCAGTCGATTATTTATTATAAAATAGCATAATGTTGATAAACCTGTAAACTGACAATTGTGTCTCAAAAGTTTCAAAGACGGTTTTGCACTTCTCGCATGTGGCATATCTGCGATATTCGTTTAACGTGTATTTTAAATGTATTGTGTTTTAAATGTCGTGTTTATTGTAATATGTACTAAAGATTTATGCCAATTAAATCTACAGGGTCGAATCGTTGGAAAACCTTACTTACACTCTTGAGATCACATTTTTCACCCAAACTTAATGAAACTGGTCAGAATGTTTACTTTGATGAAATCTTTGAAGAGTTCATAACTCGGTCACATCAGATAAAAAACTAGGAAACAGGTCAAATGATAATGAAACAATATTTACACCCTAAAGGCCACATTCCTGACCCAATCTTAATGAAACTTGATCAGAATTTTGCCTTGATAAAATATTTGTTGAAATCGTAACTGGCTCAAATGGGGTCAAAAACTAGGTCACATGGTCAGATAATAGGAAAACCTTGTTTACACTCTTGAAGTCACATTTTAGCTCACCTGGCACAAAGTGCCAGAGTGAGCTTTTGTAATACCCCAATGTCTGGTGTGCGTCGTGCGTCGTGAGGTGTCAACAATTTCATTCAAACGACATCTCCTCTGAAACCACAGAGCCAAATTCAATGAAAGTTGCATGGGATGTTCCTTGCATGAAGCTCTTCCAAAGTTGTTCAAAGAATTCAATTCCATATAGAACTCTGGTTGCTATGGCAACTTAAAGGAAAAACTTTGAAAATCTTCTTGTCTGAAACCACATGGCCTGTAGCTTGGATATTTGGTATGAGGCATCATCTAGTGCACCTCTACCAAGATTTTTCAAATTATGACCATGGGGTCAGATTTAGCCCCTACCCGGGGGTCACTTGATTTACAAAGAGTTCTATTGGGAAAACTTTAAAAATCTTCTTGTCAGAAACCGCAAGGCATGGAGCTTATATATTTGTTGTTGAACATTGTCTAGTAGACCTCTACCAAGATAGTTCAAATCATGGCCCCTGGGTCAAAATTGGCTCCGCCCAATGGGTCACATGTTTTACATAGAGTTATTAATAAATTCTTTAAAAATCTTCTTGTCAGAAACTGCAAGCCTGGAGCTTAGATATTTGGTATGAGGCATCAGCTAGTGGACCTCTACAAAGATTGTTCAAATCATGACCATGGGGTCAGAACTGACCCCGCCCAGGGCTTACTTGATTTACATAGAGTTATATAGGGAAGACTTTAAAAATCTTCTTGTAAGAAACTACAAGGCATGGAGCTTAGATATTTGGTGTTGAGCATTGTCTAGTAGACTTCTACCAAGATTGTTCAAATCATGACCCCTGGGTCAAAACTGGCCCCGCCCAAGGGGTCACATGTTTTACATAGAGTTATATAGCAAAAAACTTTAAAAATCTTCTTGTCACACACTGCAAGGCATCGAGCTTAGATATTTGGTAGTATGCACTGTGACCACAGTGGGGTCATCCCCCTCCCCTGGGGGTCACTTCTCCCCTCCGCCCAATTTTTTTTCTCATTTTTTAAGTTTTTCACTATGGCAATAAAATTTGGACCATTTGTACAGTTTTTCAAGATGATTTCATAACATTATTCCTTGACCTATATTTTTGACCTACTGACCTACTTTTTTGTTTTTTAGCTACAGCAATGAAATTGGGATCATGTGCACAGTTTTTCGTTTTGATTTCAAAAACGTCATAGCATGACCTATATTTTTGACCTACTGACCTACTTTTTTATGTTAAAGCTACGGCAATGAAATTTGGACTGTGTGTACAGCTTTCCGTTCGGATTACAAAAATGTCGTCTCATGACCTATAATTTGACCTACTGACCTACTTTTTGTTTTTGGAGCTATGGCAATAAAATTGCATTGGTCCATTACTGTGATATGCATCATTACATTCATAAAAAATTCTTTCATCTTTGAACCCAGGTGAGAGCTTTAGGGCCATTGGCCGTCTTGTTTACAATTCATAGGTCACTACGTCAAATAAAAAAAACAAACAAACAAAAAAACTCCAAAAAAAAAAAACCATTTGGTCCTCTTGTTTTGGTGTTGGTGTCAGTTCCAAGACACATTTTGAAACAGATCTTATAATTTTAGCACATTTCCTGTCCTGCTCAAAGCATATTCAAATGATTAAATCATCTTATGTGTAGCACAGTCACATAACACCACCCATTCTGCAGGATGCTGTACATACATCAGTTTGCTAATGTTTTCTGTCTTGCGGTAAAGTTTCCGTATTAAGACCAGTAAAGTTTCTGCTTTTCATAGTCCTCAATATTAACTTTGCCTAATCATGAAGGCTTTCTCGGCGTTCACTATGTTCCGTTGCTTTCAAAATAGACAGCAGGAATGTCTTCCTCCTTAAAAAATAATGGTCTTAATAGGGGAGGTTTACTGTACTGTCGTGTTTGTCTTTTTATTTAATACCAGATACATGACCTGCATCATTTCCATCATGTCTGAAATGCGCAAGAACATCCGTTCTAGCTCGTATTCTATGGTATTGTACGTTGAACCACTATTTTACAAAAATATTCGCATCTTTGCAATTTCATATAACAGCAGCTAACTGTCAGTGTGCTGCATTCAGGCTCAGCAATGCTTTCAGAGCTTTCTGACATCTAAAACATTATGAAAATGATGCATCTGTATAATGCATGCTGTTTACGTTGTTTTTGGCAATAAATTTTTTTTTCTCAGAAATTTCTTCGTATTTATACCTTTTGTCCTTACCACTCCTTTTCGAGGGCCGCGCTCTCCCCTTTGCATGCAGCACTTTCGTACCTGTATCCATATTTTACGTTGTTGGTCGCGCGCACCTGTACCGTGCAGAAAAGGAGATGACGCACATTTAGCCCTTGCCACTTGACACAGCTGCCTGGACTGTTAACAAAACTTTGAAATTGTGATGGAAAGTGAAAATGTAGACGGAAAATAGTAAAAACAAATGAACAAGTTAAGCTGTCATCCTGAATATACACTGATGATTGTCGAAATGAATGAATTAAAATTTTGATTGAATGTGGAGGTCAATGAGCAAAATGTATGTAGAGGCTAGTTTAATTAGTATTATAGAATTAAAAGTCACATCAGTAAAATATCTAAAGATATTTTCCAAGTAACTGATCCAAACAGATTTTGAACATGTTCATTTTTTATCCCATGCATGGAAGGTTTGACTAGTTATCTCTAATCGAGAGATTTTTTCCCCATAATAATGTTCCCTTTACAGTGATATGATATTTATTTGTCTGTGATATATTTCTCCTGAGGTACGTGTAAGAAATCTTTGAGAAGATCTTTGATTTATTTATCATAAATTCATATCTTTTTTGCATATTCATTCTAGATTTTTTTTTTGAAAACAGAAAAATAATGATCAAAGCACAAATAATATGATAAGAAGAAGCCCTAAAACTATGTCAAAATCTGAAACAAACACATTGTTTTTAATATTTTTTTGTTCACATTTATAAGCCGAATGATTTTATTTTCATCATAAAAAAATAACATTTAATTATTTAATCAAAATATTTACAGACATGGAAGCTATTTCAGTAAAAATCATCGAGACATGGTAATTAAAAGCAGCTGTTACAAGTGTGACTGATCCAAACATATTCAATCAATTTGTAAGATCACTTGCCATAAAAATTTGCTTTATGTCTCAGTTTCAACATTGATTGGATCATGAAAAGGTTTTAATTGCTATGTTTTGACAGCTATGCAGAATATACAAGGGTCCCTTTTGGGTAGGTTAATTTGCATAAATCTCTCAGTATAAGGCGTGATGTATAGATCTTTGCCATTTCATTGGATATCAATTAATAAGCAGACACAAATTTCTGCTTAATGGATATGCCATATTATTATAATGGTATTATTCGCTGTTTTTATTTAAATTAAATTTAATTTCAAATTTTCTTTTACAAGTGATGTATATGTCAGACTATATTTTAAAATGTATAAGTTCTGCTGTTATTTTCAACTTATTCATATGTTTTACAGTGGTCCTGAAAAGTGACCGTTAGCGGTGATCTTCATTGTAGAAAGTTTTAAGATCGTTATGTAAATAAATCATATTTTATAAGTAACATGAATCTATCTATTTTATAAATTTTGTAGTTTAGTCTTGTGAATCAATTCAAGGCCTTTTCTGGAGGGGGTGCTACAGGAACCTACTATGAACAAGTCGCCACATGATATTATCATTAGTTTAAGGCAGCCGGCTGCCTAGTGGGGCAAACGTTATCCTGAGGTCACTTCTTATATCTGTTACTAAAAGAATGTCTCAACACATAGTAGGTTCTTCAGCTTTTCTGACAGCAATATGTGGCAAATCTGTTAAATACATTGTTAAACTATGTGTTAGTTTCTAAGGGAAAACTTCCTATTCCCTTCTACAAACTTATGAATTCGCAAGATCAATTTTAAATTTAGGAAATAGAATATTAAATTTTTGATTTTTTAAAAAAGATTAATCTAAGTTACAACTTTTAACATTACATTGATCTTTAACTTTGATCAATGAGATTAACTAGCATATGAACTAACATTGATTTATAACTGATCAATGAAATTAAATCTCCCTGGAACTGCAAAAATAATATAATGAAACATAGCAATTCATAAAACTGCAATAACAACAAAAATAACAATACCTTGCCTAGAACATAATTTACGAGACACAGAAAAATATATGAATGAACAAATGAACAAATCAAAAACAAAACAAAAAGCCCGCTTTGAATTTTTAGAGTTTTGGTTACAGGCTACACATAATGTTTAGTCTGTGACCGATTAGTTATATTTTAATACCATCATACACGATTTAATCTATATAGGTTAAATGGTTTGAGTTTTTATTTTTTTATTTTAAGTCGTGCTCGGTCAAATGGCTACGGCCGGTACCGAGGATAAACAACTCAATTTCACTCACATTATTATTTTTCAAACAATATCCCAACTTGAAATACATTGTAGTGTGAATTTACATTACAGTGAAACCAATGTAAACACGTTAGGTCACCTAAATTCACTTTAATTTAACTATACTTAAATGACAAAGAATGTGTTTATGACCTAATCATTAAGTGACGAAGTGTTACAAATCATCTTAAACGTGGAGGAGATAGTTTTAATTAGAACCACGACATGGAAGAAATTGGAATATTTATAAATCACATTCTCTGCTTAGATAAAATTACGACCCGTTCTTCCGGCAAAAAGTTTGAAAAAAGTCGACTAGTAAGCGCATTTTTTTAAATTTACGATTTATAGCATCTTTATTTTTATAAGTGTGACATTGTGTTTCTTGCACTTGTAGTTTAGTGTTATTTTTTTTTTCATTTAAAACGGCTTCGTTATGAGCAGTGTAATTCTGCACTTCTGCCTCGTACGGAAGGGATAAATCTACGTCACAGCCAAAAATTGCGGCGGAAACTACCGATGTCGAAACGGAAACAGCCGATTATCAAAAACACGTTTTTTCTTATCAAAAACAATATTTTCATAATTTTGTAATTAAACTATTTTAATCAGTACATTATGGTTATTTTGATGAGACAAAGTTGCTGTAGTCGAGTCCAATGACCTTTAATCGACAATAATTTTTATTGAAACTTAAAAGGATACTACATTGATCATAGAATCTGTTGGATGGCTGTTAGTAAGGTAAAATATGACTAAAGAACTAACAACATTCTATTAACATTGTCTCCGTATAAATAAACAATCAGTATGTTTCCTGTTAAAAATTGTTAATCAGTTGTGAAAAAGGCCTTCTACTGTCAGTAGTTTTCTTTGGGCAAATATTGCCCGGTTTCAGAGGAGCTCTTTTTTCTTTAGTTTATGCTTCATTTCTTTTTTGTGTTGGTTTAAAAACTTTGACTTTTTAATTAGACAAAATTTTCTTTTTGATACATTCCAAGTGTTATAACATGAAATTGACTTTCAACAATCTTTGTAATTATTCTTTCGAAAAATATGCGGTAAATTTTAATATGCCAAAATGTTCAGAACAATATAAGTATTAAAACCATTTAGGCAATCTCAAAGCCCATTTGTTATATTTTGAATACCTGAATACTGTATTGATATTTTCCCTCGTTATGAAATGTATGGAGAAAACGGGCACTACCTTTGCGATCACATTAAATTTTCAGTTATTGTCATAATTTGATGAACCTTTTCTACGTTTTTGCTCGCAGAAAAACATTTTGTTTATTATTTTACATAGTTTCAGCCTGTACTGCTGTAGTCTCTTTTAATCTCAGACTAAAAAAAACCCATGGTTTTGATCATTTGCGCCTTTCCTTAAAGGACCTCTATATTCCGACGAGGTTTGAAGTTGATACTTTTCATATCTATTGAATCTCTTGGCAAAAATGTTACATATGGTCTATAATTTGTCGTTAGATTGTTTGTTAATTAAAAAAGATCAGATATGTAAACAGAGAGTAGAGAGAAACATAGGACACCCTTTCTACCTTGACCTACAATTATATTAGTATCTACTTGTATGTATTGTAGTTATGAGTACAGGGACCAATTTAACCATGACACTAAAGAACTTCTGATTCAAGCCGCGGTTGTAAAGGAAGCAGCAAAAATAATGCAAAAACAACAGATGGAAGTAAGAAGGAAGATGACTAAGAAACATTCAAAGCAACTTCCGGAATGTATTGAGCGATACAATACATCTTTAATGAATCTTCAATCTGCTTTGAAAGAAATAGGGGAAGTATGTAGTCATTCAGTTTATTTGTAGTATACTCTTTATATATGAACTTTATATATTGAACTCTTCTAATGAAAAGTCTTCCAAAATAGCACAATAAATAGAGCAATAAAACACAGCTATGATTTACCAGAAAATCTATCAGTCATAACATTTACGTTGCTTCCATCCCCTTCAAAAACTACTAGTTGTAGTGTTAAGTAAGTCAGATAACTCAACACTTGAAGAAGGAGACTAGAGAACATGATATTTTACAAAGAGAGCTAACCAGCTGTCTTAAAAGGTTTTATACAAAAAACCAATTCGAAATCATGTCATATCGGAAACATTTCTTTTTCATATTTCCTACATTTTTTACATATTCAGATTGTTACTGATGGTAGATTTGCTGATAAAAAACAAACAAAGACGAATCGACAACGTTCACGAACGTGGAATGAACCAAAAAGGGAGACAAGTAGACCCACGGTCCTAGAGGAAACATTCAGTGGGCAACCAGCACAATGTATGCATAGTTTTAATAAGGAAACCGAAATTCAAGGAGATAAAAAACAGTTGACAAGGTATTCTGCGAACGTTACGTAGAAAGACTAAGTTTCTATCATAATATTAAGTTCTACAGTTAAATTATTTTATCCTTGCATTACATAATCAGTTATGCTAGAGTATATATTGGGTGCTCTTCGTAAAAAGTATAAAGCTAAAAGGGGAGATAGCGATTGTAGCTTTCTTATTTACGAAGAACGTTTAATATTCACTGTACTCTTAATGCTATGCCCATTTCTCCTAACATTCACCTACCATTATCAATTCAGACAGGTAAAAAATTAAGTCACGCCACTATTTCTTCCATGATTGGAGTGTTTAACTTTTTACATGTAACTATTATAAGGATACAGACTGTAAAAATTCGAACTAAAGAATTTTAAAAAGTCGTGTAAACTAGATTTTGTCAGTAAACTTTTACGAATTTTGTGTTTTTTAGTAATAATACTACATTTTCGTTCATTTCTATAACAGGCATATGGTTTTATACGATGCTTATACGGTACACATGAAGATAATCCTGCTCCAAGCAGAACATCTTACAGACTCTAAGCATGCTGTACACCTTTTTGGGCGAGCACAAAACAGCTTTTTATAACGTAGCTGAAAAACTTATTTGTGTAATTTTTCTTACTAACATTCCATTACATCTTTTTTCAGACAAAGACAAGAAAGTGAGGAAAAGTAAGTAAATTTCACACTTAGTTGGTCATAACTAGATAGAAAGTTTGTTTTTACTGATTTTTTTTCACTTTGTATACTAGTCAGGTTAAACGTTTGATAAAAAGTGCCATGGAACACCTGAACTATTATACACATTTACTCCAAGATTCCTTATCATGTATGTCAGGCGCCAGGAAGTCACATGGACATTTGTTAATAATTGTTTAACAAGCTGGTGTCTCACCTACCAGGTTCGTCAGAACAAGTCCCTTGCGGAATTCGTACCTTCGACCTCTCGCTTCGTAAGCTGATGCATTAACAACTATGCTACGTACATAGACGTAACTTACAACATGGTCATTTTTATCTTATATACGATTAAGCATTATCTGTGCAAATTTATAATAGAAATCTATCGTTTTTGCGTTCAATCAAATGAAATTGAATTATTATTAATTTTTTATGTATAAATGGTGTTAAATGGTTAACCTGATAACAAATATATTTGTTGTTACTGACAGTTGTGATTTGTATAGTTTATTTTGTCGGATTTCTTTTTTCGATTAAACATTACCCCTTTACCAGACTTATATGTAGTGGCTCATTATGTAACTGTTTCTATTTTGCTTTTAAACAAATAAAGTTCTGAAAACTCCTATGTTGTCTTTTATCATTTTATTCAAGAGACAAGTGTATATTTATGTATTTTAAACTTAATATATGCGTTAGAGGAGAATTAACCTCGTAGTTCTAAGTCAAAATACTGCAGGTAAAAAGGGGACGGAGCGGTATTGGTTTGAAAAGAAGCGTCAATTAAATGGTTTTCTGATCAAGCAACGAAAGCCACGTGTATTCTAGCATTTTGTATTCGTCGTTTTCAACATTTGCACTGTTTTACATGGATAGTGATGTAGTAAAAAAGAAATGAAGTGTAAAAGGTTCTGAATCTAGATATGCTATGCAAAAGTTAATACAAACCTGAATCATTATGTTCCATTGTTTATACGATTTACAGGCAGAGACAGTCTAAATAACAAAAAAAAAAAAAATTTATACAGTAAATTTTTGATTTTTTTCTTTTTTATCATTGCGTTATGTTTCCTTTTTTACTTTTAATATCTTCATGGAAATATAGAATATAGTGTACTCCGTGAATGAAGGGAAAAAAAGAATGAATAAGTGTAATAAGCGTCCATTTTTATGATTTACTAGTATACAGTCAAGGATTTACTAGTATACAGTGAAGGATTTACTAGTACACAGTCAAGGATTTACTAGTATACAGTCAAGGATTTAAAAGAGAATGATCACTTTGACAAATGATTAAAATCAAATGTAAAATCTAATTTTAAAAAATCTCATTAAATATCCATGGATTTCTAGAATCATGGATTTAAACTTCCTCGAGGTTCTGTCGTTTTATAAACACTTTAAGAGGACGCGTCTTTGTTAATGCCTTTCTGTATGAAGTTATGTATGGTAACATATGCTTATAGTATGTATTTCCCAGGATTACATGAATATGAGACAAAACTGTGAATATTTTATATAATGGGGTCATGTATCAGCAACTCATATTTATAAAGCATTTGTTTCGTGTATTATGTTAGGTAAAAGGTTTATAAGCAACAACAACAACAACCACAACAACTGTATAAGTGTTTGCCTTACTTCTCTAGTCAATTAGAAACCAAACATATTTAAATTTAAACTGTATTAGAAGTAGTTTGTATTGATATTTCTACTTGACATCATACAGTAACAGTTGCATTTCGTGGATAGAACTTTGAATTCCATAAATACAGTAGTAAGTAATAAAAGATCTCAAAGAAGCGGTCATTTACCGACAACAGATAATGAAATACCAACAAGATACAACAATATACCGGAAAATGATGCACTGCCAACCGGAGGCTATGATTTTCCGGAAATGAATAACGAATTATCGACAAACGATGAACCGCCCTTATAGAAGAGGAAACTTTCAAATGGAGAAAGTATGCCAGCTAATTATAAAAAAAACTAGGCCAAATATGGCAAGAAAATGATAGTGTTAAACAACGGTTGCAATCCGAAATAAGGTATGGTTAATTTAAATAAAAAGTATTTTTTCCTATTTGGAATTGTTTAACTTATCGTCTTGTGATATACTTTTACACTCATTCATCTTTATATCAAATACTGGGTCCAATACTCCCTCAAAAATAAATCTAGCAACATTTTGGGCACCTGTAATTGGTTTTCTAAGTGTTAAAAGATTTGATGAATAACTTAGTTATTGATACCAATCGTCTTCAGAAACGTCCAATCGCATCCTAGTATTTTTGAAATTTCTTGACATTTTGTCACCCGATAGCACAGGCGCGGAAACGTGGTCCAATGGTAACGTGCTGCACTGGTAATCCAGATTTCGATACCCCGCTCTGACACTAACACGACTGTTATTCGGAAGAGACATTAAACCATGGTTCAATGTATCAGTGTTAAAGACTTAGGATGGAAAGCCCAGAAGTGTCTCTGGAATGGAAACTTTCTGTATCATGCGCTATCCTCAAACAATTAAATACCTGAACCTATTCATTGTCATATGGAAAACTTAAGTGAACTCAAATAGATAGACAGACCAGATAGCTCAGTTTATCTATCAATTTTAGTGACAACACAAAACAGAATTTCTTGACTTGTGTAGCAGAGGTATAATACGGCACTTCTACTCCCTTAGTTATCAGTTAGCTTCTATGGCGACGTGGTAGTGTGTCCGCTTAGTAATTGAAAATACCTGAGTTATCGCCCAGCCCGAGACAGGTGAATTTTTCCGGGTTACATTTGGCGCCCAACGTAAATAACTCACAAGTTTAGATGTGACTGCACCCTTAGAAAGTCCCACTGACATTCAGAAATTTCGAAGATGAAATGAAAATGAGACAGAGGAGGTGTATGTAGCAGAGGTATAATACGACACTTCTACTCCCTTGCCTATCAGCTAGCTTTTATACCGACGTGGTAGAGCGTCCGCTTAGTTATCGAAGGTACCGGAGTTCAAACCCAGCTAGGTGCAGATGAATTTTTCCGGGTTACACTTGCAGATTTAGAGAAGGCCTTTTTTCAGTATCAAGGAAACGATGTTTTCCAAAGATGAAGAATTTTAACTCAGAAACAAATATCTTGAAGGCCATGGAAGACGCTTTAAGAAGGTGAAGTATATTCATTTGATTTGAAGTGAAGTGAAGTAAGTGAATGAATGAATTAATTAATTCCACGTCTCATACAAAAGGTAATACACATCGTTAGTTGATGAGTGGGACACCTGAATAACGTCTTGCGCGTTATAAATGGACCACTGATCTACTCAACATTGGCATGAACACGAAATCTCAGTTACAACCAAATGGTACCCTACAGTATAATCACATAAAAAACCGAATATTAAGAGTAAGGAATTACTAAAATATTAGCCCTAAAGCGAAGTTAAGTATCATTCATTGAAACCAAGTTAGAAAATCATTACTTTAAATAAAAAAGAACTTTTATATGTCCTTCCTTTTGTAATCTGATTGGTTTATATGAATAATATTTTTGAGTTTCAAATATCAAACGTTTCTCATGTATGTTGTACATTATACACTTTTAAACAGGTAATTTAGTAAAGAACATACATGTAAATTTTCAGTCTGATTCGCCCGTAGCGTTCCCAACAGTACTTCCGGACTATTTGAAGCAACTGAACAAAGGGTTCAAAAAAGTAAGGGCACTTCACGTGATTAAGGATTTAGAAAAGATATTTGGTGTGTCATAGAAAGCACACTACTGTTCTTGAAGTAGATATGAACACTAATTCAAGCAGTAGTGAAGTAGTGAAACTCTTTTGGTAGTGTGTCCACTGATTGTCCATTCATCCATCCATCAATGTCAGTCCGTGAATCATCTTGCTAATTTCGTCCAATTTCCTTCTGTACAGTTCACCCAGCCTCTTCCTGTGTATTTAATCGAATCAACAATTAGGGATTTTCAAATGTTTGGCCGATTCAACAGAGTATTTTTGTAATATCTTCAATATCTGGGTAAATAAAATCATTCAGTGAGTTTGTTTAGGTAATCAATCCTGTGACGTCAGTTCTATAAATAAACTTGTAGACATTGAACAGTTCTAAGTCGTGGATTGCAGGAGACCAAATCATAGAAAAGTAAACCCATAAACGGGTAATAAGGTTGACAAAGTTGGATGATAACGAACTAACATATTAATAGAAATGTTATGCAAACTATATTTCCATATTTTCTTATCTATTAGCATTGAACATATCTCCCCCCTGTTTTTTACATTTTTAATATTCTTCTTTTATCTTCTTTTAAACAGCTCTTTTTAACTTTCTTGCGATTTTGAAGCGTAGCCATGTCTACGTCCCCGCGAGGAGTTTGACATTAATGGAAGATAGATAGATAGATTTTTTTTATTTTATTTTGCTTGAAAAAAGTTGTTTAAAGAATTGAATTCAATCAATTATTCTGGTTGCTAAAGCAATAGAAAAGAAAACTTTTGCAAAACTTTTTTTTGTTGAAACAAGGGCTAGAGCTTAGATATTTTGCATACAGGTTTATCTAGAGGTTCTTTACCTAGATTGCTAAAATTATGCTCCTGAGTCATAAATGACTATGCGCTGGGAGTCAATTGATTTTACATAGGCTTATGAACGGAAAATTGGGAGAAAACGCCTAATAAGGAAGACTTAAAACATCTTCTTGTTTGATACTATAGACCAGTTCACGCGTGACGTCACAGCAGGTGCGTGTTTGCGTGAGATTTGTTACGGTTGGCAGAAAGCGACAGCCATTATTGATAAACAAATAGAGCGTAAATGAACTAGTCAGCTATTTTTAGGTTGTAAACAAACTACGAAGCATGCCTGTCAGTTGTAGTGCACCAGGATGCACGCAACGGTTTTCCAAAGATTCTGGCGTACGTTTCTTTCGATTTCCAAGCGATGCAGACAGAAAATTACGGTGGCAATTGGCCATGAAGCGGGTGCAGATCGACGATCAAAACAAATTATGGGAGCCTTCAGAACATGACCGACTGTGCAGCTTACATTTCGTGACAGGTAAAATTAGACACATTAGAACATTTTCAAAGTATTTGGTAACTGTTTTCATGCAAGTGACTCAGTCGTTTCTACATATTTATAAAATTAACATAATCTATTTTAAGCTTGAAGTAGCATAAAAGGGTACAGCTGCCCTAGGCAGAACATAAAGCTTTCTGCAATATGTTGAATGTGAAATACTGTAAAAAGGCTAAAACATTGTATATCAAGTGTCCTTATTAACTGTAATAAAGATTTATTTTTGTTATTCACAGGAAAGCCATCAAAAGACCTAGACCACCCAGACTATGCTCCAAGCATATTTCACTTAACACCTGGTCCAGTCCGTTGCAAAACACCAAAGAGTGTGGACCGCTTTGAGAGGTTGAAAAAAAGGAGACGTCGACTAATACTTGAACCAAATGTAAATAGTGAAGATGAACAAGCTGCTGCGGAGGCTCTGTTAGAATTGTTGTCAACCACCAACAACAAGCCATGTAAAGAAGGTATTAATATTAAGCACTTCAGTTGGTTACCACATTCATTGAATTAAATTGTGTAATTCCAAGTTATACATTGTGGAACATTCTCAAGTAGCTATATACAATACTATAAATGATAGAGCCGGTAAAAATGTGCCTTGACCGGGACTTGAACATAGGGCCTTCTGCCTACAGGGCTGACACTACAACCAGAGCTACCAAGCTACACCGTTAAGTACTCAGCTATGTTAAGACCACCCCTCCTTTTTGCAGAAGTATAGATAAGATAAAGTTAATCAGTATCAGAAATAAACTATCAGCTCTGTGTTTTATGTTTCAGTTGTAAATTTGTTATATATATATAATATATGCATTCAGGAAATAACTTTGTGAAATAATACTAAGAAAGCCTGTCTTAAATGTACATTTAACTTTAGTGTATGGATTCTTAATGTTGAGTTTTGGTTCCCTTTCCTTCAGCACAAACTCAGACAGAAGATCAGTTACAGATGAAGTATGAACAACTACAGCAAGAGCACAAGACACTGAAAGATGAATACCAAAGGCTTTTGAATGAGAACAGAGAACTGAAGGAGCACATTGGTAAAACTAAGTTCACATTTACAAACTTAAGCAACTCACAAATTTCATCATTGACAGGACTTCCATCCCTGGGTGTATTTTACTGGATTCTATCATTAGTGTCTATGTGCTACAAATCACTTGGAAAATTATGCAAAGGGGACATGCTGTTGCTAGTGCTCATGAAACTTAGGTTAAATTTAACCAACAAGGATTTAGCAATGCGCTTTCAAATCCCACCTACTCAGGTATCTACAGTGCTTAACCGTTGTCTCCCATCCTTAGCTGGAAAACTGAAATTTTTGATCAAGTGGCATTCAAGAGACGTCATCACGAAAAATCTGCCGAAATCTTTCAGGAAAAACTATCGTAAGTGTAGGGTTATTATTGATTGCAGTGAAGTGTTCATTCAAAGACCCTCTAACTTAGATGCCAGGGCTAAGACATGGTCCAATTACAAACATCACAATACAATAAAATTTTTGTTAGGCATTACACCATATGGAGCAGTGAGTTTCATTTCCAAATGTTGGGGTGGACGTGTTTCTGACAAAGAAATTACAGAGAAGTCTGGATTTTATGATAAACTGGAGTTTGGCGATCAAGTGCTGGCAGATCGTGGATTTCTCATAGCAGATGAACTGGCTGCCCGAGGCGCCACTTTGGCCATACCACCATTTGCAAAAGGGAAAACACAGTTTTCACAACGTGAAGTGGAAAATGCGAGAAAACTCTCACAGGCAAGAATCCATGTTGAGCGTGCCATCGAAAGAGTGAAAAGATTTCAAATATTGAAAAACACTATGTCAATATCACTTCTTCCACTTGCTGATTTAATTTTAACTGTATGTTCAGCGTTAACAAACTTAATGCCTAGGTTGATAACAAAATGAAACAAACTCTATGTATGCTTTACATTTTATTCAATATGAATAGGATTTCAACATGTACATTTCATATACAGCAAATGTTGCAGCTAATGATTTCCAGTGTGCTCACACATGTAAATGTAGTATAAACTTTGATAGTTCCTACAAAGTTAAGTCCCCACCCCTTGTAAAATAAAAGCCAGTTCTTTGAAAAATTATTTAAGAAATCGGACTGTTACTATGGTGATAGGCCTGACAATGTGCTAGAACTATTTATTTTATCCAATGCAAGGTAAAATGATAAGCTTTATTCTTACTTGTATATATAGTATATATGACATTAAAAGAAATAACTGTTGAAACTGTTTTTACTAACTTAAATTTAATTTCAGATGATTATTTATCTTAAATTAAATTGTTTGACACTGTTAATTTTAGTTAAATAAACCAATATACAAATATATATACATGTTTTTATTCTCTTTTTTCAATCAATTTGCATGTTGATGAATTGTCAGTCAAGTGCTAAAATCATACAGTATTATGATTTCAAAATGTATCTCACATTTGAGTGGTGCAATGCAGGATTACATCAATTACTAATAACATTAATTCATGAAAGCTTGCTTTGGTAAACATTTGCACACACACACTTAAATATTGCTATGCTTGCAGTTTATGTTGGATAATCTCAGGTACCAAGTTATGAGATGCAAAGTCCAAACACTTCTCAACCATGTTGCGGACAAATTCATCATCATAGTACACAGTTGTGATAACTATGTCTTTGTTAGTGTACACAACAAAGTCACAGTATGGTTTCCCACATACAAACATCTGAAACTGTACTTGTGTATAGTACCTATGATTTTTCCTTAAATTCATCTCACTGTCAAGACAGAACTTTGGATCATTTATTTCCGAGAGTAAAGAATCTCTATGTTTGTAGGAACACTTCACTTCTAATAGCCCTTCTCCATGGCACAGACATGATCTTACACCATCTGGGGTTGCGGCGAACATTGGAAAAGAACAGTCAATGAATAGGCCACATTCCCTTAAACAAAAGTTATGATGAATATCTTTCATTTTTTGTTTGTACATTTCCTTAGCTTTTCCTTCGTACTTCCTCCCATATCTAATTGCCTCAACATTTGACAAGTCAGTGCTGTTGTACTTCATGACTTGTTTCAGCACTCTGTCCCTACAAGTATCTTCTCTCATCACAATAATGTCATGCACAACTGTTGCAGTTATCCTGCCTTGCCTTTGTCTGTGCCATATGGGACTGTCACTCTGTGCACGTGTCATTTTCTCTAAATTACTTGCTTGCACCTCTGTAGTTGAAAAATCTCTGACAAAACGATAGCATTTCTCCTCCAGCTCCTCTCGGGTTAAGTCCTTGTTCTCAATCTCATGAAATCTGTTCAGCAGCTGGAATGTAAAAAGAGTAATTATTACTAGAAGTTGAATCTGAAGTCAATCATCTGAATAGTAAATATTCGTTATTAATTTTTATTCACATTACAATCTACTCAATTTAATCAAAGTATTACTTTAGGTCTTCATCGTAGCATCTGACCTGGAATATTTATGTCTAAACTGCTGTGTTAAGGCTGAATTGTTATAGTCTATACTGCTATTGTGCTATACAGATTTTTATTCACATTACGGTTAACACTGATTTAGACAAAGTCTGTCTTGAAGTCTTGAGAGCATCAACAGCTGTTTGTAGTGTAAATTGTTATTGCCTATACGGCAGTGTGCAGTCTAACAGAGTATGAAATAGTGTCAAACCTTCAACAACAAGGACGGCCAAAGAATAAATAGTTTATCAAATGAGCCCATTTACACTGTTAATAACAGAACTACTACTAATGTAACAAACTTACTGGTGGGAGATCCTCATCATCAGATGCACTGTCAGTATCCGAGTCATTCTTAGTAAGTATACAGGCAGAAGGGCAAATACGTTTCAACTCCTTTAGTGCAGATACTTCATCCACATCGTCCATCTCATTTGTGGCTTGTGCAATACGTCGTCGCTTCTTCCCTTTTCCATGTTTGCTTTTACAAAAGCTAATGTCTGTTACTGGCTGAGCTTGAACCTGAAGTTGATAAAAATATGCAAAAGGTTGCGGTAGACTGACAGTCATTCGACAAGTGACTGATCTTAGATGGTTTGATCCCCATTACAGTCACTCTTTTATGTGTTTTATTTGGTAAATAACTCTTCAGAGATAAAATACCATGCGGAATACCCTGGAAAAATGCAAAAGCATTGCTTCAGAGACACAAATTCTTTACAGATATACTCATGATGCCATTACAAACACCTGCCAAATTCTGATGTTATTTATGCTGTTACTGAATGAAATAACATAAATTTGTTACATCCTGTATTGCATTGATTACAGACTCAACACTGTTGGACGGCATATACTGTAATGTAAATGTGAGGAACTGGATATGTAACCTTAATACATACAGTTCATTCTCTATAACCCATTAAGTCAAACACATTTCACTGTCCTTATTTTAATTTTCCTGTTTGTTTTATTCGAAAATGTTTATATCAAACTTTGTCTCAGTCGAATTGTTTGCATTGGTCCCATTTACATCGAGGTAACAAGTTTTAACTGTAGTTGTGCGACTTTGATTGTTCTACAGCATAATACATTCAAATATTATATAGGTACCTTCGAACGATAGAATCTGTTCCAACGGCATGCAGCACTTGTTTTGCACTCCTCATTCAGTCCCAACTCCACGGCTTTCATCACTTTAAACAGAACTGCAGCAATATGACTACAGGCCTCGCCCAAACTGAAAATTAAAAGATGCAAACTTGTGAAACAAAGCTTTGCCACATTTATTATTGTCCAACAAAGCACTTAACCAGTAACCATGAAATTAGCCAGGGATAAAGAATTATAATCTTTAAATAAAGCAGATATCACTCCATATCTCTTAACATGAGGTTATGATCCCTGTTCAATTATTGACATATTCAATAAATCCTAGTGTGTCTTGCTCTTAAAATAAAGAACTTTCATTAATTATATATAAGGGTAAATAGCAGAAAACTCACCCAGCTTTGCAAGTACAGTGTGCAGCAACTACATATCCACCAGTCTTCTCAATGATGATCCATGGTTCGTGGCTCTTATCACGGACTTTTTGTGAAGGGATGACCTTGGCCTTGATCACACATACGGGAGAATCTTTTGACACTTCATTGTAGAAACAGGTCTGAACATGTCCAGATATGAAAAAATTGTACCCGTCCAAGGATTTATATGCCTGCATTGCTTGCTTCGTGTACAATCCTGGCGTGTTTACAAGATAGTTGTAGATGTTCCCGTACTCTACCGAAGGCCACTTGGCGATACTGTCCTCCCACAAGTTGCTGCTTAAGTAGGGATCACTTATTTCAACATCATGGACCTTCAGTTTTTCTTTATACCGTATCTTACCAACAGAATCCAACGATAAATAATAATTTGAATACTGTGTGTTATCACTCGCCATCTTGATTATTGTGTTTTTCTGCCAACCGTGAAACGCGCATGCGCGAAAAACACAAAACAAAACAATAACAATGAACCGGTCTATACCGAGAGCATAGGTAGTTTGCATGGAGCATCATCCAGATATCTTCTATCAAGATTTTTCAAAATATACCCTTGGGGTCATTCATAACCCTGCCACGGGGTCAATTTATTTTACAGTAGGTTTATATATAAAGGGAATACTTTATGATATTCTTGTCTGAAAACTGTCAAAAAGTCATTTTGCAAGGATCATCATCCTGATTTTCTCTACAAATATTGTTCAAATTATGCCCCTTTAAACATAATTGGCCCTTTCAAAAATTGGCTCTGCCCCAGGGTCAGTTGATTTCACATAGGTTTATTAAAGGAAGATGTTAAAATCTTTTTGTATAGAAGCGTATGCCTTAGAGCTTATATATTTTGTTATGTTGTATACCTATACAAAGTTTGAATTAGCCCCGCTATTGGAGTCCAGTTTGTGTAAAACATTTAGATTTTGAAAAATCTTCTCGTGAGAAACCTCCGATATTTTGTATGGAACATTACCTATGGGTCCTCTGCCAATGTTTTTTCCAGTTATGCCCCTGGGGTCATTACTGGTCCTGCCCCTGGTCACTAGATTTGCATAAGCTTAAAAGGTCAGATTAAACAAATCCTGTCTGAAACCGTATGCCCTAGAGCTTAAATATATTATAATGTTGCATTGTCTATTGGATCGAAAGCAAATTTGTTCAAATTTTATCCCTGGGATTAAAACTGATCTCGCCTATGTGTCCTATTTGTGTAAAATATTTAATCTTTGAAAATCTTCTTGTCAGACACTGTAATCTATAGATCATAGACATTTGGTAAGCAATGGTAGGAAACTAGATAAACGCGCACCTGTTTTATGCTCTCTCGCGGACCATTTTTTTGTCAACAATCTGTCGCTTGAAAGGTAAAATGGTCTTTTTCAATAAGATATCTGTAGAGTTGCAAACAATCATGTTGTGCACCGAAGATTGGCTGGTGTACTTTGTATTTACGTAAAGAAATTTATAATGTAAAATTCTAGTTTAGGCCTGAAAACGATTGAAAGTTTTTTTAGCATGAATTCAGAAAAAAATAGATGTAGATCCCCAATATAAATAATAAAATTTTGCATCATGGTTCATTTTTTGCTCTGCTCTGGAGAGGGGTGGAGGTGGACAGATATGTTAAATTAACTTATATTGGGAAAATAAGAAAAATCTTCTATTCAGAAACCGTAAGGGTGAGATTTTTGACATTTGACGTTAGGCATTATTTAGTGGATCGCTACCAAGTTTGTTCAAATCATATACCTGCGGTAACTTTTCGCCCTGCCATAGGATCACATGTTTTACAATAAATATAGATGAAAATCTTTAAAATTCTTTTTTTCTGAAACCACAAGGGCCAGAGTTCTGAAATTTAACATGAAGCACTGCCTGGTAGATCCCCATAAATACTAATATTTGCTCCTAGGTTTATTTTCTGCCCTGCTCTGGAGAGGGGTAGAGGTGGGCAGATGTGTTAAATTAACATATAAAGGGAAAATAAAAATATCTTCTATTCAGAAACCGTAAGGGTGAGATTTTTTACATTTGACGTATGGCAATATTTAGTGGACCGCTACCAAGTTTGTGCAAATTATGTAACTGGGGTAGCTTTTCACCCTACCATAGGATAACATTTTTTACATTAAATAAAGATGAAAACTGAAAGTTTGCGTGAAGCCTTGTTTTATGTAGCACTGTACAGAGGATATATGTTGAGCCCTGCCTCAGGTTTCTGTTTGTTAAAATATAAGATCTTTATAACTCTTCAATTCAGAACCTGTCATTTTGCTTCTGATGTTTGCTCAACAGCTGACACACATACAAAGTATTCAGGTGAGCGAACCAGGACCATCATGACCCTCTTGTTAGATTTTTAACTCTCTAGTGCGTCAAAGGAGTTTGCAGTAATTGGGTACATTTACCAGATAAAGGGTACTATGTCGCAAACTTTGTCGCAATCTCTGTGCACATATCCGTTAATCAGATCCGACAAAATTTCTCCGTGATAATTGATTTCAGACAATGCGTTTATAGGCCATTTATCCCTCACCACTGAAGCAACTGAGGAAGTAATCAGTCACTTGCGGAGAAATTTGTTAGTAAACTGGTTGGATACCCTGGAACAATGGTTGGGTGGACTGACCGATGGGATATGACCATATTAGCAGTTAAAACTGCGTTAAACCCTTATAAAACCAAACCAAACATATCTGTTAGTCTGTTATGCCGAATAACAAAAAATACTGCCTACTTATATATTAAAATGTTTACAAGATTGAGGCAGTATGTGTCAAACTTTCTATCCTGTGTTCTGTGTAAAAATATATTGAATACCTGTGTGTGCTGTGTAACTCATAAATGCATTTTGAAAAAAAAAAAATAAAAAAAAAAAAATCTTAAACCAGTGTTTTACCACAATGACGACTTCAGTTAGATTCATGAAAAGTAAATAGATATATTGATGATGCAAATACTTTGTCTTTGATTGTATAACAGTAAACTGAATACATGATACCTGCATATGACGGAACAACGACAAAAGTTTTGTTCACATTGTTCATCTCTCCCGTGAAAACCTTGAAACCTCAACATTGGCTACAGTCGGCGTAAAACTTTTACCAAAAGTTCCTATTAAAATCAAAATATTTTTTTCAAAGGGAAACACCATCCTTCAGCTAATATATTTAATATACGAAGTACGATATCCTTTTTCAATACTCTTTGTTATCCTCGTGTGATTGAAACAAATTAGTACAAGACATCAAGGAAGTTTCATAATGACTCTAGAATCATTGTCTTAGAAAGTGGGAAACGTTAACATACGAAAAGCATCGCACTGACTAGATGAAAGGAATACCATGTGTTTAAAAATTAACTATGATTTTCCAATATCGTAGGAAGATTAACTGCTCATTTTTTCAGAGAGCAGACAAAGAAATCTTCGTGAACATATTGATGTGACAGCTTCATAACAAGTTTGTGTTGTAAAACTCAAAGGTATCAATGTCGCCACAAGATATTGATATATACGCCTGATTAGCAATATCCTTGGCACGGTTTCCCAACTAGTTTTTTTAGTTGGCTAGAAGTTTTAAGAGAAAAATATCTTCACCACATATGTATGATCGTTAAATTGAATAAAAAAGGGTAAACTTCACTGACCAAATGTGTTTTCTTTCGGCGAAAGACATATCGTTGTTTATTTTATTAAAAGTAAACTATACTCTAATGCTAACAAAACATTTAAATACAAGTTATTAAAATTGTTAAATGTGGAATGTCTTGCTAGAACAAGAACGTCTGTCAATTTCAAACGCCTAATTTTAGGCTGACACGACATTTAGTTTGGCCTATATCCATTGTTAAGCTAACTTCACGCGCATGGGCAGATAAGTGTTTAGAACATTAAAATTTACATTTAAAATTTTATCTTAGTAAGTTTATATCATCTATCGATTAAATGTTTCCTTCCTGACAATAAAATATATTATTCTGATGGCTTTTACAAGCTTGAATTGACTTATAGGAGATGAATAACCTGAACATGCGTGTGAAATGTTCTCTTATAAAACATTCATTTCAACATCCGTTTGTCTAATTGTTCATTAGTTAGCTAAACGTTGAACTCCGTAAAAGTACACAACCCGCATAACCCCCTCCTATGTTCCTATACAGGAAAGGGAAGTAATCGATATCGATAGGTGATATGTAAATAGCTTCCTCGTTGCCCTTATCGCTGATAAGAATAACATTTCAGGTTTAAAGGAAAAATTGCCCTTACGTTGAAATCCGACTGGATAAAAATGGCTTCACGTCAGCATATCGAAACAACCTCTTCGAGAACTTTAGGCTTAAAAAGGTACGCATTTCTCTAGATTCAAACAAGATTTAAACAAATTAAACTTTTATTTAATCAATAACTGTTCGGTCTCTCTCTCTCTCTCTCTCTCTCTCTCTCTCTCTCTGTGCAGTAGAGTTCCACAAACATGTTTTTACGGTTTAACGGTATATGATTTTCTACACTGAAGTTAACTAAAGTATGAAAGCTGACCAATGTCTGGGGCGTCCATAAATTTAGAACTATCTTATGGACTGTGGATAAAATCATGAAACGCCTGTTGAAATAAACGGGTCGTAGTGTGAATGCCCATAGCTAGCGGGCGTGCTGGCAGCGTCCACTTTTGTCCGGTCCATATTTTTCACAAGCATGATGGGATTTTAGTATTACTTGATACAAATGTTCAAAATCAGGAGACGTGGTGTTGTGCGCAGGAACAAAACTCTAGGTCAAAGGACAAGGTCACACATAGTGGTCAAATGAAAACGCTTGTTCGGAGCAAAACATGCATTGATGGATTTTAATTTAACTTGGTACAAATGGTCAACATTTTAAGGCGGATTGTCGGGCGCTAAATTCGGGTCCCTGTGGCCAAAGTCAAGGTCACACATAGAGGTCAAATGTCAGAGTCAGATTAAAGTATGAAAATGTGTGTACAAACTGACTATTTAGTCATCATGAATTAAGGGATTCTATCACAAATATTCACTATCATGAGACTGATATTTTCATGTTTATGGTCAATGAGGTCTTGCCGTCGTCGTCCACGTCGTGCAAAATCTTCAATGCAGAAGCTTATTTATAAACCATAAGGCTTAGAGTTTTTATATTTAGTGTGTAGCAATGTTTAGTAGACCTCTACCATGTTGGTTAAATTCATGACGCCAGGGTCAATATTGGCCCCACCCAGGGCCTATATATAGTTGTATAGAAAACACTATCAAAATCTTCTCCTCTAAAACTGCCTGACACTGAGCTTTGTAATTTGATGTAAGGTATTCTCTAGTAGACCTTTACCATTCATTTTGTCCCTGAAAATTAGCTCGACCCAAGGGTCACTTGGTTTTGCCTAAACTTATTAGAGCAAATAACTTTTTATTGCAAAGCACAAAGCCTACAACTAAATTGTTCACTAACATTGGATAGTTTGTACTTCCCCTACCCACCGGTATCATGGGACCCCTCCACTTTTTACCCCTTCCCTCGATAAAAGATTTTTTATATATGATTTTTTCTCTCTTTTATTGCTTAGGTGCTTGTGCCGCCCCCCTCTCCCTCCCCCGGTTCGGGAGTAAACGTTACTAAAATTATTTTGAAAGAATACGATGTAAAAATTCTGCCAATTAGAGAAGCATCAGAGATAACATTAATACTTAGCCCTACTTATTATTGTACTCCATGATAGCAGCATGCATGAAGAGTTTTGTCAAGATAAAGTTTCCTTTATCATATTCACCTGTTTAGATATAATGTAATACTAGTAAATGTATATCATAAATAGATGTATTCATGGTGTACTAGGTCATTACCAGTCCCTTAAACTGAAAAAATACAAAACCAGTTATGCACTTTACAGAATCATTATTAATTGAAACAATAATGAAAAGTCATATTCATTTAAAATATTTGATGTAGAATTTCTATGAGCTATTGCTGAAATAATTACAATTATTTCAATCATGTTTATTTGGATATTTTTTCTATTACAATGCGCGTTTTCGTCGAACCCAGGCTGGCATAGGCAAAGACATTTAGTCTACACGTTCCTTTAAAAATATGCACTAGTGAAGAAAAGAAACTTTCTTCTTTCAAAAACTACTAATTCCAACTTCAGTGGTATACATGTATTAACTATGACGTGTGCAACCGATTTATAACAACGTAGAAACATTTATATGGAATTAAGCAAAAGGGAATACGTACTTTCACTTTCAGGTTCCACTTCTAAGAAATTTTTGATACGCTCAAGGTGGCAGGGATATAATGCAGTACTTACTCTATGAAGACTACTGAAATCCATTAGTTAGTTTGGGTTCAGAGATCTTTTCACTGAATAAAATGGGTTCGATACACATTCAAGTCTTTATCTAAGTTTTTGTTTAATTATTTTTACTTCGGGGTTTAAAATTTTAAAATTAGACAAAATTTCTTTCTTTCCTTCTTTTCTTATAAACATGACAACAAATGGAGATTGAGTATCAACACTGTCTTGTATTATTCTTCTGAAAAGCACACGGTAATTCTCACTTAAAATTTGCTGAAATGATCAAAACAGTATAGGAATAAAAATGTCTAAGCAAATTTGAAGCCAAGTTGTTTTATTTTGAATATGCATTGTATCCCCCCCTCGTAATGAAATGGCTAGGGTGAGCGTGTACCACCTTTTGAAATCACATTTCAGTAGCTGTTAGTATTTGATGAAATTTTTGTTATTACCAGAAGCAAATACGCTGTTATTACTCTACATGATTACAACCTGTATTGATATAGTTTTTCAGACTAAAAAAAAAAACAAAAAAAAAAAAAAACAAAAAAAGAAACGTAATTTTGATATGTTTGCATCTTTGCTTGAAGGACCTTTAAATGTCGACGTGGTTATCCTATCTTCAAAATCTCTTAAGAAAAATAAATATTACATATGGTCAACATTTTGTCATAAAATAACTCATTAAATAGAGTAATCTGAAAAGGCATAGAAAATCCCTTCTTCATTGACCTACATTTATGTTAGTATTCACTTGTCTGTATTGTAATACCAAATACAGGGACCAATTTAACCATGACACTGAAAAACTTTGGATCCAGGGCGCGATTGTTAAGGAAGCAGTAAAGGATATGTACAAAGAGCAGACGAAAATAAAAAGGGAGAAGACTAAGAAACATTCAGAGCAACTTCCGGGTTGTATTGACCGATATAACACTTGTTTAATGGATCTTCAATCTGCTTTGAAAGAAATAGGGGAAGTATGTAGTCATTCAGTTCCTTTGTTGTATACACTTTTGATATATATATTTGATATCCCTGGAACTGTTCTAATGAATATTCTTTCAAAAAAACAATAAATATAGCAGTAAAACACAGCTATGATTTGCCAGAAAATTTATGTGTACGTTGCTTCCATCCCCTACAGAAACTACAACAGAGTTGTAGTGTTAAGTAAGTCAGATAACTCAAAACTTGAAGAAGAAGACTAGAGAACATGATATTTTACAAAGATAGCTAACTAGCTGTTTAAAGGTTTTATACAAAAATTCAATTCGTATATGAAAATATCTGTTCTATATTCCCCACATTTCTTTCGTACTAAAATAACTATAAGCTTTACATATTCAGATTGTTACTGACGATGGAAGTAGACCCATGGCCCTAGAGGAAACATTCAGTGGGCAACCAACACAGTGTATGCATTGCCTTAATAAGGAAACCGAAATTGAAGGACATAAAAAACAGTTGACAAGGTATTCTACGAATGTTATGTAGAAAATCGAGAGACTTTAAGTTTCTATCATGATAATAAGTTTAACGGTTATGTCTTTTTAATCAGTGACTCAGTGCGTTGTGCTGGTGTAGCAATACCCTGTCCAGTTGGAGTGATGGTCGCTTACGGCGTAAGGGTCGCACAAGATCTCGCCGCAATACCTGATAAACAGACAAGTGATAATAAGAAATAAAGTGCTCCGTACATTTATCAACAGTATATAGTATATATTTAAATGTACATTTTAAAATCTAGTATAATTTGTTTTTGAACAGTATTTTCAGTAAGTTTCACCTTAGAGTAGTACTAGGCGTTCACAGTGGTGTTAAGGGGTACTGCATGCTGTAATTATCATCCTCGCCCTCTCCATGATAAGGATGTACATCTGTTTTCCGATTGACTTCGCCCGTCACGCATTCTTTGGAGGTGGAGAGCCGTCTGTTTTCCATTACCTGGATTGTTCCTTGGTTTCAGGGTCGAACAGGAATATCCAGGTCTCGTCAGAAGTAATAATACGGTCCTGATAATCGTCTCCATCAATGCGATACTGTGCGAGAAACTAAGTTTCTTCCTGTTTAGATTGTTCGTTAATATAAGATAAACTGTTCCCCTACTCATTCCGGTGATGTTAGACACATCATGAGCGGTATACCGCCGGTCTCTTTCAATGAAGTCCTTGACGGCCCTAAATGACGTCACAGTCGAGGTTGACTTTCTTCCCCGACCCTTGTCATTTTCAGTGCTATCACGGCCATCGCTGAAACGCTTACGCCACTTGAAAATTAATGCCCGGCAAACAGGAGGCATAACTTTAGCATGTTCTAACATGTTCCACGTCTGCGTGGGCGTTTTCCCGAGATTCTCAGACAACTTGATAATAGTGCGATGTTCAGCATAATTCGTTGACGTCATTTTCCCCCGATTTCTATAAGCAACGGTTGTTAGTTTTCTGTGAATTAACAGCAACGGTAACGGATATGACGTCTACTTTGCAGTGTACATTGACATACCGTCATTCATGAATCATACGACGTCGCGCTATTTTTGCATAAGAAACGCGGAAGATATACATAATAGAAGCAAGCTTACAGGAACATAGCAAAAATTGGACTGCCCCGCCTAACAGATACTTGGTTACAATGACGACGTAAAAAAGGATTGTATTTTTTTTGCAAATAGAAAACAATATCATTACTCTATTCTAAAAGGTTAAACGATATTGTTTGTAAATTTTAGTCACAATATCCCTATAAATAAACAAATATGGTAAAGTCTACGTAATTCTGGGACACCCCTTGTATATTGGGTGTTCTTCTTAGAAAGTATAAAGCTATAAGGGGAGTTAGAGATTGTAGCTTTCTTTTACTTACGAAGAACGTTCAATATTCGCAGTAGCAATCTTAATAGTGCTATGCCCATTTCTCCAAACATTCACGTAACATTATCAATGCTGACAGGTAAAACATTAAGTCACGCCACTATTTCTTCCACATTTGGAGTGTTTTACTTTTGACATGTTAAATATTACAATTTTGAACAAAATGATTTTTAAAAAAGTCTTGTAAACTAAATTTTGTAAGTAAACTTTTCTTAAATTTTGTGTTGTTTAGTAATAATATAATCTTTTCGTTAATTTCCATGCCAAGCATATATATTTTATACAATATTTATACGGTACATGTGAAGATGATCCTGCTTCAAGCAGAACACATCACTGACTCTGATAATGCGCAGTACGCTCTTTTCGGCAAGCACAAAGCAGGAACGTATTTACATCGTAGCTAAAAAACGTATTTGTGTCTTCTTTTCTTACTAACATTTCTTTATATTATTTCAGCCAAAAACAAGAAAATGAGGAAAGGTAAGTAAACTTCACATTACTTTGGTCAAACTAGATGGAAAGTTTGTTTTTACTATTTTCTTTCACTATGTACACTCTTGTCAGGTTATATATTTTATAAAAATACATGTTTGTTATAATGTAGGGCAAGACTCTTGCGACCACGGAACACCTGTACTATTATACAAATCTTATCCTGTATATAAGGCGCTAGGAAGACATGTGGCCATTTGTTAGTAATTCTTTAACTAGCAGGTGCCTTATATGTATAGGAAGTGAGCAGTAGCAGTACGCAGCAGTAGAAAAATGTGAAGTTGGCTGTAGCAGTAACAGCAGTAGCAGTAGGAAAAACTTAAAGTTGGCAGTAGCAGTAACAGCAGTAGCAGTAAAGAAAGCATGAAGTTGGCAGTAGTAGTAACAGCAGAAGCAGTAAAGAAAACGTGAAGCTGGCAGAAGCAGTAACAGCAGTAGCAGTAGGCAAAACGTGAAGTTGGCAGTAGCAGTAACAGCAGTAGCAGTAAAGAAAATGTGAAGTTGGCAGTAGCAGTAATAGCAGTAGCAGTAGGCAAAACGTGAAGTTGGCAGTAGCAGTATTAGCAGTAGCAATAGGTAAAACGTGAAGTTGGCAGTAGCAGTAAGAGCAGTAGCAGTAGGAAAGTCTAAAAGTCTGGAAAGTGTCAATCGAATAAAACATGTTTTAACATCAACATACCCTCCCGAGTCTATTGCGTAGGTCTGCGACTGTTTATTACGTTCTTGCAGACTTTCATGAATTTTGGTGCCAATCAGAAAAATGTCAATTTTGATGTATAGGGACCCTCAAGAGTCAATTTAACCGGTCTGCGGCTGTTTTTGACACGCTCGCAGACTTTCAGGAATTTTGGTCCCAATAAAAAAAAATGTCATTTTTGATATCGAGGGACCTTTCCGAGTCGATTGAGCCGGTCGTGACTGTTTCTGACACTCGCAGACTTTCAGGATTCTTTGTGCTAATCAGGAGAATGTCATTTTGGGGTCTAGGGATCCTCCCGGATCAATTTTACCGGTAAGCGACTGTTTCTGAAACTCTCGCCGATTTTCAGGAATTTTTGTGCCAATCGAGAAAATGTAATTTTTGAGATCTAGGGATCCTCTCGGGTCAATTTTACCGGTAAGCGACTGTCTCGGACCCGTTCGCAGATGTTTGGTCCAATATCGAAATAAATGTCATTTTTTGATGTGAAGGGACCTTCCGGAGTCCATTGTTACAGTCTGCTACTGTTTCTGACATTCTTGCAGACTTTCAGGAATTTTCATGCCAATCTAGAAAGTCTAGGGACCCTCCCCGTTTGATTGCACCGGTCTGTGACTGTTTCAAACACTCTCGCAGCAGACTTCCAGAGTTTCCTATTGCTACTTTTGATACTGCCACTGCCAACTTCACGTTTTGCCTACTGCTACTGCTGTTACTGCTACTGCCAACTTCACGATTTGCCTACTGCTACTGCTGTTACTGCTACTGCCAACTTCACGTTTTACTTACTGCTACTGCTGTTACTGCTTCTGCCAACTTCCCGTTTTTCCTACTGCTCCTGCCAACTTCACGTTTGAGTTAATTTCTACTGCCAATTGCTACTGCGTACTGCTACTGCCAACTTCCTGTTAGTGCGCCTCACCTACAATATTTCTAAAAACGAATCCCTTGCGGAACTCGAACCTTCGACCTCTCGCTTCATAAGCACATGCCTTAACGACTATGCTACATACATAGACGGTAACTTTAACATGAATTTCAATCTTGTAAGCATTCTTTGTGTAAATTTATCATAGAAATCTATCGTTTTAGCATTCAATCAAATTTAATTAAGTTGAATTCATTTTTTATGTATTATATCTGTAAAATTGTTTGTTAAAGATGTCACAATCATTCGAAACAGTTGTTCATGATTCTGATTCTGTGAATATGAATACTATTCATTTACACGTTTAGTATCCTAAAACTGTTTTAAGCTACTAACAGTTTTCAAGCTAAGGTCGTTACTTGCTTAGTTGACTCCATGTTTGTGGTCATTGCTCCTCTCTTTCTTGTTCCTGATTATGAGGATTTCTTTAAGGGATGTCAGGATCTTGATGATATCTGCTCTAACAAAGATCTGTCATCTTAAAAAAATAAAAAGAGAAACAAGTGTAAGATTTTGACATTATATTCTAAGATTACCTGTACGTATTTCAAAGAAGTTGTCTGTCTGATAAAAATGTTCTTCTATTGTCTATTATCCAGCAAAAAAAGTAATGAAGTATTGCACAATATAGTGTAAATAAGACAAATGATACGTTCAACATAGACTCATTGATATAAATATACTTGCTGAGCACTGTGTTTGATGTTTTATATATAATGTGCAAAATATTGCGGAAGTAGACTTTGAAATCCCAAGCAAATCAATTAGCATTAGAAATAAAACGAAAAAAATATAATGCTAGAGACATTATTCGAACAATGTGTGTCAGTCATGTCAGAATAATATCACACAAGACAAGTTGCCGATTGACTGGCATGTAAACGCTTATCAGCATCTGAAAATCTATAATAAATATTCATAATAAGTACTCTTTTTACCGTTTATGACAGAATGTTTTAAAGAAAAATAAGATATATTTTAATTTTTAATCTATGATTGCCAATGAGTGCCAATGTCAATGCCAATGCAAACATCGTTGAGACGAATTATGATGTGCCAGTGTTAGCATATAGTTTTGAAGCGTATATATGTTGGCCTGCTGAAATGTTGAACTTAAATATGTATGATGTAGTTGCTCGTAGTGCTTTTATTTCAATATGCAACATTTCAAAAATCGAGAAAAAAGATATGATGATTATGAGAAAACTATTTTGGCAATTGAAGAAATCAGTTATGGTCAAACGTGGGTCGAGGTAGAATGTGAAACATTGGGTCAAACAGTTAACACTATATGACAAGGTACATAAATACATTTGTAGTATAAAAGAGCATTTTATGAAAAAAAACGCATTTGAAGTTATAAACATGTATTTTACAACTAATATGCGAATTAAAAAACATTAAAAACACGTCTACACACATAGCTGATCTAAAACAAAGGTAAACAGAAGATAACTCAAAAGATAAATAAATCCTTTCGCAGTATTGAAGTTTGCGTGTCCTCAGGTATGCAATCTTATTTCGGTAAAAATTACACACTCCTGCTTACTGCTACTGTATCGTCATTATGCATGCTGGCACCTTCACCACACTTGTTGACAATGATACCATGCTTGCTGGAAATTACAACTTGTACGCTGTTTGACCCTGATGTCTATATCATAATTTCATTTGACTGAATGGCAGTGCAATCTGTAATGAATACTACTTCAATATTGCTCTGTTACAATGCTCCCAGAACTAAACGTACGATATGAACACACAATATGAAAGATATAATAACTCACTAAGCAAGTTAAAAGTAAGCATAATGTCAATTGCAAAATTGCACGTCACATTTTGATACCAGGGGGCGCACGTTTGGTTTGTATTTTTCACGAAAGATGACGGAATTTAATAAGCTGTTGCCTCCACACTCCTCACAGCGGTTACTTCCCTTTCATACTTTCAGTACAGTAATCACTGCCGACAGGCATGTCACGTGATGATGGTCGAAAGAAAATAAACAAAATATTATCCCCTTTTTAAGTTCCTGTTTTTTTAACAATTTCATTACATCCAGGCATGTTAAATGGATGCAATTGCAACTAAACAAAAAAAGAAAGTGAAAAAATAATAATTAAAAAAAGTTCATAGACGGTTAACGCGTGTCGGCAGAGATCTTTCCAAAGAATGAAGGGGCGATCACTGCGAGGAGATTGTTAGATTTCTTTACATTTTCGGATATCTTCGGTATATTTCCGACAATTAATTATTCAAATTACGGAAAAAACACGACTACTTGAACATAGCGGCCCTGTTGTCAAAATATGACTTACAATTTTGAATTGACATTATGCTTACTTCTATTTTGCATAGTGCCTGATGACATTTTCTCATTTTCTATGTTGGTTGATCACTTCGTGTATTTTGTTCTGAGATGCATAACTAATAATCCAAGATAGCCACGGTATAATGAAATATACCATTACAGTAAAATGAACTGTCAATCAGTAAAATGAAAATATGATGTATGCATCATGGACTAAACAACATACAAGTTGTAATTTCCAGCAAGCAAGGTATCATTGTCAACAAGCATGATAAAAGTGCAAGCATGCATAATGACTGTACCCGTAAGCTCTATAGCAGTGCCTGTGAATGAATTGTAACAGTAAGCAGGCATTGTGTAATTTTTACCTAAATAAAATTCCATACTCAGGCATAATACATTATATCTGTGTTTGTCTTCAGCCAAATGGTATCAGTGATTTACTGTACAGTGGGCATATCGGTCGGCGTGCGCATGTACTTGAAAAAAATCACGCCTTTCATGTAACTTTAAGTTTAAATCAAAACTGCGAACGATTTTTTTATTTCAGCATAAACAAGATTCTTCAGTCGAAAGATGATCTCAAACAACGATATGAATCGGAAATAAAGAAACGTAAACATACCTTTTATGGAAAGCATGAAGAGCCAAGGTATAATATGCTTAAAAATGACTTTGAATGCGCGGATTTTCTTCATGAAAATTTCTCGATTTGAACCAGTCGATGCTTCACTTTCAGAGATTTGTTTGTAAAGGAAAAACATTTCCTTTTCTCGGGCTTATGCGAATAAGTTTAATTAAAAATCATTAATTTATTTTGATTTTTAGATTTGAGAAATAATCATATTGTGACTTGCAAGGCTATTCTTGATTTTTTTTGTAAAAATATGTAAAAATTTTCTTTACTGTGAGTTATTTATATGTACAGTGTTTTGAAACTAAGTAATCAATCCTCTCTTCACTAGTATTTGTACTCATTACCATTGATAAGTTTAGACTTAATCATTTTGTCATAGAACTTGCATAGAGTGTTTCATATACCAAACCTCACACATTCTATTTCTATTATGCTCGATATATGTAACTAGTAATTAATAAATTGTTAAGCAAGTTAAAGATTCATCCTCAAGTTAATTTAACTTGAAACAAGCAAAGACTAAGTTGCACAACTATCTTTATATAATGTTTAAGTCCAAAGCAGTATGAACGTGCGTACACAGAAGAAATGGCCTCTAAAGAAGATACTCTTTACAGGTATCACATTTCGTTTTTAGAACCAACATTACGTGTCACCAAATACATAGGATAATTGCCATGTACTAAATGAATTTGCATTTCATAAAAAAATACATAATGATGTTTGAATAGTTATTAACAGTCTTGTCATGAACATTTTTGACCGGGACGTTTTACACTTACCTTAAAATTAAATTGTTTATCGATTTGATGTGTTAAGCTGTGTTTATGTTATTGTTACATGTCGTCTATTGGTGTTTAACTGTTTCAATAAAACGGCTACAAATCTGCTGATCTTTTTCCACGAAATTATTCGATATTCCTCGATGCATACTTCAATTACTTATTTGTTTAACAAAATATGTAGTAATATGCTTAGCTCTTAATTTAATGTCTGTAAATTATTTTGAAACTGAATAATCCTCTCCACGCCAAGAATTTTGACTCATAGCATAACCATTGCTTAGTTTAAATAATCACATTGTCATAGTAATTTCTTATACTGTTTCCTATACAATACCACAAACTTTTCATTCTTATCTCAGCTCTATACTTGTAACTAATGATATATAATTTCTTAAGCAAGTTACATATTCGTGTTGAAGTAAATATAACTTATAAACAAGAACGGAGTAAGCTGTGCATCTGTCTTTTATTTTTTGTTTAAGTCTCAAGCAGATGTGTGAAAAGTATGAAAGTATGCACAAACAAGAAATAGCCGAAAAAGAAGATGCTCTTTGCAGGTATTACATACTTTTAAGAACATACATTATGCGTCAGCAAAGACACAGGGTAATTGCCATGTACTAACTGAGTTTGTATTTCATAAAAAAGTACACCGTGATATTTAAATGGTTGATAACAGTTTTCTTTGACCGGGACGTTTTACACTTACCTTATAATTATGTTTTATATAGATTGGATACGTCAAAATGTATACGTGTATAAGTACCAATATATATTTAAATGAAAGACACTTTATTGTAACACGTCTATCAGTGTTTTACTGCTTCAACAACTGGCTACAAAAGTGCTTATCCTTATTTTTTTCTTGAAAACTTCTCCAATTTTAAGGAGTTGATGCTTTAGTTTCTTAATCATTTTAACCAAATATTCAATGATTTACTGAACTCTGAATAAAATGTATGTAGGTTGTTTTGAAACTGAATAATCATTGTATAAGTCATCAGTCATCATATAAGTTGCAAGGACTTATATCGATTCCACACCATTAATAACCATTGCTTCATTCAGATAATCACATTGTCATTGTAATTTTATATACTGTTTTCTATACAATACCACAAACATACATTTTAATTTAGTTAGATACTTGTAACTAATAATTAATAAATTCTAAAGCAAGTAACATACTCATCATCAAGTCAATTTAACTTGTAAACAAGAAAGGACATAGTTGTACAATTGTCTTTATGGTATGCCTCAGCCTGAAGCAGAAGTGTGAAAAGTTTGAACGAATGTACAAACAAGAAATGGCCACTAGAGAAGACGCTCATTTCAGGTATCACAATTTAATGTAAGAATCAGCATTACGTGTCAGCATAGACACAGAGTAATTGCAATGTACTAACTGAATTTGTATTTCATTAAGGAATACATTGTGATATATGATGTGTTACGTCTTACAAACACAAAAGTCCGTATCAGAAAGATGCAATGCATCTTAGAATACACAACCCAGAGCGGGATTTGAATCTCCATTTCCCGCGTGACAGTCCAACGCTGTAACAGTTGTCAGAGGTTGTATTTATACAATTAAACGGAAGGTGTGCACTAGACCGTAACACATCCCCTCTTGAGAAAGTCATCATTTATGATGACAAATGGTGTTGTGAATTTTTAGATGATCAATGGATCAGACAGAAATCTTGGAAGATTTCTAATTTTTATAACTATGTCCACGAGGTGTTATCCCGGACGAGTTTTACGAACACGAAAGTCCCTAACAGAAAGATGCAATGCATCTTAGAATACACAACCCAGAGCGGGATTCGAACCTCGATCTCCCGGGTGACAGTCAACGCTCTAACCACTGAGCCAAAGAATCGATTTCCTGACGCAGTTGTCAGAGGTTGTATTTATACAATGAAATGGTAGGTGTGCACTAGAACGTAACAAACGATTGTGTCTTTTTTAAAATATGTTGACCGATGCGTTTTTACTTACCTTATAATTATGTTATATATTGATTTGATACGTCAACATTTGTGAAAGTTAAAGTACATATTTAAAGCAATATATTTGGAGCTCCTTCTATTATTACATGTATATTAGTGTTTTACTGCCTCAATAAAATGGCTAAAATCTGCTGATCCTTTTACAAGATAATTACTCCATCCTCATGAGTAGAAGCTTCAGTTTCTTATTTGTTTTAAAAAACTATGCAATAATTTACTTAACTCTGAATTCTCCTTCAGCACAAAGTCACGTGATGAGCCCCAGTGAGATATGCGCCAGCAGCCCTGCTTATCAATTGCGCTTTAGCCTTTGCTTTATACACATGCTGATAAATGAGGGTGTGGTAAACTAATAAGTTGCTGTGAACATTTGTTTTGTTTAATTATAATTTAATTTCTAGATTTGCAGTTAGTGTGTTTTATTCACATAGCGGAATTAACACTGAACTTTGAATTATCACTTTGGATTAATTTGACAAATATTATCATGGAATGTGGAATTTTACAAAAGTTAGCTGAAGAACTCACAGATGAGAGTACAGGAAGTCCGATTGTGTTGGACAATCCCCGCAATCGGGAAGACAGTCCGGACGTGCCACTTAAACGGGACAATTCCCGGGCACACAGTTCTAATAACAGTGCAACTGAGTTAATAGAACTGAAAAAAGGTCAAGAGCAACAAATGTTGCTAATGAGAGAGCTAATGGACAGTTTTAAAAGCTTGAAGTCAGACGTAGATCGACTTTATGAACAAGCTGATGATAATAGCGGCAGTGATGACGAATCCGAATCAGCATGTGACATTGTCACAGGCAGCCAGCCTAGCACGACAACGGGGCTGTTTAAAAACATCGCTGCAACATTTGCACTGGAGGTGATCAAAGGATCCCCAGTCTCACAAGACCTGGCAAACCTGACACAGAAGTTGTTCAGTGTCAATATGGGTGACAAACAAAGGTCAGATTTGGTAGGCAAGTACCCGGTACCAGAGAACACAGATGGGCTCAATACCCCGAAAGTGAACCCAGAGATCTGGCGAGTTATACAGAGCAGTACAAGGTCCAAAGATGTCAAATTACAAAAAATGCAACAATTTGCATTGAAAGCCATAGTGCCAACCCTACAGGTTATTGATTCATTAGTCTCCAGTAAAGATAAAACAGAAAATTTAGACATCGATTCTCTAATCACAAAGCTGGTGGATGCAGTGGCATTGACGGCTGTGTGTAACTCTGACATAAATGCTTGCAGGCGCGATACAATTAAGAAAGACTTGAATGATGATTATCAGTCTATAGTTAACAGGCTATATGTTCTAACACTAATCCTGTGACAAAACAGCTGTTTAGAGATATTATTACTGAACAGTTAAAGTCTATCACAGAATCAAACAAGCTTGGACTCAAATCCGGGGAGGGAAATATAAACAAACTCCTTACGCACCTTACAAGAAAGACCGCCAGTTTCGTAAAACCAGTCCTTTTTAGGACAGAGAGCATACAAAAAGGACAAGGTGATGAGGAAAGCGCCCCTCTACATGGGACAGTCCAGTGCGACACCCAAACGACCTGTAAAACATTAGATTCTTACCAACATGATTTTGAGGTGAGTGACAATAACTGTATTAAAATAGCAGGTCGACTTAAATATTTTAGCCACAAATGGGAAACACATCTGATGAAAATATTTTAGAAACTGTTAATGACTGCACTATAGAATTTATCGAAACCCCTTATCAGTCAACTGCACGAGAAACAAAACTCGGTTTAAAGGAATCTAAAATTTTGGATATTGAACTCGAAAAACTTTTACAAAAAGGAGTGATTGAACATACAGAACATTCCGATGGAGAATTTATATCAACAGTTTTCCTAAGATCGAAACAAAATGGGTCTTTAAGAACAATATTAAATTTAAAATCACTGAACGCGAGTGTGGAATATATACATTTTAAAATGGAAAGTTTGTACTCGGCTCTCAGGCTAATCAAACCTGGGTGCTTCATGGCTTCTGTAGACCTAACCGACGCATATTATACCGTAAACGTGTCTGAAAGGTTTCGAAAATTTTTACGATTCATATGGAGGGGCCAACTGTATCAGTACACATGCCTACCTAACGGATTAGGCTCGGCGCCACGGAAGTTTACTAAACTTCTCAAACCATTTTTTTCTTCTCTACGCGAAAAGGGATTTCCCTCTGTCATATATTTAGATGACTCATATTTACAAGGCAATACTTATAACGAGTGCCTTGCAAATGTTAATGCAACAAAGAATTTGCTTTTAGAGGTCGGTTTTGTGATTAACTATGATAAGTCCGTGCTTGTGCCAACGCATGAACTGGTATTTCTGGGGTTCATCCTTAATTCATTAACTATGACTGTTTCTCTTACAAGTCAGAAAGTGGAGACTTTAACAGCGGCTATACTAAATATACAGAAAGCTGTGTTTTATACCATAAGACAAGTAGCCGAATTGTTAGGCATAATGACCTCATATAGTTAGCCATTCCATTTGGTCTACTCTGTACTAAGATAATTGAACATGACAAAACACTTGCCTTGAAAAAGAATAAAGGTGATTTTGATTCCTACATGATACTGAGCCCCGAATCTCTTAATGATCTTGATTGGTGGTTAATGGCTGTAAAGAATAATGGGTCTCCACTTTATAGAGATAGCCCGACAATAACACAACAGATGCCTCATCCAGGGGCTGGGAAGCAGTGTGCAAAGGTACCAGTACTGGTGGTCTATTGGTGACAAAAGAAGCCAGCTTTAAAGATAACATAAATTACCTAGAACTATATGTTGTGTTTTTAGGTTTACAAGCATTTAAAAGCTACCTGGCAAATATGCATGTTCGGATTAAAATAGACAACTCTACAGCAGTGGCATACGTTAATCATATGGGAGGTAGTCGCTCAATGTTAAGTAATTCTGTGGCACGAAAAATTTGGATATTTGCTAATGAAAATAAAATGTGGCTAACTGCTGAGCATGTCCCTGGGAAAGATAATTACCTAGCTGACAGGGAAAGTAGAATATTTCATGACAATACCGAGTGGATGTTAACAAAGAAAGTATTTAATAGAATTACACAACAATTTTTCATTCCTGAGATAGACTTATTTGCATCTAGACTCAGTCATCAGGTAAAAACTTATATTTCCTGGAGACCGGACCCCGGAGCTGTACTTACAGATGCTTTTACTTGTGATTGGTCAAGCTATAGTTTTTATGCCTTTCCTCCTTTCAGCCTCATAGACAGAGTACTGCAAAAAATTACTCAGGACAAGGCACGGGGATTATTAGTGGTTCAAGACTGGAAAACACAACTGTGGTATCCAGTGATAATGAAAATGTGTATAGAAACCCCGAGGCTAATTCTGGCACAGAAACACCTGCTTGAATTACCTTATGCAATAGGCAAGATTCATCCATTACACAAAAAACTGAATCTGTTAGTCTGTCATGTCTCAGGGACCAATACAGATGTCAGGGTTTATCAGAAAGTGCCGTTTCTATAATAATGAATTCATGGCGTGAGAAAACTAAAAAACAGTACCATACATACATTAAACAGTGGGAAATTTATTGCAAGGAAAATAAGATTATGATTACTTTTCCAAGAGTTTGTGATGTTGTAAACTTCCCTGAATATCTATTTACAAAAGGGTTGAGTTATAGTGTAATTAATACTGCCATAAGTGCCCTTTCATCCTTTGTTAATTTACAGGATAGTAATCATTCTGTGGGAAATCATCCCGTTATCTCTAGATTTATGAGAGGAACATTTAACTTGCGGCCTGCACTTCCCCGTTATGTACACACTTGATGTGTCGGTTGTCATTAACTATCTCAAATCTCAGTCTCCTACATAGGAGCTCTTTAAAACAAATTACCTTGAAATTGGCGATGCTAATGGCACTCTTGTCAGGTCAAATGGCTCAGTCTTTACAGCTGCTAGATATCAGGAAAATGAACCAGACGTCTGATACTGTTGTGTTTGTAATAGATCAATTAGTTAAACAAAGTAGACCGGGCTATCACACTCCTCCTATTGTTTTCAAACGTTATCTACAAGATGTTGATTTATGTGTTGTTCATACATCACATGTTTATTTAGAACTAAGTCAAGCTTGTAGAGGTAACGAGAACAGGTTATTAATTAGTTATCAAAAGCCTTTCAAAGCAGTAACAACAGAAACAATCTCCAGATGGCTCAAAGTAGTGTTAACAAGTGCTGGAATTGACACGAAACAGTTCAAAGGTCATAGTGTAAGGTCAGCTTCCACTAGTGCAGCGTTTGGTGCAGGTACATCAATACAGACTATTATGAATGCTGCCGGTTGGTCTTCTGACTGTACATTTCATAGATTTTATAATAAACATGCTAAGATTGATGACTTTTCAGAGGGTGTTTTTAAATCAGCAAATGAAATTACTTCATCTTAATTAGATAACCAGTATACACTAGTAGATGTTATAATGACAATATTTAGTGCATGTACTCTTGTATATAATAAATAAAAGCAATAAAGCTTATTCGGATTTTGGTTTCATACCGTTCCTGAACATTCTTTAAAATCTCACTGGGGCCCATCACGTGACTTTGTGCTGAAGGAGAATTAGAAAATTAAACGAAACTTACCTGTAAGTTGAAGTTTGATTGAGATTCTCCTAAACACAAAGTCATGGTGATGGGCTTAAGTGTCTCACCCTAAAATTTACACCCCCCCTTTTTTTCAAAGATGTACCATGTGTTCACTCACGGTTTTCTTTAATATTGATAAGCAGGGCTGCTGGCGCATATCTCACTTAAGCCCATCACCATGACTTTGTGCTTCGTATAATCTCAATCAAACTTCAACTTACAGGTAAGTTTCGTTTAATTTTCAAATTAAATGTCTGTAGATTGCCGCACTATATTTTTACTGACCAAAGGGTATGTATTCGAATCCTGGTAGAAACCAAACTTTTTTTACTTTTCATGGCATATAGAAGCATAATATAATTAGTTTTTTTCCATAGTAAATTAACCTTTCTTAAATGTGAGCCAATCGCTTTAAGCAAGTTACAGATTCATTTCGAGCAAGAAATGACTTAGTTGTGCAATGGTTTTGTGTTATGTTGAAGCTCAAACAGAAGTGTGAAAAATTATGAACGAATGCACAACGAAGAAAGGGTCGCTTAAAGTGCTCTTTGCAGGTCTCACATTTCGTTTTAAGAACCAACATTATGTGTCAGCAAAGGCACAGGGTAATTGCCATATACTAACTAAATTTGTATTTCATAAAACTCACATCGTGATATTTCACTAATTAATAACAACCTTTCTTAAAACAAATGGACCGGGACGTTTCATACTTCCCTTATAATTATGTTGTATATAGATTTGATTCGTCAAAATGTGTATAAGTTCCAATATATATTTAAATGAAGCACACTTTATTGTAACATGGCTATTGGTATTTAACTGCTTCTATAAAATTTCTCCTAATCTGCTTATTTTTTCCCCACGAAATTTCTCGATTTTCATCAGTGCATGCTTTAATTTCTTATTTGCTTAATAAAATATCTTAGTATTTACTTAATTCAAAATTGAATGAATGTTGACTATTTTGAAACTGAATAATAATCCTTTTCATTTTCGATTCATTACCGATGCATGGCTCAGACACACATGTCATAGTAATTTTACATACTGTTTTCTATACAATACCACAAAATATTCATTCTGAGTTCAGCTCGATACCTGTAACTTATAATTGATAAATTCTCAAGCAAGTTACAGATTTATTTGCAAATAAATCTAACTTTTAAATAAGAAAGGAATAAGTTGTGCAGTGGTTACGTGTTACGTTTTAGTCTGAAGCAGAAGTGTGAAAAGTATGAACGTATGTATAAAGAAGAAATGGCCGCTAAAGAAGATGCTCTTTGCAGGTATCACATTTTGTAGTAAGAACCAACATTATGTCTCAGCATACAAACAGAGAAATTGCCATGTACTAACTCAATTTTAATTTCGTAAAACAATACATCGTGATATTTGGTTTGTTAGTAAATGTCCCTTCTTAAACATTTTTGACAGGGACTTTTTGCATTTACCGTATAATTATGTTGTATACATATTTAATATGTAAAACTGTGTATGAAAAAGCAGTATATATTAAATGAAGCACACTCCATTCTAACATTCGGTTCATTGGTGTTTACTGCTATAATAAAATGGCTGCATATTTGCTGACTTTTATTTCATGAAAATTAATAAACTTTTTATCAGTCGATGGTTCAGAATTTTTTTAATAAGTAAAAACTTACTTTTCTTTTCATTTAGAAATGTAGATTGTTTTGAAACTAACACCAAGAAGTTAGACTCATAGCCATTGCTTTGTTAAAACAATATCTTTGTTATAGTAAATACATATACTGTTTTTATACAAAACCACCAACTTTTAATTCAGATCGATACTTGTACTAAGAATTGATTATTTCTTAAGCAAGTCACAGATTCATCTTATAGTCGATTTGACTTGTTAACAAGAAAGGAGTAACTTGGGCGATGTTTTTATTGTATGTTTAAGTCTCAAGCAGAAGTTTGAAAAGGATCGAAGTGTGTACAAAGAAGAAATGGCCGCTAAAGAAGATGTTCTTTGCTGGTATCATATTTCGTTTTATTAACCAACATTACGTGTCAGAATACATACAGAGTTATTGCCATGTACTAATTCCATTTGTATTTCATTAAAGGATGAATGGATATATTTGATAAGTTAATGATAGTCACTTCCTCAAAAGATTTTTCATCGACGTTCAAGCACATTTTATTGTAACAGTTGGTCTGTTGGTGTCTTGCTGCTTCAGTAAAATGGCTACAAATTTGCGGATCTTTTTTGTGTGAGAATAACTTGATTTTTATGCTCGGAAGCTTCAGTATCTTATTCGTTTTAGCAAAATATTCAAGAATTTACTTTACTCTGAATTTAATGTCTGTACATGTTTTGGAACTTAAATAAATCTCTCTACACCAAGAATTTCGACTCATAACTATTGCTTGGTTCAGACAATCACATTGTCATAGTAATTTCATATACTATAAGTAATACAGATTCTTGATGGGGAATACGGCCTCGTTTAGCCTATTAGAGTTGATATTGCCCTTTCCGCCATGCTAGGCTTAATATCAACTATAACAGGCTATACGAGGCCGTATACACAGCCTAGAATCTGTATAACGAATTTATTATACCGCATATTTATTTAATTCACAAAACCTGTATTCCGACACCAATCCATCGTGGCGAAAATAAGTATTGTTAATCCCGTATGGCTCCTTTATTCAACCTGACAGTTGTTTTTATATTTCTTAACAACTTCGGAAACTGCCGAACATAAACAAGTATTCGCAATGGATTAATTCAAATCAGATTTTTATATTTTCATTTCACGAGTAACTGTTTATATACGCAGGCAAATGAAAGTTTCGGATCGCTAGCGTTTGTCATCTGGACGCTTGGTTTGCGAAAAACAAGCGCTTGGTGGTAAACAGATTCGTAGGTTTATCTACGTTACAGGTGGTCTAGTGTAAAAAGACCCGCTAAAATATGATATTTACTACGTTTATTGAATATTATGATAAATTTCTAAATAATTTGACTCATACATTTGTCTTAATAGTCATCGTAACTTTAGAAGTAAAGCAAGATCGGCAATCTTGTTTTGTCTTTAAATATTCTTTCATAGCCAATTAGAACAATGAACTACTGGGAGGTTCTTTAAGGGTAAGTTTCCTAAAAGTATATATAGATTTTCATGTACGGGTTTGTATACAGAAGTCTCGTTTAATGAGATCCTTTCAATTTATTTGCGGAATTACAATGTTTTCTATACAATAACACAAATTATTCATTTTCAGTACCGCTCGATACTTCTCACTAATAACTGATAAATTCTCAAGCAAGTTACAGATTTATTTGAAAGTAAATTTAACTTTTAAATAAGAAAGGAATAAGTTCTGCAGTGGTTATAGGTTACGTTTTAGTCTGAAGCAAAAGTGTGAAAAGTATGAACGTATGTACAAAGAAGTAATAGCCATTAAAATAGATGCTCTTCACGGGTATCATATTTTGTTTTAATAACATTACGTGTCAGAAAAGTCACAGATACATGACATGTACTTAGTCAATTTGCATGTTATAAAACAACACATTGTGATAGTTGATTAATTATTAACATTTTTGACCGGAGCATTTTACATTTACCTTATAATTATGTTGTTTATACATTTGATACCTTAAACAAGCAGATCATATTTAAATCAAGCATACTTAATTGTAGCAGTGCTTGTTAATGCAAGTCGCAAACTCTGTGCTGACAATCCTAACATAACTGACCTGATTGACAGAAACAGACCAATAAAGATCGCCGAGAAGATAGCGGGACTCTATGACAACCAATGGACAGAGGCTTTCGTGTACTATTTTCTGTCCAATACCAATATCTGTTCATTTGAATTCAGCTCGATACGTGTATTAATAATTTCTGTTGCAGGTGACTGACTCATCTTAACTAGTTAACAGAAATGAGTAAGCTGTACAACTGTCTTTATTTTATGTTTAAGTCTCAGGCAGAAGTGTGAAAAGTATGAACGTATGTACAAAGAAGAAATGGCCGCTAAAGAAGATGCTCTTTGCAGGTATCACGTTCTGTGTCAGCACAGACACAGAGTCATTGCTATGTTCTAACTCAATTTGTACTTCTTTTAAGCAATAAATCATGATATTGCTTTTATGAATGACAGTCTCTTGTTAAACATATTGACCGAGACATTTTGCTTTTATCTTATATGTTGTCAATATAGTTGTAAAAACTGTTATAGGTAGTGTTTTATATAGCATTTTATAATTTGTTTGAAGCACTCTAAATTGTAATAAGATATACATGTATATGTCGTATATTGGTGTTTTACTAGACTCAGTCCAATGGCATCTAGCAAACTCCGTAATATAACTGACCTGACTGACCACAACAGACCAACAAAGATCGCCGAGAAAATGACAGAACTCTATGACAACCAATGGACTGAGGCATTTGATGCCCTTGAGAAGCAGCACTATGATGAAGAAAAAATTATTCAGACATTGTTCAACACATTTATGGTAACAAGTAGAAACAGTTTATATTTGCAGATTCTTACAACCTTTATAAGTACATATGCGACAAAAGAATAATTGATTTATATTGTTTTTAGAATATTATGGGTTTTTTTCTGTTTCTGTTTTTTTTTTTTTTCTATAACTATTGCGCACATTTTCTATTATCTGTCAGAAATGGTTCAACGCCTGCAATATTATAAACATCTGTGTGTACTTTGTCATATCTCTCACCATGTGATACATTCATGCCCTACAGAATTAAATATTTTTCGAGGGAACGCTTTGCATTGTAAGCGGCGGCGAAAAGGGTCTCGGTAAAAAAAAATGTTGTGTGACTGGTATCGACTTACGCAAATTGTTAAGATAGGCTATGTTTTCAGAAGTAGAAAGCGGCATGTTAAAAACATTCTTGAAAAATATGATATTACCGAAGACTTTCGGTCGCTGATATCTATACATTTAACATAAACAGAGCCTCGTGGTTCCCCACTGTGTCGTTTAGAAAGTCAGTCCTTTTAGTCAACTCCGTTTTGCCTAACACACTTGATTCAATATCGTTGAACAGAGAAATGATTGTAGAAATCTAAAAAGCAAACGTTTTTACCGACCAAAGAAGCATAAGTCCATAAAAAGGTAATACATTGTCAACAAGTTAAATCATTACAAATCTACATCTGAATTGAAACCCTTTTTAAACTGTTTTACTTATTGGAACTGTTAATGCTGTAAATGCTCAATGTCTATCCTATTTTGTTTATACGACGGGTTTTTGTTGCGATTAATTATAACCGAAGTATTTCATGGAATGTCTTGTACATAATAATAAATTTTATTGAAAAAGAAATACACTTTCAAATACAAAATAGTCTACACGGCAATATCAGTGTTGCATATCTGACAGGTAAATTTAATCTTCTGAACAGCTGTTCCACTATTATTTTAAGTAAATTTCATCATTACTTCAGAGCTGTCAGCAATCATTTAAAACTCACATTTAACAATTTAAAAAAGTGCTTTCGCCATTACACTATACACATCTTACGCCGATTACAGTTCACGCGTGAGCTGTATTCGTTGACTATAAATCCGTAAAAGTTTACTCCGAATACAGCTCATTGTAAGCTGTATACTTTAAGATGTTGCGTATGCCTTTATATAGCGCATTTTTGATAGGTCGATACAAAGAAACAGAAATGTCATTACTGAACATAACATTTTCATCATCATTATCAAAAACAACATTATCAGCATCAATAATATCTTCATCATTATCATAATATATATCAATATAATCATAACCACAACTACCTCTGACACGTCTATCTTCATCATTTATGTCGTCGTTATTTTGATAAAAAAAATCACGACGACGGCAACGTGAACGATGATGATATGATGATAATGATGATGATGATGATGATTTTGATGATGATGACGACGACATCAACGACGTCTATATAGGTGATGGTGATTTAACAACGACAATTACTACTGCCACTATACTGCTATCACGACTACTGCTACATTTACTGCTACTATTTCTTCTATTACTAATTAAATGACAAATACAATGAAGATGGTGATCATAATGCTTATGCTGATGCCGACGACGACAATAATGATGATTATGATGATGATGGTGATGAAAGCAAATTATTTTTCTCTGAAAACTAGGTGAGACATATTGTGTTTGTCCTGTTCGTCTGTCACATTTGGTTTTCGTTCAATAAATTAAGTACTGTTTGACCCACAACCTTAAAACTTCAGAGGATGCTTGCCATAATTGAGTAAAAGAACGCAATTGCATTTTGAGTTTGGGGTCAGGTCATCAAAAGTCAAGGCCATAATGACCTTGAATTCGAAAACGGTTTCCGCTGAATAACTCGAGTATTATTTAAAACAACAGCTTTCAAACTGGTAGAAGAAAAGCTTGTTGTATTAGGGGTCAATTGATCAGTGGTCAAGATCACAGTGAATTTGAATGTTAAGACGGCCTCGCTTAATAACAGAAGCATTTTACCTAAAGCCTTCAGACTTGATGGAATAATTGCCGTTATTGCAAAAAACTCTCGTGTTTTCGGGACCAGTTTGTAAGAGGTTAGGGTAACAGTAACCTTGAATGTGAAAACGGTTTCCGCTCCATAGCTCGACATCCGTTTGATTTAGAGCCTTCATACTTCATAGGATAGTTGCTCCTATTAAGATCCTTTTGGTTTACTTGGTCAGTAGGTCAAAGGTCAAGTTGACAGTGACCTTAAATGTGAAAATGGTGTTTGCTCAATAATTAGTATACCGTTTGACCCAGAACCTTCAATCTTCAAAAGATGATTGTCCTTATAGTGTTGAAGAACCTTCATGTTTCTTAGGTCTGTAGATTAAAGGTCAAGATCACAGTGACCTGGAATTTGATATTAATTTTCGCATAATAACTTGTTTTCCTTTTGACCCACAGCCTTCAACCTTCATTTAATAGTTGTCTATATCGACCAATCGCTTTTGGTGTCAGTAGGCCAAATTACCATGCCTTAAACTTCGATTACCTTTTTCAGTCAATAACTTGAATACTTTTTGACTCACACGCTTTAAACTTCGTACAGTTGATGCCTGTTAGGAGTACATAAGCTTTATTATATTTGCGTGGTCACCATAACTTGCAAATACACGTTGTTTCATTTAAATTTGAGCTTGACACCATTCCACTTATCTTCACTTTTAACATTAAACTCAACTTAATTATATATATCCAAACCTGTTATGGAAATAGACTACCATAAATATTTCCAGATAATTATAATCAGAATTATGTATAATACTGGTTACTGGCCATTTTAGTCATATACTTTAAGACGGTAGACCTGTCTGAAAAGTATTTGTGTATATCAAACGTATACAGTTTATGGTGAGCTGCATTTGTCGCATTCTCACATAGACACAAGCAGAGGCGAGCAATCATTAGGGTATCTACACATTATCCAAATATTGACTTTACGTTACTAAAGTCCTTACAAATTAACAAATCTTGTCTTCACATCAATTTGGAAATGATTAATAATACATCAGTGTTACTAAATTGCACAGGATTCCTCTACATATTCATATAATAATACACTTAACCTCACACTGAGAACAACGCAGTAATACCTGGGTGAATCGGCCTGAAATTTGAAAATCACAGGTTGTTGATTCGATTCTGAACACCAGAAGAGACAGAACAGACTATGATTAAATTTTAAGCATTTTCATCTCTCTATCATCTTTAATTTCAGGATGTTTATCGTGAATGTAGTCTACTAGCAAGTGATAAATTCTTTGAGAGAGTTCAGAGAACCATTGAACTGCCTGTAGAGGTACGCTTAAGAATTCGACTGAAGAAATATTTACATGTTTTACAATAAATTAAAAGCTATATAGCGATCCTATTATTACATAATCTTTAACCATGTTTATCTTATTTTTGATCAGTGTGAAGTAAGCTCAACATACGGCATTAAATATAGAATCTTCATTTATTCTTATGTCAAAACTCAAATTTTGAATGCTGTGCTAACGCAGTTTTCAAAATCCATTTGGTTCTGTCGAATGCCGTGTGAGCAAAACATAACAAAAATGTAAACAAATAATTAAATTTCGAATGTCCAATGTCCTACGTTGATATCTAATTTGAAATAAACAGACCTAAACAATGTACTTTAATTTTCTGCTGCGTCACGTACTCGTTTTGTTTTCATATTCAATTCTCTATTTATTATCAAGACTTATTAAAATAAGCGTTATGTTAATTTTCGATGTACGTGATAACATTTAAATGGCCATGTTAGGAAACAATTCAATCATTCATTTTTTTTTTGTCATTTTGCTCGCTTACTGATGTGTGTTATACTGATACATTATTGATCTTATAAGAATAAATTATTTATAGGAGTTTAAGACATAAAACCAGCATGAAATTAAAATAAGAAACAAACGCGTTCATCTTTTGTTCGCTGCTGTCTGTCATTTACTTCCTAGCCGCTGAAGAAAATATACACAAAGAAATATAATTGAAGTGAAAATTGCAATGATCTGCTTTGATCGTCGCATTACACCAAATTAAAAAATACTATAAGTCTAAAATTTTGCATTGTTGTCATAACAATTAGATTTTCAATCCGCAATACCTTTTTGACCTTATCAGTATCAAAACATGAACTTTTTGCTGATATCGTTTTCATTATCATAGCCATATCATTATGTTTACACACAGAAAATTCGTGTTGAGCATGATTGACGTTGTATTTGTTTGATACTGCGCAAAATGCGTGTTTCCGAAGATAAGGAAATCAAAAGTGATACATAAAATGACCGTGATTTTCAAGAAATGTAAATTTCCACGGCATCAATATCTGCATGTCCTTTACACGATTTTTTTTCATTTTTCATTTAATCACATTTTAGATTGTTTTTGACTGCAGTTATTTTTCTGCAAAACACGGTGCTTCCGTATACTAAGGAGGTGCACACATTATTTTTATCAAACAAAATTTAAGTTGCTGTGCTCAGTACTAAGAATTTATTATTTCCACTATATAATGTACACCTCACAAAAAGACAATTTGTGAAGGAAGTCAGCGAAGTAATACTATAATATATCTATTTCGGATAGCATGTAATTACGAGTTCCCACCTGTAAATGGTATAAACACCGATATGTTGATACGCCGGTGTGGGCGCATTACGATATCAATGTAAAAGTGGTGGCTTCTCCTGAGGCCTGATTTTGATTTGATTTTCATAAAATGGAGGAAATATTTTTTTCGTAGAATTATATTTTTTTACCGAGGTTACAAAAAGGTGCTTATATTGACTTTTCTTTACACTAATGAATTTCAGGCAAATGCATCAGACCACTGTTCAGTTGTAATGCCAGACCAGTTGAAACATCAGATTAAAGAATTTAGAAGAACTCGTGCACCAATTGTTGTCGAGAAAATTAAAACGGTAATTACTGTATCATAACAGATGAAATGTGTCTAACTACTGGGGGTTACTCATTTCCTCAGGAATTATGATAATTTCTGTTTAAAAGTGTGACATGCAATTATCCTTTTACAGTTTAAAATTCGGTTCCAGTAAATTATAAACCAATGTTTTGCTTTAACTGTAATTGTAAATGTATTAAAATAGATTAAATTTTTTACAAAAAATTGAATATTTTATATAAATGTTTTGTTTATGAAATTCAAAGGTGAAACGTTATAATACTTAGTATAAATATCTGATAGGTTGTGAAAGGGAGAATTCAATCAAAAGATAAGTGTACAGAAGAATTCCAGGCTTACCTATCAAGGTGTATCGAAATTGGTTGGTTGTTGGCAGTTCAGGATCCACCACTAGTTGTTAGGTCCAAAGCGCCAGTTAAGTTTGATCGCAATACTTATAGAGAGTACACTAAGTTCGGGAAATATACAAAGTTTGTCGTGTGGCCAGCTCTGTACCTTAGTGAAGGTGGAGCTCTGCTGAGAAAAGGTGTTGCACAGGGCACAGATAATGCACTGGCTTCCGTTAGACAAACAACAAGGGACACAATGCTAACTAGCTCCTTTGAATTAGATCAACAAAATGAGACTGAAGATCTGTACGAAGTTGGAGGTAGAAGGCTTGCATTTAACGTAAATACGCAATGAGACTAGAAAGAAATAAATTATGTTTAGAGTGCGGTAAGAGACACAGGTTAAAGAACAGAATTCAAAGACACTAGCAGAATTTCAAAAGTTCATCCTTATTTTAAATGTTTATAAACAGTAAGGACGGAGGGCACTTTTCAAGGATGAAAATTTCATTATCATAAACTGACAAATTTTTGAGTTCCGGTTGAACATAAGAACACTCTTTTTCAATATGACACCATTAAGTATAAGACATCTACGTAATTGACAGAGTAGCGTATGATTATTGAAACCGATTACATTATTAGCATACATGTGTGTTTATGTATAACATATAACAAACTTTGAGCTAATATGCCATAAAAGCACACACACACACACACACACACACGCACACGCGCGCGCGCGCGCGCACACACACACACACTATTTTAAACATGATAATACTGCAAGCAAAACATTTTAGATATTATAACAGAATGAAAATCAAAAGGGCCATGATGGCCCTGGATCGCTCACCTGAGTACTTTGGCTGTAGGTTTGCTGTTAAGCAGTATTTATTTTTTTAATTGAAAATATATGTGTCTACAAACCAAATAAGTAAAATATCAGTCAACAAATAAAGGCTCTATGACAGAAAGTGGAAATATATATTATAAGCTATGGTGACCTTGACCTTGACCCAGTGACCTCAAGCCCTACCCATGGGTAGAGGTCCATGCAAGGAACCTATATATTGAATATCAAAGATATTGGTCTATATATGAAGGCTTTATGAGGTACAGTAGATAAATCTATTTTTAGCCTCCGCGACCTTTAACCTAATCTAATAATTTGAACAACCAAACAACCTTTCTGACAAACTGCCGGGATATTTGGACTGAAACAGTAGCCTATAGACCCTTAATAAGATATTACTATTTTTGGGCTCTGTGACCTAGTTTTTGACCCAAGATGACCCATATTCGAACTTGACCTAGAAACCATAGAAATAAACTTTCTGACATATTTCCAGAATATTTGGGCTGAAAATCTTACCTCTAAAGTGTTTCCATATTTGGTCTTAGTGACCAAGTTTTTTTCCCCAGATGACCCATTTTCGAACCTGGACTAGAAATCACCCAAATAACTTTTCTGACGTATTACAAGGATATTTGGGCTGAAAATGTAACCTCTAAAGTGTTAACAAGGTTTTTCCATTTTTGGGGTCTGTGACCTAGTTTTTTACCCCAGATGACCCATATTCGAACTTGGGCTAGAAATCACCCAAATAACCTTTCTGACATATTACAAGGACATTTGGACTGAAAATGTGACCTCTAAAGGGTTAACAAGGTTTTTCCATATTTGGGCTCTGTGACCTAGTTTTTGACCCCAGATGACCCATATTCGAACTTGACCTAGAAATCATCGAAACAACCTATCTGACATATTTCCAGAATATTTGGGCTGCAAATCTTACTTCTAGAGTGTTAACAATGTTTTTCCATATACAGGTTGTGTGACCTAGTTTTTGACCCCACATGATCCATATTCAAACTTGAGCTAGAAATCATCTTAACAAGCTTTCTGACAGTTTTTCAGGAAATTTGGGCTAAAAATGTTACCTCTAGAGTGATAAAAAGGTTTTTCCATATTTGGTCTCAGTGACCTAGTTTTTGACCCCAGATGATCCATATTCGAACCTGGGCTAGAAATCATCCAAATAACCTTTCTGACATAATACAAGGATATTTGGGCTGAAAATCTTACCTCTAAAGTGTTAACAAGGTTTTTCCATATTTGGACTCTGTGACATAGTTTTTGACCCCAGATGACCCATATTCGAACTTGAGCTAGAAATCACCCAAATAACTTTTCTGACGTATTACAAGGAAATTTGGACTGAAAATGTGACCTCTAAAGTGTTAACAAGGTTTTTCCATATTTGTGCCCTGTGACCTAGTTTTTGATCCCAGATGACCCATATTCGAACTTAAGCTGGAAGTCATGGAAGCAACCTTTCTGACAAATTTCCAGAATATTCGGGCTGAAAATCTTACCTCTAGGGTGTTAACAATGTTTTACCATATTTGGGCTGTGTGACCTTGTTTTTGATCCCATATGACCCATATTCAAACTTGGGCTAGAAATCAACTAAACAACCTTTCTGACAAATTGCCAGGACATTTGGACTGAAACAGTAGCCTCTAGAGCCTTAACAAGATTTTTCTATTTTTAGGTCATGTGATCTAGTTTTTGACCCCAGATGACCCATATTCGAATTCGTCCGAGTAATTACTGGGACAAACATCCTGACCAAGTTTCGTGACAATTTGAGCAAAAAAGTGACCAGTAAAGTGTTAACGAACTAAGTGTAAACGGACGACGGACGACAGACGACGGACGACGGACATTCATCGATCCTAATAGCTCACCCTAGGTTTCTGAAAACTCTAGTGGGGGGTCTCTTCTGAGATGAGAGGTGGGGTGGCGTTCACATTGATCTGGGTATTTTCCATTTTAACAAATATGCATGTTAAAATTCAAACTTTTTTCTGGTTATTCAAAATTATTCTATGAAGTAGTGTTTACTACTATTTGTTGTTGTTGTTGTTTTCCCATGAAATTTCAAACTATTTGCATTTAAAATAACTTTTATATAATAATAATTTTGCACTGTTTTTTTCTGTATTAGAAATTATTTGGTTTTTTAATGTTTCCAAAGATGGTCTATTTTTTTCATTCTTTTTATAGCATCTAAAATGTTTTGCTTGCAGTATTATCATGATTAAAACAGTACCCATGTTATTGCTACCAAATAATATATCTGATACATTCCATTCAGCCAAGTAAATATTACATTTTTCTTTTATGTAAGATTGTAACTGTTGCCGAAACAATTTTGTAACTTCACACTCCCAAAACAAATGAATTAGAGTTTCTAGATCATTTTGACAAAATGTACAATTATCCTCTCCTACAATATTCATTTTTTAAGTAAAAAATTAGTAGCTCAAATTCGGTGATTTATTCTATATTGAAACCAGATTAATTTTTGGGTCTTTTTTAATCTAGAAACATTATTATACAGTGCCTTAAATTGAGAATTGTTTATATTAACAAAATCGAACCCAATTTTCCACTTTTGCAACGACTTTGGGTATTCTCTCTCTTTTATTCCTTTGTAAATAGATCTGCACCATTTTTCTCTGTAATTATGATTGCATGACTTGCATGAGGCATTGGGATTGACAAATGCCTAATATTGTTATTGTCAAAAATTCATTAACTGCAGCTAAAATGTGATGATATTCCAGGCAATTGGTTTTACTTTAAATATATTAATAAACTCCTAAAATGTATAGAATTCACCTTCTTGGTTAATTAGAACACCTCTACAAATAGTTCCCGTTGATATCCATCCATGATAACAAATGATAGAACCTGCTACTCTTATTCCTGGATAGTACCATCGGTTGACTGAATAACTTTGTTTGCTAGATACTATGCCTTAATTTAAAGAGAATATGTAGTAACTATATTTTTACTGATGGAAGATTGGGAATACTCAATATCAAATGGTTTAACTTTGACAATGCAAGAGTTTTAATAACAACCAATTTGCCCAGTGGAGATAACACCCTTTTTTACCAAAAAGCAAATAGTTTCTTAATTCAATTTTTGAATCATAATTAATATCAACAATCTCTGATAGATTTATGGATAATTTTTACTGTAAGTAAAGTAAAATTAATATTTTCCCAAGTTAAATTGTATTCAGGACTAAGTTCAATGTTACTGTTCTTGCAAGGCCCAAACCAAATTAAGTTCATATAAATGCCTGATTTTTTTTGCATAGAATTTGAAAGTTAACATGGTGTTTTAAGTGACTCTGAAGTGCGATCTAGAATTATACTAGTATCATCAGCATATTGACAGACCTTATTTTCTTTACAATTTACTTTAATTCCTTTTATATTTTGATTTTCTCTAATAAATATTGAAAGAATTTCAGCACAAAAAATGAACAGGTAGGGAGAAAAAGCGTCACATTAACTACATCCTCTCTGTAGTGAAAACTATTCTGACATATGACCATTTACAATAACACAGGATTCTAAATTTGTATAGAGAAGTTTGATCTATGATCTAACTGATGGACTAAAATTAAAGTACTCAAGGACCCGGTGCATAAATTTTCACCATACATTATCAAATGCCACTGCGAAATCAATTGATAGTAACAAGCCAGGTATATTATACGTTTCTGTGTAAACCGCCAAGTCATACACTAATATAATATTAGTAGCCATCAGTCTTCCAGGTAAAAAACCTTTTAGGTCCTCATTTATGATGCTGCTTAAAACACTTTTTATGCGAAACGCTATTGATGAAGAGGTAATTTTATATAAACCATTTTATAGTGAAATAACTTTACAATTTCTCAGGTATGCCTTCTCTTTATTCCCTTTAGGGATGAAGGTTATGACCCCTTGTTTTTGTGTCACTGACAGTTCACCTATATTGAATGCATTATTAATTGATCTTAGTACAAGGAATATACCAAAATCATTCAAGAAAAATATGAATAATTCTAGTGCGTTTTAAGCTATTTAACATTTCGGTGTATGCCAGCGCACTTTCTATCGATTGTTTTTCGTTTTTTGTTTTTTGTTTTTCGTTTTTGTTTTGTTGTTTTTTTTCTATTATTACAATTTTGATATGGGAGTATTATGTAAAATTTGATTTAAGCATATGTAAAACGTATCTTTGGGCTTATATAAATTTTGATAATGTCTTTTTATTTCTTTATGTATTTCTTCCTGAGACTGAACTAGTGCACACTTTTCTGTGATTAAAGAATTAATAAATTTTGATACATAATTTCTATTTTCTAGGTTATAAAAGTATCTTTAGGTTCCTCTCCTTCCTGTATCCATTAAGCTTCAGATCTTATGAAAATCCCATCCATTTTTCGTACGTAATTCAAGGAGTTCATAATTAATTATTACATTTCCTCAGACTTAATTGGACGGAACACATCAGAAAAAATATGTGCAAAAGCAAACGGCACCTTTGGTTTCCTTAAACGGAACTTGAATATATCATCTACAAAAGTGAAAGAGCAAGCCTACAAGAGCCTAGTGCGACCTAGTGAGGAATAGTCTACAGTAAGGGACTCTTACTTACAATGCGATATTGATAAAATTGAAATGCAAAGTAGGGGTGCCAGATTCATCACTAACAAACATGGAAACCGATCAAGTGTATCCAACATGTTACAATCTCTAAATTGGAAATGTCTTAGAGATCGAAGAAGGCAAACAAGACTAACAATGTTATATAAAATAGAAAATGGATTGGTTAAAATCGACTAGCAAGATCGCCTTTTACCACCAAAACGTCTATCTAGAGGAATGCATGAAAAATCATTCCAGATCCCATACTGCCACCCAGAATATAGACGGGAATAATTCTTCCCAAGAACAATCAGAAACTGGAACAGCCTATCACCAGACATTGTATCAGTGGGGATCCTTCAGGCTTTCAAGTCTCAAGTGTCCGAGAACTTTCTCTAACTCCGTAATTAATTCTGTTTTTTAACTATCCACTGTACATATTTCCCTCTTTTTAATCTTATCTATTTCTTTCGTAAACCTCTAAATGGCAGAATAATCATCTTGTTGATGGTGGCCATTAACTGGTAGAAGTAGAAGCAGAATTCGTTTTTCAATGTCTTTTATTTCTTTCAAAAGCTTATCTTCTTTACTACTGTCGGTTTTCTTTTTTTTTTTTTTTTTTTGAGGCATATCGTATAATTCCACTAATATTCAAAAGAAGGGCTTCAAAGAATAATTGATCACTGATTCTTAATTTATGTTCTTAAAGGGAAACATCATTAACATAATTAGAATTCTAAGGTATGTCTGGTGCATATTGAAATTTTGTTTCATTAATAATATTTTTAACCCCATTAACATATGTTACTTCTTTTAACAAAGAGTTATTAAATTTCAAAGTAAGACATACCTTTTTTAATTTTGTCAAATTCCAGTGTGATGTAAATTGAAGAATGATCTGTATAATATCCTGGTAAAATTTTTAAAAAACTCTCTAGTTCTGTATACAGATTGTCAGAAATAGGAAAAAAAATCTAAACGTGCTTTTGAACTGGTTTTCTTTTAAACCAAGTATATTCTCTATTTTCTCACCAACAATCTAGAAGATTGTACTCTGACATAATATTAAGAAGCTTATCTCTTGCATTTGGGTTGTTTAAATGAGCATACTTAGAGCAGTCCACAGCAGGGTTTAAAACTAAACCGTAATCTCCAGCTAAAACAGAGAGAATTTTCAAACTTCGACATTTTTTGAAAACCGTTTGATAAAATTCAGCACTATCTCTATTAGATCCATAAATATTTACTAGAGTTATATTTTTATCAACTATTTTACAATTTAAAACCAACAGATTTTCTTCATAATATTGTTCAACACTGTTTACTTTGCAGTCGAAATTATTATTCATAAATGTAGCTACACATTTTGACTGGCTGAAGTTACTGAGAGAAAACAACATTCATAACCCCATTCTGCACAATATACTTTTCTTCTGATTTAATGAAATGTGTATCCTGTAGCATACATACAGAATATGTCTTTCCTTTAAGGAAAAATAACCGTCTTTGCGCTTCCTTTTTCTCCAAAATCCAGTACATTCATTGAAATTATAGAAACTTTTTTATGCATGACAATTATAATTTTGGCTAAAAATTATTCGAAACCACAAGGGGAAAATTTTTATGTAATGTGTAGACTGCATAAAACATATTGTATATGGAATTATTTTATCTATGTGGAAACAATAAAACCGCAGACAACTAGACAGACCATCCACCAGGGAACCTACAGTGCTATTTATTATCATGCATTGCTTTTGCAATATGTGTACTAAAGGAGAGAGAGAATTCAAGATTCTGATATACACTAAAAATGGGTGTGTTTCAACATTGACTATTTAACTAATAACATACTAACATTCCAGAGATGTTATCTAGTGTGTTGTTTGTTTTAAACTAAGCTAACCTAGAAGAAAATTGTGCACCTGCACTATTGCAAACAATATTGACACATAATATAGTTTTAGTAATAATAGTATTAATAATAATAATCTAACTTTAATGAAAAACAGTTCAATCCATTTATTGTTAGTTTTCTCAATAACCAAAAATTGTCTCATTAATGTAAAAAAAATCAAAAGAAAGTTTACATGTTTACATAGTAAGCATCCTTCAAAGTGAGATCTTGGTCCACAAACAAATATTACCATGTGTACAAAAATCTAACCACAGAAAATAAATGAATTTACCACAAAGGACCGTATATTCAATAGTCCTGTTCAATGCAAAAAGTAATTTATTATTCTTACTTTTAGAGTATTAAAGAGTTAACAAAATTAACTCTGATGAACAGCATTGTTCTGATATCTTACTTCGTTCGTAACAGCTTTTAACAAGTAGGTACTAAAAACTTAAACATTCATACTATCGCATATCGGAAATAAGATCATCAGTTTAAACGTTTACAGAGCTAGATTAAAACTTTCCGTAAGGACGTTTATTTAAACATTTTGACTACCAGTATTCACATTATTATGGGCGTAACCATTTTCTTTTGACCACATCTATCTAACTCAGCCAGGAGCAGTTCTCTCATCGATTTATTTTACTTTGCCCAATTACCGTTCTTTTCCTTAAGTTGTATATAAGTTATGTAGTTAGTCACTATTTACAAAGGAAAGACAAACTGAAGTCGGCAATTATAGATGTTAGTATTCTGTGTATTGTTTCAAAAATCATTGAACGACCTGTTGGAATTTTACCTTATAAGAAATAATTTCTCGTATGAATTTCAACAGAAAAGATAATAAACAAAAAATACCTTTGTCATTCAAAGATGACTGCGTTTGTTTACAAAATGAAGGATACAACGCAGTTCTGATTCCCAGTCCAAAAGATACTATCAAATAATTGGGGACATAAGTGGATTATCTACCCTGAATACTCCCTGATATCACATAGGTAAGTCTCTGCTTTCATCGCTATGTTCTTATTTGGTATGGTGCAAATTAAGCCTAATTATTTGCAACAATGGTAGTCATATTACACATCTGGTTTAGCAACATGTTTTGTTAACACCATTTTGTTTTTTGATAATCCCATTTTTTGTTAATTTTATATATAAGTAACAATTTTCATAACTAAGTGTCAGGACTATCATAAAGAAAAACAAGGATAGAGTTAGAGGAGTCCAACTGTAGGACCTATGTGCAATTTGGTCTAACTTTGATGTTGTCTGAGTAAGGGAGATTTGTTTTCAGGAATGTCCCTCATTCTAGAAAATAATTAGAGTATTGTAAACAGAGATAAAAGAGAACAACATAACAATTCTAAATTTTACAAGATTTAACTTTCTTTTGTACATTATATTCACTTATAAGTGTATACACTGAGCATGGAACAAAACCAGAGATGTCATTTGAATGGGAAGAGTTCTTTATCGTACAACTTCTCCATAGGGCGTCGGTCATATGGGCAACCGGTATCAAAGATAAATAAGCTCGAACAGATAGAGCAATTCACAGTTATGTTCGCGTCGCCTGCTGTCATTATTTGCATTTTCAGAATTCTAGATTGTAAGACTGTTGCTGTACGTGCAGTAAATAATTTTCATTCTAATTGCTGTCGTGATTACAAATTATGCAAAATTACACAACATTTACCTAAAATCACACACAAATATTTGGCAATCTCACTAGTAAAAATTAAGAGAAATCTAATAAATCCACTGTTAAACTACGGGATAAAAAACAGATAAATTCATAAATAATCTTGCTATTGCTAATATACGAAGTATACATTGAAATATACTATTGAAAATTTATCACCCAAAACAAATTTCATCCCAAAACCAATGGATGCAATAATCGAACATAAGGCTGAGTTATTTTAAAGACATCAAGTGAACCGTTCGGTTACAATAAGGTCTATAATGATACAAATATACAAATGGTAATACTAATTCATGGTTTGGACCAAAATGTAATAAAGCAAGAAAAACATTTTCACTATGCAATATCTTTACAAATAAAGAAAAAATGAAGCGAAAAGGGAAATTTTGAAAAGAAATGCCAAATATACAAAGAGACACTTAATCACCTTTATAATAAACAGAAAAAAAACAAACATGCAAAATTGAAGTATTTAAAGAAATGATCCCGGTAATTATTGAAGCTTTTTAAACAAAAGCCATACCAAAAGTTTGAGGTAAACTTAACAGATCTTTATAATTTCTTTAAAGACGTGATTTTTTACAAATAAAAATAAGCACTGACAATCATGATAAAAAAGGAAATTACGTAAATAATAAAACTAGTAAAGATATCAATACTCCAATAACAGAAAATGAAATTAAATATACAATAAAAGCGTTAAATATAACAAAGCCATTTGATATGACAAAATAGTAAATAAACAAATAAAAACATCATTTCCTTTAATGAAAATAATCTATGTCTAATCCAATCTATTTAATCTAATTTTAGATAAATATACTATTCCAGAACTATGACTATTGGTATTATCAATCCAATATATATAAAAATAAGGATGGTAAAACAAAACCTGAAAATTATAGGCCTATAACCTTGTAAAGTTGTCTTGGAAAAGTGTTTACTTGTATTTGAAATAAAAAATGACTAGTTATGTGGAATCAAATGTTATACTTTATTATACACAAGCGGTATTTAGAAAAGAAAAGGATTTTCGACAATAAAGAATCTATTTGTACTACAGCATATTATACAATATCTAAATAACAATATAAAAGGCTGTTTTGCTCCGTAATTGATCTGAAACAAGCATTTCACACGGTTTGGAAAAACGGTCTGTGGTAAAATTATTAAAAGTTGGCTAAACGTTGAACTCCACAAAAATATTTGTCATTTTACTAAGTCCGTCACTTTGAAGCCTTTTCTAAAATTCCTGGATTGTATTTATGGATAAATTGGCATCAAACCCCACAACCCCTTCAATGTCAATTAAATCGTGTGTTCTAAAACAGAAAAAGGAAGTAACAGATACCGATATGTGATTTGTATATAGCTTCCTTCTTGCCACTATCGTGGATAAGAATAGCCTTCCTGGTCTAAAGGATAAGTTATCCTTTCGTAGAAATCCAACTTGAGAAAAATGGCTTCAATTCAGCATACTGAAACAGCTTCTTCGAGTACTTCAGGCTTGAATAGGTACACATTTCTCTTTATTCTAACAATATTCGGGGGGGGGGGGGGGGAATCTGTCAATTAAAAACGAAACTCGTGTTCAGTTAGCAATACTGTGTTAAAACATCTTATTAATAAAAGTTAAACTTCTATTTAATCATTAAAACAAGAACAAGTTCGAAATCTCTCTCTCTCTCTGTCTCTCTGTCTCTCTCTGCCTATCTGTCTTTCTTTATGTATGTTTGAATTAGAGTTCTACAAACAATTTTTACAGTTAAAAAGTATACTTTTACACTGAAGTTAACGAAAGTATGAAAGCAGACCAATATCAGGGGTGTCCGAAATTTTAGAACTATCTAATGAACTGTGGATGAAATCATTACACATCCGTTAATGAACTGTGGATGAAATCATTACACATCTGTTTGAAAAAAAAATGGGACGTATTATGGCTACGCCCTTTGCGGGGAGGGGGGGGGGGGGTAGGGGGCTGGCGGGTTCCAGTTTTGTCCGGAGCATAATTTTCCACATATATGACGGGATTTTGGTATTTCTTGATACTAATATTAACCATCATAATGCATAGTGTCGCGTACATAAACTAGGTCTCTAGGTCAAGGGTCAAGGTCACACTTAGAGGTCAAATGAAAACGCTTGTCCGGAGCAAAACTTCTACATGAATTGAAATTTTTTTATTATAACCAGATTATATTATTCACAAATGTTTTCCATTGTAAGTCGAAGTGTTGCATGCAAAGTTCAGGTCCCTGTGGCAAAGATAAGGGCACAAATACAGATCAAAGATCAAATTAGAATATGAAAATGTGTGTGTGACTATTAACTCATTATGAATTTAGTGAATGTATGACATATGTTCACCATTATAGGACTTTGCGTTCCATTCATAATTCAGTTCGATATATGCAAGGTCAAGATTATTAGAGATGATGAAATGTCTAGATTTCGTCCGGAGAATATCTTCTACATGCATGGAGAGATTTCAGTATATTTCCATATAGATGTTCAGCATTATGAGAGGTAGTGTTGAACGCATGAACCAGATCCCTAGGTCCCTGTTGGCAAAGTCAATGTCACACATAGAAGTCAATGGTCAGTTAAAAGTATGAAAATGTGTATACATACCATTTAGTCATCATGAATTAAGAGATTCTGTCACAAATGTTCAACATCACGAGACAGATTGTTACACATATAATCCAGGTCCATATTTTAACTCGTCTGTTTTTGAAGAAAAAGTCGAGCAATTACGAGGGACATCCAGTAATAAGTGAGATAATGCTTATTGCTGATACTTATTTAATACAGCTTACAAAATATCACTACATTCTCTCAATATAGGATCCATTTTTTCAATGACGGATGCCCATCTGTGTGGAAGTCTTCTGATTCCCTTGCTAGGCAACCAAATTTACTACGTCTAATTTGACTGGCTACCTCGGCTTCCAGGCTGTCTAAATCCTTAAAACGCACACCTCACAATGATTCTTTTAGCTAAGGGAATAGATCAAAGACTGGTGGACTCATGTCCGAGTAATATGGAGGGTGTTGTAAATTTTTCCAATTATATGACGTCAAAAGTGACGTCACCCTACCGCCTTGTGACATGCGGCGTTGTCATGAAGTATCAGTTGTGTGCGTTCCAGAAGCTCGGGGATTTTCTTACAAATAGAAAGGTCTCAAGATATTCATTAGAAATGTACGATAGTACTCTTCATTAACTGTTTTTCCAACAGGAACGCGATTTGCAGCTAATACCACTTGATTATCGAAGGCAAAATCATCAGCATCTTCAAATTTCCTTGCTTTCGTCTGAACTTAATGGGTCGTGGGGATCCCGGTGTGTGCCATTCTGAAGATTGTCTTTTCAATTCTGGTTCATAACTATATATCCAAGTCTCGTCTATTGCCATAATCCTGTTAAGAAACATACCACTCTCATTTAAGTACCTTTTCAGTAATCGACTAGCAACATCCACTCTTGCCCGTTTCTGCTCAGTGGTCGCATATATAACTTGTTTGTCAAAATTGTTTAAACTGACCCATGACTGATCCCAATTTTCTATTGCTACTTCTTCATAGGTATATCTTCGATCAGTCTCTAGTACTGCCTTGACTTTTTGGATATTTTCTTCGCTTGTTGCTTCTGTCGGCCGACTCGGGCTAGGCTGCTCTTTATACAGTTCTTCCTTCTTTAAAATGCGCAATCCAGCGAAAAACCGCTGCACGAAAAATTGCTTGGTCCCCACAAACTTTCTGTAACGTTTGAAATTTATCTGTACCAGAGCTACCTTTATAAAACTCAGTTTTAACGTAAGAGCGTTGTTCTTCCGCTGTGAAGCTTTTCATGACACAGTTGTTTCTGTCACAGGACATGGCGTCACAATTATGACGTCATAACGTCACGTTTGGCATTATTTTTGTTTTGCTACTATATTGTTTAACAAATTTGGCAAAGTTCCATTGAAGTGAGACAAACAGTTTAAGAGATATTGAGGCAGTCTCACTTAATATTGGAGGACCCTCTTATGGTCACTGAGTGGTTTTCGGCGACGTCCATGTGCAAAAACTTTAATGTAGCTGATAAGGTTGGTTGAAATCACGATCCAGGGTCATTATTAGCCCCAACCCAGAGCTTATATATAATGACATAGATAAAACTTTGAAAGTCTTCTGCTCTAAAACCGCTTGACACAGAGCTTTGTACTTTGATGTGAGACATCCTCTAGTAGACCTTTACCAAGATGGTACATCATGTTATGTTCATCATTTCCCTGAAAGTTAGCCCCACCCCAGGAGTCACTTGGTTTTGCATAGACAGATAGCAAATAACTTTTTTACTTAAATTGGAATGAATGTACTTCCTTCCCCAATATAAGCATGGAACACACTTTACTATTACCCTCTTCCCCGAAATATACACATATATGTTATTTTATTTTCTATGCTAAGGTAGTTTTGCCGCCCCTGACTTCACCAGACCCACATCGCCAAATTTGTTCCCCCCATCCCATCTCCCTGACTCCATCAGACACCCGCCCCCCTCCCCCTCCGACAAATGAAATAGACGGGTGGTAGTGCCGCTCTGCAGTGCTCTTCTTACAAGGTCAATGTCACTAGAGATGATGTAATACTAGTAAATGTATATTAGAAATAGATATTATCATAGAACCTAGTTTACTAGGTCATTACTAATCCCATATATTAAAAACAGAAAACTTCAGTTATGCAATTTACATAATCATTATTAATTGAAACAACAAAGAAACGTCATAGTACATCATAATATTTTGATTTACAATTTCTTTGAGCTATTGGTACTATTATCGCAATTATTTCAATCATGTTCATTTGGATAGATTTTCTATTACAGAGCACGTTTTCGTCGAATCCATGCTGGTTAAGGCAAAGACACTTAGTCTATACATGACTTTGTCCATCATTTATAAATATATGCTAGTGAAAAAAACAATCTTCTTTCAAAAATGACTGGTTCCAACTTCTCTGGTATATAACCTATGTCGTGTTGCAATCGATTTATAACAACATATAAATATTAATATGGAATAAAGCGAAAGAGAATATGTACTTTCACTCTCAGTTTCCACAAAGAAATCATTGATACGTTTAAGATGACATGGATATAATGCAGTACTTACTCCCGGAAGAGCACTGAAATCTATTAATTGGTCTGGGTTAAGACACCTTTTCACTGAAGATCGTAGGTTCGATCCCCACTCAAGCCTTTTTTATGCCCCCATCGAAGATGAGGGGGCATATAGTTTTGCAAATGTCGGTCGGTCTGTCGGTCGGTCGGTCGGTCCGTCGGTAGACACTTCGTTTCCGATCAATAACTAGAGAACTCTTTGACCTAGGTTCACCAAACTTGGTATGCTAGTTGGTCATCACCAGTAGATGACCCCTATTTTGAGGTCATTAGGTCAAACGTCAAGCTCACAGGAACCTTCATTCTTAAAACGGTTTCCGATCAATAACCAGAGAATTCTTTGACCTAGGTTCACCAAACTTAGTATGCTGGTTGGTCATCACCAGTAGATGACCTCTGCTGACTTTGAGGTCATTAGGTCAAAGGTCAAGCTCACAGGGACCTTCATCGTAAAAACATGTTTCCGGTCAATAACTAGAGAATGCTTTGACCTAGATTCACCACACTTGTTATGCTGGTTGGTCATTACCAGTAGATGACCCCTATTGATTTTGAGGTTTTTAGCTCAAAAGTCAAGCTCACAGGGACCTTCATCCTAAAAACGGTTTCCGATCAATAACTAGAGAACGCTTTTACCTAGGTTCACCAAACTTGGTATACTGGTTAGTCATTACCAGTAGATGGCCCGTATTGACTTTGAGGTCATTAGATCAAAGGTCAAGATCACGGAGACTTTCATCCTAAAAACGGTTTCTGATCAATTACTAGAGAACGCTTTGACCTAGGTTCACCAAACTTGGTATGCCGGTTGGTCATCACCAGTAGATGACCCCTATTATTTATAAGGTCATTTGATCAAAAGTCAAGCTCACAGAGACTTTCATCCTAATAACGGTTTCCAATCAATAACTAGAGAATGCTTTGACCTAGGTTCACCAAACTTAGTATGCTGGTTGGTCATCACCATTAAATGACCCCTATTGATTTTGAGGTCATTAAGTCAAAGGTCAAGGCCACAGGGACCTTGATCCTAAAAGCAGTTTCTGATCAATAACTAGAGAACGCTTGGCCCAACCACAAGCAATTAGGTGCTGCTGGGGGGCATTTATGTTTTACAAACATTTATCGTTTCTTTATGTTTTGAGTTGTTTTTATTTTCGTTTTTGTTTTGGATTCAAAAATCTAAAATTAAACATTTTTTTATTGATTAACTCTTTTAAACATGACAACAAATGAATATTGAATATCTACATTGTCATAAATTAATCTTTTAATAAGTACAAGGTAAAGCTCATTAATATTTTGCTAAAATGTTCACATATAGCCATAAAATTCTTTAGGCAAATTTAAAGCCAAGTTGTAATATTTTGAATATGCATTGTTTTTCCCCACGTACTGAAATGGCTAGTGTAAACGTGTATCACATTTTGAAATCACATTTCAGTAGCTGTCAATATTTGATGAACTTTTCGATTGTTATTCGTATTAAAGCAAATATGTCTTTATTATTGCACACGATAACAGCCTGTATTGCTATAGTTTTCAGACAGACAAAACGTGAATTCGATATTCTTGCATCTTTGCTTGAAGGACCTTTAAAATGCCGACAAGGTTATCATATCTTCTAAATCTCTTTGGAAAAGTGATACATATGGTGTATATTTTGTCATTACAATCAATCATTAAACAGAGTAATGCATATGTGAAAAGGCATAGGGCATTTCTTCTACATTGACCTACATTAATATTTGTATTCACTTGTATGTACTGTAGTACCGACAACAGCCACCAATTTGACCTTGACACAGTAAAACTTCGGATTCAGGCCACTATTGTAAAGGAAGCAGCAAAAATAATACACAAAGAACAGGCTAAAATAAGAAGGAAGATGACCAAGAAACAATCAAAGCAACTTTCGGGTTGTATTGAGCAATATAGCACCTGTTTACTGGATCTACAATCTGCTTTGACAGAAATAGGGGAAGTACGTAGTTATTCAGTGGTTTTGTAGCTTGCAATTTTGATATATGTTTGATATATCTGGAACTTGTCAAATGGGTAGTTTTTCAAAAAAATACACAGGAAGTGGAGCAGTAAAACACAACTTTAACTTAACCTAAAATCAAAAAAGTATCATTTAATGTTTAAAAATTTACAACATATAGTTTTGAGCAAATCAGATATGTCCAGATATGATCACCGAGAGAACATGATGCTAACAAGCTATTTTTAAACGTTTCAAAATTCAAAACAAAATTCCTATTCTGAAGCATGTCGCATAAGAAAATTTCTTTACTTTATTCTCTGAAGTCCTTTCTCACAAAGATAACTTAAAGTTTTATATATTCAGATTATTACTGATGGTGGATTTGCTGAGACAAAACAAAAAAGTATAAAACACGAACGTACAAGGTCGAAGAATGAACCAAAGAGGGAGAGAAGTAGTTCCCCTGTCGAAGAGGGAACTTTCGGTGGGCAATCAACACAATGCATGTCTTGTTTTAAAAAGGACGCCAAAATTCAAGAACTTGAAGAAAAGTTGGCAAGGTATTCTGCGAAAGTTACGGCGAAACTCGAGATGCTTTCTGTTTCTATCATCATAAGAAGTTTAACGGTTCCCATGAAGAATGAAAGTATTAAAGATAACATAAGAACCTTTTAAAACACAAAGGGGTGTAAATTGTGTTAACTTTAAAGTTTTCTCGTTTTCTCTTGAATTAATAATTTTAATTTGTAAATGAAGTTCAGTCAGTTCTCCACGTATGTTATTTACTTGTCCATTGCATAATGAATTATGCAGTTAAGTATTAGTTAGAGTGAATTTTGGGTATTCTTCGTAAATAATAAAGCAAAAACGTGTATTTGTGACTGTAGCTTTGTTATTTATGAAGAACACTCACTACATGATGTGACCGTCTTAGTACTCCTTCCAGTTTCCCGTCTTTTTTTCCTAACTTGTACAACACATCAATAGTATGGTGGCATATTTCTGCTGTAAGATTATCATTTAAGATTAGCAAACACGTTTGTGCTAGTAACACAATTTTTACGATAATCAAATGGAAAACTAGTTGACATTTGGGAAAAATTTTACCGTAAGATAGATATCTTAACACAAATGATAGCCCAGATAGAGTCTAGAACTGCCACCGGTAAACTTTATTTGAAAACTTGTTTTTGTCTTGGGAAAACTAGATAAAATTTGAGTTACTGTGTTTCTTACAGATATGTAGTTACGCGAACTTTTTAACTATTTATTAAGTAACATATTAATGTCGACAGAAATTTTATTGATAACTTACTTATTAAGTGGTTAACTAGATGAAATTCTCGTTACCACTGATTAACTTACTGAATATCTTGGCTAACCAAGTATAATTCGCGTTACTGCTCATCTGCAAATAAGAAACAGAATTACAGTATAGTTGGCCAGTTAATCAGTAAGTTTATAATTGGTAACGGAAATTCTATCTAGATAACCTACGGATAATATACTAGTATTTTAAATGTTAACTAGTGAACAACTTAACAAATGTGAAAATTATGTAACTAACACGAACGCGTTTATAGAAATATGCCACCGTAGCAATGATGACATCACGCCACCATTTCTTCAAATGTTTGGACAGTGTTCTTTTCTATGTTGAATATCAAATGGCTACAGACTGTTTCATTTTGGACTATAGGGTTGAAAAAAAAAATATGTAGGGTAAATTTTCACATTTGTTGTACTGTTTTAATAATGGAATTCTTTTTGTTTATTTCCATGACACGTATGTAGCTTTTACAAATGATTTTACGTAACATGCATAGACGAAATTGCTAACATAGGAGGACTCTGAGCATGTGAAGTGTGTACTTGTAAGGTCGTAAAAGGTCGGTTAATATTTTCTAAATATTAGAGCCAGATATTTAAGAAATCCGGGTGACTGATTAGAAAAGATATTGGTGCGAGCATTAAGCAATATTTACATCGTGGCTGAAAAAAAGATCTGTTTCCCATTTTTCAGGCAAGAAAAAGAAAATGAGGAAAGGTAAGTAAATTTCGCACTTCATTGGTCAGTGCTAGATATAAAGTATATTTTCCCTCATTTGTTTTCACTGCTATCAAGTTAAACATTCTATGATGTTTCTTCAAATGTCAGACCTACTGAAAGGACCAGACTCCCGGGCATACTTTACCCATTTATTCCCCTATTCCTTACCCTGTATGTGAGGCACCAGGAGAACAGGCATTCGGTAAGAATTATTTTAATAGCTACTGGCTTAACAACCGACCTGCTCAAATCCAGTTCCTTGCGAGAGTCGAACCTCCAATTTCCCGCCTTAAATACTATGCAACGTAGACGGTAACTTTTTACGGTTTATGAGTACTCCGACTTCGACTATATAATATGAATAAGATATATCTTGAACAAATACTCATTAATTGCAACAAATTTGCTAAGCACTGTCTTTAGATGTTTTGTTGTTTTGAATACAAATATAGTAATTAGAAGCTTTATATCGAATAAAATGCGGATGTTCTTCACAAGTTAACCATTTAGCATTGAAAATAAAAGGAAACATATTATGCTACAGGCATTATTTGTAAATGTGTATCAGTCTTGTCTGAATACCATCACACCACTCAGAGTCATTTTACTGAAATGCAAATGCCTATCATCATCTGAAAATGTGTGGCATGATTTTTTAAGAAATAACGATTCTTTTAAATTGTGATCAAATAATCTAGAAAAGCCTTGCAAGATGCAATTTAATCATTACTGAAAAAATGATTTTCAATAAAGATTTATTGACATAGGCGCGAGAAAAAAAGAACTTATGTCTTTTCAAGGAGTTTTCTGACACTGAAGCATCGATTGGTCGAAATCTTTTCATAAAAAGATGCAACACATAAAAAGCCATATTGTTTAAGCATTTTATACCTTTGACCTTCATATTTTCCATTTAACGCATCTTTAAATACAGCTTGTTTTAATCATATACACGAGTTAGAACATGACAATGACTATATGTCTTTGAAGTTATCACATTACATTTTAAGATCAAACACTCCGTGTCGGCAAAGACGCATAGTCATTGTTATGTTCTAACTCAATTGTGCTTCTTTTAAGCAATAAATCGTTATAATTATTGTTATTAATATCAAGATGACATTTTGCTCTTATCTTATATGTTGTACATTTTGTTGCATAAAGTGTTATATATAATGTTTTATACAGCATTTGATATGTAAGACTGTGTATATGATTAAAACAAGCTGTATTTAATTTATTTGAAGCATACTTCATTGTAATAAGTTATATTAATGATTTAATAGACTCAGTGCAGTTGCATCTAGCAAACTAGCTGATAACCATCCTAACATGAATAATCTGAGTGACAAAAACAGACCAACAAAAATCGCCGAGAAGATGACAGAACTCTATGACAACCAATGGACAGAGGCATTTGTTGCCATTGTTCGACACATTTATGGTAAAAAGTAGAAACATTTATTTGTGCATATTCTTACAACCTTTCAAGTTATTCTATGCACGACAAAAATAATTGATTTATATATAGTTTAAGAAAAATTCTATTATGAATTTCTTTTATGAATTTTCTTTCTATGTGCAGCTAAAATTAGCCCTCAGGATGTTAAAGAAAAGTTTAATGTCCGTTTTCTACAACTATATAGCATGTCTTTTGTTATCTTAAAGAAATAGGGCCATGTATAAACGTTTGTATGCACGATGTCATAGTTTATTCTGCCTCTTCCTGTTTATTTGATCGAATCAACAACCGGGGATTTTCAAAAAATTGCCCGACTTACCTAAGTGTTTAGTATCTGGGAAAGTGAAATAATTAAATGAGTTTGTTTAGAAAGTCAATTCTTTGATGACAACTACGTTCCGCCTAACACTCGATTTAAGATCGTTTAACAGAGCAATAATTGATGAGTCAGAAAAGGAAAATTTGTACCGGTCATTGAAAGTTAATACACTAGTCAACAAGTAAGGTAGTACTCCCCTAATCAGCACTATAAGGAACTGAAAAATTGACAGTACAGTTAAGTTGAATGCCTTAATTGACACCAGTATGCAAAATTTAAACAAATTTACCGTACGGTTTTGGACCTGTGGACTTTTCTGAACTAAAGCTTGGTTATAGAAAGGCTCTTTTTCAGAAACAGGGAAACTCTAAATAATTTGTAATATCATCCTTATGATAAATGTTTTCCTATTGATTTTTGTTAAGAAACAAATAATAGCATTCAGGTTACGAACCACACAAGATAAATGATTGTTTATACTCTTAATGTTAGAAATATCTATTAAAATTTTACCCTACCCCACCAATTTTAAACACTGGTTTTAACATTTTCCTGCCTAGAGTACCAAATACAAAATATCGCTCAAATCTACTTAATTGAGGGGCTTCATTCAAACTTGGCTGAAATTTTCTTAGAAGTATATTGGTTGATCTTGTCGAATATAAAAGTCTATTACCATGTAGTTTTTATTTCATAGACCTTGAAAATATCGGGTATTATATGTGTTATTGAAATTAGAATTATTAAGCCAATAAATACCTATAAAAATATATAATAAGAATTAAACATTTTTTTCTTTCAAAATAGGACCTGAGAGAAACATAAATAACAATAAAAGAAAAAAAGAAGAAAGAAAAAAGTTGACCCTTCTGGGGTTTGAACCCACAACCCTCAGTTTCCATGCATTTGACAGTAATCCTGGCCTACTTAAATACTCTTCAAGGTGGAGGTAATGTATTAGGAGTGTACTACCTTAAATCATGACAAATTAACATATGAATTGAACCCCTTTTCAAGCTATGATAAATAACAACATAGAATTTCAAAAAACTTCTTGTACATAACAATAAATTCCCTTGAAAAAGATAGATATTTAAGACTTTCCTACTGCTACTGTTCGTACTACTGCCAACTTCACGTTTTCTTTACTGCTACTGCTGTCACTGCTTTTGCCAACTTCATGTTTTCCCTACTGCTATTTCTGATACTGCTACTGCCATTTCACGTTTTGCTTACTGCTACTGCTTTTACTGCTTCTAGCAACTTCACGTTTTAAATACTGCTACTTCTGTTACTGCTACTGCCAACTTCACGTTTTAAATACTGCTACTGCTGCCAACTTCACATTTGATTTCAATTCTAATGCCAACTGCTACTGCGTACTGCTACTGTCAATTCCCTATTAATGTAAATTTCATCATTTCAGAACTGTCAGCAATTGTTCAAAACTCACATAAATAAATTCTAAACAAAGAGTTTCGGTCAGTAGCGCTGTTACATCATATACATCTTAAACCGTAAACAGCTTACTCCGAATACAGCTAACTGTAAGCTGTTTACGTCAAGTCACTGCATATCCCTTCATATAGCTCATTTTTGATAGGCCGAGATTAAGAATCAGTAATGTCATTATTGAACATAACATTTTTGTCACCATTATCAACAACATCGTCAGCATCATATCATAATGATCATAATCATCATTATTATTACCAAAAGCACCAAAAACAACAGTAACCAATGTATGATAGCAACCCAAAATACCTAGAGCAACACTACGACTGTCACCATTTACGTCGTCGATTTTTGGTGTAAAAAATCACGACGACGATGATGATCAAGATATTAATAATGATGATAATGGTGATGATGATGATGTTATATAGAGAATAATAGGTTAGTGTCTTAATATGAGAAAGTTTTTCTGGCAAGGCGTAGGAATTTATCGGGTGAGACGAATTCTATTTATCTGGCATTTGGAAATAATTTACTTAAGATATTGAAAACCTATGTTTTAAATTCGGCTAATGTCAAGGTTATCCACCAGGTGTACATATACACAAAAAATAGTTCCAAAGTTTCAATAATTTTATTTCCTTAAATGAAACTATATTGTAAGATCTACATATTGAAATAATTAAGTTTTATTGAAGTAGTTTCTGTTTGTAATAACAAAAATGTTATCACTTCCTTCTGATTATAAACAAAAAAGTAGTCTGTGACGTATCATGTGCCGTATAAAGCAAAATTTATTCGGCACCCCTTTATCGGGTCAGATATGAAATAGTTGACAGGATAAAATGATTTTGACGATGGCGAAGACAACCACGGCGTCTATGTATTATTAATTCTTCTTATATTACTGCTACTGCCATCACGACTGCTGCTACATTTACCGCTCCTTTTCCTCATATTACTAATACAACGGCAATGATGATGATGACAATGATGATAATGAATGCAAATAATATCTTTGGGAGACACCCGTCTGTCTTTTAGTCTATCTTTCACATTTTGCTTCCGTTCAATAAAGAACGGTTTGACTAACAGCCTTCTTACTTCAGGATGCATGCCATAATTTAGTAAAAGAATCAATTGTTTGTTGGGTTTGGGGTCGTTCATCAAAGGTCAAGACCTTGATTCGAAAACGATTTCCGCTGACTAATTCGAGTATCATTTGACCAACAGTTTTCAAACCTCAAAGGATGATAGAAAAAAAGCTTGTTGTTTTAGGAGTGAATAGGTCAGTAGTCCAAATCACAGTGACTTAATAAATAATAATAAGAACAGATACCGTTTGACCCAAAGCCTTCAAAATTCATTGAATTATTGTCGTTATTGGATAAAAAAACTACTGTGGTTTAGAAGCCAGTTGGTAAGAGGTCACAGTAATCTTCAATGTAAAAATAGTTTCCGCTCAATAACTCAACTTCCGTTAGATTTAGAGCCTTTAGACTTCAAAGGATGGTTGCCTTTATCGAGATAAAAATCCCTTTAATTTACTTGTTCAGTAGGTCAAAGGTCAAGGTGACATTGACCTTAAATGTGAAAATGGTTTTTGCTCAATAAATTATAATTATTGTATCGTTTATCTTCAAACGATGATTGTCCTTATAGTGTGAAATAACTCTTTTGTTTCTTGAGTCAGTACATTAAAGAACATGATCACAGTGACCTGGGATTTAATACTGATTTTCGCTCAAAAACTGATTTCCAGTTTACCCCTAGCCTTTAAACTATATATAACAGTTGTCCATAATGACCAATTGCTTGCGGGACCAGTAGGCCAAATTACCAATTTAAACTTCGAATACCTTTTCCAGTCAATAACTTGAAAACTATTTGACGCACGCCCTTCAAACTTCGTACAACTGATGCTTGGGAGTACGTCACCTCTATTATAATTAGGGTAACTAAGTCAAAGGAACTGTAATCTAATAATCGATAACTGTTTCTTCTGAATGATTTAAGCACGTCAAGTAGACCTTCCAAACAACATATGCTGTTTTGCATCCTTGTCAACATGGTTCAGGGGATTTTTTTGGAGGTGATGGTCAACATAACTTGCAAACACACTGATTCATTTTAATTTAAGCTTTTAGCCATTTCACTCTTATCTTCACTTTTAGCATTAAACTCAACTTTATTTATGTATAGCCTAAACTGTTGTTGAAATAGACATTCGATTACCATGCATGTTCAATATTTGTACATGTGCAGGTCACTGGTTATGTGAGCCATATACTTTAAGACGGTAGACCTGTCTGAAAAGTATGTGTAAATAAAACGTAAACAGATTACGGATAGCTGTATTCGTTGCATGCTCATGAATACAACTCATTCGATCCAGAGAATAAGAGACAGAATAGACTATGAATATGATTTTAAGCACCCTCATCTCTCTATTATCTTTAATTTCAGGAAGTTTATCATGAATGTAGTCAACTAGCCAATGATAAATTCTTTGAGCGAGTTCAGAGAACCATTGAACTGCCTGTACAGGTACGCCCAAGAATTCGACTGAAGAAATATTTACGTTTTAAGATGAATTAAAATCATTCTAGCGATATTATAATCAATAATCTTTAACCAAGTTCATCATAGTTTTTATGCCTGTGAAGTTACCACAACAAACGACATTGGACATTAGAATCTTCCTTTATTTTTCAAATGTCATGTTAATATAGTTGTTTAAATCCAATTGGTACTGTCGAATGCCGTGCTAGCGAAGCATATAAAAATTAAAAAATGTATGTCAAATGATCTAACTTGAAATGAACAGACCAAAACGTACTGTAATTTTCTGCTGTGTCTTAAGTCTGTCGGCCATTGTCTTTGGTATGTGACTTTTGTATTTGTGTAACATTGATAATCAAAGCGAATAAAGCTGTGGGCTTAAACAGAAGTTAAAAGTTCATGCCAAAGTACACATTTTGCTTCAATATTCATTGCTCTATTATCAATACTTAATCAAATCAGCGTTATGTTCACTTTCGATGTAAATTATAACATTTGACATTCAAATGGCCATGGTAGGAAAAAACTGAATCGTTTATCTTTTTAATTTATTTTTTTTCGCTCGCTTATCGATTCATGCTATACTGTTACATTATTGGTTTTATAATAATAAATTATCGAGGAGTTCAAGCAGAAAACCAGCATGGCAGAAAAAACAAGAAACAAACACGTTCATCTTTTGTATGTGCTTTATGTCATTTACTTTCAAGCCACCGAAGAAATATACACAAAGATATATACAAAAAGTGAAAAATTACAATGACCTGCCTTGACTGTCGCATTCCACCACAGTGTTCTATCCGTTTTCTTAGAAGTACAGTAAAATAATATTGAAGTCTTTCTTAAAAATTGATACGCCATCAACTGTTCGATATATTTTTATTTTCCTACTTTGAAAACAATATAGTAATAAGTAATAAAAAAGTAAGATTAAAAGTTTGCATTGTTGGCATAACAAATAGATTTTCAAACCACATTACCTTTTAACAAGGTCACTATCAAAACATGAACGTTTTGATGATCTCGTTTTCATTACCATTCTGTTTACATAGAGGTTAATCGTGTTGAGCATGACAGACGGCTTGTTACTTTAATACTGCACAAAATGCGTGTTTTCCGAACATAAAGAAATCAAAACTGATGCATCAAAGTTCAGCGATTTTTCCACCGGTCATTTTGGGAATTTTTCGAGTCGTGAAAAGTGCCTAATTGGGAATTTTTGTGTCGCGAAATAAGGCAAATTGGGAATTATATATAAGGTGAAAAAATTACACTATTTGCTAATCTTGTGAATCATTCTGCTTTCTTTTATAACCTAGGTTGTTAACTTTGTGATTTTGTTACATATGTTTTATGCCGTGACATAAGAATGTGAAAATAAACTTAAATCACATTTGATACAATAAGGGATCAATAATATTATATATTATTTTAATCGGAATGTTGCTTCTATTCAGCATGTTCACATGAAATTACAGTACTTGTTAGTATTGTCACTTTTTCAAGCTAAAATGATTATGTCCACAACGTGAAAATAGGAGTGATGTTATACATGTAGACTTCGTGTTCTCTGTCTCAAAAATTACCTGTTTGGCAGTAAACTGTTAACTTACCGACCGAAAATCGGATTACTTTATCTACTTTATTAGGATCATGGTTTGATATCGGCGAGAATCTGAAATCGGTCAGACGTCTTGAAGTGGAAGAGCCACTTTCTTTGTTTTTTTTTTTTTCCTAACGTGTTTGCTGTTATGGCTCATAGCTTCGGTCAGACTGTTTTCCTGTTAATTGTATGGTTTCATTTTCTGTTCCACCGCCACGTGTTTATAGTAATTATTAGGCAAACCAGTCAACTTATTCAAACCCAGAATTATTCGATTACATCGCACGTGAGGAATGCCGTTATCGGGAGTAAAATATGTGTTAGAGCTTGTGACTGTTAGGCTGTTTCAGACTAAAGTGCTCTAAATTTTAATGATTCGGACTAAAGGGCTTTATATTTTAAAAGTAAATTGGGAAAAGGCAATTCTGATCAAATTAGTACAGGTCCGTTTAAGAATTTGGATTGGTACGGTGGTGATTGGGAACGTCTAAAGAAGGCAAAAACAAACCGCTGAAAAGAAACAATGGTTTTCATGAAATGTAAAATTCCACGACGTCAATATCTGCGTGTCCTCTACCCGATTTTTCATCTTTAATTTAATCACATTCTTGATTGTTTTTCACTGCAGTTCTTTTCTGCAAACACGGTGCAACCGTATATACAGTGGCGTAGAAAAAAGGAGGTGCGCACACATTATTTTTATTAAACAAAATTTAGGATGCTGTGCGCAGTACCTAAGAATCTATTTTCCACTGTATTATGTACACCTCAGGAAAAGACAATTTATGAAGGAAGTTTTCACGACGAGGCAATGTAATATATCTACTTCGGATAACATGTTGTTACGAGATCAAAACTGTATATGGTCCGAATACTTGGATACGCCAGTGTGGGCGCATTTAGATATTAATGTTCAAGTGGACATTTCCGCTGACGTCTGATTTTGAGTTTGATTTGAGATTCCAATAAAATGGAGGTAACATTTTTGCGCCTATTTTGACTTCTCTGTACACTTATGATTTTCAGACAAATGCATCAGACCACTGTAAAGTTGTAATGCCAGACCAGTTGAAACAACAGATTAAAGAATTTAGAAAAACTCGTGCGCCGACTGTTGTCAAGGAAATGAAAACGGTAATATCTGTATCATAACATACGAAATGTATCTAACTACTGAGGGTTAATCATTTCCTCAGGAATAAGTGTGACATGCAGTTATTCTTTTAAAATTCAATATTAGGTTCTAGTAAGTGATAAATCAATGTTTTGCTTTAACTGCCATTGTATATGTATAAAAATAGATCTTTTACATCAAATTGGTTGTTTTATATAAATGCTTTGTTTATAAAGTTCAAAGGAGAAACGTTATAATACTTAGATAAATATCTTATAGGTTGTGAAAGGGAGAATTCAGTCCAAAAATAATGATACAGAAGAATTCCAGGCTTACCTATCAAGGTGTATCGAAATTGGTTGGTTGTGTGCTGTTCAGGATCCACCACTAGTTGTTAGATCCAAAGCGCCAGTTAAGTTTGATCGCAATACTTATAGAGAGTTTGCTGTGCGCGGGAAATATACAAAGTTTGTCGTGTGGCCAGCTCTGTATCTTAGTGAAGGTGGAGCTCTGTTGACAAAAGGTGTTGCACAGGGCACTGATAATGCACCGGCTTCCGCATGAGAAACAACATGAGGCACGATGCCAGCTAGCTCCTTTGAACTATTACAAGATCAACAAAATGAGACCTAAGGTCCGTTCGAAGTTGGAGGAACTGACTTATAAATATCGTTTTCAAATAATACTCTTTTTATTCGGTCTGAGCCTTTTTTAGACCTGAAACCTGATTAACCAACTGTTTTAATTGGTTTTATTGATTTCTACTATGTCTATATGTACCGTTTTTCATTAGAGTTATGTTTTATGAAATAAGTTACACTTTAAGGCCAGTTAGTGATTTAGTTTATTTAGCCATTAATTATAACATTAACTTAGTTTAAACATATTTTATTCCCAGAATATATACATAATAAACATTTGTTTTAAGTACACATACAAAAGTAACATATTCAGAGAACAGGATTAGAACGAAAGACTAAGTCTTATAGAATTCGTCTCCATAAGCCATTTATTATATAAACAGGTAAGGCAACGTTTTTGCAAAATCGCGGCAATTTCGTTTGATGTTGCTGTAAATTTAGGAGACGCTCCATTTCAGTGAGATGACTGCTGTGAAGGATGTAAAAACTATCTGTTGAGTGAAATAAGTTATGTGTGTAATAAGTTATGTTTAGAGACTGATTAATTATGTGTAGAGCGCTGTAAGTGACACAGGTCAAATAACAGACTTCAAAGACACGAGCAGAATTTCAAAATTTCATTATAATTTAAGATGTTTTATAAAGAGACAGATACTTTCAGTTTACAACATGTACCGAATGAAAAAGATGAGTAAGTTTATGTTTTATTGTAATTTTTATCGAAAAGGAGGGTAAAAAAAAATTATTAATCATAAACTGACAAGTATAGACTTCCAGTTTATCGTTCAGAATACCCTTTATCAATATGGCATCATTAAGTATACGTGATTTATTTAATTTTCAGAGAAGCATATGCACATAAAGCGTAAATTTTCGAGAAACGCAGTAATTAAGCTCTCTCCTCCTGATGTTTCATATTATCTATATTTTCCGCTTAGTCTCTAATTATAAGTTAGTTTGAGTTGAGATGGAGCGATCGACCAGGAAATGTGTTTTTTTTTGTTGTTGTTGTTTTTTTTGTGTGTTTTTTTTGCTTAAAATTAAATAATTAACTTTATTTGACGAGATATGTTTCCTATGACAGATTTTGCACATATATAAACCAAGCTTAATGTTTGGATTGCATTTGGCTAGGATAATAAAATGAAAAAGACAACAAGCCTTCTGACGAACATGAAAGTCGTAACAGAAAGATGCAATGCATCTTAGAATACAAAACCCAGAGCGGTATTCGAACTCCGATCTTAGCGCATCAAAGGCCAACACTCTAACCACTGAGTCAAAGAATCGATTCCCTGACGCAGTTACCAGAGGTTGTATTTATACAATTGCAGGAAGGTATGCACTAGACCGTAACACACCCCCTTTTGAGACAGTCATCATTTATGATGAGGAATTGTGTTGTGTATTTTTTAGATTAGAAGGTCAGACAGAAATCTTGAAAGATTCTTTTTTATTTATTTCTTATAACTAAGTCCAGGAGAGGTCATCCCAGACGAGCCACCATCTTACGAACATGAAAGTAACAGAAAGAAGCAATGCATCTTAGAATACACAACCCAGAGCAGGATTCGAACTCTGATCTTAGAGCAACGAATGGCAACACTCTGAGCCAAAGAATCGATTCCCTGACGCAGCTGTCAGAGGTTGTATTTATTCAATTATAGGAAGGTATGCACTAGACGTAAAAACCGTCACTGTTTTAATTTCAATATTTTAATGAACGGATGAATCTGCAGAAACAGGATATTGTTCATACCATGAATTACATGTATTTTCATTACATCTCGTAAGGTAAGTGTAGCAAATCTCTAGACGGCATGGTCAAACCCTATTGATAAACCATTTCATTGCTTTTGTATATTTTAAGAAAACTTACCACATGATCGCTATAACTCGATCAGCACTATTGCGCGCAAGCGCAATTTTATATGTACATGATATGTTTCTTGCTCGTAAAAGAAGTTTTAGTTAGATTGAGAATAATCAGAACAGCCCTCTTTCTGATTCTTTCTTAAACAAAGCATACACATGTTTTCGCTGTATCACTTATTCACCTGATAACAAATCTATTTGTTATAACTGACAGTTGTGTTTTGTATATTTTATTTTGTCAGATTTATTTTCTACGATTAAACCCTCCCCTTGAAGCAGATTAACCTTATGTAGTGTCTCATTTTACAACTGTTTATATTTTACTTTCAAACAAATAAAGTTTTGAAAAGTCTTATGTAGTATTATTAAAGACACTACAGGATGTTAATGTATATTAAACAGAAGCATTTTTTTGTCAAGCAACGAAAGCCACTTGTATTCTTATATTTTTTTAATAGTTGTTCTCCACATTTGCACAGTTGTTCCATGAAAAAGACAGTCACGTAAACATTGTAAATTCAATCTGTCTGTCATTATTATTTAGTCATTTGACAATGGTGCTTTTTCCACCAAAAATAGGCATTCCTCGATTGAACAAAACTCCTTTCCTTGTACAATACTGTATATAACAACGTGATTTGCATGTACAACACAGCTTTGCACCTACCTTCTAAAAGATCTTACATGGATAGTGATGTAGTAAAAAACAGAAATGAAGAGTAAAAGAATCTGAATGTCGATATGCTATGGAAAAGTTAATAAAACCTGAATCATAATGATCCTCTGTTTATACGATTTTCTACAAACAGAAACAGTCTAAATAACGAAAGAAAAATTAAAGGGAAAAAAACTTATATACAGTAACTTTTTTAAAGTTTTTATTTCTTTTTTAATTATTTCGTTTTGTTTCGTTATGTTTCCTTTTTTACTTTTAATATCACCTCGGAAATATACAATATAGTGTACTTCTGTGAACGAACGAAAAAAGAATGAATAAGTGTAATAGGTATGTGTCGATGTCGTACTGTAAACACTTCAAGCCAAGAACTGTAAACTAGAAACCATATTTCCCTTTAGTACTGACATCGCTTGAATTATTTTTCCTGACATTTCTGCCAGCATTATCAAACTAATTTCAATAATATTAATTAATCGTTATAAAATTAATTTCCACCAACAAGACTAGACAAAACGTGGTCTTAGCGAATCGGTCTAGATAGCAGCTCTCGTTAGTTCCTCATTTTACAATAGGTTTTTTTCCAATTTTCTGATTTTTCGCATAATTTTAACATATTTTTGTTTCATTAGCTGAGTTTTGCTATAAAGTACATACTTAATGCAAGTTTTAGAATTATTTTTAAAAAATGATTACGATATATTGGCAGTTGTAGGAGGTCTTTTTTACCTCATGAATATTTTAGTAAAGGAGGGCAAATGAAATGAACTGCTTCACTGTTTTTATTACTATGGTTTTTTTTTCTAAACAGTATTTCCTGACTTCAGCGTTCAGAGAATTTAACTTTAAAGTTAATAGCCTTTTGGTATCTTGGAGCACCACGTAGTAGAAGCTGGTTAAAACGAATTTAGCTAATTCATGTGGTCGTTATAATTTCGTTATACTTTTATCGTGCTTTTCAAATATATGCAATCATATATATTTAAATTTGTCGTGTTATCACATAAATGCACCATGTTTTCTTTGCAGTGAAATTTCGCTTTTATTGCATGATATTCCGCCAAGCCATCATGCTTGCACCGATTTACCAATTAAACCGTTGTGTAACCTACATCTTAAAATTATCTCGAACATGGCACTCGGCGCAGATTCATATACACTTAATAATTTCCTGTTAAACATTCTCTTTGTAGTTTGTAAGTAGGAGAGAAAGAAACTCATTTTTTCTTAGATTTTATATAGGAAACAATAACAGAACTGGTATGATAGAGACATATTCAAACTTATTGTATGCGAGTCGAGATATTGTGTAATTGTTGTATGTGTCAATATCTCTCCTCAGATATAGCGAAATTCTGACCCACAACAAAATATCTCAGAATAAGCTCAAGACATCGCTTAAATTATTTTGCCTAGTTAAAGACCTTAATGGCAAAAGTGTTTACTTCAACTTTTTAAGAGGACGCATCTTTGTTAATGCCTTTCTGCATGAAGTTATGTATGGTAACATGTGCTTATATATGTAGTTCGCAGGATTACATGAATGTGAAACAAAACTGTGAATATTTAAAATATTGAGTGTATGTATCAACAACTCAAAGTTGTAAAACATTAGTTCATGTTTATTATGTTATGTACAAGGTATATAAGCAACAACAACAATAACAACAGCTGTATTAGTGTTTGCCTTACTTCTTTAGCAATTAGAAAGCAACATATCTAAATATAAATTTGTATTAGAAGAAGTATTCTGCATTGATATTTTCACTTGGCTTCATATATTTACACTTGTTTTTTATGAATAGGACCTTTGGTTTCATAAATACAGTTGTAAATAATAAAAGAGGCCAAAGAGGCCGGCAATGGATTATGAATTACCGACAAGATACGACAATATACCGGAAAATGATGCACTACAAACCAGAGGTGACGATTTTCCGGAAATGGATGATGAAATTCCGACAAGATACGACAATATACCAGAAAATAATGCACTGCTAACCAGAGGTGACGATTTTCCGGAAATGGATGATGAAATACCGACAACAAGCGATGAACCGCCCTTAAAGACGGCGTTCAAATGGAGAAAGTACGCCTGCTAGTTATGAAAAACTCGTCGAAATATGCCAAGAAAATGATAGTGACATACAATGTTTGCAATCCGAAATGACGAGGTATCGATAGATTAAATCAAATGTATGTTTTCCTATTATCATTGTATTGCTTATAGTGTTGTAACATAATTTGACACTGATACATCTTTGTATTAAATACTGGTTCTAAAGCTCCCTCACAAATGAATCTAGCAACATTTTGGGCACCTGCTTGGTTTCTTAGTGTTAAGGAAAATGATGAGTAACTAATCACTGATGCCAGACAATCTTCTTCAGAGAGAAACCTCCAATCGCATTTCAGTATTATTTAAATCTCTTGACATTTTGTCACCTTATAGTATAGGCGTGGATCCGTGGTCCAATCGTAACGCGCTGGACTGATAATGGAGGTCGCGAGTTCGATGCCCCGCTCTCACACTAACACGACTGTCATTTAGAAGAGACATTAAACCATGGATCCATGTATCGGTCCTACAGACTAAACATGGAAAGTCCAGAATTGTCTCTTGCATGAAATGTTTTCTTTATTTTGCACTAGTGTCCATTGTCTGTCCGTTTTCCCATCCATCAAGTCAGTTGGTGAGTCATCTTGTCAGTTTCGTCTGTGTTCCTTCTTTACAGTTCACACCATTTCATCCTATGCCTAACACCCAATCAACTTTCAGATATTTTATTTTAATTTTTAGCCCATTTATCCTTTTATTTGAACAACATGTGCGACATCCTTTAAGACACCTAGGACGAATCAAACTTCCAACAACTAAGCTTGTGTAGTTAAATGTGACAGGGCTAGGGTTAGAAATATATACAATAAGGCACACTACAACAACTTGAATTTTCAATTCCTAAAGACATATGTGACTTTCATGGGTTGTATTGTACGGATTTCTGGTTCCAGCGATTCATACACGAAATACGTCGACAAAATGGTCAGCTGTATCCGCCAGACACATTAAAATAAATCAGTGCTGGGCTACAACGTTATATAGAAATGAAAAGAATATTCACGTGAATGTCTTCAAATCCGATGACCCAACATTTGCAAGAGTTTACAGAATGCGGGAACTAAATAATATTGGTACAGGCGTTGAAAAAGGGAACGCTGAGCCTGTATCACATATGGAAGAAGGGAAATTTTGGGACACCGGTGTCTTTTCGTTGGAAAGTTCTCAAAGGTTGAGTAACGCTGTGTTTTATTACAGCGGGGAAGTGTTGTGATTTCGAGGCGGTGGAGTTCATAGTTATGTTCATGCTTTGTTATTTCTGTCCATTTAAGTAATTATTATCAGAATGTAAACAAAGTGAGAAAATAATTTTATTACAATATATAATATTATGAGTTTTTACAAGCACAGCAAATAATGAATACACTATAAAATATAATCTTTGAGAACTAAACTACTAACATCTACTTTTAGAAAATAAAGTATTGTAAGTAGATCTAAAAATGAGAACAACATAAATCTACATTTTACAATACTTAAATTTCCAGTGTACATGATATTCACTTATCAGTGCTATACATTGAACTTTTACTTTGAAAATAGCAGCTCACTTTGTCCTTCTTTCATGGACTTATTTTTTGTGTTAAACATTTACCACTTACATTTAGTCTAAGTATCTTTTAGCAGGATATTGACATATATGTCTGATTAGCAATATCCTTCGCGAACTTTACCAATTGAAAAAGAGTGCCCGAACGGCTCGTAAATGTGATTGCAGTTACCACTGTACATTGCAAATCAGTAAATCAATATCAATAAATTATGGGTCACGAATGAAGTTGCCCGTGACAAGTAACTTCAACATACACGTAATTATATAAATTATGCAAGGGTAAGTAACGGCAGAATACGTTAATGAACCAGTCGACTATAAATTTGAAACGAAGCTTTACAGAAGTATATTAGCGGCGGATCAGTGGTACAGCGGTAACGCTTTTGACCTGTAATTCAGAGCTTCGACTTCGACTCAGCGCTTACCGTCCTAATGATCTTTTAGATGAGATGTTAAATCAAGTTTTCAAGTATACGTGTCAGTGCTAGACATTGAGCTGGGAACAGTAACAAAGGATGTATTTGGAATGAGATGCAACCGGTACTGACGATCAATATACCCGAATACATACAGAGGGATTGTTCAAGGTACTTTAACGTCCAACCTAGATGTTTAAAGAGAAAGATTTCTTCGTCACATATCTATTATCAATAAATTGAATGAAAAGTTGTACACTTCAATGACCAAGTGTCTATTTGTTCATTCGGTTAAAACACAATTCATTGTTTATTTAATAAAAATTAAACTATACTCAGATGCTTATAATTCGAATGTCAAATGTCGATTGTCGCACCAGCAAAACTTTCAAATAAAGATGTTTAAATTTGTCAAATATCGAATACATCTGTCAATTTTAGATGCCTAATTTCAAGCTAACAAGACATTTATTTCGGCCTATATCTTTTGTTAAGCAAATGTCACGAACATAAAGAGATAAATATTTATATTTTATTTTTTGTAAGTTCTATCAACTTCAACAGCGTTATTCAAACGATTAAATCTTTCCTTCCTGACAATAAAAATATTATTCTGATAGGTTAAATTGACTAATAAGAACTGAATAACTTGACAAGTGTATGCAGTGTTCTCTTATATAACATTAATTTTAACATCCGTTTGTCTAATTGTTTCTTAATTAGCTATACGTTGAACTCCGCAATAGTGTTTGCAATTTTACTGAGTCCCGTCCCTTTGCCGCCTTATTTTAAATTCCGAGACTGTACACATGGGTAATTCAGCATCAACCCCCACATTCTCTCCCATGTTGATTTTGTATTGTGTTCCAATACAGGAAAGGGAAGTAACCGATACCGATAGGTGATTTGTAAATAGCTTCCTCGTTGCCACAATCGTGGATAAGAATAACCTTCCTGGTTTAAAGGATTAAGTTGTCCTTTCGTAGAAACCAACAAGAGAAAAATGGCTTCATATCAGCAAACTGATACAGCTTCTTCGAGCACTTCAGGCTTAAAAAGGTACAAATTTCTCTGGATTCAAATAATGTTACACAGGTAGCGTTTTCAGTGGGGGAAAAATATCAATTAAAAACGAAACGAAGCGTACAACTAGCAAAATTATGTAACGAAAGTATGAAAGAAAACCAATATCAGGAGCGTCCAATATTCAGAACTATCTAATGAACTGTTAGTATTACAAAGTGGATATAATATTTGTATCATAATCTTATTGGTGACAAATAACTGAATAGATAAGTTGGTAAAATATAAATACAAGATCAATCAGTACACATATAGTCACAGTTAGTCGAGCGTAAACATTACCGAAAATTATTCTGAGGAAATACATACTATATTTCGAGCAAACAATTTTGCCTACTTTAAAAGCTTAGAGGTGTTATTGATACGTAGCCCCGACTGTTATTGTACTCTGTGACAGTAGCCTGCATCAAGAGTTTAGTCAAGACGAAGGTTCGATTAAAATATTCACCAGCTATTATAAATGTAATACTAGTATATGTATATTAGAAATAGATGTAAATGAGTATGTGTAATTAAGTCAATAGTGGAGGAGTACTGGTCGAGGTATAAGAGCACTGGACGCCCGATCGGGAGGTTGCTGGTTCGAATCCCACTAAGGTGATAGTCTACAATGACTTTCAGCATTATATATATTTTCACTTTGAGTTTTCACTGCTAAGAAAACATTGAAACATTCAAGGTCACAGAGGTATAATGCAATACCTCCTCTCGGAAGACTACTGAAATCCATTAATTAGTTTCGGTTAAGAGACCTTTTCACTGAAGACCGTGGGTTCGAACCCCACTAAAACCTTTTTTTCTCAGTTTTTGCTTAGTGTTTTTTTTTTTTTTTGTTTTAAAAGTGACTACTGTTGACAAATAAACACTATTTTTATAATTAGTTATGAATACTTTGAACATGACAACAAATAAAAATAGAATATCAATAGTGTAAGTAATTGATCTTTTGAAAAGTACACAGTTAATCTTTTTTTTTATTTCAAGAATTTTAAAAGCTGTATCGGCATTAAGAGTATTTATAATGATAGGGGAATTTGAAGCCCAATTAGTATATTTCAAATACTACAATTATACTCATATTATCCCTGGTAATGAAATATGTGGAGTAAACGGTAAGATATTTTGCAATCACATTTCAGTTGTTGCCATTATTTTATGAACTTTTTGTATGTAATTGCCAGCAGCAAATTGATTTTATTATTGTACATGATTATAGCCTGTACTGGTGTAATTTTCTTTATTTCGTGTAAAACAAAAAGTGATTTTTGGACTTTGCATCTTTGCTTGAAGGACCTATCAAGTTCGACGAGGTTTGAAGTTAACTCTTACTATGTCTTCTAAATCTCTTGGTAAAAGTGTTACATATGGTCTATATTTTGTATTAAGATTGTTTGTTTCTAAAAACTGATAATTATACCAATGTTTATGAAAAGGTATAGTACAGCTCTTCTCCTTGACCTACATTTATGTTAGTTTTCACTTCTATGTATTGTAGTACCGAATACAGAGAACAATATAACCATGACACTGAAAATCTTCGGATTCAGGCTGCGATTGTTAAGGGAGCAGCAATGAAAATGGACAAAGAACAGGCGAAAATAAGAAGGAAGATGAAAAAGTCACATTCTAGAGAGCTTCCTCACTGTATTGACAAATATAACACTAGTTTAATGGATCTTCAATCTGCTCTGAAAGAAATAGGGGAAGTAAGTAGTTATTCATTACATTTGTAGTTTACAACTTTGATGTATGCCACGGTTTAATATCTCTGGAACTCAACTGATGAATAGTCTTTCAGAAAATATAACACAGGAAATAGAGAAGTAAAAAAACAGCTTTAATCGAACAGAACATTTAAGAGTTATACATTTTTTGTCGCTTCCATTCACCACAAAAATAACCACAAAATTTTAGTGTTAAGTAAATTAGAAAACCCCAAACTTAATCGCTGAGAGAACATTATTTTTTACATTGAAAGATAACTAGCTGTTGTTTTTAAGGCTTTATACAAAAACACAAATTCTGACATATCGCATGAGAATATTTCTTTTCCATATTTCCCACATTCCTTTAGCACCAGGATAACTAAAAGCATTATACCTATATTCAGATTGTTACTGATGGTGGATATGCTGGGAGAAAACAGAAAAATATTAATCCAGAACATGCACAAACGTGGAGTGAAGTTACAAAGGAGAGAAGTAGACCCACGGTCCACGATGATACATTCAGTGGGCAACGAATACAATGCATGTTTTGTCTAAATAAAGAAACCAAAATTCAAGGACTTAAAAAAGAGTTGACAAGGTATTCTGCAAACGTTACGTAGAAAATCGAGACTTAACGTTTCTGTCATGATGATAAGTTTAACAGTTTTGTAATTTAATCCTTCCATTACATATACTAGAGTGTATATTGGATGCTCTTCGTAAAAAGAAAGCTAAAAGGGACTGAGGCTTTTTTTACGAAGACGTTCAGTATAAGCTATAACTTTCTTAAAGTTATGCCCAGTTTTCCCAACGTGCACGTAATATTATCATTGCCGACAGGTAACACATTACGTCACGCAACCATTTCTCCAATATTTGGGCAGTGTTTTACTTTTTACATGTAAAATATAACATTGATACGGACTGTTAAATTTTGAACTTAAGCATATTAAAAAGTCTATAAAATAGATTTTGCTAGTTAACTTTTATAAATTTTGTGTTGTTTAATGAAAATATTATCTTTTTGTTCATTTCCATGACAAGAATGTACATTTTATACCATGCTTATACTGTACATATGTAGACGTTCCTGCTCCAAACAGATATTTATTAAGAGAACACCTCACTTACTCTGAGCATCCGCTATTGTGTATTTTTAGTAACGTATTCATAACGTAGCTAAACAAATATGTTTCTTATTTACATTCCATTTCATTATTACAGACAAAGACAGGAAAATGAGGAAAAGTAAGTAAATTTTACGCTAAGTTAGTCATTACTAGGTGAAAAGTTTGTTTTTACTGATTTCTTTGCACTAAGTACACTTCTGTCAAGTTCAACGTTTCATGAAAAGGACAGTCAAGCTCTTGCGCCCAGGGAACACCTTATCCTGTATGTCTGGCACCAGGAAGACATTTAGGCATTTGTTAACAATTCTTTAACTAGCTGGCGGCTAATCTACCAGTTTGACAGAACAAGTCCCTTGCAGAACTCGAACCTTCGACGTCTCGCATCATAAGCAGATGCCTTAACAACTATGCTACGTATATAGATGGTAACTCAAAAATGGTAATTTCAATCTTTTCAAGATAAAGTCGTAACTTGCTAAGCTGCCTCCATGTTGGTAATCTTCTTGTACCTGTTTTTGAGGACTCCATTTAGGGATGTCAGATATTTATAATATCTGCTCTAGTGAAGATCTGTCATCTTTAAAAAATAAAAAAAAGGAACTTGTGTAAGATTTAGACATTATTTACATGTACGTATTTAAAAGTTGTTTGTCTGATAAAATTGTTATGCCATTTTGTATTATCCAGCAAACAGGTAATAAAGTCTTGTACAATATAGTGTAAATAGTTAATTTGAACATACTTGCTGAGCATTGTCTTAAAATGTTTTGTTGTTTTTAATAATAATAATAATAATAATAATAATAAAAGCAGCTATCTATGGAAAATAATGCGGATGCTGACTTTGAAAGCACAGGTAAATCAATAAGCATTGAAAATAAAACGAAAAATATAATGCTAGAGACATTATTCGAACAAGAGCTGTCGTTGTAAACAGACATATGCCCCCGAAACCCAATTTTTAGATAGAAGGCATCTGAAGTCAAAAGAGTAAACTTGACCTCAGTACATCTCATCTAGTGGCCTATGCAAATGCAGGACTTTCGGTTTAAGCACTGGCACTTAAATAAGATATTAGTAGACACCAAGTCTTTAATAATAACATAATATTTGTATGATATATTCTGCATTTTCCATGTCTATTAAGGTTTACCTTTTCTGAAATGTAGATGTCTTAGTCAAGGATATGGGATTTTATTTTATGTATGAAATAAAATAATTACAGTACAAGATTTGTCATTCTGACATATAATTATCAAAAATTTAGTCTGTAAACTTTTAAATAAGGTGCGACATTATTGGAGAAAACCCTTACTGCATACTGCATTATAATGAGAATGAGGTTTTGAAGCCCAACTGTGACTTTGACCTTTTGAGGTACAGACCTGGGTCTTGTGCAAGACACGTCGTCATTATGTGCAACAAATTTATGCCAAATTACTTTAAAATCTATCCATAAATGAACAAGAGAGCCAATGGCCCTAAACCTGGGTTCAAGGATGAAAGAATTTTTTATGAATGTAATGATGCATATCACAGAAATGGACCAATGCAATTTCATTGCCATAAATCCAAAAACAAGAAGTAGGTCAGTAGGTCAAAATATAGGTCATGAGACAACATTTTTGAAATCGGAACGAAAAGCTGTACACACAGTCCAAATTTCATTGCCGTAGCTTTAAAACAAAAAAATAGGTCAGTAGGTCAAAAATATAGGTCATGCTATGACGTTTTTGAAATCGGAACAAAACACTGTACACATGGTCCAAATTTCATTGTCATAGCTCCAAAAACAAAAAGTAGGTCAGTAGGTCAAAAATATAGGTCATGCAATGACATTTTTGAAATCGAAACGGAAAACTGTGCACATGGTCCAAATTTCATTGCTGTAGCTATAGGTCAAGGAATAATGTTTTTGAAATCATCTTGAAAAACTGTACAAATGGTCCAAATTTTATTTCCATAGCGAAAAACTAAAAATTTTTTGGGCGGGGGGGGCGTTTACCCCCAGGGGAGGGGGATGACCCCACTGTGGTCACAGTGCATACTACCAAATATCTAAGCTCCAGGCCTTGCAGTTTCTGACAAAAAGATTTTTAAAGAATTTACTATATAACTCTATGTAAAACATGTGACCCCTAGGGCTGGGCAAGTTTTGACCTAGGGGCCATGATTTGAACAATCCTGGTAGAGGTCTACTAGACAATGCTGCATACCAAATATCTAAGCTCCATGTGTTGTGGTTTCTGACAAGAAGATTTTTGAAGTTTTCCCTATGTAACTCTATGTAAAATAAGTGACCCCCAGGGCGGAGCCAATTCTGACCCCAGGGTCATAATTTGAACAATCTTGGCATAGGTCCACTAGATGATGCCTCATACCAAATATCTAAGCTCCAGGCCTTGTGGGTTTTGAATAGAAGATTTTTAAAGTTTTGTCTTTTGATTGCCATGGCAACCAGAGTTCTGGATGGAATTGAATTCTTTGAACAACTTAGGAAGAACTTCAGGCAAGAAATATCCCATGCAAGTTTCATTGAATTTGGCCCAGTGGTTTCAGAGGAGATGTCGTTTGAATGAAATTGTTGACGCCTCACGAACAACACACGACGCACAACGGACATTGAGGTAAGACAAAAGCTCACACTGGCACTAGCACTGGCTCAGACCGGACATGACTATCATTGCATTATCATGAAAAAAATGATACTTGAAGCCTAAGTGTGACCTTGACCTTTGAACTAAAGACCCAGGTCTAGCGCATGACACGTCGTCATAGTGTGCAACAAATCTATGCCAAATTATTTTAAAATCCAATCGAAAATGACAAAGATACAGACTGAACACGACCATCACTGCATTATCTGAAAAATGACCTTTGAAGCCTAAGTGTGACCTTGACCTTTGAGCTAGAGACCCAGGTCTTGCGCATGACGCGTTGTCATAATGTGGCACACATTTATGCCAAGTTATTTTAAAATCCAATCGAAAATGACAAAGATACAGACCGGACACGACCATCACTGCATTATCTGAAAAATGACTTTTGAAGCCTAAGTGTGACCTTGACCTTTGAGCTAGAGACCCAGGTCTTGCGCATGACGCGTTGTCATAATGTGGCACACATTTATGCCAAGTTATTTTAAAATCCAATCGAAAATGACAAAGATACAGACCGGACACGACCATCACTGCATTATCTGAAAAATGACCTTTGAAGCCTAAGTGTGACCCTGACCTTTGAGCTAGAGACCCAGGTCTTGCGCATGACACGTTGTCATAATGTGACACACATTTATGCCAAGTTATTTTAAAATCCAATCGTGAATGACAAAGATACAGACCGGACACGACCGTCACTGCATTATCTGAAAAATGACTTTTGAAGCCTAAGTGTGACCTTGACCTTTGAGCTAGAGACCCAGGTCTTGTGCATGACACGTCGTCATAATGTGACACACATTTATGCCAAGTTATTTTAAAATCCACCTAATAATAACAAAGTTATTGACCGGACAAGAAAAATGCGGATGGACAGACGGACAGAAGGACAGAGGGACAGAAGGACAGACGGACAGACGGTTCAAAAACAATATGCCTCCCTTCGGGGATATAAAAATGTGTATCAGTCATGTCCGAATACCATCATAACACAAGTAGCAGTTTTACTTACATGCGAACGCTTATCAGCTTCTCAAAATGTATAATAAAATATTCATAATAAGTACGTTTTTTACAGTGATTGGCTTGTTTATGACAGGAATTTTAACAAAAAGAAGATACCTTAATTACTTTATTTTCAATCTATGATTATTTAATGTATGCAAATGTCTTACCATGAGTAAGCTGAGTATCGGAGTAATATCTCGACCGAAATCCGAATCCTAGTAAATTATTTTGTGAGGAGTTTCATGCGATTGTACGCGCACTGTTAGAACTTTTAAATTTTGCATAACATATAAGATAACCTATCTTCTTTTTTTTCTTCTGTAGTGTGATATTGTAGGGGGACTTTGATTTTTAAAGAGGAGCTAACTCATGGATTTTGTAGTTTTCGAGGACAACCTAGCGTAGCCTGATATTAATGGCATCAAAGAAAATATATGCAAATATCGTTGAGATGAATTTTGCTGTACCAGTGTGAGCATATATTTTGAATCAGACATATGTTCGCCTGCTCAAATGTTGAACTTTTTCTTTGAAATTTTAATATGCAACATTTCAAAAGTTGAGGAAAATATATGATGTAGAAAACTATTTTGGAAATTGAAGAAAACAGTTATCGTCAACCATGGGTCGACGTGGAATGTAAAACATTGGGTCAAACAGTTTATTCGAAAGACTAGGTACACAAATGCGTTGGTAGTAAAACAGAATATTTTATGAAAAAATGACGCATTGGAAGTTATAAGCATGGATTTCTAACTATAAATGAAATGAAAAATATATAAAAAAGACTTCTAAAAATGGCTGGTCTAAAAAGATGTAAACAGAAGATAACTCAAATATAAATCCTTTGCAGTTTGGAAGTTGGCATATCATCAAGCATAATGTATTATGTCTGTTTGTTTATAGTCCTATGGAACAAGCGATTTTACTGTACAGTTGGCCTTTCAGTCGTAGTGCGCATGTTATTCTCATATACTTGAAAAATCACGCCTATCATATGACTTTAAGTACAAATCAAAGCTGCGAATGATTTTTTTTTTATTTCAGCTTAAATAAGATTCTTCAGTCGAAAGATGATCTCCAGCAACGATATGAATCGGAAATACAGAAACTTAAAGATACATTGAATGGAAGGCATGAAGACCAATGGTATAAAATGCTTCAACAAATGTTTCTGAAGGCGCTGATTTTCTTTATGAAATTTACTCGATTACCTTTTATCGGGCTTATGTCAATATGTTTTATTAAAAAAAAACATTTATATTTCGTTTTTCAGTTATTATCAGATTGCGACTTGCAAGGTTATTCTTGATTATTTTGTCAAAATATGTAAGTTAATTGTATGTACAGTGTTTTGAAACTGACTCGTCCTCTCTTCAACTAGTATTTGAACTCATAACCATTGATTAGTTTAGACTTAATCACTGTGTGATATAACTTTCATATATTGTTTTCCATACAAAACCACAAACCTTTCAATGCTTGTTGGCTTGATATATGGAATTTATCATTATTAATTTCTTAAGTAGGTCACAGATCCGTCTTGAAGTAAATTTAGATAGATAGATAGATAGATTTCAATATAAAATGTCAGACAGCATATCATTATTATACAAATAAAACATACATGTATTAACAATAAACAAGAGCATGTATGATATATTCAGCCAGGTCAACCAACATCATATATCAAGGATAACACAAAAAAGAACTAGTGAAAACTCTTATTTCCATTGTGGCCCTTGAAGTATAGTATTGTGTGACAAAGGAAGACAATTTAACTTGTATACTAGAAGACACAAGTTGTGCAATGGTTTTTATATTATGTTTAAGTCCCAAGATGAAGCGTGAAAAGTATGAACGTACGTACAAAGAGGAAATGACATCTAAAGAAGATACTTTTTGCAGGTATCACATTTCGTATTAAGAACCAACATTACGTGTCAGCATAGACATAGAGAAATTGCAATATACTAACTCAATTTGTATTTCATAAAACAATACATCGTGTGATAATTGATTAGTTTATGATAGTCTCTGCTTAAAATATTTGACCGTGACGATTAACACTTACATTATAATGATGTTGTATATATATTTCATACGTTAAATTGTGTAAAACAAACAGTACATATTTAAATAAAGCACACTTTATTGTAGCAGTTCTTTCTGTGTTTTGCTAGAGTAGTAGCTGATGCAAGTCGCAAACTCTGTGATGACAGTCCTAACATAACTGAACTGAGTGACGAAAACAGACCAACAAGGATCGGCGAGAAGATGACGGAACTCTTTAACAACCAATGGACCGAGGCATTTGATGCCCTTGAGAAGCAGCACCATGGAGAGGAAGAGATTATTCGGATATTGTTCGACACATTTATTGTAAAAACATAGAAACAATTTGTTTGCAGAGTTTTAAACTTTTAAAAGTACACTTTGCGCCAAAGGAATAGTTGATTTATATAGTTTTAGTAATATAATGTCATATTTTTTCTTTAAGTCTGAAACAAGCTCTCACAATGTAAACGAAATAGGTTTTTTTCAGTTTCTGTAATTATGGCGCATATTTTCTTCTATCTCTCAGAAATGGTTAAAAGCATGTAATACTATAAACGTTTGTATGTACGCTGTCATATCTCTCTTCATTTGATACATCTAGTTTATTCAGCCTCTTCCTGAGTACTTGATCGAAACAACAACCATTGAATTTTTAACTTTTGTCAGACTTACCTGAATATTTATGTAAAATGATCAATATCTGGGTAAGTAAAGTAATAAAATGAGTTCGTTTAGAAAGTCAGTTTATTGATGTTAGCTGTGTTTCGCCTACCACATATGATTCAAGGTCGTTTCAATGTGAAAATGCATGATAAAGACCAGGAAAGTAAATTATATACATATCTCCATTGGTGGACAATACATTTGTCGACAAGTTAAATCATCACAAATTTATATATGTGAGTGTATTTAATTGTTTCTACATAGAATGTTTAAAGTTTAAAGTGCAAGAGAATGGTTTAAAACTAAGAAACGTGTATACAATTCTAATATAACAGCTCTGACGGAGTTATAGTTAACTCCGCCTGTTTCTTGCGACTCGTGTGATCTGATTTTGACCACTTAGAAAAGGATGTTGGAATTAACTTGAAAATAACTGAACACCGGTGCTGCTTTTATTTTACTATACTAGACAGGTAGAGGCGAAAATCTATTTTGGTGTCTAGACACTATCTATTTATTGACTTACTTTAATATACTCCTTACGAATAAAATTAACTTGTCTTCACATATTGACTTGTTACTGACTGCCGTTGGATTTCTTTATAAATACACTTAACAATTCACTTACCCACATAATGAGAACAAGGCAGAAATACCTGAGTAAATCAGCCTAAAAGAAGAAAATGTTTGGATGATGTTTTTGATCAAGTACACAAGAAGATACCGATTAGACAATGAATATAATTGTAACTATTACTATCGTTCTATCATACTTAATTTCAGGACGTTTATTGTGAATGTAGTCTACTAGCAAGTGATAAATTCTTTGAGAGAGTTCAGAGAACAATTGAATTACCTGTACAGGTACGTTCAAGAATTTAATTGAAGAAATATTTACATGTTTTAAATTAAATTAAAGTCTGTGTAGCGATCCTGTTGTAATGTTTATCTTGTTTTTAATGTTTGTGAAGTAAGCTCTACATTCGACATTTGACATTGAACATTCGAATCTTTATTTTTTTTTTTTAATAATCAGGGTATTTCAAATTCAAATGTCAAATGTAGTGCTAGCACAGCTTTCAACATTTAATTAATTACAATTTCGAATGCCGTGATAGCAAATCAATAAAAAAACACAATTTTACGAATCACCTTTAAATAGAGCATTAAAATAATGTACATGTTCTTTGATTTTCTGCAGCATCACAGAGAATTGTTTGTGTAGGTCATTTTTGTTGTTCGTGACAAGTTTATTTGCAAAAAATGTTAAGATTTATAAAAATTGGAAATAAAAACATTGGAAGAAACATCGTGGGATTATTATCGTTTTTAGGCAAACGAATCAGACAACTGCAAAATTGTAATGCCAAACCAGCTGAAACAACAGATTAAACAATTTAGAAAAACTCGTGCATCGACTGTTGTCGAGGAAATGAAAACGGTATAATCTGCTTAATTTCTTTACGATTGATGAAATGTATATAACTACTGGTGGTTACTAGTATTCATTTTACTAGGATTTTTAAATTTCTGTTTACAAAAAAAAGTGGAAAAAGAGCATAATTATTAGGAAAAAGCACAGTCAAAAACACGGCCTCCCTACACAGTCAAAAAGTAGAGGAAATGATAGCATCAATACATTTATAGATCAATGAAACGAGAACCCCTGGGGTAACCGCCTTGGAACGGTCATTGGCAAAATATTTACCGTTTAAGGGTGTGACATGCAATTGTTCTTTTAAATCAAATATTCGGTTTTAGCAAGTGATATGGCAGTGTGTTGCTTTAAATGTACTTGTACCGTTATAAAAATCGATGTAATCTTTGGCATATACAAATTTATGTTTTATATAAATGTTTTGTTTATATAATTCAAAGGTGAATCGTTATGATACTAAGTATACATATCTTATAGGTTGTTAAAGAGAGAATTAAATCAAAAGATAAAGATATAGAAGAATTTCAGACATACTTATCAAAGTGTATCGAAATTGGTTGGTTGTGTGCAGTTCAGGATCCACCACTATTTGTGAGCTACCAAACGCCACTCATCTTTGATACCAATGCTTTTAGAGAGTACACTGTGAGCGGGAAATATACAAAATTTCTCGTGTGGCCAGCTCTGTATCTTAGTGCAGGTGGAGCTCTGTTGACAAAAGGTGTTGCACAGGGCACTGATAATGCACCGGCTTCCCGAAGAGAAACAAGAGGCACGATGCCATGTAGTTTCTTGAACCATTACATGACCAACAAAACGTTGAAACTGCGACCGACTCCGCACAGAGGCGTAAATACGGTTTATGCACAGCCTCAAACACAACAGGGGTTCCAGGGCTCCAGAGTGTATGAAAATATGGTTCAAGGCCAGTCAACAGACTTATGAATACCGACTTTCTTTCCCAAGGAGAAAATAACCTTTTATTAGGTCCTGCACCTTTGTTAGACCTTGACGCTTATTAACGAAGTGCTTAAATTGATATTTTTCTACTTTCTGCAGCCTTGGAAGTACAGTTTTTCAAACAAGTCATGTTTTAACAGGGAAATGACGATTTCAGATGAGTTATTGATTTACTTTATTTTGGCAATAAAGTAAACATGATAGGGATCTCATGCACAGAGACAGCACAGTGGCAGCATTTTTACGTAGTTTTTGGTCTAACGTCGTTGATACAATCCTTTTTTCAGACAAGAAATTATTGAAAGTGATTTTGATTTTTTTACTAATTGGTCTCTGATATGTATGTAAGTTCGAAGAATAAAGGCAAAAAAGTCATTTCAAAACATCTGATCGAATTAAATTCCAACTGTAGATGCTTATTGTTCTTTTATTTAGGTTAATTTATTTAGAAATATGATGTGCATATGAACACAATATTAGTTTGTTTTTTTTTAAAAAAAAAGACAGAAATGAGGGTACTTTCAGTCTGCAACATTAACCGAATGATAAAAAATGAGTAAAATCTTGGTTTGTCCTCAATTGTTGTCGAAAGGGAAGGATAAAAATTCTATTTCTCATAAACTGACAAGTTTACACTTCCGGCTAATCAGTTAGAACACTCTTTTATCATTATAACATCTCTAAGTTTAAGACATTTACGAAATTTTCTGAGAAACGTATGCACATAAAGCGTAAATTTTCGAGAAACGCAATCGCTACTCTCTCTCTCACTTCCTGATGTTTCATATTGTTTATATTTTCTGTTTAGCCTCTAATCATTTGTTAGTTTAAGTTAAATCGACAGAGAGAGAGAGAGAGAGAGAGAGAGAGAGACCGGGAAAATTTATATTTTTGCTTCATAAAAATCTAAGTGATTAATTTAATTTGACGAGATTAGTTTCCTACGACAGATTTTGAACACATATATGAAATAAGCTCAATGTTTGGTTGAAAATTTGCAAGGAGAATAAGGTAAGAAAGAAACAAATCGTCTCTGTTTTAATCATAATATTATTATGACCGAGTGAATCTGCAGAAACAGGATATTGGTTATATATACCATGAATTATATGTATTTCATTACATCTAATGAGGTAAGTGTAACAAATCTCCAAATTGCAAGATCAAACCGTATTGATAAACCATTTCATTGCTTTTGCTCATTTTGTGTATTTTAAGAAAAAGTACAACACGATCACCATTACTCGAACAACACTTGTGTGTGCCATTGCTTTATATGATATGTTCCTTGCTCGTAAAATGTTTGTATGTAATTATAATATAACAACGTATAAGAACATATATTTTTTTCTCTTTGTATCACTGATTCACCTGATAACAAATATATTTGTTGTTACTGACTGTTGTGATGTGTATAGTTTATTTTGTCGGATTTCTTTTTTCGATTAAATTTTACCACTTTAGCAGACTTATATGTAGTGGCTCATTCAGTAACTGTTTCTATTTTGCTTTTAAACAAATAAAGTTCTAAAAACTCCTATGTTGTCTTTTATCATTTTATTCAAGAGACAAGTGTATAGTTATGTATTTTAAACTTCATATATGCGTAAGAGGCGTATTTACCTCGTAGTTCTAAGTCAAAATACTGCAGGTAAAAAGGGGACGGGGCGGTATTGGTTTGAAAAGAAGTGTCAATTAAAGCAACGAAAGCCACGTGTATTCTAGCATTTTGTATTCGTCGTTTTCAACATTTGCACTGTTTTACATGGATAGTGATGTAGTAAAAAAGAAATGAAGTGTAAAAGGTTCTGAATCTAGATATGCTATGCAAAAGTTAATAAAAACCTGAATCATAATGCTTCTCTGTTTATACGATTTTCTACAGGCAGAGACAGTCTAAATAACGAAATAATCTTTTATACAGTAATTTTTAGAGTTTTTGAATTTTTTTCTTTTTTATTATTGTTTTATGTTTCCTTTTTTACTTTTAATTTCTTCATGGAAATATAGAATATAGTGTACTTCCGTGAATAAAGGGAAAAAAAGAATGAATACGTATAATAAGCGTCCATTTTTATGATTTACTAGTATACATATATATACAGTCAATATATAAAAGAGAATGATTATTTTGACAGATGATTAAAATTAAATGTAAAATTTAATTTTAAAAAATCTCATTAAATATCCATGGATTTCTGGAATCATGGATTTCAACTTCCTCGAGGTACTGTCGTGTTGTAAACACTTAAAGAGGACGCGTCTTTGTTAATGCCTTTTTGTTTAAATTTAAACTGTATTAGAAGTAGTCTGTATTGATATTTCTACTTGACATCATACAGTTACAGTTGCATTTGGTGGAGAGAACTTTGAATTCCATAAATAAAGTAGTAAGTAATAAAAGATCTCAAAGAAGCGGTCATTTACCGACAACAGATAATAAAATACCAACAAGATACAACAGTTCACCGGAAAATGATGCACTGCCAACATGGAGGCGATGATTTTCCGGAAATGAATAACGAATTATCGACAACAAGCGATGAACCGCCCTTAAAGAAGAGGAAATTTCCAAAGGAGAAAGTATGCCGGCTAGTTATAAAAAAACAGGCCAAATATGGCAAGAAAATGATAGTGATAAACAATGGGTGCAATCCGAAATAAGGTATGGTGAATTTATATAAAAGGTATTTTTTCCTATTTGGAATTGTTTAACTTATCGTCTTGTGATATAATTTTACACTCATTCATCTTTATATCAAATACTGGGTCCAAAACTCCCTCAAAAATAAATCTAGCAACATTTTGGGCACCTGTAATTGGTTATCTAAGTGTTAAAGGATTTGATGAATAACTTAGTCATTGACACCAATCGTCTTCAGAAACGTCCAATCGCATCCTAGCATTTTTGAAATTTCTTGACATTTTGTCACCCGATAGCACAGGCGCGGAAACGTGGTCCAATGGTAACGTGCTGCACAGGTAATCCATAGTTCGACCCCCCTCTCTGACACTTAGAAGACTGTCATTCGGAAGAGACATTAAACCATGGTTTCATGTATCAGTGTTAAAGACTTAGGATGGAAAGTCCAGAAGTGTCTCTGGAATGGAAACTTTCTGTATCATGCGCTATCTTCAAACAATTAAATACCTGAACATATTCATTGTCATATGGAAAACTAAAGTAAACTCAAATAGATAGACAGACCAAATAGCTCAGTTTATCTATCAATTTTAGTCACAACACAAAACAGAATTTCTTGACTTGTGTAGCAGAGGTATAATACGGCACTTCTACTCCCTTGCTTATCAGTTAGCTTCTATGGCGACGTGGTAGAGTGTCCGCTTAGTAATTGAAGATACCTGAGTTATAGCCCAGCCCGCGGCAGGTGAATTTTTCCGGTTACATTTGGCGCCCAACGTAAATAATTCACAAGTTTAGATGTGACTGCACCCTTAGAAAGTCCCACTGACATTCAGAACTCCAAAATTTCGGAATGAATTTTGAGAAAGAGAGGGGTGTATGTAGCAGAGGTATAATACGACACTTCTACTCCCTTGCCTATCAGCTAGCTTTTTTACCGACGTGGTAGAGCGTCCGCTTAGTTATCGAAGGTACCTGAGTTCAAACCCAGTTAGGTGCAGATGAATTTTCCGGGTTACACTTGCAGATTTAGAGGCCTTTTTTCAGTATCAAGGAAACGATGTTTTCCAAAGATTAATAATTTTAACTCAGAAACAAATATCTTGAAGGCCATGGAAGACGCTTTAAGAAGGTGAAGTGTATTCATTTGCTTTGAAGTGAAGTGAAGTAAGCGAATGAATGAATGAATTAATTAATTCCATGTCTCATACAAAAGGTAATAAACATCGTTAGTTGATGAGTGGGACACCTGAATAACGTCTTCCGCGTAATAAATGGACCACTGATCTACTCAACATTGGCATGAACACGAAATCTCAATTACAACCAAAAGGTACCCTACAGTATAATCACATAAAAACCGAATATTAAGAGTAAGAAATTACTTTCAAATATTAGCCCTAAAGCGAAGTTAAGTATCATTCATTGAAACCAAGTTAGAAAACCATTACTTTAAATAAAAAGAGAACTTTTATATGTCCTCCCTTTTGTAATCTGTTGGGTTTATACGAATAATATTTTTGAGTTTCAATATCAAACGTTTATCATGTATGTTGTAAATTATACACTTTTAAACAGGTAATTTAGTAAAGAACATACATGCAAATTTTCAGTCTGATTCGCCCGTAGCGTTTCCAACAGTACTTCCGGACTATTTGAAGCAACTGAACAAAGAGTTCAAAAAAGTAAGGGCACTTCACGTGATTAAGGATTTAGAAAAGATATTTGGTGTGTCATAGAAAGCACACTACTGTTCTTGAAGTAGATATGAACACTAATTCAAGCATGTAGTGAAACTCTTTTGGTAGTGTGTCCACTGATTGTCCATTCTTCAATTCATCAATGTCAGTCCGTGAATCATCTTGCTAATTTCGTCCAATTTCCTTCTTTTCCAGCCTCTTCCTGTGTATTTAATCGAATCAACAATCAGGGATTTTCAAATGTTTGGCCGATTCGCCAGAGTATTTTTGTAATATCTTCAATATCTAGGTAAGTAAAATCATTCAGTGAGTTTATTTAGGTTATCAATCCTGTGACGTCAGTTCTATAAATAAACTTCTAGACATTGAACAGTTCTAAGTCGTGTATTGCAGGAGACCAAATCATAGAAAAGTAAACCCATAAACGGGTATTAGGTTGACAAAGTTGAATGATAACAAACTAACATATTAATAGAAATGTTATGCAAACTGTTTTTTTTTTATTTTGCTTGAAAAAAAAGTTGTTTAAAGAATTGAAGTCAATCAATTATTCTGGTTGCTAAAGCAAAAGAAAAGAAAAACTTTGCAAACTTTTTTTTGTTTGAAACAAGGGCTAGAACTTAGATAATTTGCAATTTTGCATACAGGTTTATCTAGAGGTTCTTTACCTAGATTGCTCAAATTATGCTCCTGGGTCATAAATGACCATGCTCTGGGAGTCAATTGATTTTACATAGGCTTATGATGGGAAAATTGGGAGAAAACGCCTAATAAGGAAGACTTAAAACATCTTCGTGTCATCTTGATACTATACCGAGAACTTAGGTAGTTTGCATGGAGCATCATCCAGAAGTCTTCTATCAAGATTTTTTAAAATATACCCCTGCAGTCATTCATAACCCTGCCACAGGGTCACTTTATTTTACAGTATATATAAAGGGAATACTTTACAATATTCCTGTCTGAAAACTCAAGACCAAAGGCTAAGTCATTTTGCAAGGATCATCATCCTGACTTTCTCTACCAATATTGTTCAAATTATGCCCCTTTAAACATAATTGGCCCTTTCAACATAATTGGCCCTGCCCATGGGTCAGTTGATTTCACATAGGTTTGTAAAAGGAAGATGTTAAAATCTTTTTGTCAAGAAGCGTATGCCTTGGAGCTTATATATTTTGTTATGTTATAAACCTCTACAAAGTTTGAATTAGCCCCGCTATTGGAGTCCAGTTTGTGTAAAATATATAGATTTTGAAAAAATCTTCTCGTGAGAAATCGTAAGCTATACACCTCCGATATTTTGTATAGAACATAACCTATAGGTCCTCTACCAATGTTTTTCAAGTTATGCCCCAGGAGTCATTACTGGTCCTGCCCCGGGGTGACTAGATTTGCATAGGCTTAAAAGGTCAGATTAAACAAAAGTTGTCTGAAACCGTATGCCCTAGAGCTTAAATATTATATATGTTGCATTGTTTATTGGATCTCTACCAAAATTGTTCAAATTTTGTCCCTGGGATTAAAATTGACCTCGCCCATGTGTCCTATTAGTGTAAAATATTCAATCCTTGAAAATCTTCTTGCCAGACACTGTTATCTATAGACCATAAACATATTGTAAGCAATTGTAGGATACTAGGTCATCGCGCACCTGTTTTATGCTCTCTCGCGGACCATTTTTGTCAACAATGCGTCGCTTGAAAGGTAAAATCGTCTTTTTCAATAAGAAATCTGTAGAGTTGCAAAAAATCATGTTGTGCACCGAAGATTGGCTGTTGTACTTTGTATTTACGTAAAGAATTTTTTAAGCTGTAAAATTCTAGTTTAGGCCTGAAAACGGATGAAATTTTTTTTCAGCATGCATTCAGAAAAAAAGATAGATGTAGATCCCCACTATTACTCAAAATTTTGCCCCTTAGTTCATTTTCTGCTCTGCTCATGAGAGGTGGAGGTGGATACAGATATGTTAAATTAACTTTTATAGGGAAAATAAGAAAAATCTTCTATTCAGAAACAGTAAGGGTGAGATTTTTTACATTTGACTTATGGCATTATTTGGTGGACCGTTTGTTCAAATTATATACCTGGGATAACTTTTCGCCCTGCCATAGGATCACATGTTTTACAATAAATAAAGATGAAAATCTTTAAAATTCTTTTTCTCTGAAACCACCAGGCCCAGAGTTCTGAAATTTAACATGAAGCACTGCCTGGTAGATCCCCACAAAAACTAATAAATTTTTCCCCTTGGTTTATTTTCTGCTCTGCCCTGGAGAGGGGTAGAGGTGGGCAGATGTGTTAAATTAACTTATAAAGGGAAAGTAAAAAAAAATCTTCTATTCAGAAACCGTAAGGGTGAGATTTTTGACATTTGACGTATGGCATTATTTAGTGGACCGCTACCAAGTTTGTTCAAATTATGTACCTGAGGTAACTTTTCTCCCTGCCATAGGATCACATGTTTTACACTAAATAAATATGAAACTCTTTAAAATTCTTTTTCTCTGAAACCACAAGGCCAAGAGTTCTGAAAGTTGGCGTGAAGCCTTGTTTTATGTAGCACTGTACAGAGGATAGATGTTGAGCCCTGCCTCAGCTTTCTGTTTGTTAAAATATAAGATATTTATAAATCTTTAATTCAGAACCTGTCATTTTGCTTCTGATGTTTGCTCAACAGCTGACACACATACATAGTATTCAGGTGAGCGAACCAGGACCATCATGGCCCCCTTGTTAGATTTTTAACTCTCTAGTGCGTCAAAGGAGTTTGAAGTAATTGGGTACATTTACAAGATAAAAGGTACTATATCGCAAACTTTGTCGCAATCTGTCTGTGCACATATCCGTTAATCAGGGTCGGCAAAATTTCTCAATGATACTTGATTTCAGATAATGCGTCTATAGGCCATTTGTCCCTCACCTCTGAAGGAATAGAGGAAGTAATCAGTCACTTGCGGAGAAATTTGTAAGTAAACTGGTTGAATACCCAGGAACAATGGTTAGGTGGACTGACCGATGGGATATGACCAAGATTGAGACAGTGTGTGTCAAACTTTCCATCCTGTGTTCTGTGTAAAAGAATATATTGAATACCGGTTTGTGCTCTGTCACTCATAAATACGGATTCCTGTTGGGGCCAATTAAAATGTCGCCGTCGCGCTTAGAGGTAGACGCGCGACAATGCGACGCGACATTGCGAAAATGCGATACGACGCTCAACAATGCGAAGCGACGCGCGACAATGTCAAACGAAAAATCGCGATTTCATTTCGTATTGTCGCGCTGTAAAAGCGCGAAATATCGCAGTGTCGCTTCGAATTGTCGTGCGTCGTATCGCATTGTCGAGGTGTCGAGTCGCAGTGTCGCGATTTCGCGTCGCGTCCGTGTAGACCTCGACGCATGACAATGCGATACGACGCTCGACAATGCGAAGCGACGCGCGACAACGCGACGCGACATTTTCACAATGTCGTATTGCATTGTCGCGCGTCGTGTGTGATCCTCTACCGCGACCCAAAAAATGCCAAACAACACAAGACAACGCGACGCGACGCGACGCGACGCTCGAAAACGCGAAGCGACACTAGACAATGCGACGCGACATTTATTGGAATATCGTATCGCGTTGTCATGCGTCTACCGATTACAGGTTAATCCAAGGGTTGCGAGTGTCGTGTCGCGTTGTCTAGTGTCGTTTGGCATTTTCGTGTGTCGCGGTAGAGGATCACACACGACGCGCGACAATGCGATACGACACTGTGAAAATGTCGCGTCGCGTTGTCGCGCGTCGCTTCGCATTGTCGAGCGTCGTATCGCATTGTCATGCGTCGAGGTCTACACGGACGCGACGCGAAATCGCGACACTGCGACTCGACACCTCGACAATGCGATACGACGCACGACAATTCGAAGCGACACTGCGATATTTCGCGCTTTTACAGCGCGACAATACGAAATGAAATCGCGATTTTTCGTTTGACATTGTCGCGCGTCGCTTCGCATTGTCGAGCGTCGTATTGCATTTTCGCAATGTCGCGTCGCGTTGTCGAGCGTCTACCTCTAAGCGCGACGGCGACTTTTTAATTGGCCTCAACAGAATTCCGTACATAAATGCATTACATGATTTTGAAAAAAAAATTGACCCAGTGTTCACCACAATGACGACGTGAAAAGTAAAAAGATATATTGAGGAAGCAAATACTTTGTCTTTTATTGTATAACAGTTAACTGAATACATATGACGGAACAACGACAAAAGTTTTGTTCACATTGTTCATCTTTCCCGTGAAAGTCCTGAAACCTCACTATTGGCTATAGTCCGTGTACCACTTTGGCCAAAAATTTCTATTAAAATAAAAATGTTAATACAAAAGTAAACATCATCCTTCAACTAATATATTTAATATACAAAGTGTCATATCCTTCTGTGCATTAATTCAATACTCTTTATCATCAACGTATGATTGAAACATAAGTACAAGACATCAAGGTAGTTTCGTCATGACTCATTGTCTTAGAAACTTTGCAACGTTAACATACAAAAAGCATCATTCTGATTACATTTAAGGAACACCACGTGTTAAAGAAGAAACTATGATTTTCCATTGTTGCAGTAAGATTAACAGCTCATTTTTTTCAGACAGTAGAACAAGACATCTTTGTGAACATACTGATTGGTCAGCTTCATAACAGGAATCTGTGTCGTAAAACTCCAAAGTATCAATACCGCCACAAGATAGTGATATATAAGCAATATCCTTTGCACCGTTTCCCAACTGAAAATGCAAACGGTTTTACATTGAGAATCAATAACAATTAATAATAACTTATGTAAATAGTTACTCGTGACAAGAAGATTCAACATACACGTAATTATTAAAGAGTAACTAACAGGAGGGAGTGTAAATGAGCCAATCAACAATAAATCTAAAGTAAAACCCCTACAGAAATATAAGCGGCGGGTCAGTGGTCCAGCGGTAACGCATTTGACCTGTAATCCAAGGGTTGCGAGTTTGATGCCCCGCTGACAGTCCTAGTTGTCTTTCAATAGAGATATTAAACCGAGGTTACATATATTAGTGCTAGACACTGAGATTGGAAACAAGACATGTCTCTAGAATGTCTTGAAAAGATACAGAAGAATTGTTGCAAGTACTTAACAGTCCAACACAGAAGTTTTACGAGAAACTTTCATCACATATCTTTGCTCGTTAAGTTGAATAAAAACAGTGTAAACTTCACTGACCAAATGTCTATTATTCGGCCAAAGACATTTCTTTGTTAATTTAAAAATATTAAACTATACTCAGATGCTTATATTTCGAATATCAAATGTCGATTGTCGTACAAGCAAAACATCCAAATACAAGTTATTAAAATGTTTAATGTTGAATATCGTCCTAGCACAACAATTACGTCTGTCAATTTCAAATACCTAGTTATAAGCTAACACGACATTTATTTCGGCCTTTGCCCATTGTTGAGCTAACTTCACGCGCATAGGCAGGTAAGTGTCTAAAACAGTACAATTATATTTTATTTAAAGTAAGTTTTAATCACCTTCAAACTTTCTTCAATCGTTTAGATGTTTCCTTCCTGACAATAAAAGTTAATATTATAATAATTTTTACAACCTTAAATTGACTTATAAGAACTAAATAACTCGAACAAGTGTGTGAAGTGTTCACTTATAAAAAATTCATTTCAACATCCGTTTGTCTAATTGTTCATTTATAGGTTAAACGTGGAACTCTAGAAAAGTATTTGTCATTTTATTGAGTCCGGTCACTTTGGTGTTTCTTTTATTTCCTTGATTGTTTATATTTTTTAATTCCTGGATTAAATACTTGGGTAAATTAGCATCAACCCCAACAACCCATACCAATGTCGATTGAATCTTGTGTTCCAATACAGGAAAGGGAAGTAACCGATACCGATAAGTGATTTGTAAATAGCTTCCTTGTTGCCACTATCGGCGGATAAGAATAACCTTCCTCGTTTAAAGGATAAGTTGTCCTTTCGTAGAAATCCGACCGGAGAAAAAATGGCTTCACGTCAGCATATTGAAACAGCTTCTTCGAGTACATTAGGCTTGAAAAGGTAAACATTTCTCTAAAATTAGACAATATTACACAGGAAGCGTTTTTGTGCGGAAAAAATATGTTAATCAAAAACGAAACCAGTGTAAAACAAGTCAACTAGCAATACTACGTTAAAAGATTTTGTTAATAAAAATAAAACTAGTATTTAATCATTAAAACAGGAACCAGTCCTTGGCGGGTGGGTGGGCTGGCTGCGTCTAGTTTTGTCCGGAGCATATCTTCCACACAGTATTACTTGAAACAAATATTTACCATTATAGGACTTAGTGTCGCGGGCATGAACCAGGTCTCAAAGGGAAAGGTTAAGGTCATACTTAGAGGTTAAAAGTAAACGTTTGTCTGGAGCAAAACTGCTACATTCATCGAGGGATTTTATTATTAATTTGCACAAATATTAACCATTGTAAGGCTGAGTGTCGCATGGAAGTTGCCAAGATCAAGGTCACACATAGAGATCAAATTTCAAATTTAGATATGAAAATTTGTGTACGGACCAATAAGTGATCAGAAATTGAGTGATTCTATTACACATGTTTACAATCATGAGACTGAGTGTTACACGCATAATCCAGTTTAATATATGCAAGTCAAGGTCATCAGAGATAAGGAAATGTCCAGATTTTGTTTTCCACATGCATGATATGATTTTAGCATTACTGATACAAATGTTCATCATTATAAGATATAGTGTCGCGAGCATGAACAAGGTCTCTAGGTCAAAGGTCAAGGTCACACTTAGAGGTCAGATGAAAACTCTTGTACGGATCATTTTGTCATCATAAATTTGGTGAATCTATGACATATGAGACTGAGCGTTACATGCATAATTCAGTTCCATATATGCAAGGTCAAGGTCATAAGAGATGATGAAATGTCCATATTTTGTCGGAGCTTATCTTTAATATGCATGGAGAGATTTTAATATTGCCTGACAAAAATGTTCAAAATAATTAGAGGTATTGTTGCGTACATAAGCTAGGTCTCTAGGTGAAAGATCAAGGTCACACTTAGAGGTCAGATGAAAACGTTTTTCTGGAGGAAAACTTCTACATCGAGATAATTTAATATATCTTGCAACAATTGTTCATCATTGTAAGACTGAGTGTCTAACGCAAAATCTAGGTCTTTGTGGTCAAATATTAAAGGTCACATATAAAGGCAAAATGTGTGTACAGACCATTTAGTCATAATGAATTCAGGGATTCTATCAAAAATGTTAAACGTCATGAGACTAAGTGACACGCATAATCCTATTCCATATTTTTAGTTTGTCTGTTTTCGAAGAAAAAGTTGATCTATTATGGTCACTGAGTCGTTGTCGTCGTCGTCCACGACGGGCAAAAATATAGCTGATTATTTATAAACCATAAGGCTTAGAGTTTTTTTAGTGTGTAGCATTGTCTAGTGGAACTCTACTAAGTTGGTTGAAATCTTTACCCCAGGGTCAAGATTGGTCCCACCCTAAGACTTATATATAGAAACTTGAAAAAATCTTTTCCTCTAAAACTGCTTGACATAGAGATTTGTAATTTGATGTGATGTATCCTCTAGTAGATTTTAACAAAGCTTGTTCATTATGTCCCTGTTCATCATATCTCTGAAAATTAGTCCCACCCGAGGGGTCACTTTGTTTTGCGCAGACTTCTAAAGCAAATAACCTTTAATGGCAAAGCAAAAAGCCTACAAGTGAAATATTTACTTACATGTAGTTCCCTTCCTTACACCAATATATGATATTTTAATTTCCTAAACTTGCATCCTTACTAACACCTCTTTTTATCCATTATGCCCACATCTTCACCAAAAGCTTTTGTGACGGGAGTAATTTGTGTCAATGCCACCCTTGTTTTAATATAGTTTCTAACTGGTAACAAGTAAGTTAACAGATTAGTAAGTAAAAATATCAAAACAATTACAATTAGTACACATATAGTAACCCTTCAAGGTGACATTTTTTTTTTTTTTGAGGTTTGGGAGTAAACGTTACAAAAAATTATTCTGAAAGAATACGATGAAAGAATTCATCTAACTTAAAGAAGTATAAGAGATGTCAATTATACTTTGCCCAACCTATTATTGTACTCTATAATAGCAGCATGCATCAAGAGTATAGTCAAGATGAAGTTTCGTTTAAGAAATTCACCAGTTTAGAAAATGTATATTAGAAATAGATGTAATCTAAGAACACGGTTTACTAAGTCATTACCAATCCCTTATATTAAAAAGACAAAACTTCAGTTATGCACTTTACAGAATCATACTTGAGGGAAAAAATAACGAAAAGCCTTATTCATTTATAATATTTTGATGTAGAATTTCTATGAGCTACTGGTGAAATAATCGCATTTTTTCAATCATTTTTTGGGATTGGTTTTTCTATTACAGAGCGCGTTTTCGTCGAATCCATGCTGGCTTAAGCAAAGGCACTTTGTCTATACGATACTTTGTCCATCCCTTTATAAATATGTACTAGTATAGGGTTAACGCACGTTTTTTCGTGTTATAACATCTGCAGAATCCCGAGGGATGCACCAACATATCCCGAGTGATTCTGCAGATGTTATAACATAAAAAAACGTGCTTTAACGCTGTTCTAGCATAAAATGATCTAGAAAAGACATCTTTACAAAAAAATAGATAAATAAATAAATAATAGTACAGTCGCCTTTAGGTTGTTATGGATACGTGTTTTAAATATGCTTTTCAGGGCGACACGTGTTTTCAAACTTGTCGAGCGGCCATCTTGAAACTTAAAAAAGTGTCGATTAAAAAATATTTGGAAGGATTTCATGTGGATTTACAATTGAACAAGGCCAGCCATTGATTTTATCAATAATCATGAATCGTCTACGTTCCGACCTGCGAAGTTACATAAACTGCCGATTTGGGGCAAAAAAGACGGATCAGCGTCCATTATTTACAAATGCCCTGTAACGCGCATAACTGAAAACGGGTTATAACAGCGCGTGAGAGCGAGAACTTCCTTGTTTACACACCTTTTTGCTCTCGTTAAAACATAGGCAAAACGGGCAAAAACAAGCGATTTTATGCTAGAATGAAGAAAAGAAACTTTCTTATTAAAAAACGGCTAGTTGCAACTTCTCTGGTGTATGACATATGGCGTGTAACAACGAATAAATATTAAAATGAAATTAAGCGAAGGAGAATATGTTGTTTCACCTTCAGTTTCCACCTTTAAGAAATCATGCATACCTTTAAGGTGGTAGGGGTACAATGCAGTACCTACTCCCGGAAGACTACTGAAATCCATTAATCAGTTCGGAAAAAAAAAGCTTTTCACTGAAGACCGTGGGTTCAATCCCCACTCAACATTTTTCTCATAAGTTTTTCCGTAATTCTGTTTTTGTTTTTCTTTCAAAACTTTAAGATTAGACGAAATTCCTTTCTTTTTCATTTATTCTTTTAAACATGACAACACATGAAAATTGAAGATCAACAATGTCATTAATTGATCTTTTAAAAAGTACACGGTATATCCTATTTATGATTTGCTAAACTTTTCAAAACATTATAGGCGTAAAATTCTTTATGCAAATTTGAAGCCCGGTTGTTATATTTTTAATATACACTGTTTTTTCCCTCGTATTGAAACGGGTAGGGTAAACGTGTTTCACATTCGCAATCACATTTATCACATTTCAGTAGCTGTCAGTATTTAACTTTTTGTATATTATTATATGCTTTCATTACTGTACATGATCACAGCTTGTTTTGTTGTAGTTTTCACTGAAAAGAAACGTGATTTTGATATTCCTTCATCTTTGCTTGAAGGACCTTCAAACGCCAATGAGGTTATCATATCTTTAAAATCTATTGGGAAGGGTGTTACTTATGGTTACACATATTTTGTGATAACATAAAACAGTTCACTTAAACAGATTAATGTGAAAGCCATACGACACCCCTTCTTCAATGAACTACATTAATGTTTGTATTCACTTGTATATAATATATTGTAGTATCGAATACAGGGACCCCTGTAAACATGACACAGTAAAACTTCGGATTCAGGCCGCGATTGTAAAGGAAGCAGCAAAAATAATGCAAAAAGAACATGCGAAAATAGAAAAGAAGAAGACTAAGACACATTCAAAGCAACTTCCGAGTTGTATTGAGAAATATAGCACTTCTTTAGAGGATCTAAAGTCTGCTTTGAAAGAAATGACGGAAGTACGTATTCAGTGGATTTGTAGCTTGCAATTTTGATTTATGTTTGATATCCATGGAACTTGTCTAATGTGTAGATTTTCAGAATAGAAACACACAGGAAGAAGAGCAGTAAAACACAACTATAATTTAACCTAAAATTTAAAAGTGATCAAAGTTTATGTTAAAAAAACTTAGTTATTTTGAGTAAATCAGAAAAATCCAAACTTGATCACTGAGAGAACATGCTATTTTAACAAAGAAAGCTAACTAGCTATTGTCAATGGTGTTATACAAAATTCCAATTCTGAAGCATGTTGCTTCAGAAAATTATGTTTCCATATTCCCCACTATCCTTTCTCACAAAGATAACTAAAAGTTTTATATATTCAGATTGTTACTGATGGTGGATTTGCTGAGACAAAACCAAAACATATACAAGTAGGACTTACAAGATCGTTGACTGCACCAAAAGGGAAGAGAAGTAGAACCCCTTTGAAAGAGGAAACTTTCAGAGGGATATCAACAGAATGCATGTTTTGTTTTAAAAAGGACGCCAGAATTCAAGAACTTGAAAAACAATTGACAAGGTATTCTGCGAAATTTACGGTGAAACTTAAGACGCTTACTGTTTCTATCATGATAAGAAGTTTAACGGTTTCCATGAAGACTGAAAGTATTAAAGATAACATAAGAACCTTTTAAAACACAAAGGGATGTAAATGTGTTTGAAATGTTTTCGTCTACTTGATTTTTTCTTGAACTAGTCATTTTAATTTTAAATGAAATTCAATACGTTTTCCACGTGTTATTTACGCCTCCATTGAATAATGAATTATGCTGTTAAATGTAAGTTATAGTTAGAGTGAAGTTTGGATGTTCTTCGTAAATAATAAAGCAGAAAGGTGCATTAGTGAATGTAGCTTTTTTACTTACGAAGAACACTCAATTCATTATGTAACCGTGTTAGAGCTCCGTCCATTTTTCCTAACATGTACAATAATCAATCATAATATTGTGGCATATTTCTGCCGTAAGCTTATCAGTTAATATTCGCAAACATGTTCGTGTTAGAAACACAGTTTTTACGATAAATAAGTGGTAAACTAGTTAATAATTGAGGAAAAGATTTTATCGTAAGATACCAGTAGATATCTTAACAAAAATATTAGCCCTAATCGTGTCCAGAACTGCCACCAGTTAACTTTATTTGAAAAAAAATAATAGGATAACTAGATAAAACTCGTGTTACATCTTACTGATAAACTAGCAAACTAGAAAAGATGTGTATTTCTAGTTATTTTAACGAGCTTTCTAGTAACTTTTCATGTTATCAGTAGTTGTGTTTCTTACATATATTCATTACGCGACTCTTATCTTGTGAGCCATTTATGAAGTAATATATTAATGTTAACATAAGTTTTTTTTATAACTTACTTATAAAGTTTACATTCTTTTACCACTCGATCGGCTGTGCCGAGCTAGAGCGGTTAAAATTGTAAACTTTCGACAACAAATAGCCTACGCTTAAACTTTTCTCAAATGTTAACTAGTTAACCACTAAATAAATGTGAAAATTATTTTACTTACACGAACACGTTTGCGAACCTTAACTGGTTATCTTACGACAGAAATATGTCACCATAGCAATGATCACCATTTCTTCAAATGTTTCGACAGTGTACTTTCTTATGTTGAATATCAAATGGCTACAAACTGTTTGATTTTGGACCAAAGGATTAAAAAAAGATTTATAAGGGTAAATTTTCACCTTTGTTGTTACTTTCTACTTACATTTTATATTATTCCAGGCAAGCAAAAGAAAATGAGGAAAGGTAAGTAACTTTCATACTTAATTGGTCAGTGCTAGAGAAAAAGTTCTTTTCCCTGATTTGATTTTACTGCTGTCATATGAAATATGTCACCATGCAGATCACCTCTCTACGATTGTTAATTCATTCGTTTTCATTATTATTTCGAAACAGCATTTTAATATGATCAAATTAAATGATTTTAAGTTATTTTATATACTTGTCTGTGAAATGGTTTGTTAGAGCATGTTTCTATGATTATGAGTATCACTCAGTAAAAAAATGCTAAAAATTGCTAAACTTTTCACGCTGATGTCGTTACTTGCTATGTTGCTTCCATGTTTTTGATTACTGATTGTCTTAAATATTTTTTTTATTCCTGTTTATGAGAACTCCATTTTGGGATGTGAGAGCTTTATTATATCTGCTCCAAAGAAATCTCTCATTTTAAAAATAAAAGAGGAACATCTGTAAAATCTTGACATTATTTTCTGAAATAACATGTACATATTAAAATAAATATCTGTCTAATAGGAATATAAAAAGCTCTGCTTTTGTGTAAATTCGACAAAAAAGTGATCTACTATCAATAATACAGTGTAAATAAGATATATCTTGAACAAATACTCATTAATTTCAACAAATTTGCTAAGCTCTGCTTTTAGATGTTTTGTTGTTTTGAACTTAATAGAGTAATAATCAGCTTTATATCCAATAAGATTAGGATGTTTTTCACAAACTTAGCACTAAAAATAAAACAAAAAATATTATGCTAGAAACATTATTCGTATATGTGTATCAGTCATGTCCTAATTCCATCACATCACAAGGAGTCGTTTGACTAACACGCAGACGTCTATCATCATCTGTAAATGTAAAATAAAATCTTCATAACAAATACTATTTGTACTATGGCTGACTTGTTAACGACTTGATTTTTTTTAAGGAAAAAAAGATCAATTTACAATCTATGATGAAAAGATACTTTTCAATTTACAATCTATGATTGTGTAATTTGTGCTATTTTCTTAGCCACTGTTAAGCTGAGTATTAGAGTAATATCTCGACCGAAAATCAGAATCCTTGTATATTATTTTGTGGGAAGTTTCGGGTATCGATAGAACTTATATATTTTACAGAACATATACTAGCAGGAAAAAGAAACTGTGCATGGGTGTAATATGCTATTACGTAGGAGGTATATAAGGAATCACCAAAACATTTTTAACAGGGTTTTATCTGATCTTTATTTAACACCAGCTCAATTGACATGGTTATTGGATCAGCAGCGTCTTGGATAGAGATAAATTTTTCAAAGCCGTTCTATAAACAAAATTCAGGTTTTAAATACTGTGTATACCATTGGAATCGATGCATACTTGACAACGACGCCTCACTGATGCAACAAGTGTGCTGACAAATGCATGGGGAATACCGTTCCATATTCTCACAAGCGCACCTGTCTGGTCAGGTTACGTCAACGGCTGATTTTGGAGGCGACGTAAGCGATGCTGCATCTCATCCAACACGTGTTCTGTAGGCGACATATCCGGTGATATTGCAGGCCAGGGCAGCACATTCACATTGTTCTGGATGAAGTCGGTGAAGAACCGTGCGACGTGCGAGCGAGCGTTATCCTGTTGCCTTGTAGCGTTACGTTGCTACATAAATGGAAGGACGTGAGGCCGGATGATTTCGTCACGGTATTTGATGCCTGTAAGTGTGCCTTCCACAACCGCAAAAGCTGTTCTGCCACGGGATGAGATACCACCCCACACCATGACACCACCACCGCCGAATGGACGTCGTTGAATCACAAAACTAACATTGCAACGTTCACCAACACGACGGTACACTCTAGAACGGCCGTCGCTGCTGTCGAGATGAAACCTTGCCTAATCCGTGAAAAGAGCAGGTGCCCACTCCTGCTGCGAGAAGTTTATGCGTCGATTACACCAGGCAAAACGTGCTACACGATGGCGTTGCTGGAGAACAGGACGTATGGCTGGACATCGTTACCCCTCGTTCAAGAAAACGGTTACGTACTGTTCGTAGACTATGTCTTCTAAGGCTAGGAATATTTGTAGCCGTCAAAGAAGCAGTTCTTAATCGTTCACGGAGATGAACGACCCGGATGTACGCATCCTGGTGATTAGACGTTACGCGTGGACGTCCTGACCGAGGCCAGTCTCTGGTTGTACTGTCTCCACAAGACGTCGTCTACTGTATTTGGTGCTCACCAAATTGTCTCACCAAAACGAAGATGTTGGTCACCGACAAACTGCCTATGCAACCCATGCACTGACCAGGGTAAATGACTGAGGGGGATTTTGTTTTCGCTAGTATATAAGATAATCTTCTAAGGTGTGCAACTGTAGTAAAAAGTATGATCGTTAAAGAAAAGCTTACTCATACATTTGTAGTTTTTGAGGATAACCGAGCATAATATACTGATATTAATAGCATCAAAGATAATGCATGCAAAAATCGTTGAGATGAATTTCGACGTACCAGAGTGGGCAGAAAGTTTGAATTGTACATATTCTCACCTGCTCAAAAGTTGCTCAAACTTGGATCTGGATGCTGTAACTGCTCGCAGTGCTTTCATTATTATATGCAAAAATTCAAAGTTCAATGAAAAGAAAAACATTTTGGCAATCAAACAAATCCGTGAGTCGAGTCTGAATGTCAAACGCTGGGCTGAACAATTAACAAGAAACATATGACACAAATGCGTTTGTCGTAGAACAGTACATTGTATGAATAAAATAACGCAACTGAATTTATAAGCATGAATTTCTAACTGAAAAGTTGAAATAAAAAAGTTCAAAAAAGCATCTATACACTAAGCTGTTCTTAAAAACCTTCTCCTACCAAGAAATCTAACCTGGAGAAAACTCAAAAGATAAAAAATCCTTTTGCAGTGAAATGTGGAAGTTAACATGTCATATGCCATAATGCATTTCTGTCTATGATTATATTCAGTGCTATGGTATAAGAGATTTTACCGCACAGTGAGGCCTTTGGCAGTCGTGCGCGTATGAATGGCATTTACCTGGAAAAAAACATGTTGTTCGTGTGACTTTAAGTAGTGGAAACAATTTCTTTTTATTTCAGCTTAGGTAAGATTCTTCAGTCAAAAGATGATCTCCAGCAACGATTTGAATCTGAAATACTAAAGCTTAAAGATATGTTAAATGGAAGATACGAAGTCCAAAGGTATAAAATGCTTCAACAAAATGGCTTCAAAGTATTGCTTTTTTTTCTTTTTATTGTAAGAACTTAACCGATCGATGCTTCCGTGGCATAATTCTGTTTTTAAAGGACATACATTTCTTTTTCTCGAGCCTACGACAATAAGTTTTAATGAAAATCATTTATTTTCTTTTTTTCAGTAATTATAAAATTGCGACTTGCGATGCTTTTCTTAAATCATTTTGTTAAAATATATAAGGATTTACTTTACTCTGATTTCCATGTGTATACAGTGTTGAGAAACTGAACAGTTCTGTCTACACCTAGTATTTAACCATGTTTAGTTAAGATAATCCCTTTGTTACAGTTCCTGCATCTATCATTTTAAAAAACAATACCACTGTCTGCTCTTATTCAGCTCGAAACTTGTATTAATAATTTCTTGAGAAAGCGACCGACTCATTTTGAAGAGAAAATTAACAAGTTTACAACAAAAGAGTAAGTTTTACAACGGTCTTTATGTTTCATTTAAGTCTCAAGCAGAAGTGTGAAAAGTATGAACGTATGTACAAAGAAGAAATGGCCGCTAAAGAAGATGCTCTTTGCAGGTATTACATTATTTTTTAAGAACCGATATTACGTATCAGCATAGCTATCATTGCCATGTTCTACCTCAATTTTTACTTCTTTTGATAAATGTATCGTGTTACTTGGTATGGTTTCTTATTAAATATTTTTGACTGAGACATTTTGCGCTTACCTTATATGTTGTATATATAGTTGCATAAGGTGTTATATATAATGCTGTATATAGCATTTAAAATGTAATACTGTGTATAAAATTAAACAAGCAATATATATAATCTTTTTGGGGCACACTTGTAATAAGTTATAAAATACATGTATATTGGTGTTTGAATAGACTAAGTGCTGTTGCATCTAGCAAACTCCGTGATAACAACCCTAACATAACTGACCTGAGTGACCACAATAGACCAACAAAAATCGCCGAGAAGATGAATGAACTCTATGACAACCAATGGACAGAAGCATTTGAAATCCTTGAAAAGCAGTGCTATGGAACGGACGAAGAGATCATTCAGAAATTGCGAAACACGTTTCAGGTAAAAACTAGAAACAGTTGATTTTTGCAAGATTTTGCAGATAATTAAATTCCCTGAAGTTACACTATGCGCCAAAAGAATAATTGGTTTAAATGGTTTAGATACAATTATATTATGTATTTTTTCATTCTCTGTGCGCGAAAAATAGCTCTTACGATGTTTTAGGAATGTTTCATGTTTGTTTTCTGTACCACAGGAGCATATTTTCATTTTCTTTCAGAAATGATCCCCTCTTTTAAACAGGTATAAACATTTGCATGTACGTCCTCACATCGCTCTTCATGTTTTGTCATATTATTATATCGATTTCTGTTGATAAATTGCTAACCTGAAAACTTTCGCTTATCATTCATCATAGCTCGACACGAAGAAAATGAAGAGCTCGACAGAGCCTCGTCTTCCTTTTTTCAAAGCCTTGCCTGATAAATTTTATAATATCTGACACTAGCATGGTACTCTCTCTCTCTCTCTCTCTCTCGCTCCACACACACACACACACACACACACACACACAATAAATATATATATATAGACAGTAAGTGTTTAGAAGTCAGTATTTTCACGTCAGCTCTGTTCCGCCTACCACCCTCGATTTAACGTCGTTTAAATGAAAATCGTTTAAATGTAAAATGAATGAATGACACCTGGAAAGCAAATTGTGAACCAATCTTATTAACAAAGTCCATAGACGGTTAATATATTAGTCAACAAGTTAAATCACCACAAATTGAAACATTTTTCAAACAAAAAACACTTATTTTCATCATTGTAAATGTTGTAGATAAGTTATACAAAACAACGTTTTATGTTCGGATTAATCAATAACAGATGTAAGAGGGCTGTTTCGTAAATTTGCGGAATTGCTCTATTTCTTCAACCGTGGGTGATTTATCAAAATCCAAATACATCTTAAGATATGTTTACTTATGACTGACTTACAAACCAAAAATTATAGTGATACATGGAATATTGAACGAGAGTACTGTGTAGTACTTGGAGCACGCCGACGTAAACGTATCGTCACCCTACAATGAAGATATGAGGTGAGATATTATGATTTCAATACACCATTTAACGGAACAGAACGAAATTTAATATAATCCGTTCACATCGAGCAATTTGTGAGCTTATGGCGATAAAACGCTGCTGAGAGGCAGTTGTTCAAAATTACATGTTTAAACTTATAGGAAATGACATCGAGATGTGAGGCTAACGTCAGTTGCTTTCGCGCCGAAATTGCATAAAGTTTTACTATTAAATAGAACTTTGAGCGCGTTTGAAATGTATTTTTTTTTCATGTCGCAAAAAGTGGTTGCTATAGATATTACTTAAACTTCTGTGAATTGAAGACAATAAAACCTATTTTAAAATATCAAAGGATATGTGTCAAACTGCTTGTGAATGTACTTTTATTTGATTAAGCAATGTTTTGAAAACAGAATTCCGCGAATTTATGGAACACCCCTTATATTTCAGAGAACTTTTTAATCTACCCGGCAAAATCAGTTGTGAAAATACTTTGGTAAATCGGCCAAAATATAAAAAAATGGTTGCTGATTTGCTCAAGAACACAAGAAGAGAAAGGCGGGTTAGATTATGAGTTTATTTGTAACCATTCACGTCTTTATATCATGATTAATTGCAGGACGTTTACGGTGAATGTAGTCGACTAGCAAAAGAAAATTTCTTTGAGAGAGTTCAGAGAACCATTGAGTTGCCTGTACAGGTACGTTCGAAAATTCATTTCAAGAAATAATTGTATACTTTTGAATGAATTAAAATCTGTGTAGCGATACTATTATACCCCAATCGAAAATGAATGGGCATATTGATTTGCAAATGTTGGTCGGTTGGTATTCACTTCGTTTCCAATCAATATCTAGAGAACCCTTGCACTCACCTCCCTTAAACTAAGTATGTAGGTTTGTTATGACTAGTAAATGACCCCCATAGTTTTTGAGATCATTAGGTCAAAGACCAAGCTCAAAGTGATCTTGAAAATTAAAATGGTTTCCGACGAATAACTATAGAATGCTTAGGCCAATGTTCCTAAAATTTGTTATGTAGATTGTCCATGATATGAAGATGACCGCTATTTGTTTTTCAGTTCACCAGATAAAAGGCCAAGGTCACAGTGAGCTTGTAAAGCAAACATTTTTCCAACGGATTACTATAGAACGCTTAGGCCCAGGTTCCTCAAACCTGTTATGTAAGTTAGTCATGATAGAAAATGACACCTAAAGTTTTTCAGATCACCAAGCCAAAAATAAAGATTACAGTGACCTTGAAAAGCAAAATGGTTTCCCATGAATTGCTATAGAACTCTTTATCCAAGGTTCCTCAAACTAAGTGTGTAGGTTGGTCATGACCAGTAGATGACTCCTATAATTTTTCAGGTCAAGGTCAAAGTGATCTTCAAATTCAAAGGCCAAGGTCAAAGTGATCTTCAAATTCAAACTGTTTTCCGGTGAATAGCTATAGAACGCTTAGGCCCATGTTCCTTAAACTTGGTAAGTAGGTTATCCATGACTAGTAGATAACCCCTATAGTTTTTCAGATCACCAGATCAAAGGCGAAGGCCACATCATGGCATCCGATGAATTACTATAAAATGCTTGGGCTCAGCTTCATAGGCCGATTGATCATGAGTGGTAAATGACCTCTGTAGTTTTAAGGGTTATTAGGTTAAAAGTCAAGATCACAATTACCTAGAAAGCAAAACAGTTTCCGCTAAAAAATTCTAGGAAATGTATGTTGTTTGGTCATAACAAACAGATGACTTCTATAGATTTTCAGTTCATTAGGTTAAAGGCAAAGGTCACAGAGACATTGAAAAGCAAAACAGTTTCCAATCAATAACCATACAATGTCATGGCTCAGGCTTCCTAAAACTTCATTGGCAGGTTAGTAAAATCCAGAATGTCTCCCTTAAAGTTTTTAGGGTCACTAGATCAAAGGTCAAGGTGATATTGATCATTAACTGAAAAATGGTTTCTGTTGAATACCTAAAGAATGATTCTAGGTTCCTTAAACTTGCAATTCTGATTGATAATGACCTGTAGACGACTTATGTTACTTTTGTGGGCACTTTGCCAAAGTTCAAGGTCAGAGTGACCATTAACAGAATAATGGTTTCCATTCAATAACTAGAAAACCTTAGGCATTCGCTTAATAGACTTGCTATGCAGGTTGGTCTGTTCAGGAGATAATCTCTATTGTCTTTGAGGTCACCAGGTAAAAGGTCAGGGTCACGGTGGCCATACACCATAAAGAGGAAAACAGATTCTGATTAATAACTTGAAAACCCTTGGGCCTTACTGCCTCAAAACTTCCTACCTTTCCATTCTCCCACATTACTACCTATCTACCTATCCATGCAGTTCCCATAATCTTTCGTGTTCTCCAGTTATTAAACATTATAGATTTTATAATCAAAGTGTCATTCACATAATCTGCAGTTCGTCTCATTCATCTACTTGCCATGACCATAGCAAAAGCCCCTGTCTTCCTCCAATTAATGTCTTGACACAAGTTCTTGTCTTCATTCTGCATTCCTATACTTTTATTGCTGCCTCTAGGGATAAGGCGCTAGAGGGATATATATGATTTGCAATCATCTTATGTTATAACATATCTTTAACTTTGTTAAAACATTTGTTAAATGTGTTTGTTAGCTCAACATACGACATTCGACAGCGGCGGACTCTCTGTGAAATCTGCTTCATCAGTCGTCTCTCTGCTGTACACCGTTTGAAATGATAGTCAGAAAAATTGGACAAATATCAGTTCAAACAGCTAAGTTGCTTAAAATTAAGAAGTGCTCGGAACATTTAAATATCTTTGCTATTTATACGCGTGACTACTTTTCAGTTGTCAGTCACTGCGCTCTGAATTTCGGACAGAATTGTTGTGTTGTACTGACAAGAAACACAACTTCGGCACTTTCTACAGACTTAAACGAGTTTTTGCTTTGATAACGTACAAATATAAAACTATCACAACAAACATTTCTTTTTCAATATTCTTTGCTGTCGGAAACAGGGTTTTGAGTATAAATCCATTCAATTTCTAAATATATATTACTAATTCTAACTTTTTACTGCTTTGATCTGAACATTTGTCGCTAAAAAGTTCTAAGACAAATATTCCCTCTGTTGAATTAACATTCTAGTATAAAATCACTTGTTTTTGCCCGTTTTGCCTATGTGTTAACGAGAGCAAACAGGTGTGTTAACAAGGAAGTGCTCGCGCTCACGCGCTGTTGTTAACCGTTTTCAGTTATGCGCGTTACAGGGCCTTTGTAAATAATGGACGCTGATCCGTCTTTTCTGCCCCAAATCGGCAGTTTATGTAACTTTGCAGGTCGGAACGTAGACGAAACATTCATGATTATTGATAAAATCAATGGCTGGCTTTGTCCACATTATCTGATTAAATCCAGATCCAGCGGTAAGACGAGAAATGCTTTAAGACATGAACTGTTCGCCCTGGAACGCGTGTTTAAAACACATATCTGTAACAACCTAAAGGCGACTGTACAATTTTTTTTCGTAAACATGTCTTTTCTAGATCATTTTATGCTAGAATAGCGTTAAAGCACGTTTTTTCATGTAATAACATCTGCAGAATCCATCGGGATTCAGCAGATGTTACAACACCAAAAAACGTGCGTTAACCCTATAGTGATAAATTTTACAAAAATATTACCAGTGCTCGAATCTCAGGTGCCTGACTGACTGACTGACCAAACGAACGAAAAAACGAGCGTGTGATTGAATGAGGGACGGAGGAAGCGGATGACCAAACAAACGAACGAACGAATTAATGAATAGTACAATTTCGATAATTTGTCCAAGGGGATGTGACAACTTTGTAAAATAATTCATAAGATAAAAGAGGTTGTTCTATATGTAACTATTTATCTTTTATTTTCAAACTTTCTTTCTCTTTAAGACATATTATACTTGACCGTTTAAAGGGGGCTCATATTCGTGAATTATGTTTGGTGTCTTTTAAAAAAAAATCAGTATATAAATTTATGCTGTCTTTTCTTCTACATTTTTACCGTGTGGGGAGTCTGATTTTCCTAGCTGTGTTTTTTCCTGATAAATGTTTTTCACTTTTTTAAAACTAAGACAACAAAATTCCTTGTACTATAGTATTACAGGAACAAAATAAAGGCAGAGTTATATTACCTTTCATAGTGGTCGTTTAGGGTTAAGACAGAAAGATTTAATTCTTACATTTAACAAACATTAGACTTCCTTATGAAAAATCAAAACTGTAAGTAGAAGGTAACAAGAATATCGTATAAATATCGACCATTTTATCAGTATTTTCCTGGAGAATATTGAATAAAAATGACTCGCTTCAATCTGTAGAAAGTGCAGAAGTTGTGTTTCATACCACTACACCTCTGAACAATTTGACCGACGGATGCCGAAGCAGAGAGACTACCGATAAGGCAGACTTCGCAGATAGACTGCCGACACTGTTATACTGTGTGCTATCGCATTTACAAAGTTCAATTTGTTCCGATTGCAATATCGAATGTTGTGCTAGCAAAATGAATTAACACTAGAATGTCAAATGAACGTTGAGCTAACATGTACACATTTTTACGAGTCCTTATAATCGTTAATATTCAATTGCAGCATCAGAACAATGTACTTTAATTTTCTGTCGCGTCTCAAATTATTTTGTTGTTTATTTTTATTGTATAACTGTGACTAATGTATTTGATGGTAACCCAAAAATTGAAAACGAACTGAAAGAAATTCGTTTATTTCTTTCTTTCACTTAGAGGTCATGTGACACGACTATAGCAACTTTGACTATTCAAAATAATCATAATTCACTGACTAAAATAGTTTAATTACGAAATTATGAAAACATTCTTTTGATAAGAAAAACACGTGTTTTTGATGATCGGCTGTTTCCGTTTCGACATCAGTAGTTTCCGGCGCATTTTTTGGCTGTGACGTAGATTTATCCCTACTGTACGAGGCAGAATAACACTGCTCATAACGCATCCGTTTTTAAATGCAAAAATAACACTAACCACAAGTGCAAGAAACACAATGAAGGCACACGTAAAAATAACATGCTTTAAATTGTAAATTAAAGATATACTATGCTCAAATTTCAGATACAAATAATCATTACACCAACTACACCTTCTCTGTGTAAATATGAAATAAACATGTTTGAAAACACACAGATCTAATAGATCTGAATGTAAAAGATCTACTTATTATGAAAATAAAAATAATTCGACTTCTAAATGTGAACAAATTAAAACAAAATGTGCATGTGTTATGATTTTGACATAGTTTTTAGGGCTTCTTCTTACCATATCATTTTTCTTTGATCATTATTGTTTTGTTTTCAATAATAAAGTCTAGAATGAATAAGCAAAAGAAAAAGATATACATTTATAATGAAAAAATCATAGTTCTAGTCAAAACTTTCTTACACGTACATCAGGTGAAATGTATCACAGTCAAATAAGCAACACGTCACTGTAAAGAGAACGTTTTTATGAAAAAAAAATATCTCGATTGGAGCTAATCAAGTCTTCCAAAAAAACTGCATGGGATAAAAATGAGCATGTTCAAAATCTTTTTGGATTAGTTACTTGGAAAATATCTTAAGATATTTTTACTGATGTATCTTTTAATTCTATAACCCTGATTGAACAAGCCTCTATATAAATTTTGCTCATTGGTTTCGTAATTCCATCGAAATTTCAAATGATTTATTTAAACAATCTTCAATGAACATTCATGATGTTAGCTTAAATTGTTCATTTTTTTACTATTTTCAGTCTACATTTTCACTTTCCATCATATTTTTCAAGCTTTTGTTAACAGTCCGGGCAGCTGTGTCAGTGGCAAGGGATAAATGTGCGTCACTTCCGGTTTCTCGCGTAACAGGTGCGCGCAACCTAGTGCGTAAAATATGGATTTTAATTTGCTATAAAAACATCTTTTAGATGAAAACCACCTGCGGAATTTTGTAAAACTGTTAAAGCTAGATATCTTTTTTTCGCTCATATTAAAATTTCGAGTGCAAAAATTTGTGTCGCATGACCTATTTTGATTTCACAATGAAATACCAAGAAAATGCATCGATTTTAGGCAAACGTACCAGACTACTTCAAAGATGTAATGCCAGACCAGTTGAAACAACAGATCAAAGAATTTAGAAAAAGTCGTGCACCAGCTGTTGTCGAAGAAATGAAAACGGTAATATCTGCTTTATGTGAAATATATATAACTTCTGAGAGTTATTCATTTACTCCGGTTTTACATAATTTCTGTTTACAAGTTGATTTGCAGTCTTCCTTTCAAATATAATATTCGGTTCGAGTAAGTAATATGACAACCTTTTGTTTTATCTGTCAATTTATCAATAAAAAACTTAATAAATCATTTACGTAAAAAATATACGTTTTATATGAATGTTTTGTTTAAAAACTTTAAATGTGAAACGTTATAATACTAAGTATAAATATGTAATAGGTTGTGAAAAGAAGAATTCAATCAAAAGATAAATATACAGAAGAATTCCAAGCATACCTATCAAGGTGCATCGAAATCGGTTGGTTATGTGCTGTTCAGGATCCACCACTAGTTCTAAGGTACCAAGCGCCACACATCTTTGATACCAATGCATTTAGAGAGTACACTGTGCGTGGGAAATATACAAAATTTGTCGTATGGCCAGCTCTGTACCTTAGTAAAGGTGGAGCTCTGTTGACAAAAGGTGTTGCACAGGGCACTGATAAAGAACCGAGCACTGATAATGCAACGGCTTCCGCAAGAAAAACAAGAGGGCGCACGATGCCAACTAGCTCATCTGAACCATTACAGAACCAACATAATGCAACTGCGACTCCTCTCAGAGGTAAACAGATGGGTAATGTGCAGTCTCGAACACAACAGTGGTCCCAGAGCCACGGATTGAATGAAAATGAATGCCAATCAACAGACTTGTAAAAACCCGACTTTCTCTTCCAAGAAAAAAACATTTTATATGGTCCTGCTCTTTTTTTAAGATATGCAAGCTTATTTACCAAGGGTTTAAATTGATTTTTTACTTTCTACCCGTTACACATCCAGCACAACAAAGTTAGACCAACTTCATAGATAAATAGATCTCAGATAGGAAAAGAACGATAACTCTCTTTTGCATAATTTTGGATTTATTGCCCTTTGAAATTTTGCATACTAAATTTTTCTCCAGGACATAACTCAAAATTTAAGGTATCAACTTGAAACTTCATAGATATCATTAAAGAAAAGTGCAGTGCTAAAGAATCGTAAATGTTTTTTGCATTGTTTTGGAATAATGGCCATCTGAATTTTTAGGTCATGTGACACGAATTTTTGACCTCGAAATTTTCATATGAGCGAAAAATATATATCTAACTATGACTGTTTTACAAAATTCCGCAGGTGGTTTTCATCTAAATGATGTTTTTGTAGCAAATTAAAATCCATATTTTACGCACTTGGTCGCGCGCACCTGTCACGAGCAAAACCGGAAGTGACGCAGATTTATCCCTTGCCACTTTACACAGCTGCCTGGATTGTTAACAAAAACTTTAAAATTATGATGGAAAGTGAAAATGTAGACTGAATATAGTAAAAAAACAAAATTGAACAAGTTAAGCTAACATCATGAATACACATTGAAGATTTTTTAAATAAATAATTTGAAATTTTGATGGAATAACGAAGCCAATGAGCAATATTATATAGGGGCTAGTTTAATCAGGGTTATAGAATTAAACGATACATCAGTGAAAATATCTAGACTAAGAGACATTTTTCAAGTAACAGATCCAAAAAAAATTTGAACATGCTTATTTTTATTCGATGCAGTTTAATGGAAGACTTGATTAACTAACTCCAATCGAGAGGGTTTTTTTCTATATAAACATTTTCCTTGCAGTGATGTGTTGTTTATTTGTCTGTGGTATATTTCACCTGAGGTACGCGTAAGTAATCTTTAACTAGATCTGTGTTTTTTTCCATTATAAATGCATGTCTTTTTTTTTTTGGCTTATTCATTCTACATTTTTTGAAATCAAAACGATAATGACCAAAGAACAAATATGAAAAACCTCTAAAAGCTATGTCAAAATCATAACACAAACACATTTTTTTTAATAATTTGTTCACATTTAGAAGTCCAATGAATTTTATTTCACCATAAATAGATCCATAACATTTAATTATCTTATTAAAATATGTATCTGCATGGAAGCTTCTTAACTAAAAATCATGTTAAATGGAACAAGCTATTACATAATGTTTTCACAAGTGTGACTGATCAAAAGTAATACAATCAATTTGTAAGATCACCTGCCATAAAATTTCGCTAATTGTCTCAACTTTATTATTGATTGGGTCATAAAAAAGTTAATTGCTTTGTTTTGACAGCTATGCAGAATATACAAGGGTCCCATTTGGGCAAGTTAATTTGCATAATTCCCACAGTATAAGGCGTGATTTATGGATCTTTGACATTTCATTGGATATTATATATAAGGAGACACAAATTTCTACTTGATGGACATGCCATATTATTAGTTTTCAAACAATATCCAAACGTGAAAATACACTGTAGTGGGAATTTCCATTCCAGTGTAACAAATGTTAACACATTAGATCACCTAAATTCATTTCAATTTTACTAAACTTAAATGAAAAAAAGATTGTTTATGGCGTGTGGAAGTGTTATGCAGCATGTAAAAACGTGGAGGAGATAGTTTTATATAGAATCACAACATGGAAGAAATTGGAATATTTATTAATATTTATTAAGGTAAAATTACAACCCGTTCTCCCGGCAAAAAGTTTGAATTTACTTATAATAATCGATAATTAATCATATTATTTTATTTTATTTACAATTTATAGCATGTTATTTTTATAAGTGTGCCTTTATCGTGTTTCTTGCACTTGTGATTTAGTGTTATCATTTCGTTTAAAAACGGATGTGTTATGAGCAGTGTAATTCTGCGCTACTGCCTGGTACAGTAGGGATAAATCTACGTCACAGCCAAAACTTGCGGCGGAAACTACCGATGTCGAAACGGAAACAGCCGATTATCAAAAGCGCGTTTTTTTATCAACAGCAATATTTTCATAATATCGCAGATAAACCATTTTAATCGGTATACTATGATTATTTTGAATAGACACAGTTGCTATAGTCGTGTCACATGACTATTAATTCTTGTCTTGGGCATAGCCAAAAGTGTTAAAGGTATCATTTAGATAACTTAATAGATAAATAGATCTTATTAAGCAAAAATGCAGTTTTAAGAACCATAACTTTCTTTTGTCTAATTTTGGAATTATTGCTCTTTGAAATTTTTCATACTAAATTCGAGTCCGGGGCATAACTCAAGAACTATTGGAAATATCAACTTGAAAATTCATAGATTGATAGATTTTATTAAGGAAACTTCCAATGCCAAAGATTCATAACTGTTTTTTTTTTTAATTTTTATTTTGCTTCATTTTGTAGTGACTGCCCTTTGAAATTGTTCATACTTAATTTTTTTTTCGGGGCATAACTCAAAATGTATTGAAGATATCAACTTGAAACTTCACAGATAAATGGATCTCATTGGGGAAAAGTGCAGTGCTTAAGAACCTTAACTTTTTTGCATCATTAGGAATTATTGCCCTTTAAAATTGTCTTGCTTAATTTTTGTCTGGGGGTTTAGAGGTGTAAGTTTGAAACTTCATAGATAAATAAATCTTAATGAGGAAAAAATGCAGTTTTTAAGAACCGTAACTCTCTTTTTCCTAATTTTGGAATAATTGCCCTTTGAAATATTTCATGCTTAATTCTTGTCAGGGGCATAACTAAAAAACTGTTATTAACTTGAAACTTCAAAGGTCGATAGCACTTATTAAGAAAACATGTAATGCCAACGAACCACAACTGTCTTTTGCATTACTTTGAATTTTTTCATACTTAATTTCTGTCTGCAGCATAACTCAAATATTGAATATATTAACTTGAAACTTCATAGATGGATAGATCTCATTTTAAAAAAAGTGCAGTATCCAATCACTCCCTAATGCACTGTCATTGCCATGACAGTTGCAATTTTAGTTCATCCAAGACATGTTTTGTCAGGTAAGTAACGCGATAAGATGATCGAGTGATTCACTCATTCAAATATTACAAATATAACAGGATAGATAACTCATGGCGTCATTTTACGTAGGTTTGTCAAGCTTCATTGATAATTAATTCTTTTTTTAAGAAATGAAATACTTAAGAAATATTGAAAGTGATTTTGATATTTCTTTAACTAATTTGTCTCTGACACGTGTATATGTTCGAAGCTTAAAGGCAAAACTGTTATTTCAAGAAATCTGATCGAATTAAATTCAAATTGTAGATTCTTATTGTATTTTCATTTAGGTTAATTTGTTTGAAAATATGTTTTGCATATGCACACACTATTTGTTTGTTTGTTTAATTGGGGTGGGGGGTCTGTTTCAGCCTCTATTTAACATATCCCGGCTATCAACAGGTAACATATGTTCTGTGTATCCCACCAGCTTAAGAACTAGTCTCTCCGCAAGGGATTGACTGCTTCCCTACTTGAATCAGAGGTGAGGTACAATGGACTTTTAGACACAAATATCTCGGGGAAATGGAACTGGCCCTTGTGCATCCGGAGTTGAACCGAAAAACCCTGGTTTGACAATACAACTGAGTTGGACGGGTTGTCTTTGTACAAAATAATCGGTAACACCGACATGTTTAACGCCGTCGCAGTAAATTTGTAAACCTGGTTACCTTGGATTTCACCCCGAGCTCTACCATTGGCTGGATAAAAGTAAAAGGACATCCGACTATAAACCATTTAGTTTTTTATGTAGAGAGAACAATTTAACAATTTAGAAATCTGATTACTCGCTTCAGCTCGCTTTCTTCTTATTTATTAAAATTTATACTTAATAAACACTGATTCTAAGAAAATACATTAAAGGGAGACATCTTTTTTGTTTTGTACATTTTTTAGCCAATTTTCAGTTACGCTCCTAAAAAGACTAATGGACTTATTCTGCTTTGTTTGTAATGTGTATCTCTGATGTAAAACACAAAACCCAATGTTGTGATATAAACTGACTGATGTAAATTTGACACTGAAGACTCTTGCAAGAATTTTTCTGAAAACAGCTAATACAGTCCATTCACGATGCTACGAATATGCATCAGACCCTGAAGAATTTTCGTAATATCGCATTTTTCGTAGGATTGTATTCTTATTCTTACATGTTGTTGATACTATCGTAAACCGTCAATGTCTTTATATATTGTTGTCGTGATATGTCGGAGTTGATTTAGAATTAAATAATAAAGAAGATAATATTGAGAATTACCTTTTTTTTGTTGTAAGTTATTGTAGATTTAAATTGCAAAATCAAGAATGTTAAGCAGTACAACTCGTCCAGATTTTATACCGTTTGAAACTTTTGACATGTTACCACTCAAAAAGTTTTATGTAACAATCAAACAAACCCGCTTGTCGTTTGCAGCATATCATGTTACTATTGCTTGGGGCAATAACTGCTTAATAACTGTAAACACAAGGCGGTCTGCGCGAGAAACAGGTATCACTCAAAGAGGTGTGAAAACACCTGTCTGACGGCGATTCGCTATATCTCATCTTAATTTCACTGATAATTCCGGGACCGTGATAATTGTTCGCTCAATTGCATTTTTCGTTAAATTGCATTTCGTCAAATCGCATTTTATCTTTATTGAATAAATAGAGGATATTTGTTTGTTTTTGTGGAAGATGAGAATTTATTTCATCGAGTGAACACTATATGTGATATTTTCACGAGTGGCGCAGCCACGAGTGAAAATATAAACATATGGTGTTCACGAGACAGGTATTAGACCCATAATGAACTTTAATCAACTCTCCACTCTTAGTTTTTCTACGAAATATTCTTTCTGACAACAAAAACAACAAATAAGACTAACAAATACTGACATAAAGAAAACAAAAAGCACAGCCAATGAAATTTACTATGTAGTTTTAGATAAATAAATGATCGAAACCCGTGATGTCAATTTCAATTGTTTCTATGCTCATATTGTAATATATTCAATTTGAAAACAATCTATAAAATCTATATTAAAGTTACTTTTTCACAAACGTAGAAGCAAAAAAAGAAAACAACTAAAAAATAAAAGTTGGCTCAAGTTGCTTTGAATCTTTACCCTTCTATAAAACAGTCTCAAAACTTCACAAATTAATGCAGCTGAGTACTTTTCAAAGCCGAGGGTTTTGGCCGGTATGAAATATAACATGAGTGATCTTCATGATTAAGTGGAGAAATCAAAATTCTTCATAGATAAATCTATTAGAAATTTAAATATCTTTGCTTTCTGATAGGCTGGAGAAGTAGGGTAAACATTAAAATGTGTGGCAGATTCTTTTAATCATGGTTTGATTTATGTAGATTCCAAACAAATTCAGGCTTAAACAATAACTGAAATATAACAGTGGAACTTGGAAAATGAATGTTATTTAAAGAAATTCTCTCAACTGTCTACAACAGTGGTACTTAGAATATGAATATAATTCCCTAAAGGGCCCTAAAGAAGATTGTCTAAGGCATCCGAATATATCACTAATTACACTGTAAAGTCAACACTGATCTTCAACCTTCTCAATTTCATAGGGTAGTGAAATGTGCAGAGCTTTGGTTTCGGCTGGTTCACTTCAACGGCAAGGTCAAACTTTGTCGATTTTTTTGTACAATTTCATAAATGTTGTATTTAGATAAATTTAAACTTAAAAGTATCAGACCTTAAAATCCAGTCATGATGATTTACTGATAATATAAGGATCCCTTCTTTGAGAAATACTGTTCTACAATGACGAATGTCAAGTGCTGTGCTAAGTGCACCTTAAATAGCCAGTGTTGTCATACTTTCTGATCCTCTGAGATAAATGATTTCAACACATGTAGTTTAAAAGAATGGATACAGCTTCAGTTGGTGCTATGGTGTGTGCACAGTGTTGAAATTTCCATTACTGCTAATAAACACACTCTACAGAATTGACCCTTCAATTTTTACTGTTTGTTTTGTTTATATTGATGCTGAACGATTCCCTTCTTTCTTAAAGATTAAATTATTCTGGCATGTTTTCTCAGATTAAAAAGTAAAAAAAAAATCTTTCAAATATTTCAGCTGAAAGTAATAGTAAATTATAAAATATTTGTACTCAATGATAAAAAACTATGACACAGATTTAATAAATAGTAATACTACCAAAAAACTTGTATTACTTTTTTCGGTTGTACAAAGTGTAATTCTGATAATTGCAATGTGTAACCACAAAATTAAGATTAATTTTAACTCTTTAAAAAGGTAATCATTTACAGGTTAAATGAATCACACTTAAAGAATACAAAATATAACTAACCTATAAATAGCCACTAAAATTGTCAGCTTCAGCAAATTTCAATATATGTAATTCTCAGTATTATCAAGGTCAGTGGTACCAAGCTTGATGACATCACAATGATCAACAGTTGGTACATAAAATGAGGACATGATCAAAGTTACAACAGTTTTCCATTACAATTTTACTGTATATATATCAAACTTTAATTGCGGAAAACTGTATGTAACTCAAGTTACGACAGTTTTCATTTACAAAAATATTAGCAGTGAGTTACGACACTTTCACAGCTATCATGCTTAAGTCATTTATAATAAGAATATGCTGCTTATATTTTTGGCACAGATGTATTTGGGTTAATGATTGTCAAAAATGCAAAATACAGATGTCCGACAAAAATGTAACTTCAAACTCTTTTCCGTTCAGCCCTCGAAGTGGATTTAAAACATCATGGATCTAATACCTTTATGTTTCAATAGTTGTAATAAAAAGAATAAGAAATGTCTAGATCGGTTTTTGGTTAATAAATAATTTCATAGCATTTGTATTTATATTAGCGGTTATCGAGAGGTCATATTTCCAATTCAAAATAAGTATTTGAAAAAGCTTAGTGGGCATTGTTGGCCAGTTTGATATTTTTATTGATATCGCCTGACAATTAAGTCAGCAAAATATAGTCACCCAAACCATACAGAGATGTAAGGAAGTCTTTTCAGTAGACCACCAAAGAAACGAAGGTACTCGGAAACAGTCATGGTTGTCGGAGCAAAGCTTTTTGTTTTACCCGTGCAGGCAAGACGTTTATAAACGATGCAGTACGTGATTTGTGACGAGTACTAAGAAATTACTCTCTTAAACATTTGCCTTAGAGCCTAGTTTAATAAGAACGATCTATAACATGTATGTATCGAAATTATCAATCTATATGACATCATATTTGGAACAGAAACTTGGATATCGAAGGATACTTATACAAGTTTAGAGATAAGAAACTTTTGTTTTGACCTACTTTTTTGGAAATAAATATTTTAATACCGAGAAAAGTCGATATAATGGCGAAATTTTCATAAAGTATGACCACTCATTAGATAAGCTTATCAAAATCGCAGAAAAAATATCTGTATCGTATTGTATCAGTGGAACTGAAAATGGAAATATTTTCCTGTTCTCTGAATACTTCTGCTACAAATAAGGTCCATTTTGACTTTTTTCACATATTAGAGTTAGGTTTAGAGAAACATAAATTGTTAAACAAGGTTTTGTATAATGTGACATGAGTAGTCGCACCTCTCATATGCTGGATACCTTGGATTGAAAATCAACAGCTGTCAGAATTCGGGTCTGGGTGTACGCCGTCTCGGGTGACCGTCTAGATCTTTCCACGGGCGCACACGACGCCAGTGCCCAGGCCACGAAAAGCCGACAGATTGCACGCTGTAACTCGACAGTGCGGCGGGCTGAAGGTTATTCTTGGTGTCGTTGGAGAGGTATTGGCGATGGCTAGCAACCGTTGTCGGGTACGCCGTTCAGCGCCGTCTACCTACCTACGGCCGGCTGGAAAAATTCTTGGACGGATTAGATTGCTGTTGTCGATACCATTCAATCGAGACAGAAAAGCACTATCAAACCCGCAAAAGAACAGTTCTCTAGCTGACTGAGTTGAATTAATAAACAAATAAAATATTTCGGAATAGCTCTAGTTGTGAGGTTGCAAAAGAGGGGATTCGGTACCCCGACGGACTTGAAGGATACCCCTAGCTTGGGGTGTCTATATCCAGTAATAACAATAAATTTTAAAATCATGAAAGCATATTTAGCGGGGGAGCAAATTGGATGAAATTTGGTACCCCGGTGGACTTGGAGGATGGGGTACCCTCAAGCCCAAACAGTAAAACAAGAAATGAGAAAACAATCAAGGTGTCGAGGGGTAAGTCAAGGTTGATAGCACATTTTAATTTTTATATTCTTATTTTTTCTGGCGATTGGGCTTAGAGGGTACCAATCAACCCCCTCCTCTATCTTTTACACTACAAACAACTGTAAGGGTAACCCCCACCACCGAAATTTTGTTTTCATTTTGTTTAAGTTCTTAATTTTTTATTGGTTTACCAATGGTTTTGCAAAGCAGGGAGCCTACACCCACCTTCCAACACGGATATGTGTTTGCCATTTCTAAGATTTTCTATTGGTGAGCATGGAATACCTATCCCATGGCAAAACCTATCACACCCTCGACCCACTGAAGTAATAGGTCCCGTTTTTATTCATTTCGTAAATACTTTAGAGATTGGGTTTGGTTGGAAAGTATTACGCACGAACCTAAACATCTACCACACGACCTTCTGAAAATTGTGCTTTTTGACAATATCTGTATGTTTGCCATAAAAATTGTGTTGCGCGTATTTCCAGAAGTATTTCCAGAGTTGTTAAAGTTAACAGCAATTTTAACAGCATTTGAAGTTGTACCCCTGTGGTTTAGTTTTTGCAAATTCAAACTGGGCTTTTTATAATAATTGACTTTATTAATAACATGAAGCTGCAACATAAATTGTATGCATTTGCTTCCTTTAATTCTACTCTGTCCAATTTCCAGTCACATGCATTGGTAACGCAAAGGGATAGGATTTATCGAGGTGAGAGATCGGCTAGTTCTAAGTGCAAGTCCAGTGTGTGTATCAATGCTGGAAGGAGAAAGTCGAAATAATGACTAAGTGCAGCGTAAGTATAGATATGGACGTAACGTCTACCACCGAGAAAGTCTACGTGCAGCTCTACCGTTCGTACACATGGACTGACTGCAAATCATGACAGTGTCACTCCCCTTTGGACACCGACTCTTCGCCTTTGACAAAATAGATCTGCCCATAGTACCACCACCCAAGTGGACTCTCTACACAGCCTTTTGTTCCATTGTATTTTTCTCCCAAGAAACACCGCGCATACAAACTGTGTGCCCGGCAGCTAGGCTCGCGAAACGGCTTCCTTGTTTTTCCTTCCAAGTATAACAGAGAGCAAGGTCGTTTTCAAATGAGTTCACATCGCTGCTTTCACATGGGATGGATCTCGTCTTTAGCTATTGGCGTAGTAGGTCAGAACTGCCATAGCCTAGTTGCAGTTGCTGAACCATCGACCGATCCGCGGAGAAGCGACCGTCTTTTCGTACCAAAAGATGGCAACTAGAAATATCGTCGTGTAAGAACAACGATTTTGATATAAAGGCCATCAATCATAATCCCTCAGATGGTAGCTTCGTTCACGTTCAGTAAAAGTGTATTAACAATCCAACACTTGACGAATTCATCACAGATACACTTGTTATTAGACAAACAATTAGTGCGTTTAAAGAGTGCTTACCTTCAGCCTAAGGGGCGACTGACTCATGATCAACTGCTGTACACTTGGAACCGTTATCCACTTCAGTTTTCGAAGTTCCCATTTTAGTTTTCGGTTCGGTGAAGCTTTTAGTATGCTGTTAAGTCCGTGGTCCGTCTGTCGTTCACAATTAACTTAAACGTCAGATCCTACACCAATAGAGCAATTGCAAAAGAATAATCCTTGTATGGTCCCCCTTCAAAATTGTATGAAAGATGGAATTCCATGCAGAAACATGGATGCCATGGCAACTGAAAAGAAATACTTTAAAAATCAGAAGGTTGGGTGCTTAGATATATATATACCTTGTAACATCATCTAGTGGCCTTCTACCAAAATCATATACGTCAAACCATTACTATACATTTATTAGATGTTGACCAAATGACCGAGATTCTTGATTTTGAAGCTTTATCGATGAAATCTTAATTGTTTGTATAATTTTGTATTTAGACTCCTTTTACCATGGCTGACCTTGACCTTGACCTACTGATCTAATTCTTTTTAAAGAAGTTACTGTGAAATCATTTAAATTCGCTGGGATGAAATTTCGCGCAAACAGCAAAAAAAGTACGTTCGTGCAGTCCTAAATTCGCGCATTTTAAATTTCAGATTCATTTTTTTTAACAGCATAAAAAGCAGACGACAGCTGCATGACGCTGGATCACCACCGACGCGTGTATACGTGTCAATTACCGCGGTCCGCTTTCGAATATACAAACTGACAGGTCCAACTGTTAATTGACGTTAATTGACACAGCTAAGTGTACACAGATTAAAAGATCGATACCGACAGGTCTTTTGTAACCAGTCCCTACTCAATTACGCTAAAAAACATTGCCGCTTGCGAAAATTAACTTTACTAATAAAGTAAACGCTTCAGACAAGCGTTCAACAACTCAAGGAAATGCAAACAAAACATACATGTACTTAAAAGGAAAACAAAATAAGTTTCATTTTAATTTTGCTTAATATTTATAATTTGCCAAAACATCCGATTATTCAAGTTATATTGGCTAAAAACAACAACTAATAGTCAAAAGTGAGTGGAAAAATATATGCAGGTATTTTGGACAGGATCAAGATTCGGATAACTTAAATGTTTTATTAGTTTAATAAAAGCGCGGTCTTAAATTCGCGCATTGTTCCTAGCGCGAAATACGCCAAAAATTCGTCCTACGCGAACAAAAATGATTTCACAGTATATCACTGATTATATAACTATTTATAAGTTTGCATACAGACTTCAACTTTGACCTTAGTTTCTCCTGACCTGTTGATCTACTTTTTGTTATGAAACTAATTTCATGACATTTGTAATATGTAAACAGTTTTTAAAGCAGGTCATTGCCGATATTGTGATATGTTTAAATGGTATCCAGATGAGCGATATCTTGTCACTATCTACCCTCTGATGATTCTTGAGTCCATGACTTTTGTTTAAAGAAATTATTTTATATCTATGTTGTATCTGAACCATCTACCATTTGACACGACTTAGGTGGCATGACTACCCTCCCTCCTCCCATTGTTTAATATTCCCTTTTCAGCTAAGTAACCCTGAACCATTTGGTCCTCTTGTGAGTATTTCTTACTACCACCAAGAACTGCACTCGTGTTGCCTCCACTAGCGATCACCCACAGGGCTTCGACGCGCACATTGATGACCCTCCACATGTCCTCTCGGGAGCTCGTATTGGCGACTGCTCGACGTTAAGCACCTTTCATTTTCAGGGCAAGTTGACTCGCAAGTAAGCTGTTTCACATTCCTTTCTGAGTTCTGCTTCCATGGCCACTGTTATGCTCTCTCTTTATCTGATCAGCATCGGGTGCTTTTTCAACCTTTAGTGCCAGTTTTGCTTATAAGTCACATGAGCAGCCATTCTTTCTCATTCATTATTAGAATCATAATAGTTTAAGGTCATTTAGTCTCCAAGATCTCTAATCATTCGCTTTACCAGATAAAACTGCGAACTCAGTGCTTGCTTTCCTCAGGAGAACTTCTGGGAGAACCAGAAATTTGGTGGTTCAATTAGTCTTTTGCCCTTTTTTAAGTTTAACAAATGATTAGAATCATCACATTTTGACTTCGCCGGGCAAAATTCCCCCTCATGACGCCTGACGACCGTTTACTCACATACGAATTGCTCCCCTTAGACAGTTCTTTGGCATAGTACAAAAGATGAAGAGCGCAATAATCATACCATCGCCACTGCGCCGTATCTCGGCCGTCCCACAATTTGGGTCAGTTCTCTCAATGACGTTCGATAGGCCTCTGCCTCTGGCAATACAGCGACTGGCGTCTGAGCGGCGTATAATGGCGCCTAGATGGGCTGAGACGGGATTCTTTTGTGTCGGTTGGGCTCATCATTCAACCATCAATTTTCCAAATGTGAAAAATGAACTTCTTTAAGTCATGAAAGTATCGTTTATCGTTCATGAGCATTTATCTGAATGCCCTTCTTAACACGCGAGACAAGTACTATAAGTAAGTCTATCTTTATGTCATATTTTTCTTTGAAAATTCTAGGAGTTTATCATAGAAATCATTATTTTTCTTTTGTAAAGAATATACACTGTTTCGAATAAGACTCAGATCATGGTAGCATTTGATTCCGTAAGGTTTCGATCATGTCGTATTTGATATCACATTTCTGTGAACAAATCATGTTACTAAAAATTGAAAGAGGAAAACCCACAATAGTATGAATGGACATATTTGACTGAAGGAAATTAATGCATTTTTTAGTCTAGTTAGCCTTATTTGCTTCATTTATCAAAACTCCATTATTCCCCTTTTGACTTACAATCACTTCTGGGTTTGCATTAATTTTATACGTGTTTACACTTCATGTGTAATCGTGTACTTCTTTCTGTATTATTTTCAGAAATTTCAGGAGAGTTACATTTTAATTGTTCCTGATTATCATTTACTGGTAATCTTTTTCTGAAAATGAAATAAATGAAAATGGTGATTTATTTATGTTCAGTGATAATAAATTTAACTTGAAAAAAAGCAAATAACGCAAAACGATTTGGGAATATCTGGAACTTTCCACAATTCCACAAATTAATCTCGTGATGATGTCTATATCTTCTCACTATGGTTTATTTATTAACCTCTGTCGATTTTTCTTTGTATGTCAATCAAATTGTTTCTCTGGTTCTTTCCTACCTTGGGCTATACCTTTATTCAGCAAAGGTCCGTCTTTCTTCAAAAACAATGCTGGCCATACAAAAAAATGAACATGTTGTCCCCGTGTAGTGTACTCTTTAAATAGCTTATAATCAAAAGGTTGCGGTTCGTTTCCATCCTTTTGCAGGTCTGGATTATCTCCTTCGGCAGCTTCATTTACGACTCGTTCGCCCAGCTTGTCTACCATACTTTTATTGCTCTGACATGGACAGTGAAGAACGACCGGTGGATCTGTGGTAACCATCAGCAAACAAAGCTCCAAGCACTTACTTATGTATTGTTTCATCTCTAGCTTAGGAAGAAACTCTGCAACACTCTCAACATTGTCTTCTTTTAAACTTTCTAACAGCTTCTTTCCATAGTCCTGAAACAGGCTAAAACGTTTTGTCATGTTTACATTTTACCTACATCTCAGAAACCAGGAATCAGTTTTAGAAGTGTTGAACCATATATAACTCTAACATAATTGTCTGGTTTTCATTTGATTTCGCAGTTGGCTGGAAAGAGTGTAAAATGAGAATTTAGTAATTTTGACTTGTATACAATTTACTTATAAATTAACTTGAATTACAACAAAATCAAATAAAATAGCATGTATTTACCGGTTGAACCTCTGAAATTTTGTTTCTTATTTTAGATTTCTGACTGTCTTTAAGCCATTTCACTGTCTGCTGTGCCCCAGGTAAGTTCTATAAGACACAAATTTTCGATATATAGTATTTATGATGCATGTCTTGTGATAATTTCTTTTTATTAAATTAATGTACTGGTTGAAATACAACTTCTGGTTACATGTAAAATGTAAAAAGTCGTCAATAGAAAGGAATGTATTTTTTAAATTTTCATTCTGTTCAAAATCAAAATAACTATACTACCATATTTACAATCCAGTCAAACACAACCTGCCAAACACTAGTCACTCTTTCTTCACAATATTCGTAGGCTTCCTGCAAAAAGTGCAAAAAGTATTGTTGTGATGTATCAAAATGTTATTTTCGTCGATAACGGCCTAAGTCATTTGACCGAGCAAGTGAAAAAAAATCCTATGCATTTTTAACCACGTTTAAGAAAATTTTGACTAGACAACTTGAGTGTACGAAACCAGACGTGAAGTTCAGTAGACCTTCTTCAGTCGGCGTGTAAGTACGGTAGCACAGAGGTGACATGCACAACTTTTTTTTAAAATTGCACTTCTTTTTTTTATCTCGTTCCCATGAGATACTAACTCGAGGGAACGACTTAGTATCTCGTTCCCACGAGTTACTAAGTCGTGGGAACGAGATAAAAAAAAGAGAAGTGCAAATCTGAAAAAAGAATTGCATTTGGAAGAAAAGAGTTGCGCAGTAAAAAAAAGAATCGTATTGTAAAAAAAGAACAGCGAATGTAAGCTATGTAGAGAGAACGACTTACTAACTCGTGGGAACGAGTTAGATATGTCGTGGGAATGACTTACTAACTCGTGGGAACGAGTTAGCTATGTCGTGGGAACGAGAACGCAATATATTATGCTACACTTTTTTTTCAAAGAAATACATTTTTTTAAATTGCACTTTTCTTTTCTTTTATCTCGTACCCACGAGATACTAACTCGAGGGAACGACTTAGTATCTCGTGAGAACGAGATATTAAGTCGTTCCCACGACATAGCTAACTCGTGCCCACGAGTTAGTAAGTCGTTCCCTCGACATAGCTTACATTCGTTGTTCTTTTTTTTTAAAACACGATTCTTTTTGTACTGCGCAACTCTTTTTTTCAAATGCGATTCTTTATTCAGATTTGCACTTCTCTTTTTTCATCTCGTTCCCACGACTTAGTAACTCGTGGGAACGAGATAAAAATAAGAGAAGTGCAATTAAAAAAAAGTTGTGCATGTTACCTCTGTGCCATCGTATGTAAGTGTATTTAATAATGTGTTTTTATTGGGTTAATTTTATATCATCAAAGGGAAATTAATATGAAAGCAGTATCTGTAAGTCCGTTTGGGTAGCCAGCAATTTGCACAAGAAATATTTCTATTACTGAATACAGCGTCTGGAGAACAGTCGAAACTGTTGCCCGAAGACGATAAGTCGATGATAACAGTTGCAATTGACATCCTCAACACCAGAGGGGACACTTTTCTAACTGTACCTAAAACATCCATGAAATAATTGTTTTAATTGCCTGATATTATTCAAGTTATATAAAAGGACTGCCTTTGTTTTATTTTGTTATATAACCAGTACTAGTCATTTTGTTGCCCTTGTATAAAGAATGTCATTTCTTAGAATCGCCTCTTTTGAAATATTTTTAATATTTTTAAATGATATGTCAACGTAAAATACAAGACATAATTATAAGAATTATTTCCCTCTACAGCGAGCTTATAAACAGAAATAGATATAGCATATATACTGTAAACTGACCATGACAGCGTGCAGCAGAATGTAAATGGCACGTTCTTCCCCTAAAGAAGCCTCAAGAACAGAGAAAGCGTTTGTCCATTCATTATCATACAGCTCACTGAACATCTCGCCAAGTTTCGTAGGTCTCCATGGATCATTCAAATCAACAATGTTTGGGTTGTTGTCTCGTAGTTTTACAGACACAAGTTCACTCAGCCTATGGATAAGAAATCGCATATTATCAAAATACACTAATCACTGTTTCATTACTCAAGAACGATTCCAATCTTATAGAAATAGATGCGTATAGTCTGTGGAGATGAAGAATGAATGTAAAATTCTATTTCAAAAACAACAGTTTTTAAAGAAATCGTACCTTACTTACTCATAATTAAATGAGTTAAAAATATTTTTAATTAAACCACATCGCTGAAAGTAATACATTAAATGTGTGTCTTAAACCTGAATTATAATTAAAGACATTCAAAATAATTTCGCACAACAAACAATTTATTTCAATTAAAGATTTCACGATGATATTGTCAAACCTTGTAAGGGCGTCCTGTTTTTCGATCTGCAACTTGGATATTTGTCCACGCAAGTGGTCCTTCTCTGTCTCCAAATAACTAATCTGGTCACGAAACTCACTAATATAAATATTTTTCTGCTGGACTATCGATTTTTGATGACGTATGGCTCCCCTGTCACATAAGCCATATTTGTCAAGGAATTTCGGCAGTCTTCCAAATACTTTACTACAATACGATTTTTATAACAGAATTAAGGGCTTTAGCAAGGTGTACGAGCTTTACTGACAGAAGATGGAAATTCGGCTCTTCTTTTGTAGCGTAAGGCAAACTGTTTTAGAATATTTTAATGATCTGACGCGCGAGCCAATACATACATACATACATACATACACACACACACATAAATATATATATATATATATAATAATCTTTTGACTGTAAGAACGATTGTTTGAATATAACTAGAAAACCTCTTAAGTGCATCTAAATCTGTGTAAGATTAGTTCTCCTAGTTCCTCTATCCAATTCATGGATGACTTTATTACTTTGCTAATACACAATACTAACTTTGAACTTGTATCTAAAAATATGATGTGACTTTCACAACACAAGAATGGCGTCAGCTTCAAAAAATGATATACGTATCAAGAAATACTGTTCATTATGAGCTTCTTATAATAATCGAAGTATTAACACTTACCAGTATATATAGAAATTGAATCGAAGGAAACTGTCGAAAACAAAGTCAATAACAATCACTAGACACTTGAGGAACCAAGACAAGCTGGGAAAACCTGCCACTGAAAATGAAATCCAGAACAGTGTTTCAATCCTTTCATCAACCAGCAACCTGACCTTAGATCAGCTTAACTGGCAATACAACGTTCGTCCAAGAGTATGTCTGGTGTTCATATCTGACCTTGCAACTTCCCAAAATATTGGTTCAGTTCATGAAAGTCCTTTGTACCAATTGTAGTTGGAAAACTCGACAAAGCTTGTTACAGCGTCACCCAAGGTTATTATTAGAGATGCCGTTACGATTTTTGTGTACCTTTGAAAAACATTTCGCAGCAAAATTGCAGAAGCACTCTTTAAACCGAGTTTCATTAATTAAAATGATATTTCTGACCAAAGACTGTTGGAATGACAGTTTTATGCAAATATTACTTTCCCAAAAGTTATTCGTACGATTATTTCTTAAAATTATAACTTTGCCTAAATGAGAACATACAAAAGTGCAATTGAATAAGAACATTTTGATTTATGTTTTCCCAAGGTATATATCATATAAGTCCTTTTCTTTTTAACACATGTATCTTGCCAATACATTCCAACATCCTGTTTAATGTTCTGACGCGCGAGCGTATACGAAACTTTGTGTTTTGCCACTGACACTGTTCAAAGACTGTAACCCCTCGGGTTCTCTTTTCGTTAACTGTTTGTGGTGTCTTTTTTAATTGATCTATAAATAAATTTGTGTTATCCTTTCCTTTACTTTTTTACTTTGTAGGGAGGCTGTGCTTTTTGTCTGTGATTTCCTTTATATGCCTTTTTCACTAATTTTTCCAAACATCAAAATGTCATTTTCGTTATGTCGCGCGCTGCGCGACAATACCAGAAAACGAGATGTCCTAAACAGCAACAATATCTGTCTTTCGAGTCAAGGAAACTTTAGTTAATAAAATCACTCCACCCACCCACAAAAAAGAAAAAAAAGACTGTTGTCATTAAAGGATATATTCTGTATAAGTGGTAAACTTCGCGACAAGGAAATGTTTGCTATTTTCGATTGATTTGTATACATAAGCAGTACATAGATTTAATTTCAACTGAAATACAAAGTAATTTGAAAAAATAAAAGTTTATTTTTTTATTATATCTTTTTTATCATCACGTGGTATTCTTGGTAACTGAAAAGGAAGTAACCGATGCGTGGTATAGTTTTATAAAGATTCAAAAACAATTTACAATTAAATTGATGCTGTTTTTACACATTATAGTGTCGTACAGCGTGGTCTTGCAACAAAGCGATGCTCCGTGTTAACTATACATAAGGAAATCACCCATCAGAATGCGAGTTTGTCACGTAACAAAGGAAGATGAACAAAAGAATCTTTTACTTTTTTACCGTATAATTGTTTACAACTCATATACTAGAATATAACATTATTGTGTTAAAGGTGCTATAACAACATATTTATAATCATATAGGTACTGCAAAATCGTCAGCAAAATATGCTTAACCCGATTATACAAAGAAAATGTTGTAATCATAAACTAATGTAATATGATTGCAGTAAAGTGGTTTAAGCGATGAGTGTATATTACAGATAAAAAATATAGAATTCCGGGACAAATGATTTTAACAGAGTGCAAATTTTACGCTGTCAATGTTTCGGGATTCGTGAACATTTCCGCTCGTTAAACTTCTGAAAACTTCTAACATTATAATTTCGAGTAATGTTTGACGCGTGAAAATATCCACTTAAATCGTATATAATTTTAAACAGCGATTTTAATTGTTTTATTTCAGTCATTTTGCCATTCATCTTTCTTTAAAAAGAAACGTTGAAACGCGATCTTTGTCATTTCATCAGCGCCAATTTTGTGTTCTGAGCTTTTATTTCATGTCTCCAATCGACAGTATTTTACGAGGTTATAAACTAGGTTTAAGCACTATTGAATGAGTCGGAGCTCTGGGGTCATGTGCTTTCGAATACTTGCAAGATTCAGATTTATATAGACACATATCATCAGAGAACAACCAGTGCTAATATATCTTAAACAGCTTGATATAGATCTGTTGATGCGATATTTTTTGCATTTAGATGAAGCTGAAATGTCACAAAACTAAGTGTGTCAACCAAATCACTGCTTTTGAAAGAAAAGTGTTTAAAGATGCTTTATACATATACTCAAGTCATTCAAAATTACCTACAGTTTCTCAGTAAATTCATAGTAATGGTAAGATGACATAACATCGTCACAACGACACAAAGTTGAACCATTAGGTATATTCTTACCACATCCAAGATTATGTTCTTCTTCTCAGCGAATGTGTGTAAAATATACAAAAGGTTTATTCATTTTATAAGTAAGTTTCACACAAATATTCATCTACGAAAACAGTAAGCGAAGTTGCATACAGCCTCCAAATACGTGTGAAAATTAAAAACAAACCATGACAAACTAATACACTTCTGATGTTTTGTGCCCCGAACCCTCTCCCCACGCCCCACCCATACTCCACAACTAGAACAGAATGGTCTTAGAGATGGTTCTTGACAGGAAGCATTTTAATAGTCTCTTTGGTATAATACTTGGACGGATTTTATTTCTCAGAAGCAAAAGAAATGTTGATGGATACACACAAAAAAATCAAATAGTTCAAAATAATATTTTAAAAGTTTTGCCTGTCTGCAAGAATCGGGTAACAGGTTTAACAACGATTAGGGTTTTGAAATTTACAGATCCGTGACGACTTATTTGAAATGCATTATGAATAATTATAGTAATTATAGATTTAAATGGTGATTCATGGAAAATTAAGAACTTGAAGGATTTTTATTATCCCTGATCTACTTTTAATAATATGCTTTAGTAATCAGTAAGTCTTACGGGAGAATCATCGTTTTGAAACTAAAAAGCCTTTTACATTAAAGAAACGTATGCATGTGTATTAAATTTTGAAGAAGAAATTCTTTTTATGGTCTCATACTTGTTTTAAAACATGAGCTAATGCAAGACAAGATCTGAGATACTAAAACAAAACAGGCAACGTGTATTATCACACTTGCGTGTTATAACCCCTCAAGAGAAGTACGAACTTTTTTTCAATATTAATATGTGCATGCGCGGTTAACAACAATTTCAGTATTTGAAAATACTTAAAATAAAGATTGATCATATAGACTTTTAATGAAAAAAAATCCATATTATATATCTTGCGACCTGTAAAGGCATACAAGGCTTATACAGTATTTACTTACTTGATTTAACATCATCACCAGAATCATCATCTAATTCATCAACATCATGGTCCATTTTTTTATACCTATATGGATATTTTCTTTCGTTCCTTTCCTTCATCGCCCTATTTAAAAACGAAAGAGGAAGTACATTAAGCATGTCATACTTATAACCAGGAACTTAATTATTTTATAAGAAAATTGCAATATTTTTGCGGATATCGCGTTTCCTCTACATTCAACCTTTTACAAAGTGTTTCTTCTTTCCTAACATGACACACCAATATTACTGAAATTTATGTTTTTGTTTCATTATTTAGTATATAAATTTTTCTGTATTCATAAAAGTAAAAATATTTGATTTTGTTTTGCTGGATAAGGAACCGTATAATGCTAACAAACCTATAGAATTTTAACTGGTTCATGTTAAATTAAAAAAAAAAAAAACGAATTTTAATTTAGTATAAATCCACATTTAAATTTTTTTGCATACTGTAGAAATTTGCTGACTTTGTGTGACTTTTATCAGCTAGGAATGAAATCCAACAGTATGTTCAGTTGTATCAGAATAATATTTAATATCAAGTTGTTTTAACGTTTCAGCACATTTCAGTGAAGCTTTGAATATAAACAGAAACTCAAAATACTGTTCTGGATCTTCACTAATATTGATTAGATAGCTATAATTTGATAAAGAAAAAGAACTTACGCCTTTCACAACCAAGGAATATTTCAGATTTTTATGACCCTAAGAACATTTCTTTCATTAGGTCCCTAAGTCCTTTTCTTCTCAAGTTAAGTTTATTATCACGATTCAAAAGCTCAAGTTTAACCACCTGACATTTTGTTAAATTCAGAAAATGTCATGTATTATAATATATATAATCACGACACCGGTAATACAGAACTGTTATTCATATTTAAATAAATCTTTATTTTCATGCAGATGTCAGATACAACGAGGGTCGACGATTATTGTGTGGCCTGTGCATAGTGACTGTATCTAAGTCGATATATCGTAAAATTTTAAACCAAAATGAAATTCTGATATAACATAAGAAAAAAAGCACGATCTATTTAAATATAATATTATAACCGGGTTGTATAATATATTATAAACGTTTTATGTAGCCATTGTCAGAATTTGTTGAAAGTAACTATTTCCAAAAGCCCAATATAATAGTAACAACAATAATGCATCAGAGACTTCCAATCCCCTATCACTGGAACCATTCAAAATCTTTCCTTAAATTGGTATTTTTATATATGTTTCTCAATTCTGTCATTGACTACCTACCTCTTTGACTCTAGCGGGACATTTTTTGGCTGTGCTTGGGGAAGCATTTGTTACTGGTCTCATTTCGTTCATCGTCGGAAACCAACGGTACCTTATTCCGTTATCACTTCATTGCACTATGGGACAATAAGCCAGAAAAGCTTCGTAATACATGAATATTCATGATTATTTTAGCCAATGAAATTGACGCTTACACATTTTGACATACCTCCGTTGTAACGAGTTCCGAGATGTTATTAACAGCGATGGAAACCCCATGAAAACGTTTGGAAGAAATACGATTTATGTTTCGTTACAATTTAGACCAGTTTATAACGATTTCTCTGTCAGTGGCTAGTGTAAACCTATAGCGGGATATATATTGACATTCCACACTGTAAAACAAACGACATTGTGTATAATTTCTGCAACAGAAAACTTGTCTGAAATGAAGTCGTCTCTGACTTAGTAGCTTCGTTCTATGGTGAGAACTGAAATTGAATTAAAGACACGTTGAATCATATTACGCGGCAGTCATCGCTTTTCAGAACCTTCTGAAAGAACAACTGGAGGTCAGGAACACAACGCCTCATTTCGGAGAATTCTGGCAAAATATAATTTTGTGCATCAGCTTGCAAAGACAACGATACTTGCGGTTAAAAATGTTAAAGGAAAAATTATCTACAACATGAAATAAATTCTGCGTTTCCTTAGGACTTTTAATCAGTATTACGTTACCGCACCTGGTGGTGACTTACCCTAAGAATGGTCCTTATCAACCCATGTTTTGAATGGTGTTGTTAATGAATTGTATATAAAAGAAGCTCTGATATGAATTTTTAACGTTCCATTATGTTTTTCAGTAAATTGTCAAAAGATGTTTTTTTTCTTATTATTATGTTCAGATTTCTGTAGCTGTGAATTTTGCTTTAAGAGATATGGCAAAAGTCTGCATGTTCCATTTGTTGTTGTTTGTTGTTGGCAATAACTTTGCTTTAATTAAAGGGAACAACATGTAAATCCCTAGGTACACGACTACGGCTGTGCTCAACACATCCCATCATTTTTTTATTACTTTACATGTATAGTTTTACGTTTAAGGAGAATTACACGACACAGAGTTGCATACACTATCTTATGGAAATAAAATTTCTTCCATTTAACGAAAGCAAGTAGTAAAAATAAATAAAACTTTTATTGACACTAGTTTAATACTTTTAAATCACAAGTTGAAATGCGATACTGTCAATATATAGGCATGAATCAAAACTGTAAATATTCATCTAAGAAAAAGAATACTCATGAAATTTGATTTCGGGCCCTGTGCTATATGACATTATCAGCTCACATTTATCTCATTATTGGAATATAACATTTTTGATTACCCTTAATCCGTTATGTGAAATTGGAAACTTGCCACTGTTGATGATAATAACAACAACTTTATGAAAAACTTGTATGATAAACCACTGGCTATAAATTTGTTGAAGATCAGAACAAAATGGTATTTACAATTAAGTTCTATTCATTAAACTAGATTATTTACAATAATCAACAAATACTGTTGAAAGAATAGTCCAAACGTTGCATAGCTCAGCCATTTGTAAACTAAGAAATTTTCTAAATAAGGATGAGAGGGAATCAGTTAATTTTCAAACTGAAAGTGTCCATATTCTTTAACAAATTATATATTTCACAATCATGGGTGACAGCACATGGATCTCTGGCGCAGATTTATAAATGTAAATTCAGTCATGTATTTGTCTGTGTAGTCTGTTTTGGATGAAGAATAACAACCACCCACACAGTGAATACTTGAAATGGAGACAACTATCAACTGGTTGTCAAATTAATTGTAAGTTCAAAATATTTACAGAATACAAAAGTCACCATTTGATATGGGAGACACTACAAAGCATGGAAATTAATGAGCAAGTGAGTAATGAAAAAAGGCTTGATTTGCATTTTTTTTACTTCAAAATGATTGAAATTTTACAATGTGATTTTCATAAAAAAGAAAAGTCAGCATAGTTGCAATTTTTGTGACCTCAATACTTTTACAAACTTAATGGATAATTAAATTAATACTAACTTATTGAATTGGCCATGTTCTCAGCAAACTTTCCATTTTCTAACGTGGATAGACACATTATAAATCTATGATAAAGTAACATACTTCAAAGCTTTGTAATTCATAAATTCATTGATAAGATTTATTGACTCACATCTGTTTCAGGATTGTGAAACGTAAAAACGAAATGCATTTAAGCCTGAAGCTATTAAAAAGTGAACTGACACTTGTTGTCTCATACCATATTGAACATTGTATAATGTATGAGCTCGCACAGTATAATACTGGTATAATATCAGTAAAATATAAATAAATACATAAACTCTGTTTCTTTGTTAACATAACTAAACCAATTGTCCAAGGAAACAAATGCGTAACTGTAATGTTTTAATACATTGCTTTTATAAAATTATAAATTTTAAATAACACTTTAGAAAATGTACCTTCCATTACAAAGCAAATTGGTTAGTAAAGGAGGCTTTTTCAAGCTGTTAGACACACACACACACACACACACACACACACACACACACACATTTTGCACACAATTAAACATTTACAACCAGTTAAAAACATATATAATGCATCTATGTTTGATTTTTTAAACTTTAAGATAGTAAACGTGTAGTTTGGGTCACTTTAAGACCATATTGTATAACCTCGGTTCTTAATTGATACTTTTCAAAATAAACATGTTGAGAAATATTAGAACGAGTTCTTTTGGAATTTTCAACTATATAAATAAATATGTAAATTGACGCCATTAGTCATAGACTACACGTTTTTCTCGCTTAAAGCACCGAGCTACATGATTTAGGTCGTACCCCTTGTGTTAAGTACCCTGTTCATAAATCTGGGTCTTATTGACACACTCAAATTCATATTCTCAAAGTGACTTTATTCATAAGATATCACAAGTGAAGATATAAGAGGTTACTCTTGAGTAAAGCATGTAAGGTTTAGTTCTACTTTCTGACATCCTAATGTAGAATTTCATATCACTGTCAATTTCCACATTGCAGAAGAAGTGCTTCTGGCTGAGTTCCATTCATGCCTTTCAACGTGTAAATGGATGATACAGTGATGTGTAGGAATGACAAAACCATGTATATGAATGACACAACCGTGTATATGAATTAAGTAACCGTATATATGAATGACACTTCCGTGTATATGAATGTCACAACCGTGTATACGAATGACACAACCGTGTATATGGATGACACAACCATTTATATGAATGACAATTACGTGTATATGAATGATACAGTGATGTAAATGATGACACAGTGGTTTGTAGGAATAACACAGCCATGTATATGAATGACACAACCGTGTATATGGATGACACAACCGTGTATATGAATTACACAATCATGTAAATGAATGATGAATGACACAACTGTCTAGATGAATTAAATGACTGTATATATGAATGATACTTTCGTGTATATGGATGACAAGGCCGTGTATATGAATGACACAGCCGTATATATGGACGACACAACCATTTATATGAAGGACAAGTTATATGGATGATACAGTGATGTATATGGATGACACCACCCTGTATATGAATGACAGAACCATTTATATGAATAACACCAACGTGTCAATTGATGACCTAAACGTCAAGATTATCCACTAATGCAAAATGTCAGTTGACGTATTTATTGTCCAGTTAGTCCATTGTTGATTACGTTTATGATTGCTAACAATAATGTCATGTCCTCAGAAGGCCTACTACCTTAAATGTCTGCATCTTTATGTTCTATTCAGTCCAACAAGGTCAACTCTATAATAAATCTACATAACTAATAATGAAAGAAGTAAAATAAATTTCAAACCTACATAACGTGTCTTACAGTACATCACTAGTCAGTACTTCCAGACAGGTTTGAGAGTCCCAGGCACTGGGCCACTTTTACACACATAATACTGCACATTACTTACGAAAATGTATTGATGCCTTAAACAAGTTTGTCTCAGCTGAAACGCTCAGCACTTCAATATCCTGCATGCTAAGTGCACTCAACACCTCAGTTCTGTCATAGGATAAGACACAACCAAAAAGAAATAAAAGCTTTTTAAAATTTCTTATATTCTTTGTGCATTCACCAAGAAGATAACTTATATTATGCACAGCACATATAAAATGTTTTCCATGCATTCTTCTTTCAGTATTATACACATGCTCTAAGACTTTCATTCAAAACTTTGTTCAGATTTTGTTTGGTTTTTCCATATATACTTTTTGTACTAAGAAATTATAAACAGATTTAAAATTCAGATTTTGAGACAGAGGTAGAACAAAGAAAGTGAAAAAATACAGGTGATATTCTTTTCTGTTCTTGTTTGGTTTCTAAAAGTTGGAATTTTAAGAATTAATATCATAATTTCAGTTGACTTAAAGATTAAGATTAATATTTGTTTATATCCCTCCTAATTTATTTAGCTTTTTGCTGATAAAAAGTTTTTGTGTGGAACAAAAATACTGAATGATATAGCAGATGGATGTTTGATACTTCAAAATACTTTCTTTTGTTTTAGTTCTCCAAAAAATATAAATGATGGAGACAGCTTTCCAGGTACCTGCGTTCGCCGGCCATCGAGTTGAGTTGAAAGATATTTTGATGTATTTGCTTTCATAACATTCATCTACCATGTTTCAGCAAAGTTGATGTTTGTGCACTTGGTTGATTTCTATTTTCATACAGGAGTAGTGAGAAACCGATGCCAATTCTCTAGTTTTTTAGCAGAGAAAAAGAACCGTTAGTTCGTGCTTGTTTGCGCTAGCTAAGAGAGGCAGGCAGGCATTGAGAAGACCATCGTAGCACGGCTGAATAAGTGTAAGTGAGTGAGCGCTGGCAAGACCGAAGTCGAGCACCAGCGCACTGTGCGATACTAGTCCCTTCCAAGCTGAGTCCAGCCGAGGCGAGGAAGTAGATCGAGTGAAAGAGTATGTCTACCCCCATATTATGTAGGATAGACAAATCGTTTTGGGCAGTTTTTCGTCCGACTGTCTGTCACAAATCCTGCGTAGCGTGCATCTCAAAAAGTATTAAAGAATAGTCATGAAACTTTACAAGTTTCTATGTAAATCTTGAGAAGTCCGTAGACACCCGATCATTTCTTTTATTCCTGCCATCGTATTCTTCCTGATTTAACCCCTAGTGCTCTGGTCTCAGTCAGGTCATTGAGTACCTACGCATTTCACTCTACAATGCCATTAGCTTTTCTTGTTTTATAAGTGTTTGTGTTTTTGCATGCAACATTGTCTAGTGGTTTGATGGGTCGGAGTTAATTCACCAAGACCACTTTAACTTGTTTGTACTTATCAAAACCTGTTGGGGCAAGTCTGAGGCTTGTGCACCCTAGAACCTGGTTTAAAACTCCAGTAGCAAACGTTTTGCCACTGACCTTTCCAAGCTGGTAACCCTGCATGGTCTCATTTTCGTTAATTGTTTTTTTGTTTTTTTTGTATGTGTGACTTTTCAATTGATCAATATATATGCTCTTTTCATCTCTACATTTTGACTGTGTGGAAAGAATTGTGTTTTCTGACTGTGGTTTTTCCTGATATGCGTTTATCAGTTTTTTATATTCACAGTAGCTATGTCTGTTTTTTTACCATCAACTTGCCAAATGTGAAAAATGAATTTCTTTAGATTACAAAAGTATCGTTTATCGTTTTTTTAGCATTTATATGAATGTCTTACTGAACACGTCAAACAATTATTGTTTGTCTTTATGTAACATTTTCTTTGAACATTCTCGGGGCTTATTATAGAAATCGTATCATTATTTCTTTTCCTTTTTTGTAAAGAATATATATATTGTTACGGATAACTCTCGAAACATGTTAACTTTTGAGTCTGTTAGAGTTTGATCGTATCGTATTTGATATCGCATTTCTGTAAATAGATCATGTACCTAAAAACTGAAAGGAAAACACAACAGTATTAATGGACATATTTGACTGAAAGAGATTAAAGCTACGTTTTAATCTAGTAAGCCTTTTTCTTTTCTTAATTTGTCAGAATCTTTTATCTCCCCATTTGTCTTTTCTTTATTTTTGACTCATTTATTTTACATCGATTGCGATACAAGTTCTTACAACTTAGATTCATCACGCTCGATGACTGCTTCCTGGGTTCCATACCAGTATTCGTGCAGCGTGGAGGAATGTGAAGATCGTGAGAGAATCTCGCCTTTGACGAAATTCGAACCCACGACCTTTCGGATCAGGCGTCCTGCGCTCTACCCCTGGACCACGGTGCCTCCTACATTTGTCCCCATTTGTCTAGCAAGCACTACTGAATTTGCAGTAATTGTATACGTGTTTTACACTTAATGTGTAATCGTGTAGTTTTTTGCATCATTTTCACATACCTCCAGTTAAAACGACTGACCTCCAGCTTTTAGCTAAAAAACATGGTAGTTGGACCCATCACCCCATCTAAGAAAAATGATGAGCGATGATCCGAATTACCGTACCACAGCATCTTTTCCCTATATCATTCTTAATTAACAATATGCAGAAAGTCAATAACCCGTGACTAACGAGTAAAGATATTTACCTATCATAAATAAATATAAAAAAAATATTTATTCGAATGTCTTTTCGTACCGAAAAATAAGGCCAGTAACTTAAACTTGACGCTTTCTGTTCAAATAGAATTAGAATTTCTATATGTTTTATATGTTTTTATGCTTTGGCAAAGGATGTGTTTAGTTGCTTTAAACCATGTAATTTAAAATACTCATGAAAGATAGAAGATACAGAAGCACATAACAAGCAAAGTTATATACTGATCTCCATGACAGTTCGTTCTAATGGCATACTTGCCTTAACAATACGAACAACTTCATCAATTGAAAAGACATTTCAGGAGAGTTTTTTTTCAAGATTTTTTAATTATCGTTTATTGGCAATCGTTTCTACAAACAAAATAAATGATAAAAGGTAATTATTTTATGTATTTATTTATTACACACAATGTATTTTGTTAATAACTTTAACTTGAAAGAACATCAAAAAACACAAACAGACACGAGATGGTTTTGAAATATCAAGAACTTTCCAGAATTCACCAAATTAATCTAGTGATAATGACTGTATCTTCTTATTATGGTTATTTATAAACTTTTTCACTTGTTTTAGGAATATCAATCATACTTTTACTATGGTTCTTTCCTGCCTTGGGCTATACCTTTACTTAGCAAAGCCCCGTCTTTCTTCAAAAACAATGCCGGCCATACAAAGAAGTGAACATGTCGTCCCCGTGTAGTGTACTCTTTAAACAACTTATTATCAAAAGGTTGCGGTTCCTTTCCATCCTTATGCAGGTCTGGATTATCTCCTTCGTCGGCTTCATTTACGACTCGTTCGCCCAGCTTGTCTACCATACTTTTATTGCTCTGACATGGACAGTAAAGAACGACCGGTGGATCTGTGGTAACCATCAGTAAACAAAGCTCCAAGCACTTACTTATGTATTGTTTCATCTCTAACTTAGGAAGAAACTCTGCAACACTCTCAACATTTTCTTCTTTTAAACTTTCTAACAGCTTCTTTTCATAGTCCTGAAACAGGTGATATTTTACCTAAACCTTAATAACTAGGAATCAGTTTCAGAAATGTAGAAGTATATTTAACTCTTACATAATGGTTTTCATTTGGCTTGGAATAATATAAAATGACTCAGATACGTTTGACTTGTATACAATTTACTTATAAACTAACTTGAATTACAACAAAATCAAATAATATAACATGTATTTACCGGTTGAACCTCTGAAACTTTGTTTCTGATTTTAGATTTCCGACTGTCTTTAAGCCATTTCACTGTCTGCTGTGCCCCAGGTAAGTTCTATAAAACACAAATTTTCGTTATAAAATGTATGATGTTTCTTTTTAAAAAGTCCTGTTACTTTCTTTTTATTAGTGTACTACTTGAAATACAACTATTTGTTGCAAGTAAAAAGTCGTTATAAGAAAGGAATGTATTTCTGTTAAAATGTTCATCCAGATCAAAATCGGGCGCAAACTCAAAATAACTATATTACCATATTCACAATCCAGTCTAAAAAATGCTTCCACACACTAGACGTTCTTTCCTCGCAGTATCCGTAGGCTACCTGCAAAACGTGTGGAAACAATTTTGTTGTGATGTACAAAGTCAGATTATTTTCATCGGTACTGTCTGAAGACATTTGCCCAAGCATGGTGAAAAAAATTCCTATGCATTGTTAACCACGTGTAAGAAGAGTTTGGAACGACAATTTGAGTCTACAAAACCAGAAATAGGCTTTCATCAACCGGTGTGTAAGTTTATATACTGATGTGTTTTCATGGGGCTAATCAACAAAGGTAAAATAATATGAAAATAGTATCTGTAGGCCCGTTTGGGTAGTCAGCAATCTGCACAAGAAATATTTCTGTTACTGAAGTTATTTCTTAAACGTTTGGGGGAACGGTCAAAACTGTTACACAAAGTCGATAGTTTAATGATAACAGTTGCAAACGACATCCTCGACACCAGAAAAGCAACAGTTCTGACTGTACGTAAGTCATCCGTGAAATAATTGTTTTAACTGCCTGATATTACTCGTTATATTTGTTGTATAATCAATACTAATCAATACTAGTCATTTTGCAATCCTTATATAAAGAATACCATAGATTTCTAAGAATAAATCTTATAACGCCTCTTCAGAATTTTTTTATGATTCTTGAAATGACATCTATTTGTATCTTAAACATTCATCAACGGTCGGCGATTTTAGGGTGTACGTGACGTCCCACTTCCATATATCGGCATAAAATTCTCATGTAATCATTTTGTTTAAGAAAAGTCAGAACTGATTTATTGGTTATGACATAGGGCATAGGGTAATGATACAATAATTGATAGACACTTAACGTCAAACAAAAAACAGAAATGCTATGAAGATATTCTGAATTTGCATTCCGCAGTTTAATGAACCAACTTAGTGTAGTGTGCAAATATGTAAAAGAATCAAGACATACCTAATATTGCTAACTTACATAATAAGTAGATCTATGTATCAAATATTACATATGGATAAAGTAAACCGTTAACATCTCAATTTATTTAAAATGATAAGACAACTTGAAACACAAGTTATATCTATGCGAATTATTTCTCTATTCAATACGCTATACACCGGAACAGATGTAACACATTTACCATGACAACGTGCAAAAGAATGTAAATGGCCCGTTCCTCCCCTAAAGAATCCTCAAGAACAGAGAAAGCGTTTGTCCACTCATTATCATAAAGCTCACTGAACATCTCGCCAATTTTCGTAGGTCTCCATGGATCATTCAAATCAACAATGTTTGGGTTGTTGTCTCGTAGTTTTACGGATGCAAGCTCACTCAGTCTATGGAAAAGAAATAGTATATTATCATTCCTTCACTAATCACTGTTTCATACCTAATGAACGAATTCCATTTCATGGAAATAGATATAATGACAAGAGATAAAGAATGAATGTAAAAAGAAAATCTGAAAAAAATAAGAGTTTATAATGAAATCGTACCAGACTGACTCAGAATTAAGTTAGTTTATAAATATTTTTACGAACTAACCCTCATCGCTGAAAATAATACACTAAACGTTTATCTTAACGTTTTTTTCCGGAAAGATAATTAAAGACATTCAAAAAAGTTTCACACAGCAAACAATTTACTTCATTTAAAGGTTTCACGATGATACTGTCAAACCTTGTAAGGGCGTCCTGTTTTTCGTCTTGCAACCTCGATACTTGTGTACGCAAATCGCCATTTTCTGCCACCAAACGACAGTTCTCGTCACGGAGCTTTCTCACATTATCATCTTTCTCGGTCATCGAATTTTGAAGACATTTGATTCTATTGTCATGTAAGCCATATTTCTCAAGGAATTCTGGCAGTCTTCCAAATACTTTCCTGCATTACGTTTTTTATCACAGAATTATTGGCTTTAGTAAGAATGTATCAAGTTTTTCCGGACAGAAGATGGAAGTGCACTTCTTGTTTTCATACCGTTAAGCAAACTATTTTAGAACAGTTTTAATATTAAACCTTTATCTTGACAAATGTTAACCATTGTTAATCATTCGGTTTGTTACTGACCAACTAAGGAAATATAGGGGGTCTGCAAGGGACAAGGCGATAGCCGAGTCCCCCTATACATCCAACACATCCCCTATATTTTGCATGATTAATTCTTCTTGGTGTCTCTCTTATGCATGAAGGACTTAATTTTTAAATAATAAACAATTGGGTTATGAAATTTTATTTCGTTAAAATCGCGTGATTTTCAGAACAAGAACAGCACCAGCTCAAAGAAATGATATATGTATTATCATGAAGCTCGACAACAGAATCTTAATCGAAATAATAAATGAAAACAGAAGTACTGACACTTACCAGTATATGTAAAAACTGAACTGAAACCATTTGCAGCATGCAAAGTCAATGAACATCACTGGATACTTGCAAATCCGAAAAAATATCCAGGAAAGAACAGCCACTGAAAATTAAATACAACAAAATTTTTCATTCGTTTCATCAACCAACAACCTGATAACCTAACTTTAGCTAAACAAGCGATACATCGTCCGTCCAAGTGTCTGTCTTTTGATAATTTCTGACAGTACAACATTTCAACAGAGTGGTTTGTCTTCAATGAAAGTTCATGAAAGTCCTTTCCACCAATTGATAGCGTGTGTTTCAGTGTAAGAATAGGTTACCAGACATGCCTTTAGAAATAAGTTTGCGTTTGAAACACACTTTTGCAGCAAAGTTAGAGAACCATTCTTAAAAGCGAGTTTCATTACTTTGTAATTAAAATATTTCTAACCAAAGACTGCTGAAGTGACAGTCCCATGCGCTTGTTACTTTCCCTAAAGTTTTTCGTACAATAATTTCTTAAAATCTTAAAATGCCTAATGGAGAACATTTAAGAGTGCAATTTGATTCGGATTTTTATACATGTTTTTGCAAGGTACATATCATTTTTACTCCTTTTCTTTTTTAACAAATGTATCTTGCATCCTATTTAACGTTCTGTCGCACGTCCCAATACGAAACCGCCAAACTTTAGAATGCATTTCCAGGTACGAATAAACGACAAAAAACGACATAAAGTTGACCCATCAGGTATACTATCATCACACCGAAGTTTATGTTCTTCTTTTCCAGAGAATGTGCATAAAATATACAAAAATTTTATACATTTGATAAGTTAGTTATACACAAATATTGATTCAGCAAAAAGTAAGCGGAGCTGCACACAACTTTCAAAACCGTGTGAAAATCGTTTTGATCCCCACTCCCTCGCAGTTGGGAGAAAATGGACTTGCAAAAGATTCTTGATTAGCGGCAATCTAATCTGCTCTTTGACACAGCCCCAAGATATTATACTTGAGCAGATTTTGTTTTCCCTGATGCAAAACAAACGAGGATGGATGCACACACAAAATAGTACAAATAATCTTTTCAAAGTTTTGCCTTCCTGTAAGAATCGTGTAGAGGTTTAACAAACACTAAGGTTTTGAAACTAACAAATCTTTGAGCGATTTATTTGAAATGTAGATACATAATTATAGATTACTATAGTGATTTATGAAAACAGAAGAACTTGAAGTGTTATGATTATACCTCTTCAATAATCAATAAATTTTACGGGAGGATTAATTTTTTTTAACCCTTAAACCCGTTTTTCATTCAATACACATGTATTCAATCTTAAAACAGCAGAAATTCTTTTTATGGCTTCATACCTATTTTAAAACATAAGCTAATGCAAGACAAGATCTGAGCTACTAAAACAAAACAAAAAGGCAATTATCACACTGGCGTGTCATTACCCGTCAAGAGAAGTACCCACAAACTAACTCGAAATTTTTTTCAAAACAAGTTACAACAGTTTTAGTATTTGAAAAGACATAAAGATGAATTATACAAAATCATAATGACAAGATATATCAGTATCATGTATTTTACACTCTGTAAAGGCATATACGGGCTGTCCGGTGTTCACTTACTTGTTCTGTCTCTGCCAATTACATCATCGCCAGTAACATTACCTAATTCACAACTAGAATAATCCATTTTGTTATATTTATATGAACTTTTTTTTCCTTTTCTTTTCGTCATCGTCCAATTGAAAACGAAAGAGGAAGTAAATTAAGCATGGCGTTCTTATAACCAGGAACTTCGTTTACTGGAAAAATACAGTATTCGGATATCTCGTTTCCCTTCATTCAACCTTGTATTTACAAAGTGTTTTTACCTTCCTAAATGGACGCTCCTATTCTCATTAAATCTGTGTACCCTTTCTTATTATTCCGAAAAAAATAAAACTTGTCATTATTCAGAAAAGTAAAGATATCAATAATTTTATTTGAAATGGTTAAAGAACCTTATTTATTAGAGAAATAAATGCTTACAAACGTACAAAATTAAAACTAATATAATTATGATAAATAGAAAGATAGTATAATTTTTACTTTATTCAAATATGTCCAGTAATGCTCATTTTTATGGATATAGTAGAAATATATTAAGTATGTATGACTTGTATCCGCTAGGAATTAAATCCAAGTGTCCGAACAATATTTGAATGTTAACTACAAAACGTTTCAACACATTTCCATGAAACTCTAAACTGAAGCAGATCTAAAGATCGTTCTGAATATTAAATATGATTGATAAGAAAGTCTACTAAAGAAAAAAGAGATTTCGGATCAAAACTCAAGCCTTTCATAGCTAAGGATTTTTTTTGCTCATTTTCAATTAAATTTGGAGCCATTTCCATCATTTGAAAGTCCCAAGTCCATTTGTACTCGAGTTAAGAATGACTTATCACGGTACACAAGCTCTAGTTTAACCAGGTGACATTTTGTAAAACTCAGAAAATTTTATACTCTATGATCAAGATATTGGTTATGCAGAAATTGTGAAATCACAGAAAAAAACTAAATAATTCATTTTTGATAAATCTTCTTTTTTATTATTGCACGAGTCAGACACAACGAGGATCGACGATTACTGTATAGCCTGTCCCTGGTGACTGGACTGTATCTAAAACGATAGCTCGTTAAATTGTTGAACAATGTGAAATTTTGATAAGACAGCGGGAAGCATTATCTATTTGAATGTAATATCATACCCGTGTTGTATAAGAAATAATAAACGTTTTATGTAGCCATTTTCAAAGTTTGTTAAAATTAATCATATTAAAGCCCAATATACTAAAAACAACAATAGATCTAATGTATCAGAGACAGTCCAGTTTACTATGTCGTCAGTGGTGCCATTCAAAATCTTCCAGTAGGCTGACATTTTCTTATTTTTTTATCTTCTGTCACTGACTGTTTTCCTTTAAAACTATAGCTGTACATTTTGTTTTTCATCCTTATAAATTAAACTGTGTTCGAGGAAACATTTGTCATTGGCCTTATTTTATTTAGCATCATCACTGTAGCACGATGTTTTTATCATAGAAATGGACTCAGTCTTTCCAGGGTTTGTTTGTAAAATAATAAATTGGATGCATTTTTCTCTCTTCAGGTCCGGAGCGATCTTTACAGACAATAAAATAAACAAATCAAAACGTGTGAAAAACAGGTTTGTTACTGTGTTTCACAGACAGCGTCAAATAATACAAATGACGTCACAACTTCAGTGACGTTGCGCTCAGTTTACAACAGCCATCCCTTTATGCCTGTACATTGTTAGTTAGAATGATTTTGACGGGTAAAACGGCCCAGTAAAAATGTGTGTTTATATATCCAGAGACGTTTAACCTACACCCGTTTATACCCGGCAATTTAAACTTTTAATTTCTTTATAACAAATTTATGATTCTGAACTGCTGAATAAATAAAGGTTTATTCATAAACAGGCTGCAAATACATCAAACCGAAGTGGAGCTGTTTATATGAATGACACAACCGTTTACGTTCATGAATGACACAACCGTGTAAATGAATGACACAACCGTTTACATGAATGACACTACCGTGTCAATGAATGACACAACCGTTTATATGTATGACACTACCGTGTAAATGAATAAAACAATCCCTTTATATAAATGACACCACCGTTAATTTGAATGGCACTGCCTTGTAAATGAATGACACAAACGTTTATATGAATGGCACTACCGTTTAAATGAATGACACAACCGTTTATATAAATGGCAATAGCATTTATATGAATGAAACAACCGTTTTTATGAATGACACAACTGCGTAAATGAATGACAAAACCCTTTATATAAATGGCAAAACCGTTTAAATGAATTACACAACCGTGTAAATGAATGACAAAACCGTTTATATGAATGGCACTACCGTTAATATGAGTGACATAATCGTGTACATTAATGACACCACCATTAAATTGATGACACAGCCGTTTATATGAATGACACAGCCATGTATATGAATGTGAAAAAAAAGCGTCACGATTGTCCCGTCAGTATTGATATTGCAACGTGTTGTATTAGTATTGATTAACATCTTTATTGTTAAGTTAGTGCAGTGTTGATTAAGTATTTGATTGCAGACATCATATTTATGTCCACCTTCTTTTAAACGTAACTGCAAAACAAACTTGTATCATGTGATGCAAAGAGACATTCATTTGAAGCAAATAAAGTATATATCTATTTACAGGGATATGACTACTAAAAAAAATCTAAGCGTCACATGTCATTTAAAAAGTAAAGTTTAAATACAGTATTTCCTACCAAAATTATTACACAATAGCATCTGCTAGATAACATTGTTCATATTTGATGCATACAATACCATAGAAATGTTATGAAAAAAAGACTTTAGAAATATTTTGAAGTCGTTTATGTGTAACGTGAGACTGTTTGCTCTTTGAAAAAGGATCTATACAACTATTATTCAAACCGATTTATCGATTGCCATTCTTTCTTGCAGATAAGGGTATTTTTTCAATGTTATATGAATACATTGTTTTGAACTCCTTAATAATTTGCTACCGTTAATGTTAAACTTAGTAAGGATAATAAAACAAAACAGGATCTTAAGATGTAAACAGTCAGTGTGTTTTGACTAGGTTTTATAAACCAGGAAGTAGGCAGTTGTGTTCCCTACCTGGGACTCTCTGGTAAGTAGGTTATGTGTCGTTTATAAAAGTTAATATTTAAAATCAATACTTAATTTTGCACGAAAAATAGTAACTCGGTTAAAAACAGAGCAACTTTCTTTTTACCATGTGTTTGAAGTTAGCTGAGTTGGGAATTCATTACCCAGCTGGAATCGAATTCCCAGTCAGATCGGAGTTGGATATTTGACCTGAAAAAAAGATCAGGAGTAGGGTTTACAACATAACAAATACAAAGCTCGTGTCGAATTCCTAAACAGCTGGGAGTTTGGAATTCGACAAGAAACAGCCGAATACCAAGCTGAGATCCATTTCCTAGCCAGCTTGGAGTTGGGTATTTGACCGGAAAGAGGCGAATACACAGCAGAGATCGACTTCCTAGCCAGCTGGAGTTGGGATCTCAACAAAATGAATACTGGGCTCGGTTCGAATTTCCAGCCATCTGGAAGTTTAAAATTCTAATGATACTTTTTTCTTGTGAAAACATGAAAAAATCCTATTACATTGGACATATATTTGCAACAAGAATTTCCTTCTTGTTAACATACTTAACTGTATAGCTCTCGACACTGATTGTTGTGTGTAGAACGTAAAACATGGTGAAAATTCAGCAAGAAAATATAATCACCAGACTTTACAATAAGAATGTCAATATTCCAAGATGGCTGGGAGGTCGAATCGAGTTTAACATTCGTTTGGTTGGACAACAAACTCCTAGCTTGATTGATATTCAAACTGAGCCGAATATTCGGCTCTTACATTGTCAAATACCAAACTCAAAACTGGCAGGGGATTCAAACCGAGAAGGTTATTCCTTTGGTTGAGAACCCAAATCCTAGATGCTAAAAATTCGATCTCAGCTAGGTATTCGACTCTTTTGACTCGATTCGAATATCCAATTTCCATTTTTCTATGAATTAGAACCGAGCTTGGTTTTCGTTTGGTTGGAAAATTCAACGGGGTAGGAATTTAGTTTCAGCTTGGTAGTCGGCTCTGTTAGATCGAATACCCGTCTCGCAGCTGGCTAAGATTTCGAACCAAGTTGGTTGTTCATATGTTTGAATACCCAACTCCTAGATTGCTTTGAATTCGATCTCAGCTTGGTTTTCTGTCAGGTCAAATACCTCATCACCAGATACCTAATAATGTTTGAGAATTCGAATCCAACTGAGTATTTGATTAGTTGAATACAAAACTGCCAGCTGTCTTGGAATTTGATTTCACATAGGTATTAAGCTCTTTCGGGTCGAATGGCTGGAATGGGTCTTCGTTTGGTTGTATTCCCAACTCCTAGCTGGCTATGAACAAGATCTTAGAAGAGTTTTCGTTCTTTCAGAGTACGCAACTCACTGCTGGCTAGGAATTTAGACCGGACTAGGTATTTGCTTGGTTAAATACCTAACTCCTAACTGTCTAGGGCTTAGACCCTAGTCGGTTATTCGGTTCTTTCTTTGGTTGAATACCCAACTCCCAGCTGGCTACGAATTCGATCTCAGCTGGGTAATCGGCTCTTTCGGGTCGAATACCCAACTTCCTCCTGTATTGCAATTCGAACTGAAATATGTTCGTGGAATTGGCGAACTGGCGTCCTCAAAGTGGTCTAAAATAAACACTTCGTATTATATTGAAAATTATATTACTGATTTTTAATTAAAACAAACAACATTAACGAAATGGGTCTGGGGTGAGGGGTTTGAGCAAATTTAAAGAAGTCGATATTTTTATGAAAACAAGTAGTGGCTATCTGAAGACTGCCAGAGGCTTAGCGGCCTTATATTTACATTGTTTATCTTAATGAAACTAATATTTCTGAAATAATTCTCCAACAAACAGCATAAATAAAATGGCTTTAGGACTTTTTCAAATTTTAAAACAGGGGATTTTTAAGGAAAATAGGTATTTGCTATCAGTGGGACCTAAGGTATAAATTGTTTATCTCAGTAAAGCCAATATTTCTGAAACCAGTTCCAATGAACAAGATTAGCAAAAGGGTTAAGGACGATTTCTTGGCAAAATTTATTTGCAACTAGAAGTATTTGTTATCTTAACTATAGGCTGCTTGCGACCCAGCGGACTATTGACCTTAAATATATATTTTGTGTCAAATACATATAGTATTTCTGAATCCAGTTCAAACTAACGACATAAAAAGGGTTTTGGGTTGCATTTTTGTATAAAAAAGAGCATTTTCGTGAAAAAAAATATGTATTATCCGATGGCTGCCTGTAGTTCAGTGACCTAACGACCTAAATATACATGTGTATACTTGCTCACTTTTTTCAAAATGCATTACTGTCTGTCTGTCTGTCTGGGCTACCAACCACACAAACATGAACTGTCTGTATGTCTGTCTGGGCTACCAACCACACAAACATGAACTGAGTTTGAATGTATAACCAACTCACCAACTCCCAGCTTCCTAGGAATTCAAACCGTGCTGGTATTATTTTGGTTCAACACTCAACTTAGCTGATAAGGCATTGTTTCTCAGCTGTTTGGCTGTTTGCTGGGTAATGTATATGTAATAATTTCCAACTCATCGCTAACTTCACACCGATCGTTTTATTTTATTTCATAATGTAATTCTGATTAATAGGTTAACATTCATGGCCGAACATATAGTATTCCGATAGCCAGGATAATACATGAGTTTACCTTTCTATAAATTTATCGCTGGGTTTCAGTATATTAATTCGTTACTTAGTTGTTCCACCAACATTTAAAGCCGATTTTTGCATTATTGAGAGAAAAAAGTCAGCAGCACATAATTCTTGAAGCAACATGAGTGTCAACCTGCCTATGTCATTTCCACAGAACAAAAGAAGTTTTTCTGTAGCATTGTTTCACAAAAAAATTAAAAGGCAACAACTTTGGCATTAATTCACAAATATACAGAAAACAACTTTGGCATTATTTCGCAAATATACAGAAACAACAAAATTGGCATTATTTCGCAATTATACATAAGCAATAACATTGGCATTATTTCGCAAATTTACAGAAAAATTCCATTGACATTTTATCACGGATATACAGAACAAACACTACTTGCATTTCTTCGCAGATGCATATAAACAGCATCATTGGTATTATTTCGAAAATAAACAGAACTCACGTCATTCCCTTTATATGTATTTCGAAAATACACAGAACCAACACTATTGGTCTTATTTTGCGAATATGCAAAAGCAACACTATTGATATTTTTCCGATATGCAGACACAACACCATTTACACTTTTAAAACAAAAATATTTCTCAAATATGAGGATCAAACGTCAAACGTTTTATTGCATTATTTCGCATTTTCGGACCCGACACCATTGGCTTTTTATTTAAGAAATAGAACCAACGTCATTTGCATTTTTTTAAATAACCAGCACCATTTCTGTTACTTCACATTATTTCGTAAATGTACAGTACCAACACAATCGGCATCAGAACAAATCTCACTGGGATGTTTTAAAAAAAGTTCTTATCCACTGTTTGTAAATTTTACCGTTTCAAGTATCTGAAATATTTTAACACTGTCTTTTTCCTTTTGAATTATCACTATTATAACTGTTTGAATCAAATACTGCTCACAAAAATAAAAGGATCGCATAAACTCTACTGGGTTAAGTGCATAAGGATTATTACGCATCTTTTACTAGTACACAGTTATTTGCCCAGCATGTAAACATGGATACTTTGAAGCATCTTTGTTACACTGTTTGGCTCTTTTGGCGACATACCCCATTAATAAGTCTATTTTATTCTCATAAATTCCGTTAATTTACACACAATTTTCAAGAAAGTGTTAACCGTCATTTAGAAATTATTGATGTTGTAAGGGCCGTGAAAATGCTGAAAAGGACTTTTTACAACGTCAGATGATTGAAGCGTTCGTTGTATCACAGAACCTTGTCTCGCTCCTATTACAAAAGCTGTACGGGGTCGTTATATGCGGTCATATGCACTACGAAGCCGTCAAAGTACATCAAAACAGCTCCAGAAAGAGTTTCAGATTGCTACAGAATGCCAATTGCCACACAGACAGTAAGAATCAGGATTTTTGAAGATGGCATGAATGCTAGACGACCTGCTATCGGCACTTTTTTGACCCCATGGAATCGCAGAGGAGATTTTGCGACTGGAGTTCCGTACTAATTACAGATTCCATCTTACGGGTTGTGTGCATCGTGTGCTTGTGTGGCGGAGGCAAGGAGGATACTGTGCTGAGTGTAACATACTGGAAAATGAGCGTTCTGGTGAGAGTTCGAATATAGTGTGGGTTGGAATTTGCTTTCAGGGCCCCGCGGAGATCTGTGTTAGAAAGCGGAATAGTGACTGCTGAGCGTTATAGAGATGAGATTCTTCATCCTATTGTGAGACCTTTCCCTGGTGCCCCAAATGACAAGGTTATGCTATTGCACGATAATGCCCGATCACACCAGCAGAGTGACCATGGACGTATTTGCCGCTAAGAGTATTGACGTATGGACTTGCCAGCAGGATCCCCGAAATATCCTAATTGAACAAGTATCGGACTATCTGCATGAGACGTATTTCCAAGCGAGAACGATGCCCTTCGACCCTACAGGACCGACCTCACACAGGCGATTATCCTTGAGTGGCAGACCCTTCCAGATCTGTTCATCCGAAACTCCATAGCTAGCATGCCCAGGCGGTGCCGTGAGCAAGCAAACCAATGTGGCAGGTGTACGGATTAATAAGGTGAAAAGGTATAGACCTGAAAACATTTTTATCAGAAATGGAGACTTCTGAATCGTTTTAAACAGAAAATAGTTGGCAATTTGTTGTATAAGCTCGATAAATTTTACATTGGCAGATCATTTTAAAAACGTTTATCCACGTTTGCTTTATATTATGCGTGTAAAATCATTATAACATGGGTTTCCTATCTAATATGATCATTAAAAACACAAATGTGATCCTTATTTTTTTTTTGTGAGCAGTCTCATTTATTCTACGAAATGTGCCTGATTTCAAATGACCTTTGTCAATCCAGTGGTGGTAACTCAGGCAATACTGTCTTTATAAACTGCAATTAAATAATACGGGAAATAAAACAATGATAGTTCAAATGTAATTGTAACAGAAAACGAGATTTATTTCTATTAACGTTACATTAAAGCGTGAACGCCAAAGTGATGGAAGTGATGGAAGTATACAGGCACGTTGTTTACGATCCAGTTATGGAGGAGGAGGATTTTGAACGGGGGAATCAGGATTTCTGGGACGGTCTCAAACGGAAGATATGTGAAGAACTTAACTATGAAGAGATTCAAAGAGTAGGTAAAATAAATTGACACATTGCAACAAAATATTTACAGTTTCTACTCTGACTTTCTTTCAGTATAAGAATTAAATAGATTATATATGAGCGTACATGCACGCATAAACATGTACGTATTACAGACAAGTTTATAAAATAGTGATAAGAGATATATAATGGAAAAAATAATTAACAAACGAGAACCCTTACAAAAAATAGTTCTGTAAATTTAAAAATATTAGTTTAGTTCTGTAAATTTTCATAGTAAAACATTAAACGTGTAAACTATGAAGTTTAAACATGTGGTATATTTAATTTCTGGCTGTGACATTTGTAGAAATATGGCATGTTCAACGTATATAGTTCGAAAACAAAAATTTATACTATACAACTATACTGATTGTATTTTTGTTAATACAGTTATGTTTCCTCCTACAAGACAAAAGTCGTGGCTTTGTTCCTGACAAAGGAATGGGGCATCTTTTTCAAACACTGGAAAACGAAATGCCAATAGATGATGTTCTGTCACTTTTTCAACATGTGTTTTCTATTATGGATACATATCCCGAGTACGAAAACCGAAGCTTTGGGCAATTGATACAGAATTATATGAATACTCGGAAACATTTCAGCTGCTCTAACATAGTCGGGCGAGGGAAAGAAATAGACGTTATACTTGAACGGTTGGATAATTCCAGAGGTAATCATTCTTTTTTGTGAGCTATTTGTACTAAATTGGATAGATAAACGGAAAATGATAATAAAACAAGAAATTTTCACCTACTGTCAGTTTAAACTTAAAATATATAATGATAATAAAGCATCATTATACTTTCAGCTTGCCTAAGTGCAAACTTATCATTGTAAGCTTTGTCGACGTTCTTTGTCTTGGGTACTGCGCCGTCCGTCAACTATTTACATAAAATTACAATTGCTTCTATACTCCCGGATTGAATTTGATAAAACTTGCCTTGAATGAATTTTTTTTGAAATTTTTTCTAAAGATGGTATTCCAGTGTTTGCTGTTGTGGCCTTCAGTATGAAAAACTAACAACACCTCGATACAAATCAGCATCAGTTTGATGCATTTTTGTATAGAAAGGTACCTTCGGTTTGTATTTCTATTGCCATTTATAGGATACTAAAGTAATGCCCAATTTACTTTTGACCTGCGATGTGTCTTCGGAGCCTGTAAACTTCCTGTGTCTCTCTTTACGTGCGGAGGCACGCCGACGCCAGGAGATTTTCGTATACAGATTAATGGGCTCCACAACCTCTACGATTTTGTATCATAAAAATATGCATTTTAAAAAATCGTTTGCCTGTATCTCGTAGACATATCGTACCTGGCAGTGCACAGTCTTTGCACAGGGGTCGTTTGGAGGTCGCGCTATGATCGAGCATCAAACGCACAATGTGCAGTGAATATGTTGCCAAAAAATCGTACGGAGATTGTGGAGTCGGTTGGACATGGTACGCCCTCGCACAGTTATGTAAGTTTTACTAGGTGTCCGTGCAGTATCCGCGAAATCGTACGGATAGAAGCGTAGTCATCTCGCGGCAAAACCCACAGCTGCCGCATCATGGACGTGTGCGATCTTGAGATAGGTAAACTATTTTCAGAAGGGTATAAATATTTGCCATTTCCCTCAGTTTTTTATAATTTGTTATCTATTGACTTAGAAAATACTATCATCTCTGTGCAGGGGCTTCGTACGATTTCCGTAAGAAGCTTATGAAGACTGTGCGGTAACTACACTGAAATTGCATTACCCGTACAATCTGCGCGCAGCCTCTCTACCGATTTGCCCCGATCAATCCCAAAAGAGTACGCAAACTGCACGATGCTCCTATACAATGTAAAGATATACGCTGTAGCCTGTAGCCACCTACGATGCAAAAATAAACTGTACGTTAAGTTGTAGACGAAGTTAACGCACGGAACCCATAGCAAATGAGGCATAATGGTTAAGTAAAATAAGATTAATTTTGTTAACCTGGTGTCTCATCTATCAGTATTCAACATTTGGCGAAGGGCCTTGACCATGGCCTATTCACCTACTAACTTATTTGTTGTGACATAGTGATGACATAAGGACTACTTATATATATATTCAAAAATAGTTCAGAAATGAGTTCAAAAATCTCTTTAAACAACTTATTTTACCTTATGTTCTTTGAATACATTGATACAGTTTGGACTACAAGTCTTACCCACATTGTTGTACCTAAAGTATGTTATGTTTCCACTTTGTTATAATAGGTAGAAAGCAGAAACAAAGAAAAAAAAGAAAGAAAGAAAAATAAAATATTGAATTCATTTGCCAGGTATTTGGATACACGGAGCAGGCGGTATAGGAAAAACATCGCTGGCCAATGAAGTCTGTCTCAGACTTCATTATCAAGGAAAGAACATCAAGAATGTTAACTTAAAGTGAGTTTTTATCTGAAGACATACAGAACTCTATTATTTCGTTTTTGTATAAAGTGAAGAAATTATACAAAATTTTGCAAAATAAATTTGCTGTTAACTTGGCAACCTAACAAGTAAGATATGTCATGTATGCTCATTTTACTCTACATAATCATTAAATCACAATTTCCCTCCAAATGGTTACTTAAATGGTGTATGCAAAACTCTTACGATGAGCTGTATTTTCGTGTGCACGCACCGAATACAGCTCACGTAAGCTGTATACATTTTCAAATTGGTCTGTCGTCTCAACATTTTATCTCAGAATCATCATTATCATCATCATCTTCATGGTCGTTGTAATAAATATTAGTAATAGTAGTAGTAGAAGCACCAAAAATGGTAGAAGCAGTAATAAGAGTAGTAACTGTAGCATGAGTAGTGATGGTAGTTGTGGAAGTAGAAGCAGTAATAGTAAATAAAAGTAATTGGAACAGTAGTAGTGGTAGAAGTAGTATTAGTAGTAGTAGTAGTAATAGTAGCACTATCAGTAGCAGTAGTGGAAGTAGCAGTAGTAATAGTAGTAACTGTAGCATGAGTAGTGATGGTAATTGTGGAAGTAGAAGCAGTAATAATAAATGAAAGTAACTGGAACAGTAGTAGTTGTAGTAGTAGCAACAACAGCAGCAGTATTAGTAGTAACAATTTCTTTCTTAAGCTTTGTTTCCTGTAGCACAGTAATGGAAACCAAACATTGTAGTCTGAACCTTCAACTTAGTTAACGGATAAATAAGGACTTTCAGGTTCTGTACTCATAAAAAGTTGTTTCAGTCATGATTATATTTGTGATTACGCATGTACATGATTTAGAAAATGAAATAGAGGATATTTGTTTGTTTTTGTTGAAGATGAGAATTTATTTCATCGAGTGAACACCATATGTGATATTTTCACGAGTGGCGCAGCCACGAGAGAAATTATAAACATATGGTGTTCACGAGATGAAATAAATTCCCATCTCCCACTAAAAACAAACAATTTTTTTTTTATTTTATGCCAACACGTCAAAAATTGGTATTTTATGACATTTTTACTCAGGGCCTTCAATAAATTCCCCATGGTGAGCCCCAAATCAGTTAATGCGTACTTTGGTCAAACCGTTACTCCGCACAAAAAAAGTGCAGACAATCTCCAATACATATGATAACTTTACTTCTGCTGAAATAAACTGAATACACTTTCATCAAATAACATTTATTTTTCTCTACACAGTTTATCAATATTTATTGAATTTTAGCCATACATACTTTAATTATAAAACGGATTAATACCGAGTAATATTCAATCAATTGAATTGAAAGACGGCCATATTGGATATTGTCCATGTGAGTTATGTAAACAAATCAGACATTTTAAATAATTTATGGCGAATTTCATTGTTCACAACAAGTTAGGCTCAGGAATTCAATATTATAACTGGATTTAACAAGGTAAATAAATTTCACTCGCTGTCACTGTCTGAAATACAGCAGATTCTCTTGTATTTACGTGGTGGGGAAAAGTAGTTCCGGCACAAACTGTGGATTATCAAAATGGTAATTTCACTGATTCAAAACAGTGGATTATCACTTTTATCTCACTGATATTTCTCTATATTTCATTGGTAGGCATAAAATAAAATGCAATATATATTTTGATTGTTGAGACTCTTAGTTTTACTTTATGAGTGTATTGTTGCATACTGGTTTGACTGCAAAAACATAACATTATCAGTGAGTGATTTGTGATTTACAGACACGTGAGAACATCAGAGGACTTCGTAAGGTGCATACTATCGAGTTTTGAGTCATATCCCGACCATTCTGAATTAAAAAGTTTGAAACAAGAGCTTCTGTACGACTTAAAACACATTTCACACGGTAAGTCACGTTTAAAGTTTACATGCACTATTCATAGTGTAGTTTACTCCAAAATATGTTGTAATTAGCCTTGTGCCTTTCAAAGTCTATAGGAAACGTTAATTTTATTAAGTTTAAAACCTACTTTTGCAAACACTGACTTTTAAGCTAACAGAAAACTAACATTCAGGCTTTTAATTCATCTAGATACTTACATACTGCTTGATAACATTGAGGAAGTGTATCGGTCCAGCAAAGAAGAAGTACTCGTCATTCTGCACAATGTCTTGGACGCTTTGGAACGAACGCCGGTAAAAATTAATTCAAATTTCTTACCTATTTTATCAATTATGTCAAAAGTGATGACAGCTTTTATTATTATTGAATTTCTTAAGATAAGTTATCCTTCATTCATTAGAGACTGAAATTCTATCAAATCACTGAAAATATTTTAACCGTATATTTTGGACGAAATTGTGCTGTTATAGCTAATTGTGATTTTGTCTGTTTTCACGTAATTAAAAACTTACAGGTTAAATGGATTGTGACGTCCAGGTTACCTCTTGAAACAGAATTGGATATAACTGCACTAGAATTACAGCCTTTACAGAGGGATCATGCAGAAAAACTTTTGAAGCAGTCATGCAGACAAGTGCGTACAGTTGATTTTATTGATACAGTTAAAGATATTTGTACAAGTATTTACTTTAAGTCGAACCTAAGGAATCTGTAGAATTATGTTTAATATTCTTATACGTTTATAAATAAATGGAATCACTGAAACGTTAATGCCTAATGAGTATGTATTTCAGGATACGTTATCAGAAAAACGACACCAAATGCTTCTTGATATAGCTGGCGGTATTCCATTAGCACTACGAGTATTGGCATCGGCATTCACATTCTATGAAAGCCTTAAAAACATCACAGACGACCAAATATGGGCATGTCTGAACCAAGAATTACAAAGCAGTACACATGTACAAAATTGTATTCAGTTTTCATATAGATTACTTACAGAAAAGGAACAGAATCAACTTCGAATGCTTGCAGTAGTAGACACGTCACATTTTGACGTGGAAATTGTAAAAACTGTAATAGGACTTGAGGAGTGTGAAGCTCTTCTCTTGATGAAGAATCTTACAAAACTACACCTTGTTCAGGATATATCTCGTAAGCAGTTTGAACGTATTAGCAAAATGCCAAACGGCCTATTGTACTGCATACATCCGTCCATAATAAACTTCCTCAGCAATCAAGAATTCACAGAATCCATTGCACAGGCTCAAAACAAATTGTGTCAGTATATGATACAGAAGTTAGGACCATACATTGCCAACTGTGATGAAAATTATATGACAGCTCTCAAACAAGTTTCCAAGAGTCGATCTTTGCTAAAGGTCATGTTTAACATCCTTCAAGTGCGACAACTCGACATAGAAGATTTTTTTGAGCAAGATACAAATAGATATTTGAGAAGAATTCAAGAAATGCTTCAGATGACACCATCAGAGAAAGAAAAACTCTACACAAATGTCATTGAAAATATGAGGGCAAAAAGCATTCCGTGCGTCTTTTGGGAACTAGAACAAGTTCGAATGTTTGTTGACTGTCGCAGATTTTCCGATGCAGAAACAACTTTATGTTCACTTGAAGAAAGACTTCAAAACAATCTCGCTGACGACGAATTCGATACATATATAAAAGGAAGATTCTGGTATGAAAAAGGACGATATCTCCGTTGCAAAAAAGACAAACAGTTGAACGAAGCTATTGACTGTTTTAAGCGGTCTCTGGCACTTTTAGAAAACACTGAATACATTGTTGATGCTTCTATGGCCCTAAATGCAATCGGCAACGCATATTTTAACCAAGATGACTACGATAACGCTTTGAAGTATCACAAAGAAGCAGCTAAAATACTTAAGGAGTTTGTTTCAAACACAGTCCATCCTGACTTAGCTATTTACGAATTCAATGTCGGTACCATATACCACGCAAAAGCGTGTCAAGATTTTGAAGTCAATCAAGGTCTTACAGAAACAGCCTGCCATAATTTTGAACAAGCTCTTAAAACATTCAACAATTCCATAACTAAAGATGAACAAATGAAGTTGTGTAGATCGCTCCAGTTCGCAATCAAGCTTGCACAGCGAGCACAGGTGTTGCATTTTTTGGACAAGGATAAAGACGCGATAAACGACATGAAGAGGTCAGTAGAGGTAAAAGTAGACATGTTCAACGAACATGATCGGAACGTCACATTGGCTTACTTCAAATGCGGTAAAACTTTCTTGAGCTGGCGTCAAAGCCGAAAATACGGATCAGGTAACATTTCTGCCATTTTACCTTTACATGTGAACATTTTGCTTTACAAAAATTTCTTATTAATCTTTTGTCACGTTTGTGCATAAGAGTATCAAGTGACATATGAAAAGATGATTCTATTAAATTTTCATACACAGCACGATAAGAACACGAGAAAATACAAGTTTACTTATCGTTTATTCACTTATTGTTCTTCAAAGCCTTTTTTAAAATGCATGTCTTATCGTTACAGCTATTGCGAAAGAATTGCTCAAGGAAGCTGTATTGTGCTTCAGAAAAGCTGAAAATGAAATGAGAGAAAGCGGAGAAGCTTGTCTGGTAGGAGAAGACAAATCTTGTTTTATACGTTTATACAGACAAATTGCACGCGAAATGGAGAAAAGGGAAGCAAAACTCATAAATGATTTTTGTGAGGTAAGATTTGTGAGAAACACGACTTTAGTTTTCATTAAAAAAGAGCAAAAATGTTTCCAATCATTTTTACGATATACATGTATTTTAGTTCTGAATGATTTTTAGTTTAAATGCATAAATGTTTTGTAGAAAAAAAGCAAGATAGGTATTTTGTTTCCAGAAAGTTTAAACAAACCTTTTAATATATTCTGTGGTGTTCAGCTAAATTACAAATTAATACCAGAATCAGTATGAATACTCTTTAGCTTACATTTGCAAAAAATGTTAATTCTGAGTATTTTTGAATCGTTTAATTTCAGATATGTTTTAAACTGACAACTTTGAAACTTTGTCAAGTTTTTTTTTAAAAACTGCACGAAGCCATATTTCTAAGTGTCCGCAGTCGAGTTATGAAATGACCAACTGACATATAATAGTGACTGCACTTGTGTTACGCTTATTGAGCCTTTAAAAGAAAATGCTTATATATATTAAGAAATTATAGTTGTCTTTGTGAAGAAGGCAACAAAAACTCAGTGTCTTGATTATATTTTTGTCAAAGAAACGCATTATCATGAATAGTTTTTCATATTTATATTAGTAAATATGTTACCACTTTAGTCACGGATAAGTTTTTCTCTGTTTTTTCTTCTTTTTTTGTAATTTCTAAAAGCTTCGTGGCGCCGTACGTTAGCTCATGGTACATTGTTTGACTGAATCAAAGTGCACAGGTCCGAATCCCTCTACCTGCATGTTTATTTCTTTTTATTTCAAGTCGTATAGAAGCTTAAGATTATTTTTCTGAAGTAGTATTTTGCCTTACTTGTATTTTTAAAGTATAGTCTTTTATAGCGCTTCGAAAGTAGAGTGACCTATGTTTCTTCGTCATCGTCTTCGTCACTATCCTCTGACGAAGAAACTACTCCAAAAAGCGAAAGTCACATGTCCTCGGATTTAGACGAAGGCGTCAGCATTGAAGATGATGCAAACTACAATGAAACAATCGCCGTTTGTGGAATTCCAAGCGCACAATCTCAGAAACAGGATGCTTTACAGTTTCAAGAAGAAATTTTTGAAAAGATTAATTCGCAGTTAACACAACGGAAAAGCAAGAAAAGATCACACTCTGACTCTGAATCAGATTAACATACATCATCATTGTGTTAAAATACATTATCATTGTGTTAAAGTACATTATCATTGTGTTAAAGTACATAATCATTGTGTCCAAGTACATTATCATTGTGTTAAGGTACATTATCGTTCTGTTTAAGTACTTAATTATTGTGTTAAAGTACATTATCATTGTGTTAAAGTACATTATCATTGTGTTAGAGTACATTATCATTGTGTAAAACTACATTTTCATTGTGTTAAAATACATTATCATTGTGTTTAAGTACATAATCATTGTGTTAAAGTACATTATCATTGTGTTAAAATACATTATCATTGCGTTAAAATACATTATCATTGTGTTAAAGTACATTATCATTGTTTTATATACATTATCATTTTGTTAAAATACATTATCATTGTGTTAAAGTACATTATCATTGTGTTACATACATTATTATTTTGTTAAAATACATTATCATTGTGTTAAAGTACATTATCATTGTGTTGAAGTACATTAGCATTGTGTTAAAGTACATTATCATTGTGTTAAAGTACATTATCATTGTGTAAAAGTACATTATCATTGTGTTTAAATACATTATCATGCTGTTTAAATGCATTTTCATTGTGTTAAAGTACATTATCATTCTGTTTAAATGCATTTTCATTGTGTTAAAGTACATTATCATTGTGTTAAAGTACATTATCATTGTGTTAAAATACATTATTATTCTGTTAAAGTATTTAATCATTGTGTTTAAGTACATTATCATTCTGTTAAAGCACATAATCATTCTGTTCAAGTACATTATCATTGTTTAAAAGTACATTATCATCGTGTAAAGTACATTATCATTGTGTTAAAGTACACTATCATTGTGTTAAATACATTATCATTGTGTTAAAATACATTATCATTGTGTTAAAGTACATTATCATTGTGTTAAAGTACATTATCATTGTGTTAAAATACATTATCATTGTGTTAAAGTACATTATCATTGTGTTGAAGTACATTAGCATTGTGTTAAAGTACATTATCATTGTGTTAAAGTACATTATCATTGTGTAAAAGAACATTATCATTGTGTTTAAATACATTATCATGCTGTTTAAATGCATTTTCATTGTGTTAAAGTACATTATCATTTTGTTTAAATGCATTTTCATTGTGTTAAAGTACATTATCATTGTGTTAAAGTACATTATCATTGTGTTAAAATACATTATTATTCTGTTAAAGTACATAATCATTGTGTTTAAGTACATTATCATTCTGTTAAAGCACATAATCATTCTGTTCAAGTACATTATCATTGTTTAAAAGTACATTATCATCGTGTAAAGTACATTATCATTGTGTTAAAGTACACTATCATTGTGTTAAATACATTATCATTGTGTTAAAATACATTATCATTGTGTTAAAGTACATTATCATTGTGTTAAAGTACATTATCATTGTGTTAAAATACATTATCATTGTGTTAAAGTACATTATTATGTGTTAAAGTACATTATCATTCTGTTTAAATGCATTATCATTCTGTTCAAGTACATAATCATTCTGTTAAAGTACATTATCATTGTGTTAAGGTACATTATCATTCTGTTAAAGTACATCATCATTGTGTTTAAGTACATTATCATTCTGTTAAAGCACATTATCATTGTATTCAGTAGAGCTCCTCATTACAAAGTGACTCACAAACCTGATATTAAACGTTAGTCACCAAAAAATAGTCCGTGTGAAGTTAGTAGAATAGCAGAACACCAAAATTACAGAACAGTTTTCAAATTGAGTTGTATAGTTCTCTACTGAAGTTTGTCCTCCGACCGTAAGTCCGTCTGTCCGTTCGACTGTCCGGAATCTGGATCCCGCGACAACATAAAAAAACGTATTAGTTGATGAAAATTGACATATGAATGTTTTGAAAAACCCTCGTATAAGACAGGAATAGTGAATTAAATCGAGATGATGATGATGATGATGATAAGTATTGTTGTAATGACAAAAGTGCTTGGAGAAGAGGAAAAAGATGATTATTATTATAATTATTGCTGTTGTTGTTGTTATTTTTATCATCATCATCATTATTATTATTATTATTATTATTATTATTATTTCTTAAGTGCTGGAAATAGAACAAGCATACTTTCAACAATGTGTAAATCTTGAATATACTGTACATGGTTAAAATTGATTAAGGTGATGATGATGATGATGATGATAAGTATTGTTGTAATGACAATGGTGCATGGAGAAGAAGAAGAAGATGATGATTACTATTATAATTATTGTTGTTGTTGTTATTATTAACCTAATTATTATTATCATTATTTCTTAAGTGCTGGAAATAGAACAAGCATAATTTCAACAATGTATAAGACATCTTAAATAAACTGTACATGGTTAAAATTGATTAACGTTTCTGATATACATGAAAATACATGACATTTACTTGTAAATATTTATCTTACGCCTCTAGTTTTTTTATCGGCTATGGGGAGCACTATCCGTCAAAATGGGGCATCTTGACATGTACAACTCCGCTTCGTTGGGAGCTATATTCGTTGCAATCGTCATTAGGTGTCAAGGGATAGAGATCCCCTTGGACCTGTGTCTAGCGGGAGCTGTATACGGCGTTACAGTGAAGCATGTTATTCCTACCCCAAGTAAAATGTTAATTTCATATTCATTTGACGTTCACAATTCAGAAATTAAGCGAACATCAGAGTGCATTACATCATACTTTATAAATGTTAATATTTCTCTAGTACTTAACCACTCGTGATACATAATTACATATATAGCACGCTTTGTTTCTATTTGCTTATCATTGAACGTACTTTTATTTGCTTTGTTTGCTAAGTTTTGTCATTTTTGTACTTTTGAATATTTTGTATTACTAACAGTTCACATGTATTTTAGCTCATTTGTCTTAGTTTAAGTCCCTAGTGCTGAATATCCCTTTTCTAAATCCCTATGATATTTCGTGATTTGAATCAAAATGTCAAATTAACACTCTACATGAGCGTTTTAATGTAGGTTAAGTTGTGTATCCTGTTTTCACATTTAACCTGTAGTTTAAATTTATTTATGCCCATAGTTAATAAGAAGACCGAAGATAAGCTGAGTTATTTTGATAAAAACCTTTTATATGATAATCTTAAAATCATATAATCAGGTGTAGTCTCTACATTGTAACTGTGTAAAAGTTGCCGATAGTCTCTACATTGCAACTGTGTAGAAGTTGCCGATAGTCTCTACATTGCAACTGTGTAGAAGTTGCCGATAGTCTCTACATTGCAACTGTGTAGAAGTTGCCGATAGTCTCTACATTGCAACTGTGTAGAAGTTGCCGATAGTCTCTACATTGTAACTGTGTAAAAGTTACCGATAGTCTCTACATTGTAACTGTGTAAAAGTTGCCGATAGTCTCTACATTGTAACTGTGTAAAAGTTACCGATAGTCTCTACATTGTTACTGTGTAGAAGATGCCGATAGTCTCTACATTGTAACTGTGTAAAAGTTACCGATAGTCTCTACATTGCAACTGTGTAAAAGTTACCGATAGTCTCTACATTGTTACTGTGTAGAAGATGCCTATAGTCTCTACATTGTAACTGTGCAGACGTTGCCGATAGTCTCTACATTGTAACTGTGTAGAAGTTGCCGATAGTCTCTACATTGTAACTGTGTAGAAGATGCCTATAGTCTCTACATTGTAACTGTGTAGAAGTTGCCGATAGTCTCTACATTGTAACTGTGTAGAAGATGCCTATAGTCTCTACATTGTAACTGTGTAGAAGATGCCTATAGTCTCTACATTGTAACTGTGCAGAAGTTGCCGATAGTCTCTACATTGTAACTGTGTAGAAGATGCCTATAGTCTCTACATTGTAACTGTGCAGAAGTTGCCGATAGTCTCTACATTGTAACTGTGTAGAAGTTGCTGATAGTCTCTACATTGCAACTGTGTAGAAGTTGCCGATAGTCTCTACATTGCAACTGTGTAGAAGTTGCCGATAGTCTCTACATTGCAACTGTGTAGAAGTTGCCGATAGTCTCTACATTGCAACTGTGTAGAAGTTGCCGATAGTCTCTACATTGTAACTGTGTAAAAGTTACCGATAGTCTCTACATTGTAACTGTGTAAAAGTTACCGATAGTCTCTACATTGTTACTGTGTAGAAGATGCCGATAGTCTCTACATTGTAACTGTGTAAAAGTTACCGATAGTCTCTACATTGTAACTGTGTAAAAGTTACCGATAGTCTCTACATTGTTACTGTGTAGAAGATGCCTATAGTCTCTACATTGTAACTGTGCAGACGTTGCCGATAGTCTCTACATTGTAACTGTGCAGACGTTGCCGATAGTCTCTACATTGTAACTGTGTAGAAGTTGCCGATAGTCTCTACATTGTAACTGTGTAGAAGATGCCTATAGTCTCTACATTGTAACTGTGTAGAAGTTGCCGATAGTCTCTACATGGTAACTGTGTAGAAGATGCCGATAGTCTCTACATTGTAACTGTGTAGAAGATGCCGATAGTCTCTACATTGTAACTGTGTAGAAGTTGCCGATAGTCTCTACATTGTAACTGTGTAGGAGATGCTGATAGTCTCTACATTGTAACTGTGCAGACGTTGCCGATAGTCTCTACATGGTAACTGTGTAGAAGATGCCGATAGTCTCTACATTGTAACTGTGTAGAAGATGCCGATAGTCTCTACATTGTCACTGTGTAGAAGTTGCCGATAGTCTCTACATTGTAACTGTGTAGAAGATGCCTATAGTCTCTACATTGTAACAGTGCATAAGTTGCCGATAGTCTCTACATGGTAACTGTGTAGATGCTGCCGATAGTCTCTACATGGTAACTGTGTAGAAGTTGCGGATAGTCTCTACATTGTAAGACTAACTGTGCAGAAGTTGCCGATAGTCTCTACATTGTAGGTCTGTGTAGAAGTTGCCGATAGTCTCTACATTGTTACTGTGTAGATGCTGCTGATCTGGCTCATATTTCAGAAAAATACGTAAGTATTTACTCAAATGAGTTTACTATTTAAGGGATACTTATTGCCTTCCTATAAGTGAGTTACAGACTTCATTCCTGCCATATGTACTGGATGTCTCTAGTATTTCACTTACCAAGGTATTAAAAAATGTGTAAAAGCAATTTTAGGAGTTTATGCAGTAAAACAAAATAACCTAATAATAACTTTAAGTATTTTAAGAGTTACCCAAATCTATTTGATGACTTAATATTGTCTTAAGAAGTGGATAAGATTTTTTATAAGAAAGTTCAAATGTAGTGCGTTTTTTTTATTCTGACAGATTCAAAATCCTACTTTCCTCGAACCATTTAAATTAAAAAAGTAGCAAAATCAATTGAGTACATTACTGAGTATTAGATATGTTCGTGAAATTTTGACCTGTTCTTCGCAAATGTGATTTGACAAGATCGTCTTACTTGATATATTTTTGTGATGAATTGAAGTTCTAAGGCAGTTCCAAGGAGTTCTAAGGCAGTTTTAAGGTCTTTGGTTACGATCAACAACTTTCACAACCTTTATTATGTTCACATCAATTTTATCGAGTCTTTTGTTTGAATTCACTTATAGAAAAATGTTAATCTTTACTTTTTATTTGCAGCTAATTAAACTTACATGTAATGAAATTTCGTTCAAAAGCTCATCAGAGCTTTTGCTATACAGTTATATATGTCTTACAACTTTGAAATAAATCTTTGTCTTCTGTCCGATCTTTGTAATGCAAGATGGCAGCAACAATATTAATTCGGTTTACTTCGAACTATATCGTTAAGCCCCTTTCTTGCATGGATAACTAGTCACTAACAAATATATATATAATAAGAACATTTTGGCTCTTTCTCGCTTACCTGAGTGTCCCTGCTCTAAACAACAAGGACAGTCAAAAACATTCCACTCAAGATCAGCATACTCAGACATCTAAAATCATGATCACTTAAAGGCCCGTTACCTTGGCCCTGACCCCTATCACCTGACCATATTTTATACTCCGTAAATATCATTTGAATTGGCAACTATCAGCCCTAGTACAGTGTAAACAGTACAGTGTAAATTTTAAATTTCTTTTCTGTACCTTCAGTTAAAACGTCAAACTGTAGAACGATGTCGAAACATTATACATATGGCCCATATTTCATAGACGTAAGTTCCAAAAAAAGAATGTAATGCACGTAAAAGCTGAAATCTTCACACAAAATCTTTTATATACAGCTCAAATATCTAGACAAAAGGCCCCGTTGTTTCATAGAATATTTCTTAAGTTTGTCACTTTACGTCTATGTAAAGAGACCCTTTAGGCGGGGGGATTAGTAACCCTAGGGATAAATTTGTGTAATGTTGGCAGAGGTCCACTAGACAATGCTACAAACCAATTTCAGAGCTATGGACCTGGTTGTTTAAGTAGCCATAGCAACCAGGGTTTTACATGAGATATGCATGGACACTTTGTGCAAGTTTGGTAGAGCTCTATGTAAGAAACATCCCTGCTAAGTTTGAATTTTGACCTAGTTGTTTCAAAGAAATTATTGTTTAAAGAAACTGGTGGAGAACGGACATCGTACGAATTCGACCACAATAGCTCACCCCGAGCCTTTGGCTTAGGTAAGTAATTTTTTTTTTTTTGAACGTCTGAAAATTCATTTTGAAGAAAATGTTTGAGTGTTTTTCTTTTCTGTCTTTCTCGTCAATATATGGTGCGTGTAATTAATTAGATATAAAAAGGTTAAGTGAACTTCTTGTATAACATATTGATTGTAACATTCGGAGACGAAGCGAAGCAATCAAATAGAAATATTTTAGTATTAATTTAATTTTCAAAAATATATTTAATTATATCAATTTTCATCATAAAGTATAGTTAGCATTTAAAAACATGATTAAACAAATACTTCCTTGAACGAAACCAAATGACCCCTTTCGGTGCAAGCTTTAATATTCAGTTAAGTACTATGTATAAATATAATTGCACATACAGTAAATATTTAATATGTGGATGTCAGACCAGGGATACATAGTATTCTATAACACACGATTACCAAATTTATTGTTCCAGTTTATTGTAAGACGTACTTCGGACTGTCAATGTACTATTGTTATTTGTAGCCACTTATCATTGTTTCGTCATATTATTCAGTATAGCTATAACGTGGCTGTAAACTTAAACATTCTATCTGGTTTTCCGGCTTATTCTCTTGGTGAACACTGATAACGCTTCGATCGATTCGAAATAAAAGAAACGGTATACATTTGCGCGGTTTGCATTTGCATTACTGTTTACATTCAGTCGTAAATTCTTGAAGAGGTATTACCATCGGCAAAAATCAATTATCATAATTTTGTACATGAACATGAAGAAAAAATAAATGCAAGATCGAGTTCAGTTAGAAATGACAATAAGAAATAATAGACCCTTTGTCTGAAGAATAATGGCTCGAAATCCAACCACTCTTGATGAAAGGCACGCATGAATACACTTTCTTAAACCTATTGATCAAGGTGGATAAACATCTGTGTAATATCTTGTACCAAACAAAACCTGTTTAGGAATGCATTCATATTACTGGAGAAATATCAACTTACTTGTATTTACAAAACGGGTAGGTTTCAAACTGAGCCCTCTCATATACAACTCTGCTTAAGCCTCCGTTACGTGTAAAATATCGTATCGCATAGGTAATAATTATTTACTTTAAAATAAAAATATATAGAAAAAAAGAATTTTTTTTCTATTTAGTCGATTAGTATCACGCTGTCTTCGTCGTCACTATTTTCTTCGTTGTACTCTGAATCACCGTTTTCTTCATTTTCCTCATGGTCTGTCAAGTAATCCATACCAACAGTCAATGTTCTCTCTATTGTTTCAATAGGCCTTGCTTCTAATGCTCCTCTACACCTAAGCATATAAACAATATGGTCATGACCGTGGTAATGTGCTAATTCACAAGCAGTAAAACCAGCAAATGTTTTCTTACTCAGTATAGGTCTAGATTTTGACAAAATAAACTCAACCATTTGTTCACTTCCAGATTCCGCAGCCAAATGCAAGCAGGTTTTCCCAGCTTTCATTTCAATTACGTTAATATTTGCATCTTTTGACAAAAGCAAATCAACAATGTCTTTTTGTTTGTGAATCACTGCAATGTGAAGACATGCTAATCCCTCACTATTGCGAATATCAAAATTTTGTGGAATAGGCTGGTAAGGAATCTTGTACGTATTAAGTTTTGTCTCCCGATATGTTACTGCAGTGACCAGTGCTTTGGCCACATCTAGCAAACCCTTTCTGCATGCAATATGCAAAGCTGTGTTACCTAATCTATCTCGCATATCAATTTCTATTCCAGCAACAACCAATCGTCTCGTAACTTTAGAGTTGTTGGTAAGTGCTGCTAGGTGTAACGCTGTTTGATATAATTTATTATGTATGTTCAGGCACGAGTGATCTGAGATCAAATCAATAAGGACAAGTGTAAGATCTGTGTGATCTGAAATAATAGCAATAAATAATAAATTATCACCATCCTTATCGGGTTTAAGTATCCTTTCAGTTAATTGTTGTTTCTCCTCTACTAAAAGTGTTCCGATCTTATTTATTTTTCTTTCTTTGTCGTGATCTTTCTGCCTTTTACTGGAATTACCTTCTTCTTTCTGTGAAGATTCATAATCAAGTCTACACTCTGATAGGTTTGGGTCTCTTTCCTCGCGTAATAGAAGTCTTTTCTTTGACACACTTATATCGCCATTCCAGTTTAACTCTGGTCTGTATATTCCTGGTCTGAATAATCCGAAATCTTTTATTGATAACTGCTCATCATTGAATTCTTGCCCTGTGAAATCCTCACAATCTAGGTCAAAATCGAAAGTAGAATTATATATGTTGTCAGTTGGTAAAACCTTCCAGGTCACGAAGTCGACCATTGTCGGTCTAACAATAAATACTTGTACGTTCTTGGTTAATTTCGAACGCACTTTCAGTCATTCTATAAGCTCCATTTTTGTAAAGCATTCCAAAGGTATTAAGGGTGTATGTAACATTACCACTGTGTTTTATTATGACATTGAGCTCAATCTTATATTTAAATACTTCCTTGTCCTTCATAATAACTAGTTGGATTTTAAAGAGCAACTGTACCTTTAATTTCCTTATTTTATAAATAAAAAAATCTATTTAAATATCTTACACAATTACTGAAACAAAATTAACTGCATGATATACAATGTCATTTAAATGTACACTATGTGTATCAGTTTACGTCATAAATGTAATCTTCATATTATTCAATACTTATGCTGGTCATAAAATAATCATGCACATGTTACACAATAAATGCACAGTTCGTATAAAGTTAAAAATCTGTTTAAACCTGTTAATTCAGAAGAAACGACATGAATGTCTATTGAAGACGTCCTTCAAAGAAAACCGTTTCAAAGACCTACAGTAGACCTATGAGACCACATGAGTGCACGTTTCTGTTATTCATTTCCTTCTTTGATCGTGTGATGTTTATAAACCAGGAGTATAATAATCTTGCTTGCTGTCTGAAAATGATAATGAAATATTTTCTTAATTACACTGAGAAACATTGAAAAACAATAACAACTGTCTTTAGTTACACTTTTATTGTATCTAAGATGACTGATTTGAAAGAAAAGATGTCATTTTGCGTATGAATTTATGGGGGGGAAATTGGGGGGAAAGCTTCATAACTAAATCTATGATATAGAGATTTGTTTTTATTTATTTGACATGTCCATCTACCAACGTATAAATTCTCTGGGCTCATAAAATGCGTTCTCAAGTTTTTACCGGGAAACCGTTTGGTCCATGGACCAACCGATATGGACAAAGCCCCGGGCATAGTAACAGTAAGTAGCTGGGTTTCTGCACGGATCTTTCCAAGCAAATCGGTAATATGATTTTATATGGTAAAGAAACGGAGAAATCGGTAACAAAAGAAATATAAAATGAACACAGAAAGGTGATGAAGTAGGTATGAAAAGGCATGCTAGGGTACACTGCTCGTCATAGAAAGGTGCTAACAACACGTGTCGGTCGTTAAAGAAGTTATTAGTTTGTCTCAGCAGGTAATTATATAATTTGTGTTTCTCATGCAATTGTCTTTATTAAAATTATTAAAATTTATTCTATAATATTATAATCATAGTTACTTTTTCGCACTGATAACGATGTCGAAGGTAGTAATGTATTTAATGATTACGGCTTGATCTTTGATTTAAATCAGTTTATAATCTAATAACAGCAATGTATTAAAATATAAACACATTTAAAATATATAAAACTTTTACAATGTAACGCAATACATAATTTTCAATACTCAATATTTCAACAACTAATATTTATTTAATACACATACATATTTGTATAAATTGCTAAAAAAACACAAATTAAAGAGATCTCAGTCATCAAAGGTGCTATTCACACCTATCACTATTTCAACTATATAAAATTACCAACAATATTTCTGTTGTTGCCGATTTCTCCGTTTTTTACTATATAAAATCATGTTACCGATTTGGTCGGTTACCTCGTATACTATTTCTGCGCAGTCATGTATGTAACTTAAGTATAATTTTATACTTCCGTTTATCCATAAATGTAAATTTCTTCCTGTGACTTATATTCAAAATATCTCGTAATTTCAATTTGAAAGCATTTTTAAAAGGGGCAACAACTGCAATTGCAATACACTTGCTGACAGGTTATAAAATGGACTGTCGAAAATAAAGCCTTGAATCTAAATGTAAAGATAAAATCGTACGAGTATCACCTACATATGAGCTATCGTCAATCACGAGCGAGATACATGATATAAAACACGTGTTTTATGCTAACAGAAATCGCTATATTCACAATCGTCACTCAAACTCGACCTCCACAAAACTTCAGGTAGGCTCGAGGACGCCTTCGATAAGGCACCTCAAGAAAACAGTTGGTATTCACAATCTAAGTCCAGACGAAGTTTTGATGCGCAAATTACCCGTAGCAAATCCGTTTAACAGTTATTCCATACATGCCCGTCTTCGTTAATGCAGTTTTCTATAAATATATATTCCTAAAAATATAAACAGTTGATGTTACAACTGTAAGAAATGAAAGAAAACTGATGTATAGAAATATAAAAAAATATGTTATGCCAGATAATTGAAACAGCAACAGTTGTTTTGGTTTTCTATCACTTACCAAGCTTCTTAGTCTATAAGGATGACCAACAAAGTCTGATTTTAATTTAAAAGGTCATAAGTTTGATAATATACATACAACAGTAACCTTTTTTAAAGTAAAACAACAAATACAGTAATATTAAAATATAGGAGACAATGAAGATCGGGTGATCTTTTTCTTTTCTTTTTCATGAGTTGTTTCTTTAAACGCCGCTCCAAGCTTTGCATAGAACAATGTCATTAGGTACGATTAACTTTAAGGTTTATTATTAATACATACACATATTTTTTAATTCTAACTTTGAATGACTTTGTTTACATTTGATGTGATATGTGTTAAATTATCTACATGGAAGAGACTGAAATAAATAAACAATATCTTTTTATCCCATGATGATAACATATTGATATTCTACATTGACTTTAAATTTTAAAATGTGTTTTCCGAGTTAAGTTGTACTGTTTGTAATATAAACTCATTTCAATAAGCATTTAGTATAAATTCCTAGACCTCGACATTTTTTCATCAGAAACCTTGACAAATGTAACATTCGTGTGATTGTGAGCAATTATGACAACTTGTGTTTAAATTTATGGCTTTGAATTAGATCACTCACACACACTTGCCAACGCGCAATGCAGCCTCCATAAAAAGTAAGAGGCACACATACTGTCAGTTCTGTCTTACCTATTTGAGTTTATTTTTCGTCGGATTCGGATTCCCATATGATCGATACCTCCAAAAGAGTTATGGTTATGGGGGGATAGCGCTAGAAAGCATCCCATTCCAGAGACACTGCTGATTCTGTTGCATGTGCAGTGTATTGCGCCGATACACGGGAACAAGGTATAAAGTCTCATATAAAAGACAATCAGTAGTGTAATGGAGGGGTCAAGCTCGCGACCCCGAGGTTAAAGTCCTATTCTTTCCATTGACTACTCATCTGCCCCTGAGCCTAATCGATGACAACTAGAAACTGTCTTACACGTAATAAAGTAATGCGATTGATGGTTGGCTATTCCCTTATCTCCCTATCCCCGTTCCCCTGTCCCAAAATAAATTAGTTGCAGAAGTGAAAAGTAACAAGGGATTGCAAAATGATCGTGACTTGCATTTTCTGCCCGACAATTTGAGTCTTTTCTCGAAGTAAAAGGAAATGTTTATATGCAACTAACTCATTTATAACTAAAAATATTTTTAATTTTCTCTCACAAACTACAACAATCTTAATTTTTAATCATGTACGGTATAATAGATTATAGTACGTTGCAACTGATACCTCGATTTTTTTAATACGTCATTTTTGGTTTTGTGTGTTCGTTCCATTTCAACCGTTATTCGTACTGAATTGAAATAAAAGTGTAGATTCGGATGAATGTGTTTTCTTTTTAGGCAAATGTCAAGAAATATAGCATCTTAAATAGCAGGAGCATTACGTTGAGAACGATAAATTACGAAAAGCCTGCGCAATTTTTTTATTTATTTTTTATCAGAAACTGTAGACGAAACAGATGATAGTCATAAGGGGCTGTTCACATTAGAGATTTTTTCGTACTTTTTTACGGTTACAGTTTACCTGTTTTGTTACAATTTTGTTACAGAAATTTTGTCAGATATTTCGTCCTTCTTTGTACAACCTTGAACAAAAACACTTACCGCAAAACCAGTCTATAATTATGATATAATTGACCCTGGCAGCTAACTCCATGCTTATCAGTATATTAATGCTCTGTTTTCTGTAGCATTTTGTCGTGGTCCAACACAAAAGTTATTCAAGTCATGGTCTTAGGTGACCTCTCCTGGGAGTCACTTTACTTACGAATGGTCTTTTTTATCTTCTCTATATCCGTAGAAGTGTTGTTTGCCAGTTGTCATATCACTTCTTACAGCTTTCAAAGGATTTCGAATTGCCAATTGTCCGTTTAAGATTCGCATGTTAAACTAATGCATTACTAAATTTTGCTAACGTTTACACTTCACAAACTTAAAAAAATAATAAAAAACTTCTAAAATAACTAAAAATTGGCTACTTGTCCTACCTTTGAGATGACGATTCACTAGATGGTTCTGTTTTGCTTTTTTTGGCCCAGAACTGTGGAGGCGATTTAAACTTGAATAAAGTGATTTGGTTGAGAAAGTAACTGTTTTATTACGATTTTTTTGGTACTTTACAAGAAGTGTAGCATAGCATTTTCTTTATAACTTAAAAAGTTATTATTTATATTTATTATTTTTACTATAAATGTTATGATTCTTTAAGTAACCGATTTACCTAGTCAAATAAACAGACTAAATTGTCCTTAGAAAATTTGAGAAGTCAGAGAGTTGATTTGTGGCACCATGGGACAGCGATGATCAGACACGACGGAACATTGTCTCGTGATATCCAAATGAATTTGTGAACACTATCAGTCAGTGTCTTTCTGTTATTAAGTCTAGTATTTTAAGACATTAAGCATAGAATTCAGTTTTGGCAAAAGCGAGCTGAGGGGTATACCGCCATAATCCATCAAAAGCCACATAGTGGTTTTGGTATATTCATTTTCGACGATTTTTTATTGTTAACTGTTTGACAAGTTGATACAGTTGTAATTATGTATTGGAATGAATCTATGGACTTTTTTATCATTTTGTCGAATTGTGTCCAGCAGACTTTCTCAAGCTGACGGTTTCCTGGCACTGGGGTTCCATGAGAAAGCTAGAGCACTGTGTTTAAAGTATTGTACAGAGTAATAAAAAAAAAACCTGACACACTAACACAGTTTTTTTTATCCAAAATATAACAAAACATTACTATTTTCACATCTAAAATTATTATTTATGATATGACATCGCGTTTCATGAGGATCGAGGAGCGGTGGTCGAGGGGTTAGAGCTTCGGACTCCCAATCCAAAGGTTGCTGGTTTGAATCCCACCAGAGGTGAGAGTCTCCAGTCAAATTTCACAGTCCTCACTTTCGGCACGAGTACTGGTATGAACCCAGGAAGCAGTTGCAAGGACTTGCACGCCTAGTATAGTAATCAGTTGAACTTGAAAATAATAATAAAAAAACACACACACACATTATCAAAAAAAAAATGATTTTAGAGGTGAAAATTGTAATGCGATGGCTTATTCGTAGAACTATTTTGTAAAGCAGTGATAAAAAATTTAGACCTGAAATAAATACACAAAAATAAGACTGAGTTTTGTCTATTGCAAAGACCTAAAACAGCCTATTGGTATTTTAGGTCTATGTACGGGCCTCTATGTTTGTCGTAATAGGTAAGCCTAAAGAATAAAGCTATTACAGTTTTGATAATTATTCTAAAGCGTATTTTCGTTTTTATGTCTAGGGTTTTAACAAAGGTAACCTTTTCGACTTTTTTCGCTAGTGAAATAAATAACACACACACACACATCAAATATAATGGTGTGTAACCTTATTATTTTAGTGGACAAACCCCAACAACAACAACAACAACAATTCCTAGTTATCGGGTAAAATATGCTTGCACGTAATTCATTCTGCTGTTAAGATAAATGCAACTAGTTTTCGTGGAAGGACATTTGAAAAGGAAAATATATTATTTTTCTCGCTCTTTAATGAAAGAATTTTGTTAAACTCCAAGTAGCCCATCTCGCTCAGGTTCCAAAAATCGGACAGTCCAAAATTCGGATACTATCTATCTATCTATCTATCTTTCGATACTGCCTAGACTCCCCTCACGGGTATTACTGGCAGGTGATACTTGATATAATCAGAGAGCTTGTATAATGGATAAAGGTTACTATGACAACAAATGGTTCAAACGATAAATGATTTTGCAGGAATTGCTTATCATTTGTTTTAGCCTGTAAATTTGGGAAAGAAGTCATTGATTTACAAGCACTATTTCAATTCTACAGTATTATAATAGCAATTTTGACAGTTGTTGGCTGAATTATTAATTTAAGCATCAGAATTTTTTTCATGATATAGTTTCAGTTTTCAGCAATTGCTTGCCTTTGGCCACTTACATAGAAATACAACAGATATGGCATAAAAACAGAAGTATGGACAAAAATCAGAATTACAAAAAATGAAATACATATGTATCTAATCTAAGAAGCAGGTAAATTGACAAGGGTTGCGGTTCGTTTCTTAACAGCTTCAAATATATATTTTGCTACATTCAAAATATTTTTTTTTTATTTGTAGAACTCAAAAATGTAACAAGTTTGTATTTCTTAGGCAAAGAAATAATTCCTAAATATTTCCTTCTAATATCTGTGTAATAAGGACAACATTATAAAAAATGACATTCTGATTCTAACCTATTATATTGACAAAATTTACAAGTGCACATCTCTCAAGCGATACCAGAAAATCTACCCATTTCTATTTCCAAATCATGAAAACAAAGCCAAAAACATGTTAATTCTTTTCTTATTGCATTATTCGATATTATATCAAGGTACTTTTCTTATTCGAAATTGTGTTTATATTTCATATAATACTTCAATTTTGGAGATGTCATTAAGTGAGCTTGCCAGTTTTGAATATATTGATCTCTTAGCCGTTGTTTAATCAAAGGGAGATAATTTACGTCTTGATTAAAGTCGGTCCAGATATAACTTAGACCTAAAGAATCTAGCAAGTATTTTATCTTTAGTGCCCAGCAGTTGTTGTCATTACTGTACCATTGTTCTATAAATGCTCTGAAAAAAGATAAACTTTGATTTTTCATTATTTTTTATCCAAAATTTAAGGGCCCTTTCAATACAAATATTTGATAAAGTGTATCTACCAAATTCGCCAAGAACTGCCAAATTTGGTTTTTGTTGACATAGACCTAGTATGTTCTCGCTAAATTTTATGTGTAATTTATCAAACTCTGTAGCTTTGTCTTTATATCTAGAGATACTCTACTAAAAATTGAAAATAAACCATTGTAGGCCTTTAGTGCCTGTTCTGATAAGGGTTTTACAATATTTTTATGTATGTACCTAAATCTTTGATGAAAAATGTGATAATTATCAATTTGTTCTTTTCTGAAATTCGAAGACTTCCAGTTTGCATGCTGTATTAAAAAGATATTCAAAATCTGATGACAACGACTGTCTTATATATTGAATGGGAGGTTAATTTTCACGGTATTATGGTTTCTGAACAATAACTGTAAACATCTGCTCCCAGGACCTTTAAACTTTATACGATGATAGGGCATGATCAGCAGATGAACCCAACTGTGCTTTGGCCCACAGCATCACCTATAATTCATAAGTGGTCTGTAATCAATTACTGTTTTAGGCACACCATGTTGAGTCAGCATTCCTTATTGATCTTGGGGATTTTTGATCCATGTAAGGGGCAACAGTATCATTCTGACAGCTCATGTTTTATTTATGTGGATGTTTTTTATTTCTTACAGGTTAATATTCTCCTATAGTTATGGGAGTAGATTCACATTGTGTCTGGTAGACATACCTCCTTAAGATCATTATGTCTGGAACGCCTCCAATACCTGAGCGTGTAGACAGTCTGCAGATTGATCAGCTCCCAACCCTACCCACCAGCCCACCAGTAAAAGATGCAGATGGCAACTCTAGCCGTCATGACTCACAAGGGGATGACTCAAGTAGTGCTGAAGCAAACTTTGTTGAGTATGAAACCCCAAACTTTTTTAGAGAGACATATAATACAATCAATAACTTCCTGGACAATGGTGAACTCTGTGATGTAGAAATTCAGTGTGGTAAGAGGTCATTTAAATGTCACAGAATCATCCTTGCTAGTATCAGCGGTTACTTCAGAGCCATGTTTATGGGGAAGCTTGCTGAGAGTAAACAAAGTGTGATCAAGATAAATGATATTGATGAAACCATTTTTGAAAATATGGTCAAATATGCTTACAGTGGGAAAATCTCAATAAATGTAGAGAACGTACAGAGTCTGCTTTATGTTGCTTCAATTCTACAGATTGAACATGTGGCTCATGCTTGCTCAGAGTTCATGAAAGAGCATCTGCATCCAGACAACTGTGTACAGGTCCATGGTTTCGCCATGCAGCATAATCGAGAAGAGTTAATCAAATACACACAAGATTTCATCACAGAGAACTTCCTGGAGGTTTCCAAAACTCCAGAATTCATGTCAATGTCAGCTAATGTGATAGATACCATCATTGGATCTAGTAACTTAAATGTTTCCAGTGAAGAAGAAGTTTTTGAGGCATTAATGAAATGGATAAATCATGACAAGGAGTCTAGGAAACAGTACCTGGCTCAGTTACTGGCAAAAGTCAAACTTCCGTTGATCAACACCCATTATTTGATGGAAAAGGTTGCAACAAATGAGCTTGTGAGGAGTAACCTTGAATGTCGAGATTTTCTTGATGAGGCTAAATACTACCAAATGTATCTTGGCAATCTCCTAGCTGACATGCAGATGACAGAAAGGACCAGGCCTCGGAAAAGTTATGCAGGTTTGTAATTTTGTATAGCATATTACATCTCAAAACAGAATTATTATTAATTATACCCCAAGATAGAATATCTGGGGCCTATATTGGATTCACATTAGTTGGTATGTCGGTCGGTCCTTCCATCCATCTGTAGACAAAATTTGTCCAGACTATTTCTCAGCAACTATATCTCAGATTTTAATAATACTTTGGAAGAATAATAAGTAGCAAGTGTAGTTGTAAATATCATTGTCACATCCCACTCCAGTGGCTTTTTCACTGAGTTATGGTCCTTGATTTTTTATTTCACATATAGAAGATAAAGGTTTGTCCAGTGTTAGTTTGTCTGTGCTTTTTTCAGCAATTTTAATTGGAGTAAAATCAAACTTCTTTAGTTCTTAGCCCAGGTTTGCATGTCATCATCACGTAGTGTTTGTATTAATATCTGCTGGTTTTCTTTGCAGGCTGGTTAAGTTTTGGGTGTTTATCCATATGAGTGACTTATACTCCTGAGTTAACTTTCCACAGAGTTTTGGGTTTTGAAATTATCAGCCAGATTTTTTATATCATGGCAGACAAACTATAAATGTAGAAACTGCTGTGTCATGGCGGTATCTAGGGGTATTCATCACCTTTAGTGATAGCTCTTATTTATAAATATTTGTGTTTTGTGTATCAAAACTGTTATAATTTTTTTTTCTTTTAGGAAATAAAATTTGCTATCAAATGACATATGTTTGATTCAGGTAAACACACAATTTATCTGAGGATGAAAACCTGTTACAGATTCATTTGAGTTTTTAGATTTTAGCTTTTTGTACTCAGATATGGAATACATACTGCATGATGTGTAACATATGATGCTAATCACCATTAGTTTTGTCCTTTCACAGTCATTGTGTGTAGTTCTGTCAAAGTATTTAGCAGTTTACACTGTAATAAGGGGATTATTGCTTTCAAAAGCTATATTGTAAAGTAACCCTTTATATCAAAGGAGTGTTATTCTGTGTTGGTGGGCGTGGTGCCTCGGGAGACCCCTACAAGACCATAGAATGTTACCATCCAATGAAGGATCGCTGGTACCAGGTGACTGAGATGCATACCCGGAGGAGACATGTTGGCGTATGCTGTTTTAATGGTGAGTAAATGACTTGTTTGTTTGTCTCTCTCTATACATGTATTCCACGGCATAGTCAGGTTTACTTGATCTTATAATGAATTTACTGAAAAATTCTTAATACATCTAAATGTATCTCAATGCATCTTAAGACTTTTGATGAGTTTTGATTATAGCTAGTGGTTACAGTGTGTTCGGTAGACTCTGAAACTTTTGGGAGTTTCCCGGATCACACTTAAACTGTTTATGCAAATAAAACTTACATATGTACATTTTAGACTTGTGTATGAGCTTTTGTAAATGAAAAGTATTAAAAGTAGAGTTGTGTATTATAAACATTTGAAGTACTTCTCTGAACAGGTTAATTATTGTAATAGTATGTTGTTAATTGCATTTATAAGCTTTCCTTTTCTTATATTAAACATATAGTGGAAAAGTAAGTGTACTAATGCTAAGAATGAATAAAGCCATTTTGTGATAGGAGTGTATATAAACAGTTTCAAGCTGTACAAATGTCTGTGTTATCCAGGTCAGATTTATGCTGTTGGGGGTCACAATGGAAGCAAACATCTTAGTAGTGGTGAGGTATTTGATCCGGCTACAGCCAAATGGAAGAAGATTGCATCCATGGTTACACAGAAAACAGGCGTGTTAGTATCAGTTTAGGTTGTTACAGTCTAGTGCACACCTTCGATAATTATATAAATACAACCTTTGACAACTGCGCCAGGGAATCAATTCTTTGGCTCAGTGGTTAGAGTGTTGGACTGTCACGTGGGAGATCGAGGTTCAAATCCCGCTCTGGGTTGTGTATTCTAAGATGCATTGCATCTTTCTGTTAAGGACTTTCGTGTTCGTAAGAAGTTCAACCATTTTTTATTTTAAGATATATACAAGTAATTTTTCTAATGCTTTTAAGTAGCTTACTTTGATTTTAATGTTAGGTAATATCCGATTACCGTAAAAATTCTATTTATAGCCCATCCTCTAATAGACGCCCACCCCCCCATATTTTGGACAAGAAACGGCCATTTTCAGCCCATAGTTTAAAAATCAACTGCCCCTTTTCAAAGCCCAGCCCCCGATTTGAGCAAAGTTGAGCTTATCTTTACAATTCAATTTTACTTATTTCCCTTTTGTTTTACTTTATTTCCCTTATTTTTGCTGTAAGAAAGTAGTAAAGATCATGCGCGAGGCTCATATTTTATTCCCGTGCTCGGCAAACTTTCACACATACCAGACTCTACATGTAAGGTAGTAGCGGAAATGAACAGATTTTAACATTGTCTGCAATAAGTCAACATCCGCGCTTTCTCCGGATTCGATTTCGTCTTGTAATTATGAGGGGCGAATGGATTTATAAAGCCCTGCTTAGAAAATCGGTCTGTCTTGTGAGAATGTGCCCCCAATTAACGCCCATCCCCAACATTTGAACAATCCATGATTCTAATAAAAGCCCGGGCTATAAATGGAATTTTTATGGTAAATCACTGCTGGCAAAGAATCTGTTAAAATTTAACATTGTTATACCTGGTTTGAAAGCTGTTTATCATTTTCTTTCAAATGGCACTGTCAAACTTTGAGTTCAAAACATCAGTATTTAACAGTGCTGTGCTTGAATGGATAGCTTAAACTCAGCTATTAAACTTGTCAGTATTGATGAGCAGACATCTGTTAGTTACAAAAATGACTGTTTGATGTCTTGATTTGTTAAAAATAACTTTTAGATATAAAAAAGATACTTGGCAAGTTCACTTTCTTTTGATTTCAAGGACACTAATTTGCCAATAACTTGAAAATTATGTTTCAAATGTTTCTATGTCAGTGTTTTAACTTACTTCATTCCACTTCAAGTATAGGGAAGATTTTGCCCCCATTTAGATGAGGGTTTTTTCCTTGTTGTTATTTTTTGCAGATGTTGGTTGGTCTGTTGGTCAGCAGACCACTTCATTTCCAATCAGTAACTTTAGAACACATAGGTGCAGAGTCTTGAGATTAGGTAGGGAGGTTAAGCATGATGAATATTCGAATTGTATTGTTTTTAGGCCAACAGGATCCAAGGCTCCGGATACAGGGACCCACATTTTGAAAAGGATTTCTTGTAACTAAACAATATCTGCATCCAGGACCTTTAGACTTTACAGGATAGTTGGGCAAGATGAGTAGATGAATCCTATTTATTAGGGTCCCGCTTGGTCAAAGGTCATGCTCTCAGGGGGATACAATTAAAAAAAAAATTTTTGATCAATAACTCAAGAAAAACTGCACCCATAACCTTCAAACTTCACACAATTGTTGGGGATAATAAGTAAATGAACAATATTGTTTTGGGGCCTACAGAGTCGAATGCCAAGTCATTAGAGACCTACAATTTAAAAAAGGGTTTCCTATCAATAACTCAAGAACAACTGCATCCAGGACCTTAAAAATTTACAGAAAAGTTGGGCATGATGAGTAACTGAATAGTATTGTTTAAGGTCCACAAGGTCAAAGATGAAGCTCATAGGGGCCTGCACTTGGAAAACAGCTTCCAGTTATTAATAGCTTGAGAACAACTGCTCCCAAGATCTTCAAGATAGTTGGGCATAATGAATAGATGAATCCAACTGTTATTTGGTTGGAGGGTCAAAGGTCAGGCTCAAAGGGCTCGCACCTTAAAAAAATAACTGCTTCCTGAATCTTCAAAATTCTTTTACAGGAAGGTTGGGCTTGCATAAATAAATCTTATGATTTTGTGCTCTCTTTGTCAAATGTCAAGTTCATAGGGCTTGTACTTAGTGTTTTTATGCCTCCAGCATATAGTAATTGAACTGTCCGTCCTGGTTTGATATTATATACTCTTAATTACCAATGTAAAGGCCATGATCCTGGCATGCATTTTCCCCCAGAAAACTCCCTCCCCTTTATGCACTTTGAAAGTAGGTAGAGTTAAGCTTTTTCGGCAAGTTGGATATTTTTCAACTAAAGCAAATAGCAGTGACAAGGCACTTTACACTTTCCTAACAAGTACAAAAGGTCATGACACTGTCAAGTTACTTAACTGTGTCAACCATTTTTCTGCAGTAATCTCCCCTTCTTGAACTTATTGAATAGGTAAATCTTTGTTGGCAAGTTGAACATTTTTCAGATTCTACTAATAGCAGACAGTTAATGAATTCACTGACCAGTACTAATGTTCATGACAGAGTTAAGTAACATACTGTGTCAACCATTTTGATGGAGTATTCTTCCTATTCTAAATTTAGATAATAGGTTATCCTTTTTCTGCAAGTTGTATATTATTCACACTCTAGAAATACCTGAAGCACTGACACTTAATGAATTTAATGACCAGTACAAAAGCCTGAATTTAGTTTATAACATGTTAACAAAAGGAGTCTGGCTGTGCCGTGATCTTAAGTTTTGTTCTTGACTAGAAAGGGGGCATGTGTGTTTACCAAACACAGGATCTTGTTTTAGTCGTGTACAACTCTTGTGTGTGTTTGTATATATTTGTGTGTTGGGTTTATCTAAAATTAGTTCTGCATGTAACTAATTCAGACGTGGCCTGGGACTATCTTGTCTTGGAGGTGCAATTTATGCTGTTGGTGGTTTAGATGACAAGACATGCTTTGATACAGTAGAGCGATATGATCCCATAGCTAACAGCTGGACACAGGTGGCCTCAATGAACTTACCCAGAGGTGGGGTTGGAGTGGCTGCTGTGAAAGTAAGTTAAGAAAACTATTCTAGCTTGCTTTAGTTGGTATTACTATAGAATTATATTGATAGGTGTTATCACTGGAATTTGTGCATATTGTAACTTTTGAAATGAGTTCTCAAGTATTATGATACAAACTTTAATCAGCTGTATAAAAAGAATGCCGCTTATATTCAACTGATAGACTGTTGCAGAAAAAATTTAATGTTACCTATAGCAGAGACATTGAAGTTTCCAGTAAAAGAAACATACATAAAAAGTCTAACCAGAAGTCCTATGCCACAAAACACTACAGACTTGAAAATAAGACATATAGAGCTTACAGCACTATTCAAAGTATATCATGTCTTTTGTTGAAGGTTTTAGCATGTCTGTTTCTTTTTCACTTTTTGAGAAGAAATAAGATCTGATTTGTGTAATGATTTGGTGTTAATCAGAATTCTATTTTGAATAGGGTAACCTGTATGCCATTGGTGGAAATGATGGCTCATCTTCATTGAACAAATGTGAACGTTATGATCCAATTATCAACAAGTGGACGATAGTGGCATGTATGGGGAACAAGCGGGCAGGAGCGGGTGTAGGGGTTCTTGATGGATATATTTATGCTGTTGGTTAGAAAACATTTCACATTTTGCTTTCAGTTGAAATAATTACAAAAATTACAGAAATATAATACAGGTTCACAAATTTAGTAATTTGATCATTCAGAACAATAGAACAGTGTAAAACAGTTCCTGCTGACATTGTTGCTAGGTAACTTAGGATGCAGTCACTCCAGGTTAATGGACATAACACTGATGTTGTATTTGAAAGTTACTTGCTAAAGTAGACATATAACATGAATATTTTGAATTTGTGTCACAATAGAGAAAAACAAAATTTGATTGATGTGAACGGTATAATTGGAAGGATAAAACATGATCTATACACCTAGCAGTCTGCAGTTGCTTGTGTCAAAACATAATTGAAAGGTCATCAGTTTTGGGAGTACATGTTAAATGTAAACAGATAATTTGTACAGTGTTTGTCAATGTTTATGTTCGAATAGGTGGTTTTGACGACAATGCTTCACTTGATACTTGTGAAAAGTATGATCCTCGCTCTGACAAATGGACAACTGTAGCCAAGTTATCATGTCCTCGAGGAGGTGTGGGTGTGGCATCACTCGGTGGGAGGCTGTATGCTGTGGGTGGTCATGATGGGTGTAACTATTTGAACACTGTAGAGTCATACAATCCACTCACTGACAGGTAAATATCTGTGCCCTTTGTTGGCATTTAATTAGTAAATAAACATTAAACATGTATATAAGTTAACGGTGACTTCACTGATTGAGGATGGACTGATCACACTGAACAGATTCCATAACATTTATTTTACTTGCTAAAGTGAACGGCTTCCAATGACTTGCATAATAGAATAGTGATAGAAGAAATGTTTGATTAAAAAGAGGCAAGTGTAACTACATAAATGCATACCTTTTGGCCCTCACACCAGTTTTTGTGGGCAGTTAGACCTGTGAGGCTAAAAGGGTCAGGTAGATGGAAACAAACTCTGACCTTTTGACCCAGCCAGTCAGCTTAAAGACTGACACATACTCTTGTTTTACAAAATAATAGAATACAGTTGAATGATGCATACACTACATAAAAGAGTCTGATATTGCACACATTCTTTGTATTGATATACTTTGGTATTACAGCTAAAAGACTTTAACAGATATTGTCTGCTACCTATATGAACAAATCTGCGGGAAGAGTTTAGTTGATTCAGCTGAACCAGAAACTGCAGCCTTATGCAGAATACTGTTAGATGATAGATCTGCCCCTGAAATGTTAGCATTCAGATAAAATCCTGTCTCCTTTAGTATGACTTGCATTTAAAGACCATGCAGTGAGAATATACTGGTAGTAGTACAATGTATTGTCCTGTTACCTTTAATGGTTTCTTCCCACAGCTTTTGAATACTTGCCTTGTTTCTATAAAACACTTGAAAATAGATGAAGCCTTCCTAATCTATATATAGTCTGTATATATATATGTATGTACCAATGATTATCCTGGTGTAAAAAAATGATTCTTTAAATATTCCTGTTTAATATATACAGTTGGGAAAGAGAGGCCAATATTGAGATATCTCGTGCTGGTGCTGGAGTTGTACTCTTACCTGGGCCAGTATCTCTTATACCAGACAACTCTGAACTTAACTATTTCACAAATTGTGGGGGAGCAGGTATGAATAACTCCCCTGTGGTTATAATGTAACAACCCAATGTTTAGCATGCACACTTTATTATTTCTGTTTTATCTTTTTATATGTAATGTTCACTATTTCAGTTCAGTTTGTTCTTCTTGTATTGGAAGATATATTTACCTGTATTTCTTACTAGTATATGAATTATAGTGTTTAAAAGAAGCATGTAGTCTTGTCTCAGATTGTTTCATGCAATGTTTTTTTATTTTCTGGACTTTTTCTATTTATAGATATTAATATGATCATCTAGTAATCAGTTATACATATTTTTACTTTTCACCAGAGAATTACTGAGGATTTAATTTTAAGATTTTTAGAAAATATTTAGTTTTTCAGCTCTGGGTGAGCTTTTGTGACTGGCCCTTTTTATCATCTATCATCAGCATTATAACTTGTGAATTCTTCATAGGATACATTTTCTATCCACCCCTAACTGAAAATTGCTCTAAAGTTTCCCTGATTTCTTGGATTAGTTCAAAACAGGGTCATGTGAGTTCAATAAGCAAGTTGCCATCTCAGATCAGTGGAAAACTTTGTTAACACTAGAAGTCACAATTTTGACACAATCTTAATGGAAATTGACATTTAATAATCTGTATGAATCAATGTTAAAACTTGTGAACAATCAAGAGGTTACAATCTTCATGAAAGTTGCTGAAAATATTTATGTTAATAACATTAGGATGAGTTTGAAACAAGGTCATGTGGGAAACCATATTGACATTCTATAGGGCACATTTTTTGACCGACCATTTCAGGCTGTTTTTTTATTTTCTCTAGGAGGAATTTTTTTTTTTTTTTTCATAAAGGGTCAAACCTGAGGCAACAGCTTTTATGGCTTTTTTTTAACGATTTCTTTGACGAATTTTTAAACAGGTTATGTAGAATCAAAACAAGTTCACTTGCTCAGATAAGAGGAGCTTAGGAGTGAAAATTAGCCTGGTCAAAGAAGTCAATATGATTGTCTTGATGGGCTCTGTCTCAATAATCAAACTAAATTACATGCAATCATAACTAGACATCTGACTTAAACTCCTATTTGTATGACAGTGGTACATATGTGTGTGATATAGAACTGCCTTGCCCCTCATATTAATACATTTGTAAGACTTAATGAATGCTTTAAATCTTTTATTTTGCAAACCTCAGCTAGTACAGTTTTATTATTTCTTTAGTAATATGTGTATAGTATTGTTTACACCAGCTGCATCGGTATAAAGCATTTTTGTCTCTGAATATTGTCAACAAACTACATTCTTTGTGTGTATTTAATAATGTCTGCATGTCTTATTGTTGCCAAATCATAGTAATCATAGAGCTAAAGTGAATTTGTTAAACATAAGTTCTCTCTTGCAGTTATTGAAATTTCACTGGCTCTCTTGTTCTATATCAGAATGTAAAACATACCTTCCTAACCACTGGTCACAAGTACTTTCTATTGTTTTGAAAAGACCAGGTATGTTTGTACTTGTGAGATAATATTTACATTATATTTTCTTTATCAAGAAGACTGTATTAAAACAGTTGGAATGAATGCAGTATCTGTTACCTGATAAAACCTGGTTTTTCCTGTGTCTTTATTTTCTGTACTTTCTGAATTGGCAGTAAATTAAACAGCCGAGACATTTATATAAATGTCTCCCCTTGAATATTTATTTAAAGTGAAGAAATCACTTGTGCATTAATATAGATTTGTTACAAAGTATTTAAAAAGATTACAGGCTGGGTATAAACGGTTACTTGCTTAAAGCAACCGACACAGAATTTAGCTGAATTTTTTTGTTCTTTAAAATTTAAGAGAAGTTAATATACTGTGGAAAAAAAAATAATATCATGCTTCTGTACTCCATGAAAACTGAAAAAAAAAAGTTTAGACTTATTCCGGATTCGAACCCATGACCTTTCAGTCAGTAAAATATAGAGCGACAATCTACACCACTGAGCCACAATGACTAGTTAAGAATATTGGTCAAAATTAATGTTATAAATAAAGTATCTACCCCATGACTAACGGGGTAAAATTTTTATCAATAAAAGTGTGTAAAACTTTATATTTTGATGTTTTTCTGTGACAAAAAATGAGTCAGTAACTTAGTTTTGATATGTTCTTCACAATAACGGCTAAAATTTTTAAATGTATAAACATTTTTTTTTCTTTGTTGGCCCATCTGTGAGTGAGTCGCTTTAAATAATCCTTACCTGTTTATTTGCTTGGGTTGACAATCATTTGTACTTGGCCATATAACCCATCAAATATTATTACTTATAGTACATAGAAACACTGTGATATTCTAGATGATTCTGTGGTTATTTTCTCATTTCAGCTGGGAAGTTATGAATGGGATGCATGAGACACGTGCAGGGGCAGGGCTTGTCGATTGTCCTGTCACAGTCACAACATTTTCCAGCTTGTGCAATAGGAGTACATCTACTGGACCACTTTAAACTGATCATTCCATGGGTCAAGGCCTCCTTACAGCTTTAAGTCCATTAATTTATTGTTATTAATTTTTGCTGCTTCATTCTTGCCAGCACTGCATGTAGTTTAAGTAAAAGATGAGAACTTAATATATCATATAATGCTTAGGCCTTTTCATTGCAATTATGACATACTAAAGTAATTCATAATCAGTTTATAATATAATTGGATGTAGAATGCATGTTACAACATGGTTTATACACCTAAAAGTTTATGTTCACCAGCTCCTGTTTCAAGTTAAAGGATTGAGCCCTTTACTGGGATGGTGACAGATAAATTTCCATTCAAATTTGTCTGTGTCATTGGAAGGAACTATCAGTCAGTTTCAGTAATTCATAGAAATGCCAAGTTTTTGAAGTCGGACTAAAATACACATGTAATTATATCAAGAAATCAAGCTGCATTTATTGTTTAGGTCAGGAATACCATTTAATTTGCTTACTGTGGCTGACATCAATTTATTTTAATCAGTAGTGATTACTTAGTTGCTATGACAGTTTAGCTGAGTTAATCTAACAAGTATGCATATACACATCTGCTTCATTGTTCAACAGCAACACAGGTTCCCATCTAGTATGTGCCTCTACAAAATTTCATTTTATAAAAACCAGAACTCTCATTATAAATAGATCTGCCCATTCTTATGTTGTGTCTTATTTTCTTTAACTCCACATCAAGATATAGTTGAAGCCATGTTCAGCAAACTTTAGATTATTAATGTTAAAACTTGCCCTTTATGCATTCATTCACTAGTCAGTCCATTAAAAAAACTTAAACCTTCAGTATCTCAAAAAGTGCAGTAGCTATGTTCTTAAAACTGTGCAAGTTAATAGGTAATGAATTATTTCAGAGTCAAATCTCTCTACTTGTTCACATGCATAAAAGGCTGACTAGGGATTGTGACCTTTTTCCACTGTCACATAACAATTTCATTACTAACAAGGTTTTCTCTGATAGTGGATGTTACCTTCAATACTTGGGGTCTTGTTGAACCTAAAGTTATTTGGTGAAATTTGAATGTCTCAAGACTTTATTTATTTCAAATTGTTAATTGTTGCTCAACATACAAAATATAGACTTGTTATTGTCTGGGTTGGATAAGTTTAACAGTTCTTTTAGAGAAGTGCTATTTGTGCCATACATGATTTTAATAAATGGCTAATTGTTCTGTTGTTTTTTTACTGCAACAGAAGTGTTATATTTTGATGGCTAGATTATTTGATATCTTATTATATTATCATTACTATTTATAGGCTTTTTAGACAGTTAACCACAATGATTTAGTGTCTCCAATATTGTATTAAAATGGTTTAGACACAGTCTTACTGTCTTTGTTTTTACCAAATTTACCAGTATAATTTTTCAATATTACATCTGCTTGTATGCATAAAGCTTTGATCTGAATTTAACTTTTTATAATACATCAGATTTTATTTACACAAAGCAAATATTCATCTCAACAATATTCTGGAAGTGTAACATTTGCCATTTGCCATTTTGTGTCTCAACTTTACCTTGTAGTTTGCTAAAATATACTTTTTTTGGAACTGGTAAATAAGTTTATTAGAAATAGACCTTTTGATAAATTAGATTGCTAAAAATAGACATTTTCAAAACAGCCTTTTGAATTATAAGATGAAATTAGACATTTTACATAATCCTTTTGCCATACTTTTAAAAGACATTTGATATCCAGTTTCTTTTAGAATTATTAGTTGACCAATATATAGGCCTTTCCATTGCTCTGTTGTATGAAACATTCCTGTACTGGGCGATCCTTTGGATAGATATAATTATTTGGCAGGAAATTTGGCCTAGTTCCATTTGTTTTCATTCATACTCTGAATGTCGATTACAAGGTAAACGTGTCCTTGTAACGTTTTGTTGTATATTTTTGTTATAAACACCTTTATCGTGTTCTGATGCTTTACACACACTGTGATTAAGACTACATGTAGATACACAGTTGCATCTGTGTACAGTTTTATGCTGTTAGTGTTTTTTTTGTTGTATTTGCTGCTTTCAATGCTAAGGTGAATTTCAAAATGATACCAAAAATAACTGACTAAATCACACAGGTTAAAGCCTTTACTGGGCACTATGATAACTGTTGATGCTACAATGCATGAAATCCAGATTAAAATCTCATTTCTTAATGTATACATGTGCCAATTTCATCGTTAATATATGTATGTTTTTTTAAAGGTAGAATTCAAGAGTTATTTGTTATATTTTTGCATATATACAATCCATTGCTCATCAAAATAATCTTGTGTAAGAAGCTGTAAATCAGATACTTAGGACATTAAGTTGTAAATCAGATACTGAGGACATTAAGTTGTAAATCATTCACTTAGGACATTAAGTTGTAAATCAGATACTTAGGACATTAAGTTGTAAAAGAAGAAAATAGCGTCAGTGTATGAGAACTGCTCAATTAAAATTTTAAAATATCATAAAAAACGAAACCTTTTTTTGCCACACCAGAATAATGGTTTTTCTTCAGGATTGAATAGTTTCATCGATAATGTTCATACAAATATTCCATATTTCATCAGGAGTAGGCATATTTGCAAACAGTTTCTGTTTAGTCATGGAAGTACATGTATATGGTACTATTTTCCTTATGTTACGAAAAATTTACAGCATTTCAAAAGGTCATTGCAGAACTGTTCTTCTCCCTGTGAAGTTGCAATATGTTGGAACTGATCTCTTTATTTGCCCTTGTAGAATAATGTGATTATAGTATAGTCCTTGACACCACATGAATATGTATGAATTGTGTATACTTGAACAAATAATGCTATTGATTCTTCCAGTACTTAAAAATGACACTGTGTAGTAAATGCTCCAACTGTAAATGAAGATATTTTATGTTGCATTCTTTTACTTGCAGGGTGATGTCTGGTTTGAAGGCAATATACACAATACAGAGCATTTTCTAGTAATATACTCACAAATTCACAATTGTCTCAAAAGTTAGATTTTTATATGAAAATTAATATCTTTTTATTCTTTCTTGCACTTTTCAGTCATTTTTCATGAAGGGCCTACCTCAGTTACTGGTTTTTTAATACTTATCAGTTTTGAGGTAATGACATCCACTTACATGGTTATTTTATGGATGAATCTCATAGCTTTGTATTTCTTTTTTTTACCCAAGTTAGTATGTAGGGTTGAGACTACCTGTGAGGAGATCTTATTTGCTTTAAACTTGACTTGAATATGCTCAGTGGAAAATATCAGTCACTCAGACAATTCACAATGGACTTATTTAAATAAGATTGTACATGTAACTTACGAATACATTATGTACAGGTAAAACACGAGTGTCTACAGCAATAATTTTAACATCAATTTAGGTATGTGAATGTATATATCAAGATTATCAGGATAAGCTCAACATGCTCTTCTTAACAAGGTCTTAGTTCTTACTGCTATAGGTAGTAAGCTGAAACTTTCAGAAATTTCTTCCTAGATATTGTTTAGTTAAGAATATATGGAATAAAACAATTCTGAAAAATGTGTCAAAGGGCCCTTTCTTGTTTGATGCCACCCATTTTAGATATATGATGTCATCCCACTCAAATAGTCAAAAAAGTAACCTCTTTAAATATGCTTTACTGTAAACATTTTGTTTTTTACTGGCTAATTTTACATTTTTCTTGCTCAAAACACTAATTTATGGACCCCAACATGCATTGTCAAGACTTAATTTCTTTGAACATACTGCAATCTCAGATTGTGATAATTTGTGAAAAAATGTTTAAAGATTGTTGCCCAGCATATTACATGCAAACAATATTTGCTTACTGAACTATTTATATACATATATGTGAAAGCTATTTATATATATTTATCCTTTTATTAGTATGACTGATAATAGAAAATTATTAGAAATATATTTGTTGTATTATTTTGCTGGTTTTGAAAATAAATGGTTGAAAGGTGACTGTTGTCTTTATGCATGTATTTCATTGAAAAAAATGGCTTGTCCCTCTCCGAAACTGCTATTTCTGAGAGTCTCAATGGTTATCTATTTATAATGCTAAGAAGAACAAAAGCCATGTTGACATGGCTATCCCCAGCAGAATGTGTTTGCTGAGTTATCATTCTTGTGCATTGAACTCCTCCCCTATCATATCTATCAACCTATGAAGTTTTCAAGTTGATATCTCAAACACTTTTTAAGTTATTGTCCAAACAAAAATAAAGCATGAAAAATAACTCAAAAATTATGAAAGGTAGAGTTATCATTCTTGTGCTCTGCACTCCTCTTATAGATATATCCAGCTATAAAGTTTTAAGTTGATATCTCAAGCACTTTTCCAGTTATGCTCTGGACAAAATTTAAGCATGAAAAATAGAGAACAATAATTCAACAAAAAATTGGTAAAACCAAATAATGCTCCCCGAAGTATTTTTTGTTCAGAATGGCAGAAAAGTAAGAAATGAACTGTCAATGGCATTTCAATGACATGTGAAATTAAATACTTTTTAAGTTATAGTAAGGATAATCATGACGAAACACATTTGAGGATTCACGGTATAAAACAACACATTTGTAAGGACAGTTGATTTATTGCAAAATTTACCGGTTGTTTAACCTGTGAATGTTTGCCAGAATCTTTATAATCACAGCAAGACGTCAAGTGCTTGGCTGGCAGGTGTAAAAAGTAGCCCTGTACTTCATACAATCAGTGTTGTTCTCCAGATAAGCCAATGATTTATCTATTCATTGGGGTTGCTATATCAAGTTTCATAAAGGGAGATAATTAAAAAACTAATGTAAAGTGGTCTTTATAACTGTGTGAAGTTTTACTCAATTTCCTTCAATACTTTTCAAGTTATTTTCCTAACAAACATTATTTGGTATTATAAAATTATATGTTTAGAACTCAGCTGCCACTGTACTGCCGCCAATACCCCCGCATGCTGCTTTTTCAGTAGGGTATTGATATATGGGAACATGTTACTTTATGCCCCGGACAAAAAGTATAAAAAATTAAAAAGGGCAATAATTCCAAAATATGCAAAAAAGAGTTATGGTTCTTGGGCACTGCAAATCTCTTCAATGAGATCAATTTATATATGAAGTTTCAAGTTGATACATTCAACAGTATTTGAGTTATGCCCCGGACAAACAAAACCCTGACAGTGCCAAAATTATGCCAAAGAGATTTATGGTTCTTAAGCAATGCATTTCTCCTGAATAATATCTATTTATCTATGAAGTTTCAAGTTGATACCTACAATACTTTTTGAGTTATGCCCTGGACAAGCAAAAATGACAAAGGGAGATTATTCAAAATGTAAGTGAGCTGGAGTTACGGTTCTTGTGCAGTACACTGCCTCATCACCAACAACCTATATTCAAAGTTTGAAGCCAATCCCATGTATACTTTGTGAGAAGGGGGAGAAAGTACAGCTGCTAAAATCTATTCCAGTAAAACATTACATCCCACCACAGAAAGACACTTTTGAAAAGGATCAATCTCCTATATAATTTTATCTTACAAGAAAAGACTTCCTTATATAAAATAGACTCCCCTCTCCACCTCACAGTCAACTCCCCTAAAAGAATTTCTATATTTTGTCTTCCTGATGTGGAATATATGTTTTACTGGAATGACAGTAAATATGTCTGGACATTAGAAGCTAGGGTTTCAGCTACTAATACCACAACTATTTTTAGTAAGTTTATTGGCAATAAAATCAAAATAATTGGTTTCTCTTGTGGCAATAAAATAATCGAAATTTGTTAAGAATCAGAGAAAATTTTCAGTAGTTCTTTTGCAAATGGATGAAGTGGAAATCCCATGACGTTAAAGTAATCCCCATTGATCCCTCGTATCAGCGTGCTACCCAGAGCTTGTATACCATATCCACCTGCCTTGTCCCTGTAAGAAACAGCCCATAACCTTTAATGTTAAATTCTACAACAATCTTGTCATAGTTACTTTCATCTCATTTGAAGATAGTATCAATTTCTACGATTAACAGTCTTAAAAATGATAATTGATGATACTGAGATATGTCAATGAAAGCAAATGTTTATGATAATTATCTTAAAATAGAATACTCTGAAATAACAGGGGCTGATCAAGGATTTAAGGTTGGGGGGGCGCAAAATGTTTGGCCCAATTTGTGTCCGTTTTCTACCTCATTTCAATGGTTGTGGTTATGCTAGACTATACTCATTTGGCAATATCACATGGGCCTCTGATTATTCAATTCAATGTTGAACAATAAAGTATACATTATTTAAAGACATATTCAAAATAGACCTACAATAACACCTATGGTCCGGGAATTTTTTGGGGGGAACGTGTGCCGGATGCGCCCCCCTCTGGATCTGTAGTGAATAAAGTATGCAAAGCACATAACAAACTCAACCTAGGAATAGAGCATTTTCATCAATATTTGATTACACTGTTTGTCTAATGTTATGTTTATACAGGTTGCACACATCATTCCAGAATGAAAACTTTACATTTACACAAAATTTTAGAAATTCTTGGTTGCAAAAACACCTTATGATTTATAAACTGCCAAGTCCCAACACTTGAAAGGAAGGGTGTACCGAAGTCACATCTATGATGGAAGTACTTACATTGGTTCCCCAGTATCTACATAGGCCTGGATGATCCTTGGTGTAAGCTCTCCCATAAACACTTCAGTACATGTATGAAACTGAGTTATATTGTACTTTAGTGAGGTAGAATCTGAAATATCAAGAGTTGGTTTTGTTTATATTTCTTGTGTTATCTGAACTTCAATAAAGCTGTAACAGTGCTGTAAGTTACATGATAACTATGGAAATTCTATCAAACTGTGTTGATGATCTGTTCAAAATGGTAGAAGCTTTCCACATCAGAAGAGAACACTGGAACAGCTTCAATATGTGATGTGACATGAAAAAATCAACAATCTGGTCCATTTGAGGTCACTGAAAAAACAAAGTCTAAGTTAGCATCATAAAATATCTATTTCTGCACACACACAATGTTTTCTGCCTCATATGAATTAACATAATGTGTTGTTTTTGAAAAATGTGTGTCTTCCAAGGTTACTGAAACATGTACGTGGATCACACAACAACCTAGCTACTATATCTCATGTTTCATGCTACCTGGTATGACGTCCAAGTCCTACATGATGTGAAAATGATGAATTAAACTGTTAAATATGCATTGTTATTTCCATTTTTTGTGTACTTTCTGATAGTAAGAATGCAATTAAAAGTACGTTTAAGTATTTTCAAAATAGTTTATTATCTGAAAGTGAAAAACCTGAAAAATTGACCACATTGCTGATAACCTCATGACACGGCCCATTTATATTTATAGCATTTATTTCAAAATCAAACTGTCTAGTCTTGGCTCCCTTTATAGGGGTGTCATTCTTAATGTTCACACATGTTGTGTAGACTGGCTGTTTATATAACCACTTTTTCAATGAATTAATATTGCACTACTATCAAAACTTATTATGTCATATCTTTCTCTAATAACCTGTTGCTTGTAAGGGATCAACCTTTGACCTTCAATCATACAGTGGTTTCATTTGTTACCATGTTAATGACCACAAAGTCAGTAAAGTTACTACAGTGCCATTCCAACTTAAATGATCTTGAATTTTGAGCCATATATAATTCATGTGCACAGTAACCCCTGTCCTATATGACAGGTACTCTGTAGGCAGACAATTGGCAACCATTTACTGTTTGTACCTCACCATCTGACAAAATCAGGATAACTGCAAATACAGTTTTTGAAAATTCCTACTCCTGCTCCATATCTATTTGCCTTACCAATGAGTAGACAGAGACTGGATGAGTAAACATAATTCCAATCAAGTTCCATTGTTTATAAAACCCCACCGCCACCACTAAGTAGATATACCAGTTACTTAGGTCACTGCACGTCAATGATATTACCACAGTCAAATGAAATGAAAAGATGGTGTATACATTTTGGCATACCTGATACTGGGGTCACTAACACAACTGACGTGAACACATTGTGACTGTTTCCACTCAATCTGAAAAAGTAACACATACTAATGTACAATTTATTTGCTTCATAACGAATGAGACTTTTCTGTGTTCAATGACCTATTTCAGAATACTAACCACCAGCTTTGCAGAAATGTTTCAAGCTCAATCGGTCCGACCATCTGACGATTACTCCCCGCCCCCAATCCCCCCACCCACTTAAAAAAAACAAAAACAAAAAAACAACAACAAAAACGTTTGCTGGTATTGATGAGTGGAAAAGGTAAGAGGACGAGTATAATTTTCTGATCCCTCGTCCTGCAGAACGAGTGCAAAAACCGCAAGAAATATACTGATGGATGTGTACCGGTATATCATAATGTCACAGGTTAGTAACCACATATCACAAAGCAAGAATACTGAAACTATGACTGGCAGCTTTATTCACTGGCAATGGAATGTGCTAGGTTTGGAACTGTAAGGTCACAAAATGACTGTGATGTTAACTGGGAAACCTGACACAGTTTTCATTCTATTTTATTCATTTTGATGGAGCAGCAGTGGTCGAGGTTACAGAGCAGCATCAATCCTGATGTCACTGACTCAAATCCCATCGGGGGTTCTTTATCCAGTGACTTTCTGCAGTATTTACCCGGTAAGCATGAACGCAGCTTTAAATCCAGCAACCAGTCATCAAGCAGGATTTAAAATAGATGTAAAAACTTGTTTGATAACTTTTGCACCATGTTAATTTTATGCCTCTTCTTTACAGTAAAAAAATATGTCATGCATTCTAGTACTGTACACAATCCATAGATCAAATAATAAATATACTATTTTTTTCTTTCACTTTATGAAACGAGAAACTTTTCTGGAAGTTGTATTACCTAGATTAATCAGAGCCTGGAAAAAAAAAAACATTTAGAAAAAAATAATTCCATTGATATTTTCCTGTAACAGAAAACACAAAGATATCAATGCTTCAGTAAACCGGACCACCCTTTGGTGACTTTTGATAGAAGTGATGTATAAACTTTTGTTTTGAAATCCATTCAAAGAAACCTTCATTTTTTTAACAATGAATGTTTGCCCTCTAAAAGTGAGTGTGCCATGCATGTATTCATTCTACCTTTCTGCCATTGTTTCCTCTGGCATTGTAAGTTGGAGTGCATAGTGAGGTTTAATGACACTCAGGTCATAAAAACTGCCACTTATCAGGACTAATTTAGGGTGAAATACCTCCTTCTTGTTGCTTTTTTTTCTCAGTTTATTCAAGTTTCTTATGCATTGTATTATCAACAGCTTGCCTTAATGTAAGACAGCAGTTCCACAACAAGGCAGAGACATGCAAGCAGGTGTCTTTACAACTTACCTTGACAATATATCTATAGCATGGTCCCCAGATGATGGTTTCTCAAATATCAAGCAAGTGTCTTTACAACTTACCTTGAAAATATATATCTATAGCATGGTCCCTGGATGATGGTTTCTCAAATATCAAGCAGGTGTCTTTACAACTTACCTTGACAATATATCTATAGCATGGTCCCTGGATGATGTTTTCTCAAATATCAAGCAGGTGTCTTTACAACTTACCTTGACAATACATCTATAGCATGGTCCCGGGATGATGGTTTCTCAAATATCAAGCAAGTGTCTTTACAACTTACCTTGACAATATATCTATAGCATGGTCCCTGGATGATGGTTTCTCAAATATCAAGCAAGTGTCTTTACAACTTACCTTGACAATACATCTATAGCATGGTCCCTGGAGGATGGTTTCTCAAATATCTCATTCTCATGTGTCACGATTGTGTCTGCACCAATAATCAGATCTGGTGGTGTTGTCTACAGTAAACAATAATTGATAACTTGAAAACAACTAGTGAATTCAGCACCTATTAAATGTATATAACATATAAAACCAGTCTTTGGAAATTTTAATACAGTCATCCACATGTACTAGTAGATTAAAGTTTAAAGTTCATTCAAACATGACTTATCACTTAATTTATGCAGTAACATTTCAACATAGCATACTTATCAAAGTATAGCACTGTGCATCTTGATTTACAAGACATGGTGTTTACAATCTTATTTTGTAGTCATATAAGCAATACTCCTTTTGTAATCCCCGCTAATTTACCTCGTAAGTATTAGAATATAGAAAATAAATCAAAAGTGTTATGTCAGAATGTGCTTTTAGGAAGTCTTAAACTTGTCTGAAGATTCACTGGCACGAGAAGAAGTGCATACTGTCCAGATGTTCTGGTCAGTTGATTTTAACATGGTTTCAGCCCTTTTATTGTAAAACAGAGCTGGTTTTGTAAAGGGCTTTTTCTCAGGAACCATTGCCTTGAATTCAACCAAACTTGGTTTCACTATTTACAGGAGATGTCTGAATGGTAAGATTGGATGATTTTTACATAGATGTGGCCCTATGATTGTAGAGCAGTTTCAATTTTGAGCTATTTATCAGAAATCTGTCACTTGAATTCAATCAAACTGTGAAACTGAGAAGCTTCAATATCAAGAGAAGATGTGCATATTGTCAGGATGTTTCTGCTGGATATGTAGAGTTTTTTATACCTACTAAAATAACACAATGTACTGACAAAGCTCGTTTGGGGTGCATGTTTCACCCAATGCAACTGATACAGTAGTATCAGATACTCTATGTGATGACACAAAATAAATATCAACTGACAATACTGTAACCCATCCTTGATTCAAACCATAAAAACTGAAATGTTTGCATAAAAACCCACAACATCTAACATCTGATTCTCAGAAATCGAAATTCTATCCTGGTCCAAAGGTTGTTTCCCCTTTCCTTCGCTTCTACTCAAAAATTGTTTGCTTTAAAGATTACTTCCAGCTACCTGACATCCTAAATCTTTTAAAGTCTTACCTAAACAAACACCCAACAACCATTAATGAACAAGCTGAAAACCAAATGTCTGAAAACTATTAACTGACCATCAGAAAGCTGTAATTACTCCTAAAACATTACCTGGCTACCATACAGTCTCTCTGTTACTTCAAGGGTTTTTTGCTTTGCTGTCTCAGTCACATAGTCCAATGGGGTGCTAAAACTCTCTTTATGCAGATTTTCCTCAAATGTTGAAGGAACAACATTAAACTTCAAACCCTGAAAAAAGATCTAACTAATCCAAGCTAAGTCTTCTTTGGATGTTGCAATCACTATATAAAGGAAATTAATACAAAATGTACATAAATGAAAAGTAAAGGTTGCATCTAGTACATGTATGTACAAACAAGAAATTGGTAAAACCAAATAATGCTCCCCGAAGTATTTTCTGTTCAGAATGGCAGAAAAGTAAAAAATGTACTTTCAATGGTATTTCAATGACACTTGAAATTAAATACTTTTTAACTTATAGTAAGGATAATCATGATGAAACATATCAGAGGATTTACAATATAAAATGTTTTGACTTTGGGCTGAGGACCAGTCATTCAAGGGTCAAGTTCAAATAAATATAGGTCAATGGGAAGGTCTTGTCCACAGGGGTGTTGTGTCCAAGTATGAAGTAAATTGACTTTCTAACAAAGAGGTTAGGGCCAATGTTAGAGTTTTTGTACAACTGGATCTTCAAGGTGAAAGTCATTCAGGGGTCAAGGTCAAATAAATATAAGTCAGTGGGAAAGTCTTGTCCAAAGGTATGTTGTGTCCCAGTATGAAGCAAATCCACTTACTAATAAGGAAGTTATGGTCAATGTACAAGTTTTTGGACAATTGGATCTTCAAGGTGAAGGTCACTCTGGGGTCAAGGTCAAATAAATATAGGTCATTGGAAAGGTCTTGTCCAAAGGGATGCTGTGTCCAAGAATGAAGTAAATCCACTTATTAACAAGAAATGTTTGTAAAACATACATCCCCCCAAGCAGCACCTAATTGCTTGACCAACCAGCATACCAAGTTTGGTGAACCTAGGTCAAAGCGTTCTCTAGTTATTGATCGGAAACCGTTTTTAGGATGAAGGTCCCTGTGAGCTTGACCTTTGACCTAATGAAAATCAATATGGTTCATCTACTGGTGATGACCAACCAGCATACCAAGTTTGGTGAACCTAGGTCAGAGCGTTCTCTAGTTATTGATCGGAAACCGTTTTTAGAATGAAGGTCCCTGTGAGCTTGACCTTTGACCTAATGACCTCAAAATCAATAGGGGTCATCTACTGGTGGTGACCAACCAGCATTTCAAGTTTGGTGAACCTAGGTCAAAGCGTTCTCTAGTTATTGATCGGAAACGAAGTGTCTACCGACGGGCCGACCCACCGACCGACCGACATTTGCAAAACTATATGCCCCCTCATCTTCGATGGGGGGCATAATAAGGAAGTTATGGCCAATGTTTAAGTTTTCGGATGGACGGACGGAATGACGGACAGACAGTTCAAAACTTAAATGCCTCCCTTTGGGGGCATAAAAACACATTTGTAAGGACAGTTGATTTATTGCAAAATATACCTGCTACTCAGTTAATCTGTGAATGTTTTCCAGAATTTTTATAATCACAACAAGAGGTGTCAAGTGCTTGGCTGGCAGGTGTAAAAAGAGACATATAATCACTGTTGTTCTCCAGAATTCCAGCTGATAAGCCATTGATTTATCTATCAATCAGGGTTGCTATAGTAAGTTCTATAAAGGGAGATAATTTAAAAACTAACTGATGTAAAGTGATGGTTCTTTAATACTGCACTTCTCTCATTGGTCTTTACAACTGTGTAAAGTTTTATTCAATTTCCTTTGATACTTTTCAAGTTATTTTCCTAACAAGTATCATTCAGTATTATAAAGGGAGATAATTAAAAAAAACTAAGTAATGTAGGGTCATTTTTTTTTTTAACACTGCACTTCTTCATAATTGTCTCCATAACTGTGTGCAGAAATAATGAGATATCATTGATACTTTAGAAGTTATACTCCAGACAAGCATTATTCAACTTTTGTCGTTATCATTAAGTAAGATGATTGAAAAATTAAGAAGGTAGAATTAAGATTCATAAACACTGCACTTTCTCTCACTGTTCTCTGTTACTGTGTGAAATTTTAATAAAATTCCTTAAATTGTTTTGAAGTTATTCTCAGGAAAAGCATAATTAAGTACTATAAAGGGAGATAATTCATAAACTAAGTAATGTAGGCTTATGGTTCCTTGACAATACACTTCCTCTCACTAGTCTCTATAACTGTGTGTAGTTTCAATGAGATATTATCGATAGTTTAGAAGCTGTACTCTGGACAAGCATTATTAAACATTTCAAATATCACTAAGGGAGATAATTCAAAAATTAAGTAAATAAGAGTTATGGTTCTTTGAAAATGCACCTCCTCTGGCTAGTCTTTATAACCGTGTAACGTTTTAATGAGATATCATGGACAGTTCAGGAGTTATATTCCAGACAAGCATTATTAACTTAAGAGAGATAATTAGAAAATTATGCATGGTAGAATAATGGTTCTTAGACATTGCACTTCCTCTCACTGCTCTTTATCAATGTGTGAAGTTTCAATCAAAGTCCTTCAATACTTTTCAAGTTATTCTACGGACAAGGTGTGATGATCGGATTGGACAAGGCGGCAACTTTGGGGAGCATAAAAAGGTATTTTAAATTTTAGAAGTCTACATTTTGGAAAGCCATTCAATATTGAAATAAAAGTCACTGCATTTTTTTAACTTAGTTATTATGTTTCACATTTAAAATATAGCCCAGATGTTTGTATTTGATAAAACTCGAACACAACAATATGTTATGTACCTCACACTGTCACATATATTAAGCATTCACAGTATGAATGTCTAACACATTTTGCAATTTGGGACTTCAAACTATGAGTCAAAAATCTTATCTGTTATCAATCTGACTAAAGTATAAATGTTCTACTTCTCAGAGCAGTTCTTGTGAGATTTCCTAGAGGTTTCAGTAAACGAAAAATTTGATAAATTGATGAAATTTAGTAAAAAAAATTTGAAGTATTTAGTAGATACACTTGTTTGGGAAAAAGATTGTTATTTAAAAATCCATTTGAGATGTAACAAAATATATAGATCTATCAATATTGTGTGAATATTTAATTGATAAGATTTCTGATTCCTGCGAATTTATATGTTAATGTGCAATCACAGGAGTGTAATAACCTGGCCTATGAGGTCAATTTGGGACACCCATCCAAGCACAAACCATGGATAACGTTGCTTAACTTAGCAAACGTTCCAGACACTCCAACCATGTCGCTAAAGAGCTAGCCCAACAGCAAGGCTGTTGGAAATGTCTTATATACCAGGTGTCCACTACACTCCTCCCTTTTTTTTAGAAGCTGGGCATCTACTGTACAACTTCCTACAGAGACCCCATTCCACTCCAACTGTGCAAGGGACTCAATTCCCACTGCACTCCCAGTGCACACAGGCACTAACCAAGGTAAAGAGCCGGCGAAGATTCATAGGATTACCGCTGCCACCAATGTAGTAACCTGGCCTATGAGGTCAATTTGGGACACCCATCCAAGCACTAACCATGGATAACGTTGCTTAACTTAGCAAACGTTCCAGACACTCCAACCATGTCGCTAAAGAGCTAGCCCAACAGCGAGGCTGTTGGAAATGTCTTATATACCAGGTGTCCACTACAGGAGCTTGAAATTGTGTTTTAGTCCTTCAATATTTAAAACTGTATTTCTAGCTTCTATTCTGTATATAAAAACACTATACAGAAATAAAAGCAAGATTAACAGTTTTGACTCTTGTATGACTAAAAATACAATTTCAAGTGAGATTATGAATATGATGTTGTTTTGGTTAAAACTCGACACGTGACAGTGTATGATTGAATTCTATAAACATGAATTAAACTTTTACTCACAATTTGATCAAGAAGGTGTTTACGTCTTGGTGATGTGCTAGCTAAAACAATATTCTTGCTATTCAACGAATGGAGAATTGGTTGCAACATGATGTCACGATCGAGGACTGATCACAAAGTGAAAGTAAACATTTCCGGTGCCGCTAATGATATAGGTGAAAACGCGGGAATCGGAATCCGGAAAGCCGGGCTCCAATTACAGTATACGAAAATAGACTGCGAATAGTCCTATAAATAAGCAGGTTCTTTCAAATAGGAAAGACTCTGAAATAAGGCACTACATTACTATTTTTACCTCTAAAATTTACATTTTGTTTTCTTTTTTATTTAACATGTAACTCATTATAGCAAAAAAGTAAAGCATGAAGTACTAGAAAAACTTATGTTAGATATGAAAAAAGTTACTTTTAATAGGACTAGTGTATAACTTGTATGAAAATTCAGAAATATGGTGTGAAAATAAACTCCAAGTATCGTTACCAGCCTTATAATTGCAACCAGCCTTATTTCAACACGTTTTTTTCAAATGAATTTGCCTAAGTTGATAGATACTTGTAGTCCAAATTATTGTACTCAAAAACTTGAATATTGTGCTATTTTCTGAATGTTCATATACTCCTTCCACCTACCTGAAGTCGCATTATTGAAGCTATAGATACATGAAAATACATGTCGATTATAGAAATTTTGGAAACTTGAAAATGTTACTAGCGGCTGTATCCTTTTTCAGTACAGGTCAATTCATTCCATATTAACTCAGTTTCAGTTAAACAAAAAAAATATTCATAGAATTGTTGAGGCTAACAAAATTTAGGATATTCTGATTAGACTACACTTTTACAGGTTGTCAATAAAAACACTAGCAATTGTTTTTGAGAAAAACATGTCTCTCCCCCCATGTCATTTTGCATGAATAATACTAGTTGTAACTGTATTCAAATTCGGACAAATTAATGGCCGCCACTCTACTAAAAATTGTCCAACCAGTATAGGCCAATAATATGTGTAACTACACATGCTAATGATCACTGCTGTGAAGTTTCTTCGAAATCTTACCAGCAGTTATGGAGATATACCCAACTGTATTCAAATTAGGACAAAATCAAGGGCCAAAACTTGGCTAAAAATCACCCAACTGAAACAAGACAAAAATGCACAACTACTCTCGCTTATAATAGTTCCTCAAAATCCAATCAGCAGTTATGGAGATATGCCATTTGTGACATACAGACAGGCAGACAGACAAACACACAGATAGAAAGTACAAAAATAATATGTCTCCCACCCTGTTATGTGGGAGGAGACATAATAATCCACTAGTGGCACTAAACTGTTTGGCGCTTTTCAAAACTGTTGAGGAGAAAATGGTACATCAAAGATGGTTACTTGAAAAATTCTTTGACTCACCTGATAAGACAATAAGGAATGATTTAACAGTTATGTCAGTTGAAAGCTTCGCATGAATGATCGCGTTCTTTTCTTTAATTTTTTTTAAACTGGTTTAACCTTCACTATGCAGTTGATGTTTACATGTACCCATATAAAGATCTATAAAGAAGTTCACGTCTAAAGTCTGTTGGTACATCCAGACCTAAAATAGTAGCTAGTCTTTCATAATTTGTAACAATTTAGACTTTTTATCAGGTGGTTCACAGCTCTAGTGCATGTTACGGAATATGTGAATTTGCTTTGGTTGAACAACTGCTGCTGAAGAGTACGCTTAAGTTTGTGTAAGCATCTACAATTTTTAAGGATTCATTATCATACAAAAACATGTACTCCACATATCAAGCACTTGAAAAGCAACAGAAACAAAACAAGATTTTTTGTCTTTTTTGTGGTGTCAGTTTTCAGGTATCGCTTGCCTATGATATATATTATTTGTTTTAAACAAACATCAGATTGGCCTAAAAAAGTACAGTTCTAAAACTGAAATATTAATAGTAACTGTAATATCAATCTCAAGATGGTCGTTTACTTTTTGTTTTCAAGATGTACTTTGCTATTATCTTTTGATAAATATACTTAAGCATGCACTATACACTTCAATATAATTTGTAAAGCTCCAAGGAATCTCACTTCTAGAATCTCAGACTGCTACAGCAACTAGAATGAGAAATTCAAAATCTGGTCTAAAAATTACGGAATACCGTAAGTAAGGGCCATTGTGGTTAGACGTTATAATCCAGAGGGCGACAATGCGATAGTGCGATGGCGAAAGTGCGATAATGCAATGGCGACAGTGTGATAACGCAAAAATAAGATGACGACAATGCGATAGTGCGATGGCGACAATGCGATAGTCATATCGTACTGTTGCCATCGCATCATTGGATTGTCGCCATCGCACTATCGCATTGTCGCCATCGCACTACTCCATTTTTGCATTATCGTACTGTCATCATCACATTATCACACTGTCGCCATCGCATTATCGCACTGTCGCCATCGCACTATCGCATTGTCGACTATCGCCTCGTACACATGCGCACAACATTTTTTTTTTGTATGTAGTTGGACCCACTTTTATAAGAAATTGGATTTCATTATAACTGTCGCCATCGCATCATCGCATTGTCGCCATCGCACTATCGCATTGTCGCCATCGCACTTTCGCGTTTTCGCATTATCGTACTGTCGTCATCGCATTATCGCACTGTCGCCATCGCACTATCGCATTGTCGCCATCGCATTATCGCACTGTCGCCATCGCACTATCGCATTGTCGCTTTATCGCACAATCGCGTTATCGCACTATCGCATTGTCGACTATCGCCTTCCGGTACACATGCGCACATCGTTTTTTTGTATGTACACAAGCGATTTTTACGAAACAAAAACAATTGCAGAAACATAAAATTGATGGCTGTATAAAAATATACTTTGAAGGAGGTTACAGTTATAATAAAATCCGATTCTTTTAAAAGTGGGTCCAACAACATACAAAAAAACGATGTGCCCATGTGTACCGGAAGGCGATAGTCGACAATGCGATAGTGCGATGGCGACAATGCGATAATGCGATGGCGACAGTGCGATAATGCGATGACGACAGTACGATAATGCGAAAACGCCATACATTCATTCTTAGATAAAGGGCACAATTTCAAAAAACAAGGTGTGAAAAATTATTAGATAAGAAACCCTTGTTTTTCTCCTGATTTTATTTTGACAACATTTAAACAATATAACACAACATTCAGTGGACCCAAACTGGCTTTACTTTAAAAGATGCAGCTGTTTGAAAATATACACCCAAAAGGGCGATAAGGTACGTTATATTTCCAATCCTACGAAATTAAAATTTAGTTATTGTATTCATGTATGTAAAGACTACGAGCTCTAAATCGTTACTTATTCAACAACACGTAAAATCCTTAACTTTGAGTATCACCTTATTATTTTTGGTTTTCTGCAAGAAAATATTACAGCAAATATACAAAAAAAAACAGATTTTAAATTTCCATGCTCGTTCTTATTATTATAACTTTATTAAAACTCATTAATTCTACCTGAAAAACGCACTAAATTCGACAGTTGTTTAAAAGCAATGAAGTGCTTCATTTTTAAATAAGTTGGCCCATGAAATCTAAAGGACAGTGTCACTTTATTTAAACTGAAAAGTCTTAACGTACCTTACTGGACACAACATCTGAAACTATTTAAATGTATTTTTCATTTTTATTATTTATATCTAAGTAAATATTTTTTTTAAATTGAAAAACATATGAAACTTCAGAGTCAAGAAACTAAATGTTATCCTTTAAATATATATTTTTCCGATATTTTAGCATATTAGTCCTATAACATTTGAATAACTTTTAAAGCTTAACCAAACATATCAGAGGGAAAAAACGCTAATAAACGAAATCCATTTTATAGGTAGACAACCGTTAAACAATGCACTTTTTGTACAGTTTATGAGACGATTTATTGTAATAATTTAGTATAAAGGTATCGTAACGTACCTTATGCAGTTTTTCTGTTATCTGTAAATATCTACAGAAACTGCTTCTCAACAGTATAAAAACATAAAAAATATTAAATAAAAAAACTTAAAATATCGAACTGTAACAGCATGCTAACCACCAAAAGTACTTGTAATGGCTAACCACTTAATAATTTTACGGCAAAATGCTAAAGCAGATTAACTATGTGACTTTAACACTATATAAATACACACCATCTATTATTTTTTTATATTAAAACAAGATAACTGTCATTTAAACCGGTCTGCTGATGAGTATCTTACGCAAAATATTTACCAAGGAAAAGATTTAATGCGTACAAAAGAAACAGATACAATCAAAGATAGTGTGTGATCTATGTAACGTTTCCTATCCTGTTTAAGCGAAAACAACTTGATATAAAAAGAAGACATTTTCGACTGCAATTAATAACCTTTAACTACATATAAAGCAATAAAGTTATATTACTATTGAAACAATTAAAACTCTCAAAACGCTTAAACATTTAAAATAGTACTTAATATTCCGCAAATATATCTGACTTGAGTAAAAGAAGTAATCAATTCCACAATTTGCTTTAGTCTCTATGCTTCGTAGCCTTAATACAGATCTTCACTTTTAAGTCTAACAATCAAAATTGCTTTGAGAGACAAGGCAATGTATGTTTTTGCGCGGCTTTTCTTTACACGGACTAGAATTTAAACACCTTCGTAAATCGATATAACGTTCCTTTTAAGAAACGTACCTTTGTTAAATATTTTAAATGCTTTCAGTTAAGTGAAATATTGAAGAACAAGTGTGAATTTCGAAATATATGAAAAAAAGATTAATGAGTTTTCATTCATACCTGTATTTTTTAAAAGACTTCACAACAGTTTTTAGAATTTTCAAAAATTAGTATAACGTTCCTTATGAAGAAAAAATAAGAAACCCAGATGATGTCACTGAATGGCTTTTCTGGCAAAATTTAGTTTATTCATTGAGCTCAGTCTTTTTTTATTGTGTGAAGTGGTTATTTATTGAAACGTTAACAGAGTTAACACTGTTTTTTGTAAACACTGATTAGCATTATGTTTTAGTAAAGGCAGTATAACGTATCTTATTCGGTCAGAAAGGACAAAGGAATGATATCAACTAAATTTTTTCCAAAGTTGGAATTACAAGAAAAATGCTGCTGAACACAAATTCAAGCCTTCCCATTCACAAAAGACATTTTGTTGCATACTCTGAATTCGTAGTTTTAAAAGAGTATGTCTCCAAACATACCTACTGTGCGTTGGGACAGAAAATTTTATCTCATTCTGTATCATTCAGACTTCTGTCTGAACCGAATTTTTTCAAACAGAGTTCAAGTTTTTTCTAAGTCTTTTACATACCTACCAACTGTTTGTTTTGGTATGTTCTTAAACGAGCTGTACGCATTTCTAAGTAGAAGCACTTCGAAGGACAGCCAAAATTCGTAATTGTGCCCTTTATCTAAGAATGAATGCATAGTGCGATGGCGACAATGCGATAGTGCGATGGCGACAATGCGATGATGCGATGGCGACAGTAGGATATGACTATCGCATTGTCGCCATCGCACTATCACGTTATCGCATTGTCGCCATCGCATTATCGCATTGTCGTCATCGCATTATCGCGTAATCGCACTGTCGCCATCGCATTATCGCACTATCGCATTGTCGCCCTCTGGATTATAACGTCTAACCACGATGGCCCTAACGGTATTCCGCAGATAGTCAACAGTGCGATAGTGCGATTGCGACAGTGCGATAATACGACAATGCGATAGTGCGATGGCGAAAGTGCGATAATGCGATGGCGACAATGCGATAGTGCGATGGCGACAGTGCGATAATACGACAATGCGATAGTGCGATGGCGACAGTGCGATAATGCGATGGCGACAATGCGATAGTGCGATAACGACAGTGCGATAATGCGATGGCAACAGTTCTATTATGCGATGACGACAGTACGATAATGTGAAAACGTGATAGTGCGATGGCGACAATGCGATAGTGACAATGCAATGATGCGATGGCGACAGTACAATATGACTATCGCATTGTCGCCATCACACTATCGCGTTATCGCATTTTTCGCCATCGCATTGTTTTCATCGCATTATCGCACTGTCGCCATCGCATTATCGCACTGTCGCCATCGCATTATCGCCCTCTGGATTATAACGTCTAACTACGATGGCCCTAACAGTATTCTGTAAAAAAACACAATGTCTCGAGCTAAAAAATAAGTGTTTATTAGAATTGCCTCAAGCATCTACATATATTGTTAAAAATAGTACTGGAGTAATTCTTTGGACTTTTTTAAAGTTTCTTTCCTAGTAGGCACTTTCCTACTGCTAGTACTTTATCCTCGCAATAGGTAACAGTCTCGGATACCACTGAATTTCAGTTGACCTCACAATAAGATCCATGATCTTGTTTCAGAACTTGCTGCATATGAGTGAGCATTTAAAAATTTCTTATAATGGATGACAGGACATACAACCAAACAACTAAGCAAATGGTACCGGTACATAATTTACAACTCTGTGCCTATATTGAAATTACAAAGTTTTATTCACAAGGGATTTTACAAGGATAATTTACACTGGAAAAATGAAGTTCTAGTCTGTGCAAAACCAATACATCTTTTGATTGGTCACTTATCTATAAACTGATTTTTTTTTCTTTCAAAAAATGGAAAAATCTTGTTTCACCAAGAAACTACCCCAAGACAGTGGTTTCATATTGGCTGTTTTAGGCAACCAAAAATACTCAAATATTCTTTAGGCCCAGTATTAATCCATATTGTCAAAGTATCATTCATATAACGAGTCAAAAATTAACAGGAGTGCCAAACTGCCACAAAATACGCCCGTCGAAAATTTTGGTAAATGGTTGAAAAGTTTGACAGAGAGGTGTGTACATGCAGGAATCCTTATAACCCAAATTAATTTGATAACCATCCAAATTAATACCAAAGAATTATGGGGTATTTGCAGAGGTGTCAATTATATCACAGGAACCATATAGTACTATTTTGGATTTGATATTGCATTTAAATTATGAAGTAAATACTTATTTGACCCTAGAAAATGTATTAAAATGAAGTAAAAGCAGTAGTAAAGTGCAATGAACACAAGATATGACTAGCGACGATCTGATTATGACTGCTTGAAAATTCTCAACAGGGGTCAGATGACCCCTGGTTTTCAAAAGCTATTGAAATCCCTGGGTCCTCTATCTAAAGGACCACACAATAAGTAAAAGTATAACAGTTATCTTTCACTGTACCCATGTAATGATGAGTTTACAGATGCACGGATGAGAGTAAACATGTGCATGGCTACAACTATACCAATATATGAGTACAACTATACAGGTATATGCATAATACTATGCAGATACATAGACACACGTAAATAAATACACACATAACTCACCTTTGATTTTATGAGTACAGAAGTCTTCTGTTGATAGTCAGAACAGGCTGGAAGGTGAATTTAGCTGCTTTTTGACGATTTAAGGGCTAGCGCCTAGAAGTGTCTTTGGTGATTTGGCTGGTTATCAAACTTGGTAAAGATATTATAGACACCAACGATTCCACAAACATTCATGAAGATCAACGAACAACTGTTTCACTAAGAGCAGGGACCAATTTGGCATTTTTTGTAAAAAATAAGAGCCATAAGTCTGAAGTGTGTAGCGCGATATGGCTGGTTATCGAACTTGGTGGAGATATTATGCCCATAAACATTTTTCTCAAGTTTCATGAAGATCAGACAACTGTTTGAGTTAGAGAGCAGACAAGGCAAATTTGCCATTTTTTCTACAAATAAAGGGCCATAACTCTGAGGTGGCTAAAGCAATTTGGGTGATTATCAAACTTGGCCGAGATATTAAGCCCATAAACATTTCCCCCAAGTTTCATGAAGATACGAGAACAACTGTTTGAATTAGAGAGTGGACAAGGCGAATTTGCCTTTTTTTTTACAAATAAAGTGCCATAACTCTGAGGTGGCTAAAGCGATTTGTCTGATTATCAAACTTGGTGGAGATATTAAGACTGTAAACATTTCCCCCCAAGTTTCATGAAGATTGGAGAACAACTGTTTGAATTAGAGAGTGGACTGTGAACTTGCCATTTTTTGTACAAATAAAGGGCCATAACTCTGAGGCGATTTGGCTGGTTTTCGCACTTGGCCGAGATATTATGCCCATAAACATTTTCCCAAAGTTTCATGATCATGGGACAACAACTGTTTGAATTAGAGGGCGGACATCCTTGTGAACGCCGCCCGGACACCCGCCATGGGTGTTCCCATAATACGACCAGTCTTCGACGGTCATATAATAATAATAATCAATAACCATGTATGCCCCTTTCGCTTCCAACTTCGACATGGTTTGCCATGAACTTGGCTTTTGAACTCTTAAATCCTGGATCTACTCATCATGCCCAACCAGTCTTTGAAATTTGAAGGCTTTTGGTCAAGTCGATTGAAAACTGTCTTTGTAGCGCAGGCCATCTGACACATTGGTATCATTCATTTACTAATGCCGATTTGTTCCAAGTGTTCCTGAGTGAGGTCATTCTTGATTTTACGCCGAGCATTGGTCTGACCACTATAATTTACAGGGCTGTTGAGTTTGGCCAAGAATCAGTAGGACCACCTGGGCATGCCCAACCATCTTATACATTTTGACAGTCCTGGGTTTAATTCGAATGATACTGATTTGAAACTAATTGCAGGACTCCTGTGAGCTTGGCTATTGACTTGGTGGGCCAAGAATCAATAGGAACATTCTTAAAAGTTTGAAGGTCACAAACTTTTGCTATTGATTTGAAATGTTTTCAAAAGGCAGAGATTCCTGAGCTTGACCTTTGACCCAGTATGCACAAAATAGGAAGGCTCAACAATTCAACAGGCCTAACCACCCTGTAAAGGTTTTCTATCAGAAACTTTTGTGAAAGTGCAGACGACTCCTTTTGAACTTGACCTTCGACCCAATCATTAATATAGTTCATCTTCTCTTCACACTGCCTCATTTATAAAAGGTGAAGCTGAAAGCTGGGTTTAAGAATGATAACAGATATTTATTGAAGCAAACAAAATACTTTATTAATACCAATCATGTACACTCGTATAACAAAACTGATGAAAACTGATGACAATAACGTTTAATGGTTGATGATATATGTTTGTGTGCATGAACTTTTTGATATAAAAAAAAATCATTCTATTACATTAAACAGTGTGTTCAACTACAATAAGAAGGTTAATCAGCTTCAAGAATTGAAACCTGTAGTTCTTGTAAGATTACAATATCATAAACTTGCTCACACTTTCAATGAACTGTTAACAGTTGGCAAAATACTAAGTACAGAGAATGATGAAAAAATATGTACATCTGAACAGTTATACGTCGTTTTATTTCAGGAACCCCTTTCAACAGGTATCTTACACTACATGTAACCAGACTTATCTGAAGAGCCAAAAAATTAATAAACTGTTCATGACAAGAGCAAATTCTGATGGACAGTGATTGTATGTTAAAAACACAGGTGGCATTCTATCAAATTTTATTACACATAAATGATGTGACATTGTGATTTTTTCCCCCAAGAAATATTTCCATCAGTTAAATTAACTTGCCAAAATTTTCTTATTTTTCCATACCTATACATAATAAACATCATTCCTGCCTATAAAATTGAAAAAAAAGTAATTTCTTTCAATTATATTTCATTCACTGAAATTTTCTTCTTGCTCTTTATTTTTTTTCTGGCCAACTTAAACAAAAATGTTATTCAAATGCCAGGTTTCTGTTTTGTAATTATAAATGTTATACTAGTAGATATTATGCATTCAAGACCTAAACATTCATAGTTCATCACACTGAGATCTAGGAATAATTTTCTATCATTTTCGTTTGTAAAAAGAAAAATAATAATAATCACTGTGGTAACGTAATATTACAATTATTGCATCAGTTTTACAAGTTTGATCTCCTTAAGCCTAAAAATTCTAATAAATAATAACAACACAAAACACACTGAACTAATAACTATATATATTAAGTGATATAGATAATAATTTTATACCGTAAATTTTTCTTCATCAGTAAGGCAGTATATGCATTATCGTAGACTTTGTATACTAATTAAACCTGAAAAGTCAGTTGAGTGACAAGATGGAGTGAAATTTAACACTAATCTACAAGACTATGAAGTAAAATCAGCAGCAAAATCCATTTAGTTCTCTGTTTTTTACACAGCCTTTATGAGACTGGTTGTACCAGTAAAATACACCTGATAATTATCTAGAAATCCCAAGAAAACTTATTAAAAGTACTCTTCAGTTTCTGTTAGTGAAATACCTTTTTTTCCAATATAAAAACCCTACAATTCACTCATTGACTATATTTTAGAGAAATAAAAATTCTTGAAGATGTTAACCACTGTGCTTACTGATTTTTCCCATTTTGGATCATTTTCTGCTAACATATGATCACAAGACAGTATTTTAAACTTTTTTTTTTGTGAGTAAGTCATCGCTACACCTACAGTATTTTGCTCTCCTAATACAGCAAAGCATCCAAACTGATGTGCTTCACTATAGATGAAAAAAAAACATATCAGTAAAATGAAACCTCAACAGATCTGAGTCAACCAGCAGTTCTGAACACTTTTTATATATGAAATATAACAATCTATAAAAAGAATAAAGGATTTCAGTTTTACTGTTAACATGATATGGAAAAGATTTGCATCTTGAAGAATCAACAATATAACATTGTGCTTAAGCAAACTATTCTCGGACCTATGAAGGTTTTTTTTAACAAGAACTACACCTAGGAAACACCTTGCAAGATCTTTCAGTTTACAATACAAGAAGCCTTGCTAAAATAGAGCATCAGCTTTCAAACATGTAGTCATCAATCAAAACAGTCTCTGCTACAAAAAAATGAACTTCTTTCTTTTATTTTGAAAATAACCATTGCATGCTTATAAACAAAGCACAAAATCTAACTTCACAACAAATCTAAGGTGAAGAACCACAAGGTGTAACCAGAATCAAAAGGCTATAATTTTGACATCATGTAACAAATATCTTGACCTTTGATGGGGGAATGATGCTGACTGGTACATATCTAAACACTTTTTATGGAATGTGCTTCAAAAGGCATAGTTTATCTGAGCACTTGTGAGTTCAAATGTATGTCGTACAGAATAAAACATTTCACTAAGTGAGATGTTTATCACCCTAAAATTTAAGCTGAGAAACTATTGAAAATCTTGAGAAAAAGTTTCAATATAAGTCTTATAGCTAGATTTTCCATAAAAGCCTAATTCTAAGATTATTTAGTTTGAGCTGTAAGAGATGTATGATATACCATATGTCAGGATAGTATGTAAAATAATGAGTGTCAGCAAAAAATATATATTCAAACTTAACAAAATATAAACTGGGTATGAAATAAAATTCAATGCGGAAAATAATTTATTTAATCTGAATATATGAATAAATAATTAGAACACAAGAAGCTCAAGCAGAAAGTCTTCAATCAATTCGGAGAATTTTTCTATGTAATGCATAAAATTCTGGGCATTTATTTCTCTATCAGAATCAATTAAGTATTCTGCATTAACCCTTACCATGCTAAATATCTAAAATGGACTTGTCTGTCCTTCAACTAGGACAGATCCATTTATTGTTTATGGGGGTGCTTATTGAAAATTTACTGACTGAATGGTGAATGCTTATTGAAAATTTACTGACTGAATGACGAATAGTGCAGACCATGATTAGACTGCACGGATGTGCAGGCTGATCTTGGTCTGCACTAGTCGCAAAGGGACAGTCAAATGCCTCCATCTCGGTAAAAGTTGAGGATTATGGAATTAAATTTTGTAGGTAAGTTACTTTGTGTGACTGAAATATAACAAAAACTGTTATTATGATAACAAAAGATCTTTAAGTAACAAGAAACTGAAATATGGAATTTACTTGTGAAATCAACAACTTGTAACAAGAAAAGTTATGGCTGAGATTAACAAAAGAAAACAACTATATAGCACTAGTTTATAAAGGACAGTTTTTTTTTTCCTTTTAGCAAACGTGTTTCATGTACTGAAAAAAATCCATAGGGTTTATCTATTCTTTTTTTAGGGGGAGAAAAATTTCGTCTTTTTTCAAACATTTTTTTTTATGCTTTATACGCAAGAAAACATGTCCTGTCTCACATCATTCCTGTTATATTATTTTCATGCCACACTTAGCCAATCATTTACCAACACTGAAAAACCATTTATTCAGCATTTTAAACAATGAGGATGTATTTTCCCTGAAGTACTATAATGCCAAAATAGATTATCTAGCACAGGCATATTTCTATAAGAAAAATTTCACTGCTAAATTTTTTTTCACTGAAATGTTTTTGGTTTAATCTTAAGTACAAACCAATTAAACCATGGCATCAAAACAACAATTAGGGCAGAATAAATAATCTAAAATTAAACTAAATATCTAACTTATCTACATTTCTACAAAAACACACTCCAACGAACGGGAGTCAAAAAGCAAAATCAGTCAAGACTAATAAGGAAATAACTAAAACACAAACAATAATTTCAACATAGTAAAAGATAAACTATTCAACGCCCATTGGTTTTATTTTTCTTTGCATGAAAATTTCAAATTATATCTTTAATCCTGTAATCAACATGTACTTACAGAATAAAATTAGGAAAGAAATGAATGAATGTTGTTTTTTTGTTGTTGTTTTTTTATTTTACAAACGTATTTGTTTTCCTTTTTTTGGTTTCAATATATTATCTTTAAGCTCTGAACTCAACAATCAGGTACCTGTAATGTAAGTAATGCTATAGTGTAAGTTAGTACCTTTTAGTAACTTCTAGTTTAATAAATTCTCCTTCAAATACTTTCAGAAGAGACTGGACCAGTATGTCAAAATTCTGCCAATACTATGAGCTAAGAATACTTAATTTTATATTTGTTTTTAAGACGTCACAAAGAAATATCTTTTTTATTTTTCAGAAACAGTACATAGGGCAAGATATAACTAAAACTTTAAACAGTATAACAAATCTAACCAATTATTACATACTAAGCTATTAATCATGCACAACACCAATAACTGTATAAAAATTCTATAAACAACAAAAACATAATATCCACACACAAAAACAGCAGGTCTATTTTCCCAATCTTGGTTTGAAAATGCAAGCAATCTGTTTTGGGCTTCTTTTTTTTCAAAATTAGTTGCAAAACAAAAGAACACAGAAAAGTCATTCAAGACCTTGGAATGAAGCAGCTTATTAAAAACAACATATAATATATGCAAAAACATTTAACATGGTTTCAATGAGTATGAAAACAGTAAATAGTCGTCTTCTTTGATAGGCATGTAGGACAGAAATCATACGAACCAGTAACTACATGATAGATTATATAAATAAATCATATAAAAAATGAAACTCCATCCTTTTGGCAAAATATCTGTATATGATCCGAAGGCCCCAAAATTAATCAACACAACACTTAAAGCCACAATAATGGCCAGGCCATGATTTTGATTGTTCCTTTTATATAAATAAGGCTACTACCGTATCAAGAACTTAACTCTCGTGTGATACTATTAATGAATGATCACACAACATGTCAAACATTATTATGACTAGTTGGTATAAAGATTTATTCAGAATGACAAGCTATGTAGACTTCACTGCTATCAGCTGGAACTCACAGACTCCTTGCAAGTTTTATCTGCAAACACTTTTCTTTCTATAAAAACTCAAAACATGCAGCATTAAATCTTTAAAAATTTCTCTTTTCAAAAAGAAATTTCCTTTCTCAAGAATGGAATTACTTTGATGACAACTCTACTTGTTATGCAGAAACTTCTTCTTTCAATGAAATGGTTGAAGCTATAGAATTTATAAAAACTGCTTTATGTCACAAAAGTAAAAAGTTCCAAACAGTCTACTATCATTCTTACAGCAAAAAAAATTCATGCAAAATTTTGCTAGCCAAGTGGAAGCTATTTTTAGAATTTCAGGCACTTTACTCATAGAATAAAATCATGCATTCAAAATCCCTACTTTTGCCATGGCGTGACCATTTATTTGTACAGTAAAAACTACCACAAATACTATACTTAGTATATAATAATCAAACATAACTATGAACAAGTCTTTCATTTCAATAACTTTCAACTGGATAACACATGCCCTTTCCCAGCATTAGATCTGGGACATTTAACAATTTCTTTGTTCTATTCAAAGCAGCAAGCTCCAAAAATCTTTCAAAGCAAAGAAATTTTTTATTACCAGCTGTTTTACAGTACTCTTATGCAGAACTTGTATTCTGTATGTTTACATGTAAACATTTAACAAGATGTACCCAAAGGGAACCAACATGTTCTTCTATGAATGATTTTCATTACCAGGAACCTTCAGCTTTGAACAGAACAATTATAACATCTCAACGAGAATTACATAAGATCAACATTATGCACCAAAGTTCATCAACAAAATTTATGACAACCCTTTTTTCTTTTTATTTCTTCTTTATATGCCTTTTAATTTGCTTGGTGACAGCCTAGACTTTGTAAAGCACATGCTATTTTCAACAATCCACTAGCTATTTTATCAGTTTTTGTCTGGTTTCTTTAACCAGGATATCAGCATGAAAAATGTCTTCTTTTTAAAAAGACCACACATACTACTGAATGCGCAAGCCCAAACAAGCTTTTCAATTCATGCAACAACTCCCTTATATTGCTGGAGTAATCCATTTCCATCTTTTCTTCTCAAATTTCTTGTACAAAACATCAGCTACTGAATAATAGAAGGCATGTCAGGTTTTTTATTTATATTATCATGCAGTCACACCAAACATTTGCTTTAACTCTATTTAACATTGAGCAATACAAATTACAAGTTAAACTTGGTCCACGGGTAGGCTTATTTCAGCAAATCAAATAAACAGATTCAAAATATGAATTTTCATTGAAAAATTCTAATACTATCCAATAACATGTATTAATGCATTTTCGTCAGAGAATAAAACAACCTCTGTAAAACATTTTCTTAACTTTTATACACTAAACAAATATGTAGCACTGTATCTGACTTAATCAACACACAACACATTACAATACTCTACATACTTTGTATTAAATATATTCATCTACAAAAACCCACACTTGCATATTCTTAATTATACCATATTATATCAAGGCAATTTACTGGAACTCGTAAAAAATAAACACAATTAAAGCATTTAACAAGCATTTTTCAGAAAACATGCAAAATTGGTCAACTTACTGAATTTTATGGCATCTTTTTTGTTTATTTTCTATAAAAATGCATTTGTATAACAATAAAAACATTCCTATTCTGATAGTGGAACTTAACTTGAACAGTTGGCCACAAAAATAGCCATGAAGCACCTGACCAGTGATTGTTTGCAGTTACTAAGGTAAATAAATGGTTGCTATGACAGTAGTTAAATGAGACTAATGATTTTGATTGAGTATTTTTGCTCCTCATAAAATAACACAAAAATTCTCCAACTGTGCAAGGAATCTCCTGAAACAAACATGAAATATTAAGCATTTTTTAAACATTTTCCTCACACAGCATTTTGTTTCAACTATCTAGGCTTTTTCACTGAACTCAAAAACACTCTACTTTCACTTTGCCCAAAACTTTTTCGAAGCAAAAGGTACATGTGTATCATCTTCAGAAATATTTTTCATTATATCTGTTTCCAGTGTGGCATAAACAATACAAATATCTGTACAAAGACAAAAACCGACAACAACAAGGCTATAAGGAAGACACATTAGGCAACCAGTACACTAGATTACAATAAGGCTCTCTGTAGTACATACATGCAGGCCTGGTGACAATTAAATGTAACCCATTTAACAATTAGAATATGCATTAACGAGAAATTAAAAATTCAACAGGTAATATTTTTATACTTTTTTTTACAAGTCTTTTTCTTTTAACAAATTGGAACACATAGCCAGCCATAAGCCTTATTGTAGTCTGCTTTACAACAGGGGACACAACCTTGTAAGTTTAGAACACAAACATAACAATGCTTTTCTCTGAGTGACCTCCCTTGCATCAGAAAAAAGCATAACCCACAAAAACAATTTAACACCATTTCTGGTAAAAATATGATTAAAAAAAAAAGAAGAAATGTGTACTAATTTCAGTTGCTGAAATAATTTAAATAAAAATGCATATATACTACAGCAAAATACAGGTTATGTAATCTACAAGTTTTAAACCACATATGAATACAACATATCAAAGAACTATCCAAAATCTTGCACAATCTACTACCTACCATGAAAATGTACAAAAATATTCATATATGGTTATTATATATCTTAGTTCAAAAAACCCAACAACATTGATGATAATGAGAGCAATGGACAACAACAGAAGTGAGCAAGATAACTTTTGACATCTTCAGCAACTGGTGTTTACCACAACAAAGCTAGTTAAAAAGCATGTTAAGCATTCAATATTTAACCAAGAGCAGCCATTTCTTCCCTTATCCTGTAAATTCTTCATCCCACGCATTTTTAAAAACATAAACTTCATTACTGCTACAGCTTTAATAAGCATATACGTAAGCATACTTAGTTTTTGAATTGAGGAAGTGAATATTAAATAACCTATTTTCCTGCAGTACTGATGTAGAAATTAATATATTAAAACAATTGTTAATGTTGTTATATAGTGTGGTAAGCAACAGTTGTTGGACTTTGTCCAGCCTTTCTAAGAGGTCCAACATGCTATAAACCTCCCATAGAAGCTGTGGAGCAAAACTGGAAACTCAATACCTTAAATGCAATACAAAAATTAAAAAAAAAAAAAAAAAAAAACAAACACCAAATACCCCCCTTTTGAGAAATGAACAAAACTTGAGAAACACTATGCTAAATTCTCGGTGTACAGAAACCCATAACCCAACATTTGCTACAACTATCTCCCTTATCAAAATAAATGACTTTCTCAAAAAATACTTTGCAACTAACAAATATGGCATATAAAACGTTTTCAATGCTTTTTTGTTCAACTATAAAAATGACATAGAAAATTATCAAGACATAGTCATGTAAACAAATAGGCAAGGCTCATTGAGAAAAATAACAAACAAAAGAAATAAGAATTACAATCTATGCTCAGTAATTGCACTCTTCCATGTTTTTGATGAAAAAATGTTTAACTGTAAAATTCAGAATTAGGACTTCTTCAAAATAAACCGCTGAAATTAACTTCATTTGAAGTTATGTCTCTACCAAATAGTTCCGACTACAGTTTTTCTTCAATCACTCCAACCCCCTCCCCATTTTGCACTGAAAACAATTCAAAATAAGAACGGCAGAGGACAAAACTCGACATGAATAAGAAGTATCATTTTCATTATTTTACTGCCGTTCCTTGGTTTATACTCATTTTTTTCCAATATATATTTTTTTTTCTAAATGGAGTAATTGCCCTACTGCATGTGAATTGCTGTCTTTAAGTACACAAAACCATTTGCTTCTTCGGTACAGAGGTCACATGAACACAATGCCAAGGCCAAATTTAGAACACCCGTTCAGGCAGTTGCGGCACTTACAGAAGGATACCACATCCACAGAGAGAAAAGTATACCCTTCACTCGTCAAGAGGAACCTGGTTTTATTCTAAACATCATTCAAACAAATACCATATTCTAAAGAACAAAATATCTCTCATGAATTCAGTCATAATATCACATCATTGTTTTCCAAAAGAAAAAAAAAATAAATAAAAGAGTACCTATTACTTGAATGACATTTACTCAGAAATATGGGTGATATGAAACAGCCTACAATAGCACCACAGTGCAGTTATGAAATATTTCCCTGATTCTTTATATAAAGTAACAACAAAGGTGAATGAGAGAATGACTTATGGGGGTATGATTCAATCTTACAAAGCTAATCAATACTGAATGACAAATATTATGCCAATGCCAACAATTAGTCAAACCAAACCAAAACCACCAACACTCAGTTGTTGTTTTTTTCATTCAGCCTACAGGATTTTTGCATTTTTACTAAATTTTGTGACCCACATCAATTTAAGATTTAAACCAGTGTACACTTAATGAATAACTTAAATTCTTTCCCATTCTGATATTAACTACAGCTATCAGTCACAACAGATATCTAAATATTTAAAATCTAAAGCCAGTATAAACAAAATTTGTCTGCCTTGTATAGACAAGCCTTTGGTTCAGATAAGTGTTTTCTCTGACCCTTTGCAATTAACAAGCTTATCAGTGTAACAATCAAGCATTAAAATAAATGGATGAGCTTAGGATGATTAAGGATTTCTACAAAATGATAACAAGTTAAAATCACAATAACATCTATGGCACATCTTTGTTTTGGATAACTGAATTCATTGTATTCATATCTAATGAAACATGAAGCGACATGAACTTTTGTGACCTCTGTACCAAGCGACGATTCTATTTTAAGAACAAAGAACAACAATCTATAAATAGCAATAAGGGAAAGATAACTTTGAACAAACAGACTACCCTGTGTTTATAAGGTTACGGTTTCTGCAGTAAATATTGGGTACAATTTATAAATAGAGTATTGAACAAAGGAAACATAACAAAGTCCTGATTCATATGGCAAATAACATTAAATATTAATCTCTTATATTATGACTATGTAATATAAATACTAATAGAACTGAAAAAGGATAATCCTTTCTTTTTCTTGACAATTTGAACTTGTAAACAGCTTGGCATGCTGATCTAGAACATATTGAAAGATATACCAGGCTAAGACTTTTGTTCCTGGATGTTTAAATCGAGCTCATTTTCCCAAATCTAAAAATGATTACCTCTATTTTAGGAGAGATTTTTTTTTCAGAAGCCAGGATTAAGGAGAAATTTCAGAAAAAGTACCTACTGAGGTAGCTTTAAGTTATGTATCATGGTCCAGATTAACTATAAACTCAATAAACTACACAATTATGGTTAATCATGAAGAGAAAAAAAAAACAACAAAAACAAGACAAACGAAAACAAATAACTGCAAAAATTGGTGAATTTGTCTATGTATACTGATTGTATTAACTAGAGAGAAAACAAGGGCCATAACCAGTTGAGAATTCTAAAACTGTGTACAACTAAATTAAATTATATATAACATTACATAACAAAAACAAAATAAGGAAAGCTACAGTGGCAATTAAATAATAATAAGCCGTGCTTTAGCACAACAATGAACAAGATCTATCACAATAATGACAAAATAATCATAAAATAATTCAACATTTTGTTCATAAATAAGAACATTAAACAGCGATGGTGGACTTTTTCAATTATGACAGCCTGTCTCCGTACAAAAGATACAGAGCATGTTATAAAATGCATATGCATTCAGCTAAATACTGACCTTCGGAATCTGTTTCATTTCTTATCATAGCAGCTCTTGTTCTGTTCACAAATGGTCAATTAACATATATGTGGACATCAACAAGTTGCTATGGCAACAAATGCAATACAATGCTCGATTTGCAGTGTTTACACCATGACTAGCAACAGGCACATGGCCAAACATGGACAAATCCTCATAACAAGAGACTATTGCCAATGTGCCTCTCCCGTAACAAAAAATATCAATTAAAAATTATACAAAAATTGCCATACAAAATTCACAATAACAGCTTTTTCATATCTAACAGTACATAGTACTCAAAAGCTTTTTGTCATCAATTAACCGGCAATGTTTTTTCCTATCCCCCACATTACTTTGAACTGACAACTTGCAAACATTTTGAGTCAATTTTTCAGCAGGTGTAAGATTTGACTTACATACCAAGACTAGGAATCTGTGCGTATCTGTAGATGTACAGCCTGTAGTCTTTGCTTGCAAGAACAACTGAGCCGTCATCCATTAAGGCTACATCGAAACACTGTGCATGCTTCACCTTGCTCTCCAAGGCATTTATCAGCTGACCATCCTGTGTGAAGATTGTCAGATTGAAGTTGTTATGGTTGTCTGCTACAAGAATTTCACCTTGACTATTGATTCCCACTCCAATTGGATAATTTGTGATTCCTTCTCCACCAATCTGTCGCAGGTACTGACCCTGGTAGTTGAACACTTTGACACAATGAGCACGATTGTCACTGATAAATATTTCTTCCTTATCATTCACCACTACACCATTTGGAAACTCTAGATGCTTTGAGCAACCAAACTTGTGCAAGGTGTTGCCATACTGATCAAAGATAATCACGCGCATAACTTTACACTCAACTATAATAATTCTACCTTTGTTGTCTATGGCAACACCCCTTGGATGTTGAAGAATATTGGCCCCAAACTTTCGGACAAACTGTCCATACTGATTGTACACCTGAATCTGGTGAGTCGGACTTCTCTCGGTAACAATAATATCACCTGATGTCTTCACAGCAGCAACTCGATTTGGATAAAGCAACTGTCCATCACGTTTCCCACACTCCCCAAACTGAAACTTGAAACGTCCCTCTTTGTCAAAAATCTGGATACGATGATTATTTGTGTCTGCCACTACTATGTCATTCTGAGCATTCACAGCTACTCCACTTGGCTCGGTAAACTGCCCTTCCATTACTCCGAATTCACCAAATTTGCAGTGATAGATCATCTTCTGGCGCTTGATCTGGGACTTTGGTGGGTAGAGATTGGTTGAGATCAGTTTACTTGTAATATCCATTAACGGGTAACTGCTCGTAGAGAAAACATCTATACCATTCTGGAAGATATCCAAGCCGCCACTGGACCATTTCTCATACAAGTTGGAATCACTGTTTGTTGTAAAAGTGTCTGTTGTTGGGAACAACAGATTGTTACCAGACTCAAATTGATTTGTGGTGCCAAAGTTGCTGGTAGGGATGGTTTCAATACTGGTAGGGTCAAACAGATGACCATTGAGCTGGCCATTCATCTGTGTGTTGCTTAGCGACACTGGAGGTGGAGTCATGGATGAGACAATACCATTTGGTCGGGCAATAGGTTGAGGTTTGGCGATGATATGTGAAATATCGCTGGGTCCCTCTCTGACATAGCCAAATGTGTTTCTTACACCTGTCTGAATAGCCTGAAAGTTGGATATGAACTCAATATCATGATAGCTTTCATTGTCAGTGTCTGGTGAGAAATTGAACAGGTTCTGGAATCGCTGTTCAACCAGGTTTTTAAACATAAGTGCCTCTGGCATGGTTGCAAACTTTGTTATCTTATCAACAAATTCTGTGCCAAGGTACATTTTGTCAATGTGTTCCTGAATTTTAGCACCAAGGTTGCTTATCAACAGTTGCTTACTATTAAAAGCTTGGTCAAGCTCCTTCAATGATTCCTGTTTTCTCTCTTCCAACATGGCCCGATAGAAATTGTACGTATCATTGATGTCATTCTGTGCCTTGTGGTACTGAACCTGCAATCGGCTTGCGATGTGGTCAATGCTTTTTGATGATGTTTTCAGTTCTGAGATTTTCATTTTCGCGTCTTGTTCCATCAGGTGCATCTGTGCAATCTGCTTATCACCTATGTCAGTCAGAAACTGGCAATCATGACCCCGACCATGATCAAACACTGTACACTCCTTGCATATCGGAATTGAACAGGTCTTGCAAAAGATTTTCAATTCCTCTGCCTTATGTCTTGGACAATAGAGCGGCTTCTCAAGCTTGCCATTCTCCTTGTTGTTTTTCAGATCTGTAAGGCTGCTTACTCTATGTCCTTCAAAACAATGCATAAACTGATGTGCCATAACACAATTAGCACAGAGAAAGTTAGCACAGTCAAAGCACCTTGCAACTGCATTAGTGTCTTTGCTCTTGCAGCCAGTACAGTGTAAGGCACTAGTGTCGAGCGCGGTCTTTTCAAGTAGATTGCTCACAGCATAGTCAGGCAGAAGTCCACTCAATCCATTTGCCCCAAGAAAGGTGTCAAGGTGGCACTCTGGGCAGGATATCTTGTCTGGTAGTTCTTGGGTCTTTTCCAGGCATGGTTGACAAAAAGTATGAAAGCAGCTGAGTACTTTCGGAATTGAGAAAGTTTCATGACATAAAAAACAGCGCAGGTTTGGATTTCCAGCTGACTCCATCTCTGAGTCAGAATTCGAAGCAGTTGTGACCGTGTCACTCTGGGAAGGTGTAGGGGATGCCATCACTGAAACAACACTTTCACTCTCAGCAGGTTCTGAAAAATATGAAAAAATTGCAAATTTAAGCTTTGTACATATTATATCAAGTTTCTGTGTACATTTTAATGTCATTCTGCATGCAGCTGCATTAGAATACATACCAGAAGTCAAGACTCACTGGGGTCTAAATGGTCTTTGAAAGACTGCAGTGTCAAGTATTTGACCTCATTATTCAACTTCAATAATCAGGAACTTTAATCACTAGGTCACCCATTATTAGTTAGTATAAAGCTGCAGATGTTAAACTTCAAGTAGAGCTGGAGTCTGTACAGAACTGTTGTAACCACATACTCGTATATATCATAAATAAGAGACAGACACGACAAATAAGAAAATCTATGTCCACCAGTAAGTGCAATAATGTTTCAGTAACGCACATTTTATTTTCAGTCTCACAAACTTTTATTCTATATAATAAACCTATCAGTTTTACTACATACAGACACTCCTAAAAATTACTTTTAAGGAAATACTACATGAATGCTAGATCAATTTGTATATGTGTCACGGTGAAGTACTTCAAAAGTATGTGAAAGAGTCCCAACTATACTTTCATTTCAGAATAGTTAAAAGATATATTCTGACCTCTAAATAAGTTGTCTAGATCCAAACTCCAGTAATGGTCCCAATAATCATTACAATCCACAGACTTTATCTTATTAAAATTAATATCACGAATCTCCACTAATTTTAGAACACTTATCTCAAACTCCATTTGACTTTAAAAAAAATTCTGTTTAATAAAGAAAATACAACTTGATTCAACAAGAACCAATTTAACAATGATTGCTGTCTAAACTGACTTTCATATTTAAACAACACGATTTCTTCCTATATAAGATTCCAATATCTTAAAATACCACTATCTTTGAACTAAGCCTTATATGGCTAGAAATACAGGTTAATAAACTGTAAATTGCTCTATAAGGAAAAAATAAATTTGATAAATATTAAAATGTCAAAGAACTTAAGAGGATAATTTCAGTAATATCTCAAAAATGTGAATGACCTACAATTGGGGTGACTTCAGGGCATGCAAATAGTCACAGTGTATTCAAGTGATAGCAGAGAAATAATACAAATGAATTTTGAAATCTCATACAAAGAAAGCACTCCTCATTTCGGTTCAATTACTGTTGAAACAAGCATTTTCTAAATAAGCACGCCACTGAAACAATTTTTAGCGAGAGCTAGACTAACTAAAATCCTACCTTTCTACATAATAAATGAACAACTGTTTCTGGTCAAAAAATAAATGCAGAAAATGCTTGAGACCTCGTGCAAATGAAGGGCAGCTACACAGACAAAAACTGATTGACCAGTTATTCACCCTTCTCCTACTCCCTGCTTTTTGTTTTTGTCAAAGCCATAGTGACATCCAAAACCTACAACTACAGTACATCAAACTTCCCAACCCAAAAAGCTTTCTTTTTCAATGTTTTCTTGTAGTGAAAATCAAAACAAAAGGCAAAAACAACATAAGGAGCATAATATGTGCAAAACTGTTGATAGGTCAACATGAAAATAATGGGAAACTGCAAAAACTCAAAACTGACAAATCAACAACAAAAGAACATCCAGAACAAAGAGCAAAATGACCATTTTAACATACAATTTGCTCATCTATTTCAAAACTGTCATTTTATAAACTTGCCATCTAGCAAAAATTTCCAACCATATGCAGCTGTTGTTAAACGTTTGAATAATCAAAGGAACATATTTAACAACTAGGACTTTTTTTCACAGCAGATTATTCAAATATTCAGTTTCATCACCAACAGGTAAATGGTAAAAATATATGGAAAGTTTTTTTTAAAAATACGACAATATGTCAAATTTTATTAGCATTATTATCAAACAACAAAAAGGCCATGCTGTCTAGTTCTGCTAAATAAAAACAATGGAAATAACAGACTTCAAGTGTAAATGTTTATGCCTGAAATAAAGAAAAAAGTTCACTGACCAAGATGCTCTCTGTTCAGGGTCTACTAACTTAAATGGCCAATTGTTCATTAAACCTTCAGTGAAAAAGGTCAGTGCTCTCTAGTACAATTCATTCCCATCAAAATACAGTAAACAAACCAGCAGCCACTTCCCAATTGTATACCTTGAAGCAAACATAAAACTGTGTAACAAATTTGTATTTTTTTTTATCGTTAACACCTACATATAACCTAAAGGTTGTCACAGCTGCATTTTCATGACACTAAAGAAACAGTAGGTCATAACTATTAGAAAGACCACTGTTTTATAAATCAAATAAAGAACAGATGGCAACTTGTTTCTACAGCTTTGTTTTCATTTATGCATGAGACATGATCCAGTCTCTTTGTTGGCAATATTAAATTGATTTTCAGACTGCCGACAATAACATCTTAGTCATTCTTATTTTTAGATTTTACAGTGTGTAGAGAAAAAAGAACAAAGAGCTGTGTCACAGATGGATATTATCAGCAAAGTCATGCTATTTGTGAACTATAATCAAAAACCAATTAAAGTATCAATACATTTTATTAATTTCAGGTCGATTCCTTCATGAATAAAGGTGACAGGGTGGCCAAACAATAATTCAAGCTGAACTATTCCTGTTTAAAGAGAAATTAAAAGTTAAAATTTTCTTAAAACCTACAATATCAATTCTTTTGACAAGAAAGCTAGAGAACATTTGGCTTACTAGCACTTAGAGAAGTTATTTGTACTGCAGACCATATTTTCTGACACAGAATTTTTCTCTACAGACCCCCAAGACCTCTTGAAGTAGTATTTCATTGTTCAAAAGAATATGCTTATTTACAAATTTTATAATATTCAGATTAGGTCCTACAGAAAGGAACAAGCCTAAAATTTGCAACCATGAGAGTTGTTTTCCCTTTAAAATGAATGCTAATGTTTCCCTAATATCTTTAAAGCTTAAGCATTTCATTATTACATTAAGTGCACGATAATGCAATGTCATGTATATAAAGTCAGCCTTGAAACAGCTGCAGTATGCTACAAATGCTACAATCCATACATCAGAGATACAAACAAAACGAAGATGTGCATTTCTGACTTCAAAAAATGGTGAAATGAAAACAGACCCAACCATACAGCTGGAATTCATATTGAAAAAATTTTCTTTTCTGAAGACAATAATTGTAAACACATGCAATCTTGACACAGAATATCCCTGATGTATAACTACCACATATATCAAGTACAATAAATTCAGAGATTATGTGCATGCAATGATGACAACTCAGAAACTCTAGGGTATTAACAACTGTGAAATTATCTTCAATGACATAACCTTGAGATGTCTAGAACAACTGCATTAAATCAACAAAAGAGTTAACTGGACTGTAACCCAGTGATCAAGAGTTAAGATAAGCTCTTAAGTTTCACCTCAGTTGTCCACACAGATAACACACATTGACTGAAAACATACAGTATATCACAATGAAGGTGATTCATCAACTGCGGTTGTTGGTGTTTTTACATAAATATTATCTAAACTTAGGCCCTTAAAGTTGAAAATGAAACCTGTCCACTTTGTAGCACATCTAGTCCCTTTCTTAGCTATTTTCCCCTCATTAATTGCTATTTCTTTAAGGAAACATTTTACCCAGCTGAACCTACAACTCAGTTATTCAGTATATTCATTTCATCAAATTCAAAACCTGACTACACAAGACAGATGACTCTTGGCAATAAAAATGCCCATTTTCAGCAAATCTGTATGTGTTACATATAAAAGACATGTACAAGCTCAAAGATTTGAGCAGTTTGGACAATCAGGTAAATATTTAGCTTAATATCCCCCACCGAATGGCAGTCCTTCCATCACACTTTTCCCATCCTAAGTGTTTACATAGTTGTAATTTGGTGCGATTATAAATAGAAATAGTGGAACAATGCATATCAGTTGTCATGGTTATTTAAAAACTTACAGCTGAGTTATAGCCCTTTGTTTACTAACGCAGGCAGTCTGTTCAGAGCCGTGTATCCACAGTGGTTTGATGGATTTAGTTGTAACTTAGTGTAACTCAATGTAACTCAAATAGTAATGAAAATCGCACTGCAGATTGGCTGAAATTACTCAAATGATCGCTGACAATCCCCCTACCTATAGTAAGAGGTGTGAAAGAAAGTGGTATCTGAACCATGGTACTTCACCCATTCCCTTTAATGTGGAATAATGAACTCCTTATCAAGTACTTGTTTACACAAGACAATTCCCTAACAATGGACATTTTCACACCTGACAATAAATACATAGACGACAGTCAACACAAAACTGTTGGACCGAGGGATATGTCCAGAGCTGAGTCCACTTAAATTTCTAGGTATGCTCATTGCATGTAAAAAGCATAGATGTGGAGGTAACCTGATGCAATCATGGAGGAAAATCTACACATACTGTCTTCGTAATGTGCTGATTTCAATTTCTTTTCTTCTGTTTCTTCAATAAATTGAACTGTTACTCTTTTGCACTAACATAAAGTCAAACAATTTAAGCATTGAGAAATTTTGATTTCAGCAAGATAGAAACAGAGTTAAATTAGAAAACATCAATGAAGTTTGCCTGGTGATGCTTAGGCTTTATTACAAAGAGTAGGTTGTTGGCTCCTGAAAATTACATTTTTTGACCCTTGGAAATCTTGAACTGACCCTTGAAAATCAGACTGGAAGTGTCAGTCACTGTCTCTTGAGTTTCAAAGTCTATCGAAAAAAACCTGTGTTTGCCTTATACACGTTATCTTTGTGAATGTACATGTTCAAAAAATCTGTCGATGTATAAAGCTTATTCTCTTCATCTGTTGCCTCCTCACTACAAATTCCCAATGCCACTTAACTTCTATGGGGTGGTATAAATTTTCTTTAAATTTGCTTGTTGCAATCTTGCTTGACTGTGACTAAAAAAGCTTACAAAGAGATGTACACAAAATATTCATAAAGTCATCACTTTAAAATGCAGATGTACTACACCAAATCTTGTGTTGGTGCATAGGCCATAAAATTATTCTCTAAAATCAATAGGACATACACTGAAACAGCTTGCCATGCAGCACTTTTACACATTTTTACATTGATCCTGACAGTAGAAATAAACCAACATTATAACGGTGAAAGACTTAGTTACTTATTCCTTTTTACAAATACGGTCAAAAAAAAAAAGACTGACAATAACAGGTGTGGCTAAAGGGATTGGCCATGACTAAATTCCATTACATCATATTCATTCAATAACAGGGTAGACAGAAAAATTAACTGCAATTTTACACAGACTATGTAAAATTCAAGTCTTTCTCTACAGACCTACATAAATCAAGATGACTAAAGTCGCCATAGATTGTAACCCACACAATCTAATGAGAAGAATTTTTCTTTTTACTTCTAGTTAGACCAGACAAAAAGTTGAAACACATTTTCTCGGTTAGGCTGGCTAGGTAACATTCTGTAGTCAACATCTGGCAGCCTCTGTCACTGAACCATGAACACAGCTGCCAAAAGAATTAAACACAAGTCCTGTAGAGCAGCAAGAGATTGATAGTTTGATACACAAGCTCAACATGTACATACTTTGCGATTAATGCCTCCAAGAAAACCACTCTTAGCACCAACAATTTTTTTCAAATGTTCTTCCGTAGTACAATGAATGCTTACAGTTGATTTTCATAATTCAACCAGAGAAACATGTTGATGGCATATTACAGGAAATACACTTATAGCCACAGAAGTCAAGTAGCACTTCAGTAATGATTTATGCATTTTATACAAAACTTTGTATTAACAGAAAACATTCCATATATTCTAGCTTCAGGCAAATCATGAAAATGCCCTCAGTTCTACAGTGAAAAGTCTAAATGACGAAGAAAAATTTCCAGGATATTTCAACAATCTAAATGACGAAGAAATATTTCCAGGATATTTCAACAATTTTCAATAGATATTTTGTCCACACCTCATGTCAAGTAGAAACTGGCTCACAGAATTTAGCTTAAAAAGGGTTTTCTTTTCAATTAAAGAAAAGTTAATATACTACATAAAAAAAACAACAATTTTATACTTCTGCTGTTATAAAGAAAGGATTTCAAGAAATCAGCTGAACAGAGAGGTTACTCCATTGCAGAACAGTTGCATCGGAGTTGCAGTCCTCAAATTTAGCAGTAGCCTGCTAGCCCATGGCTAGTATTTGGGTCGGGCCTGTAAAATTTTCCAAGTCACTAGTCGAACTGGCTTGTGAAAAATTAGCAGCCGATCACCTTATTTTTTGAAAATGAAATGACTGAATTTCAAACGGAACAACTAATTTTTGCTCGATCCTGAGAATAGAATTACAAAATAACTGCATTAATCACTATTCTTGACTTTACTTTCCACTTTAACAGTTTAACATTTTTGGGCTTGTAAAAACCTATTGGGGCTAGTAGATATTGCCAACCACTAACCCAAACAGCTTGTGGTTTTCTGGCCCAAAATTCTTTGACTGGAGTTCGACCTGTCACATATACCAAGTTAAGAAAAGTTTTAAACTGCTGACTTCAGCTGATAAACTGAAAATTATCATGCCTGTAAACAATAATAACAGGCTATAGTAATATACATCACCTTTAGGTTATCAACATTTCAGAGATGATTATTTTACTAAAATGAAATGATTCTGGAAAAATGGATAATTATGTTGGCTACTTCTGTTTTTTTTTGAGTAAGTATACCTTTATTAAACAGATTTTAAGTGGCACAGGCAGAATGGTTTAGGTCAGTAAAGGCTTCTGGTAAAGAGAAAACGAAGCAAATACTGCACTTGTGCTTAAAACACAATTCTATGGTTCCTTTTTTTCCCTCCACAACACAAGTCTTTCTGTTCAGGCCTGCTCTGTTTTAATCCGTTATCAAGAAATAAAATCTTGAAATCACTGTGCTAATCTCCAAATCATCGGTTTTGCACAAAAAAGGACCAAGTAACAAGATACAGCGCAAGCAATGCGGCTGTGAGCGTTAAACCCATTTATACCCATTTGACTCCATAATCGCCAGAATTATCTCATTAAAATGACTTTACCAGATCAATACTGTACCTATAACAATAAGAAATTGTTTACAAGTTTACTTTAAAGTCAACTTAGTCCTTTGTTTACCTTTTGGTGACTCATGGTCTAAAAAGTTCAAACTATTGTTTCTTATAGATAGGTTTTAAGTTTCTAGTCACTTTTAAAATTTTTGAGATTATCATATAGTCTTACTTAAGTTGTTAATTAACATCTTAGGTGACCTAGAATAAAATGGAACAACAACTGAGAGATAAACCTCAAATAATTGTAGTCAGTTAAAGTGTTCTTAGGCCACTGCTCACAGTCGCAGTTTTATGGGTTTATGACCAGTGTGAATGACCACATTAGGGGCCTGATGATGACTTTCACTAAAACAAAAGCTGAAAACTCCTACACCCTCTTGTAACACCAGATTTGAACAGATCAGACTGAATCTGCTACATTCAATAATCTTGGGTGTAAAGAAAATTATCTTAAATCAGCTAAAAAGCTGAAGAATTCATCCCTGTCTTATGAGAAGTGATACTTAATTTGATTTCTTTTTCTTTTTTAAATATCTGAATGATTTCTTAGGAGTTCTGAACAAAAAAAATGGCTAGGAAGCTGATATTTGTTCCCAACTGACAAATTTTCATTTTTCCAGAGCCTTGGTGTGAGTTAAAATTACATACATAAGAATTATTAACAAATAAGTTTCAGAAATCACCAGAATTAAAATTTTTGATCTTTACAGAACTCTCTTCTTTCTTGCCGCTTGTCTGAAGTAATTCTACTAATTCTATCTGATTTATGACAACTTTTGAAATGACACTGACATTTCCTTAAAGGTGATTGAACACTGTTCAGATGATTTCATTTTTCTTTTGTAAAACACATGTAAGCACAAATAATCATTTTGCAAAGCAGACATAATGTCAGTTCAAAGACAGTGCAATCTTATTTTGCCCTAGAAAGTATATTGTTACATTATTTAGAATTCTTTAGAATACTTCTGCTACAGTTAACAAAATTCTTATAATTTTTTGTTGTAACAATGGATGCAATGTATGGAGAAAACAAAATCTTTCAGAGCATTCTAAATCCAAGGGGCATAACTCTGTCAAAAATTAGTCGATCGTACAGTACGTGCCAGGAGGAACTCTCGTTTTCCTCGATGTCGTCGGGACTACCTATTCCTTAAAACGCGACCAGATCCGCCGCATTTCGAGGATCACCGCTGCGGACATGGTCACCAAATATCGCGGTGGACGTCCGCTTAATGGTTCCGCGAACTTTTTCACAGGTAAGAATTCACGTATCGAGGCTCACAAAGTTCCTGATTACACGCATTTCGGCGAATTTTACACTTTAAAATATCATTTAAATGTATAAAACTCTCCCTCTGATGCATTTGTTTACGAATGCTCATATTTGTTAACGGAAAGAATGACAATTCAAAACCGAAAGTAATTGCTTCTCGGAACAGCTGACGCTATATTCAGAAAATATATTGACTGGTTTCCGATTTATACGTGTTAAACTGCTTCCCTATATTTAAAGAAAACATACAACATGTAAACCCTACTGCGACATCTGTATCGTCTATGTGCTTGAGAAAATTATTGATCGATTTTGCTATACAATAACGAGCGTTTTCAACGACGGAAGTACACATAAAACTACACAGCAAATGTATTAGAAATTTGGTTTTAATTTTACCAAACGTCACATAATTGGCAGACGTAATATGCACAGTTTCATTACGATCATTTCATTAAATGTTCAGCTTATCCAGGTGAGTTATGACCCTAATTATTTTCGCTCTGGTCGTCAAATATCGCCCCGATATTTCGCGATGTCGAGACATCGAGGAAATCCATTTTTTTCCTCGATGTCACGACGGATATTTTTTTCCGCATCCGCGAAATAAAGCGGAAAATGTGAGTTCCTCCTGGCGCGTACTGTACCCAAAACAGAACTTGACCTAGATATTGTTATGATTAATCTGGATACCAAATTTCATTTCGGTATGTGCAATCACTGTGAAGAAAATGAATGAAAACTGCAAATAATGGGAATTTTTCTAAGTCCAAGGTGCATAACTCTGTAAAAAATTGCTGGATCAAACCAAAAACAGAACTTGACCTAGATATTCTTATGATAAATCTGTATACCAAATCTTATTTCAGTATGTCCAACCTCTGCAAGAAAATGAACAGAAACTGTTGGTGAACATACAGACAGACCGACAGACAGCAGCAAAGCAATATGTCCTCCTTTTTTCAAAGTGGGGGCAAAAAAATGTTACATAAAAATGTAAGTTATTCAGCATTTTTTTAACAAGGGCTATAAGTGATCTCATGTGTTTCGCCTGATGATAGCCAATTGAACAGTAGTATTGACTATTGAGAGGTGAGGACAGTTTGTAGGCTAAAACTCATTTTTTTATACAAGGGCCATAACCCAGCCAAAAATCATTCAACCGAAAAACCCGTTAGATATGTGCAAGTACTGGAAAGATGGAGTGGACTTTTAGCATGTAGATCTTTGAAAGGCAAAATCGATTCTGAAGACCTTTCAATCTATCAAAATGGTGTTTATTTGAGTTTCACCAACTTTAATGTTTCACCAACTTAAATGCCTTAACCTAACCCACACAGTTGTCCCTTGCTTATGAAGTGAAACATTTATTTTAAAACAAACATTTTTCACCACAGACAAATTTAGGACTTTCCCAACAAAATCAAGCAGTTTTCAAGATAAAATAAAAATTCAACGAGTTAAAAGTTTCTTTCACATTCCACCAATTTTCAGCTCACAGCTAAAACTCATCACAGCCAAAACTCAGTCAATTTACACAGTATAAATTCTTGCAAGAATAAGAATACCGATGGTTTTTGTGGGCTAAAAGCACAATTTCAATGTAAAATTTACTCAAGCTGTAACAAGTAGCAGTAGATGCTGTCTCACTTTCTCTCCTGTCTTTTAGGAAGTATTGTCCTTTCAAATTACACTATTATATTTTAATGAGAGTAGGTCTGAAATTTCTTTGTTTCCACATACTCAACAGCATTTTAGAAAACAAATGAACCAACCAGTGATCTTGAATGGAATTCAGAGGTTTGAACTTTTGATGTTTAATTTCTTGTGAAGTTTTCCATGAATACTTTGCTACAAATCTGATCATTAAAATGATGTCAAGCATAGTTACTCTATATATAGATGTGTTGATTGCTTCACTTCAATAGGATGCACAAGAAATCAATTACAGACAACATGCCTCATACAATCGTGAGTCTCTTCAGGTATATAAAAATGAAGGAACCTCAACCTTTGTAAGAATCATCATTTGTAAAACCATTGAAATAAAAACCCTTAACTGATACTGTGGTGCAAGCTACACACAAGATTCTTTATAAGATCACTTAATGAAATAAAGTGAGTAATCTCTCACAAAATAGAACTGTAAAGGGTTTGTTGAAGACTAAACTAAGATTTACAAAACTGAGGAAATGCAATAGCAGCACAGGACTCTCCAACTAAACAGCAAAGGTTTATGTTGTTATTTTGTCACAACACTGAAAGCACTAACTACAATGACTTGAAATGAACTACAGTGTCCAAGTTTCACTGTATATACAGTACACGCAGCGTGGAAGTTGACAACGAACACCCATCCCCGCGATTTTACTGTCCGCGTTGAAGACCAAAATGACCACCGCGTCGAGTGTTCATTCGTATAAAACGCGGTGGTCAGCGCGGCCGTCCGCGGTGATCAGTACCGCGCCATGTCGCGGCGTCGGGACACGGGGGTTTGCGGTGTCCGAAAAAACAAAGTCGCAACACAATTTTTCTTTCCCCTATTTTTTTTCAGATGAGTTACAAAAAACACGTAATTATTACCAGTTGAAGCTGTTTCTTTTTCTTTTTAACACCCCATCCGGTTAAACTTTTATTTGTTGACGTTCGATGGTTGGTTGTATGACTGAGGGTAACACAGCCGATTATGAATAGATTTACACATCTACATGCCATCTTGTTAACTTTAATTGCTGCAATTAATCTATTTCAAGTCTTCAATCGGTGCCGCGCTTGCGTTAATCCACTCGCAAATAAATTACACGCAAATAAATTACTAACGATCATTAAACTGCGAAAAGTTAATAGATCTAATTTAAACTGTCAAAATTGGAACAAATCCACTCTTATTATGATGCATTTATGTACGAATGCTCCTTTTTGTTTACGCAAAGAATGACCATTCAAAGCAGTTGCTTCCGGAAACAGCTGATCATATTTTCAGAAAATGACATTGTTTTTAGGTCAACACCTGTTTAACTTCTTTCGACATCTGTATCGTCTAGGCGCTTGGCAAAAATAATTGATCGATTTTGCTATATAGTAACAAGCGTTTTTCAAAAATTCCAAAAACGAAAGTACACAATAAACCTACACCGCATATGTACTTGAAATTTGGTTTTAATTTGACCAACTGATGTTAGCCACAAAATACATATAAGTAAAATAAGAATGAGTAAAAAGATAACCATGTACATGTACTGTCCGCTGAGTATGTTTAAATGCAGTATCTCCAAGTCAGAACATCGCGGGGACGCGCGGACTTCTGTCACCGCGACACGCGGTGATCATACCCCTTGGCGGTTGTCGCGGTGGTCATTTTAGCGGACACCCGAAATTTCGGGTGTTCAGTCCACCGCGACTGGCCACCCGGAGACGATACCGGTCCCCGCGACAATGTTAACAACGTCAAAGTCCGCGCTGCGTGTACTGTATGCAAAGATTAGGAAAAAAATATTCACAACAGGTTAACTGCCCCTTTGTTTGCAAGTCCAAAGGGAGATTTTCAATTTCGATAGGCAACTTTTTGATTTCATTAGAAAAGAAAATTTTAGCAGTTTTTCTTTAGTTAGGATCTTTTTGTCTTAATAAACTGACATGAAGCTGGTTGTTTTTCGTCATTCTTGAGTTTTTTCTTCGGAGGCATGTTTGGAACCAAAACTGGAAACGTAAAGTATCGCGGCGATGAAATAAGCTAATGCTTTTACCTATCTGGGCAAATAAAACATGATATTTTTTTTACACACTGAGAGGTGTCTTTAACTCTTTTTGTCAATAATAAATGAAATGATAATGTTTTTTAGAAAAATTTGGTTTCCAACATTTTTTTATCATGAGTTTCAATGAAGCTGAATCTGCATACTGGTAATGTGTCACAATGTTATCCTGTAATGTACCATACATTTTACAAAATGTTTCATAAAATGTTTATAACCAAATTTCAGTTAGTCATCAGTTTTCAGGACCTTTGATCTGCTATATCTGTGGCCGATATTTGGCTGCAGTTCTCCATCAAAAAAGTATTTTTTTTAACCCAAACCAGTTAAAATTCCCCCTCCAAACATAAAAAACTGATGAAAAAAAGAAATGTATGCTTCTTTTGACATGTAAAAATCGATCTGTTTCGCTACTCTTTTGTCAGTGGAAATTAGTATGTCTACACTGTGTTACCTGGTTATATTTTCATGCCAGCACCTGGGTGACTTCAACAAAATGTCTCATAATTCAAAGTTGTATCATAAAAAATAAACAAAAAAAACTACAGATCATGCAAGAGTCAATTTGTTGTTACAAGCAACAGACTTTGGCTAGAGCTTGGCTGATATTTAAGCTGGTATTTTATTTGATATTTGACCTGAAAAGAAACCACAAAAATCCCCCCATATGCTGAAATTCCGAATTACGGACACTGAAGACCATGGCCATTTCGGACCGGACATTACGGACCAGATTTGGGGACACTTCGGACATGTTCAAAAATAGTATTTGTTCATGTATAAAAATGAAATAAACTTTATTGTTATTGTATAGAGGTTTTATAGAAAACATCTTAGCTGAAATTCTTAAGATTATACTGCCACAAATACCAAGAATCCTGGAAGACTATGACATAGAGAAAACATTTATTGCCTTCTTTACTTACTACTTCATATATTTTAACTATAAGCCTCAGAAATCATTGCCATTGTCATAAATGCTATGTCTACATGTATATTAAAGAGAACTAGAAATCGATTTAATGCGGACCTTTCTCATTTTTTTCTGGTCAGTAATGTCCTCAAATCTGGTCTGTAATGTCCCTTAAACTGGTCCATATTATAATTGAATATCAATGATTTGTCCACCGAAGATATTTAATATAAAAATGTTTAAGAGACGAAAACAAAGTAATACCTGTAATGACTTTAAGCAATATCCCACTTTATATTATATTATCATATAGCACAACTGATTCTTTTTTTAATGTTTCTAAATGTTGAAATTAAGCTACATGCACTAGTCTACCAATTAAAGTAGTTGTTCACACCTTTCATATTTCAATTAAAGAATGTCCCTGTTGATATTATTTACTCAAATTGATTATGATGGTGTTTGCTCAATTAAAGAAGACACTAGTCATAGTAATCGACTGTGGAATTATAGCTACCTTTAAGACCAAAGAATTGTCAATTCATCTGCAACAAATCTTTTAGATATATTATATATTAATTAAATATAGAATCACCAAATAAAATCTGGTTCGAAATGTCCCCAAATCGTCTGGTCCGAAGTGTCCTGATACCGAAATTCCACCTGCTGAGGGTAGCGATCTGCTTCCCCCAACTGGACTGAGGGCCCTGATTTGTCTTTATCTAATCAATTGTTTTACTGAACATTTTGAACAAAATTTACTTTTGATGCACTGCACAGACAACTGTAAAATTATGGGCATTTTTTTTAAAAAAAACAACGGGACAAAATAAGAGTCGCGTGACTTTCCCAATCACTGCATTAATGTTATTAACAAAAACCTTTATTACCAAAATGGTATTTTAGGTCTTTGATATTAACAACCATAAAGATATTAGAAACTGTTCATACCTTGACAAACACTATATTTCATCTCACTCCCAAAATATAAATTTCCTTCAACATCAAATCAGCCACTTATGTTTTTACAAATTACACTATGAATATTGTCCTGTCCTTTGTCTAACAAGCATAAACAGAACTAGGTACTCTGTGAGTCAGAAAACATTCTCTGATGTGTGAACTGTGTGAATCATCAGACTCTTTACAGTTGTTTTGCCAGTTACACACCCATTACATAAAACTGGAGAAAAAAAACTAAAAACACAATGCTATTCTATCAGAGTACTGTCAATATACCAGTGTCCAACAAAATTATGTCAAAGCTCTATGTACGTGTTAAATTTTCTTTCTTCTCTGTAAACAAAGGGACCTCGAAGATGACACAGTCAGACATTTTAGCCAATCAGAATCGGCGTCGCTAATTTGCCCGTACTTGATCATGTCTGCAATTTTGACAAAACAGGACCCTCAATTACTAAACGTTATGCATAACAATAAAACTGCATCATAAGTTCAAGTATATACCTAAAAAAATATAAAAGAACAGTCTAAGCGTGATACAATGCCCTGACAAAGCTCAGTGTGCAAATGACAATTGCGAAGGCTGGATGTTACAAAAGAAAACATAGACATTTGAATTAGAAAGAACGTGCAGCGCCAAAATTTTGCAGATCGCATACTAAATGCAGGCGATCGTCATTCACTTGTCACCAGTGTGAAGCATTAAAGACTGTTTGAGGCACATACAAGTAAAGAAAGTGTCAGTACTTACAAATCGAGCAAATATGTGTGAATATTTTTCCTTTGGAAGACATGTGCTAGCGTCCCGCCATGACAAAGAACAGTTTGCCTCGTTTTGAGCATGAATACCTAATTGCATTAATTAGGTGGAAAGCGCCATCTACCACGGGCACCTTGCACCGCGCCAAATATCGATTCGTACCTGAATGTATTCAACAGCGTAAGTTTAGAATGCATTTATTTAGTATTCGTATGGAATGCGTCCAGTTAAATAAATTTAATTCACACTAGACTGTTTTTTATATTGCACAGAGCTGACATACCCTTGGATCAAATCCACCCAAATCCATGATTCATTCAGTGAAAGAATTAATTTAATAAAAACGCACTACACAACCAAGAGGTGTCAAAGCCAGTGGCTTATCAGTCTTCACAAAAAATCTAGAGATTTTAAGATAACTTAGTCTTAGGATTATTGGATACATTTGTATGCATTGATTTATTTATTTCGGACAATATTGCTTTTAATTTAGCATTTTCATATTTCTCACCTTTTATTTGAATTTGACATTTGACCTTATTTGAGCTTTCATTCTGAAAATTTTGCATCACCACGTCTAAAGATCAACTTTATCTTTACCGAGGAGTATAATTTTAATAGTGATAATATTTGTAGCCCGATCCCTTTCCCCATGCATATTTGTTTATAGTTGTGAATGTATTTTTATAAGTTCTATAAATAAAAGTATCATTTATATTTATTTATTTTAACATAATATAGTCATTAAATTTATATTAATCATCTATACTTTGAATGCAAATTTAGCCATTTCATGTATTTCTAATTTCTGTATTTTGGGCAAACCAGATTTCAGTATAGGACTCTAAAGCGTTTTCTGTTATGTTTTGTAATTTATTGTATAGTTCTATACAACCGTCATAAAAAAATTTATTGAGCTTTTCATAACAAAGTGTCAGTACAACTTCCTCTTTCATTCATTCGTCTTTTATATTATTATTTCTATGTAACGTATTTACTGGAATTGGCTTTCATTTTTCTTAATACACCTTCCTCCTTCTAAAAAAAAAAACACCATTAAATATACTTAACCCATTTATGACTGATGGATTATGCCATCCTTGTCAGTTGGGCGAGTCCATTTTCAATTAAAAGGGTTTCTGGTATAAATTTTCAATTTTATTCTATTATGGGAAGAGAACCTAATTACCTTTATACAAAAAGTGAGGACCCTGATCAAGTTCTATATATATATATGGGTCTGCACTATTTGCCTATGTCTATCTTTTGTTTAATATGGAACGCCAAAGCTGCCTAATGTCAACTCGGTTGGTGATGTGCTATTGATATTTCGTGAAGTGGAATTGTTACATCGTGTAGTAGTTTCGACATATGGTGATGTGCAATTGACAATTCGTGATGTAGATTTCAAATGTCGCGAAGTACTTTACTTACATTGTGATGTGATCCTATCATTTCGTGAAGTCAAATTGTTATATCGTCTAGTAGTTTCGACAGATGGTGATGTGCAATTGACAAGTCGTGATGCGAATTTCAAATGTCGTGAAGTATTTTACTTACATCGTGATCAGTGACGTGCTCTTATTATTTCCCGAAGTGAAATTGTTATATCGTCTAGTAGGTTCGACGGATGGTGGATTTGCAGTTGACAAGTCTTGACGTGGATTTTAAATGTCGTGAAGTGCTTTACTTAATTCGTGATGTGATTTTATCATTTCGTGAAGTGGATTTGCTATATCGTCTAGTAGTTTTGATAGTTGGTGATGTGCAATTGACAAGTCATGATGTAGATTTCAAATGTCGTGAAGTCCACATCACGACATGTCAACTCCACATCACCATCTATCAAAACAATTATCTTGACCAACTGACCTACTGTCATGTTTTTGCAGCTACAATTTAGAAATTTAAACTGTACTTATAAATTTGCATGTAGATTTCAACTTTAATTGACCTTTGCTGACATTGACCTTGTACCTAATTACTGCTTTTGAAGCAATGTCTATGAAATTTGGACTAGCTATACAATTTTGTATGTAGAATTCAACTGCAGCATTGGATGAACTTACCTTGATTCCTTCATTGGTCTTGCTGTTTAAACTGATGGTACTGAGATGTGCGATATAGGGCCTTTATGGCCCTCTTGTCTTGTTTTAGGATGTTCATTGTTCCTACTGTTGTAAACTATGTAGAATTCTTGCTTTCAGTGTTAACCATAACATTTTCCTGTCCATTTATATATTTCTTCCTGGTTAGTTCACATTTCAGTTTCAACGGAATGAGCAACTGAACATTCCAACCGTTATGATATGAAGTGTCTCTTCTATGTAAATATTTTATTTAAAAATTGTTTAATTTCTTCGAGTGGTAAGACCTAGGCTTCAGGACAATATCGGCCTTGACCTTTTGACCGCTATGGATATTATCAGATTGTCGACCTACTGAATTGATATTCGAATGACCTGAAGTGCTTTTGCATTTTGTAATTTTTTCTTCATTTTTGTCAGATAAAGTGAGGGTTGCTTACGTGAGAATATCCTGCTACATGAAAACATTTACAGGTTGTCATGAAAATATAACTGTATAAGTTAACAAGGGTATCAATATTATCGATAAATTCATTTTGTATTCCCTGTAGGTGAAAGTTATTCTACACTTTACGAAAGAGAATTCTACTTATTTGCCACCGCTACACTAGATCATTAGATGCACAACTTTGGATCAAAGGACTGAAACACGAAGTTATAAAGTAATATTTGTGAGAGACATGAGATTGTCAAGGAGCAAAGAAAGCAGTGAAAGGTTCTGACAAACAACCATTGGAAGTAAATTTGAAAAAGAAATACTGATGAAATTTTAAGCAAACACATTATATAGATAGAAGCACTCACAGATTCTTGAATACAAATAGATCTGTATCAAACCCAAATTATGTCCATAGGATACGGGATCCCTCAACACGACTCTTTTAGTCATATTGATCTTTGACTAGATGTCAGGGATAGAGTGAAAATAAAAGGTATATAACGTATTTATGACATTTTGTTCTGCAACAACGATGGTGATAAAGGCTTTTCGTTTAAAGTTTATCTATCATTGGCAGCGGTATGACAGACGCTCCCTGACGTTCTTTGGTAGCTAGTGCAAGATACAGAAAAGAATCCTGTTCGAGAGACAATCTTGGTTCTTTTACGTATTCAGTGTACAGCGCCGATACATGGGACCTAAGTTATGACACGGGGTTTTCGCTGGACATGCTCCACTGATATCACTGTTTACTATGACGTGTATTTTGTATGTTCCCCGAAAAAAATTGGGCAACATACAGAGGCCGCTTTGTCCGTCCGTCATTCCATTTTGCTTGTCCGTGCTGTAACTTGGCCTTGGTTATAAAGGGATTTCAAAATTACTTTGCACAAATGTTTGCCTTAGTGAGAGGGTGTGTTGTACATATGATTCAGGTGGGTAGCTCAAAGGTCAAGGTCACACTAAGAGGTGAATTGGTTACGATCCTCCTTGTCCGGGCTGTTACTTGTTTTTGATTGAAAGAATTTAAAAATTACTCCGCACACATCTTTGCCTGAATGAGTCGGTGTGTCACAAGTATAAACCAGGTCGGAAGCTCAAAGGTCACATTAGATGCCAATTATCTACAATTCTGCAAGTTGTCTGGGGATGTCACTTGGCCTTTTTTGGAGGGATTTCAAAATTACTAGGCACAAAAAAAAATGTTTGCCTGAATGAGGCGGTGTTTTGCATCCATTAATGAGGTCGGCAGCTCAAAAGTCAATGTCATTTTAAAAGGTCATTAGGCTGCAATATTGCTTGTCCTGGCTGTAACTTGGTCTTGTTTTGAGTGATTTCAAAATAAATTTACAGAAGTGTTCATCTCATTTGAACAGTGTTTCTTGCTCAAGAATCAAGTCGGAAGCTTAAAGGTCAAGGTAACACGCAGAGGTAATTGGCTACAACTCTGCTTGTCTTGGCTGTAAATTGGTCTTTGTTGGGGTGGGGGGGGGGGGGGGGGGAGAGAAGGTTCAAAATAACTTGACACAAATGTTTGCTTCAGTGAGATGGTGTGTCACACACATGAACCAGGTCGGTAGCCACATTTAGAGGGAATTGCCCACAATTTGCTTCTCTGATTTGTAACCTGGACTTGGTCGGAGGGATTTCAAAATAACTTGGCACAAATGTTTGCCTCAATGAGGCGGCATGTCGCACACATTAACCAGGTCGGTAGCTCAAAGTTCAAGGTCACAAGAAGATCAAACGTCAGAATTGGCTATTATTCTGATTGTACGGGATGTAATTTGGCCTTGGTAAAAGATATTTCAAAATTACTTAGCACAAATGATCGCTTTATTGAAGCAGTGTGTCCCAATCAAGAACCAGGTGGATAGCTTATAGATCAAGGTCACACTTCGGCAAAGTCTGCTTGTACGGGCTGTTACTTGGTCTTGGTTGGAGGAATTTCAAAAGTTACATAACACAAATGTATCAATGAGACGGTGTGTGGCACCCATGAACCATGTCGGTAGCTCAAAGGTCAAGGTTACACTTATAATTCAAAGGTCATGATTTGTTACAAAATATTTAGCTGGCATGAATATTTTCAGCTATATTAGCATAATCTTATTTGTTGAATTACCCCAATTGGTTTCCATCTATTTTTATTTTTGCAATGATTTTTAGGTGTGTCAAAGTGGCGTCGAAGTTATCGATACTCTTGCTTTTTATGTCGTGGTAACGAGATAACATATAGTGGTAATGAGATACTTTGCTGCGGTGTTTTGTCGTGGTCACGACTTAATAATGTCGTGGGAATGAAATCATTATCCAGTCAGAATAGTCATAGCATTTTTAAAGAACAAGACAAATATTCACCAAGTTGAGGCAATATCATGAAGTTAAATCAGTGTTTTTAGCAAACCATGCGATATTTCTCATAAATCTCATTATAAATTAGACCGTTTACCTTCAAGAACCTTACCCCAAACACTACAATGCAGAATTATATTTTTGTGTATTTGAGTTCATATGGATTGGGATGAAACAATGGTATATGATTCATAATGGTAAGATACGAATCAGTATGATGTGGAAAAATAGCATTTATCCTACATTTGGCTTTTAGGTGTTAGGTCCATATCAAGTGTTTTTTTCAACTCTCAGTGAATTGAGCCTAATTAAGAAACTTTTATATTTTGACGAAATACAATTTATACACGTTATAAAACAACTTTAACCATACGTTTTTCAAGATATGACAATTATTCACTTTAAATTTCATCTGATGTAATTGGTCTATAAAGTAAAAAGAAATGCATTGGATAGAATCTATTACGGAGATTTATGACAAATATCGAAAGTAAAAACTTAAATTATCTTGCTACTACGACTTATTACCTCGTTACTACGACTTTTTTTATCTCATAACCACGACTTATTTTCTCGTTTCCACGTCAAAATTATCTCGTTAACACGACATAATAAAACTACGAATGGCACTGCTGAGGGCAGGTAACATTTGGAATACCTTTTGATTTTATGAATACTGTAATCGGTTACATGTTGCTAAACGATCAGAGCACTGAAGGTACCCACTGGAACGTCGGTTTATTCAATGGTTATTATACCAAATCAAAATCAAGCATCAAAAGCCATGCCCATTCTAATATTATGTATTATGCGTTCATCGGCGTTTTCCACATTTGTACGGTTGGGACAATGGTCACGAATTCGGATAAAAAGTAATGCAAATTTTGAATTCATTCATTTTATGATTCTGTCAGTCATTATCATTTTGTTGTTTTATTTTGATGGTTTTGACACCAGAAACACGCATTTCACGCACGAACAAAACCCCTTTCATCATACGACGCTAAACTTCACAACCTGACTACACAGGAAACAATAGATTTGTCCCTGTTTGCTATGGCAATATGTTCGCCTAAGAGGTAATGTATGGATATTGACGTGGTCAATAAGAAGTGCAGCATAAAAACCCACATGATACTAGAACTTGTACAAACACTTAGAGATTAAAATCTGTTGTTAAAAAACACATACAATAAAAGAATTTTGGGGATATATAAAAGAGAGAAAGCAAGATAAACAAAGGCATGGTCATTTGTAATATGAAGGCGCGGAATACAGAGTACATTGTAATACAGAGGTTAACGAAGGCATGGTCATTTGTAATATGAAGGCGCGGAATACAGAGTACATTGTTATACAGAGGTTAACGAAGGCATAACAATTTTGATGATATATATTTTTTGTCAAAATCTCTACATGAAAAATTGTTAAACAGACAAGAAATAACAGTCTAAGTTAACGCACAAAAGTCCTTTAACATAAGTAATTATTTAGAGTTCTGAATAAATTCTCATTCTTTCGTAATACTTCTCTTTATTTCCTTCTTTCTATCTGGCATAATCCATCCATCCAATCCATCAATCACAAGCAAACAAACGAACAAAAAGTACGAATGAAAATGTGTAAGAAGTTGGATTTTTAATGGCTTTTATCAGGGATATAACAATAATCGAGTTAAATCGAATAATCGGCAGTGGACTGGCCATGTTATGTCGGTGACAATCGAATTTATTTCTGGGATTCGATGTCACCATGTGGAATGAGAAGTCTTCGCGGGGAAGTAAATTTGCCCTTTTAAATACATCAAATAATAGGATAAAAAAGGTGATTCAGTACTATTTAATTTGTTTTATCATGTATCGAAACAGTATTTGTTGTGATAATACTGACCCATTAGGGTGAAAGTGTACAAGACTCCTGAAAGTGTTACCAGTTTCTCTATGTTTATAACATTTCGATTATTTCCCGTTTGTAAATCGAAATTCTCTCTCCGATTCGAACTGATAATCGATTTTCATTTTGATCCGATTTTACAACACAGGTAGTAGGAACATAACTGAGAATCCTTAAATACATGTGAATGAAAATCACAACTTTCAGGTAATTACTGCGTTACGACCATAGGTTTTGTCAAAGATATCGAGCTGGTATCAGCTATTCTGTAGTGAGTATCTCGTTTACATTTCTTTTTTTGGGCAAGGAGTTTTGATACGTACGAAAATAGGGGAAAGGGTCTAAATGACACAAGAAAACCATGGCGTCATATTTGTGACATGAGATAGCTAGAAAGCTATCGCGATAATTTAAAAAAAATATATCTAGACCATTTGAATTTTTCAGGAAAATATATCGCAATAAAATAAGCTATAAACATACTTTTTTATTTCCTGAAAAATTTTCCGTACTAAATTTTTGCGCTAGTGCTAGTATTTCGGTATCGCGATAGTTATAAATTTCGTACACGTTTATCTTAGTTAAAGCCACGCGTTATTTCTTAAAATATTAATGAGTTTTTTAAAATTTATTTATGTTTGATTTATTAGGGTAAAAAGCGTTTTAAAGGACACTCAAATTAATTAAAGAAACTATTGTAAAGCACGAATGGTAATATTCATGTTTCATAATCGACTGTTGAATTCTGAATAATGTCTATTCCTATTTATAGCTATCTGAAAAAAACAACATATATAACAAGAGGGCCATGATGGCCCTGTATCGCTCACCTGAGTATACCTGCTTTTAACAAAGTTGCTATGGACCTGGTTAATTGACCCCTGATGACCCATATTCGACCTTGACCTAGAAATTATTGAAACAATCTATCTGACAAATTTCCAGGTTATTTGGACTGAAAATGTCACCTCTAGAGTGTTAACAAGGTTTTTCCAGTAGTTGGGCTCTATGACCTAAATTTTGAACCTTGATGTCCCATATTCGAAACTGAGCTAGAAATTATCGAAACAATCTCTCTGACAAACTTCCAGGAAATTTGAACTAAAAAAGTAACTTCTAGAGTCTTAACAAAGTTTTTCCATATTTGGACTCTGTGACCCAGTTTTTGAACCTAAATGACCCGTATTCGAATTTAAGCAAGAATTTATCGAAACAACCTCTCTGACAAATTTCCAGGACATTTGGACTGAAAAAGTAGCCTCTAGAGTGTTAACAAGGTTTTCTATATTTGGGCTCTTGACCTAGTTTTTGACCCCAGATGACCCATATCCAAACTCGAGCTACAAATCATCAAAACAACATTTCTGACAAATTTCCAGGACATTTGGACTGAAAATGTAGCCTCTAGAGTGTTTACTAAGTTTTTCGATATTTGGGCTCTGTGACCTAGTTTTTGACTCCAGATAACCCATATTCAAACTTGAGCTAGAAATTATAGAAGCAACCTTTCTGACAAATTTTCAGTTTATTTGGAATTAAAATCTCACTTCTATAGTGTTAACAAGGTTTTTTTCATATTTGGGCTCTGTGACCTAGTTTTCGACCCAAGATGACCCATATTCGAACTTGAGCTAGAAATTATCAAAACAACCTGTCTGACAAATTTCCAGGATATTAAGACTAAAATGTAACCTCTGGAGTGTTAAAAAGATTTTTATATATTTGGGCTCTGTGACCTAGTTTTTGATCTCAGATGACCCATATCTAAACTTGAACTACAAATCATTAAAACAACCTTTCTGACAAATTTCAAGGACATTTAGACTGAAAATGTAACCTCTAGAGCATTAACAAGGTGTTTCTACTTTTGGGCTCTGTGATCTAGTTTTTGACCCAAGAATACCTATATTCAAAATTGAGCTAGAAATCATTGAAACAATTTTTCTGACAAATTTCCAGGTTATTTGGACTCAAAGTTTAACTTCTAGAGTGTTTCCATATTTGGGCTCTGTAACCAAGTTTTTGATCCAAGATGTCCCATATTCAAAGTTGAGCTAGAAATCGTCAAAGACACCTTTCTGACAAATTTCCGGGATATTTAGACTGAAAATGTAACCTCTAGAGTGTAAACAAGGTTTTTTTCATATTTGGGCTCTGTCACCTAGTTTTTGAACCCAGATGACCCATATTCGAACTTTTGTTAGAATTCAAAAAAGCAACTTTTCTGATAAATTTCCAGATTATTTGGACTGAAAATGTGACCTCTAGAGTGTTAACAAGGTTTTTTTTTCAATATTTGGGCTAGAATTATCGAAACAACCTCTCTGACAAATTTCCAGGATATTTGGACTAAAAAAGTAGCCTCTAGAGTGTTAACAAGGTTTTCTATATTTGGGCTCTGTGACTAGTTTTTCAACCCAGATAACCCATGTTCGAACTCATCCGAGAAATTAATGAGACAAAAATCCTGATGAAGTTTTATGACAACTGAAGCAAAAATGTGATCACTGGAGTGTTAACAAACTAATTGTGGACGGACGGACGACTGACGGACGACGGACAAAAGGCGATCACAAAAGCTCACTCTGTTACTACGTGGTAGGTGAGCTTAAAATGGGATCCTAAAATATATGTGAATGAAAATCACAGCTTCGAGCTAATTATCGCGTTCGACTATATCTATGCTATAAAAAGAGCGGTTTTGTCAAAGAAATCGCACAAGTTTTAGCTATTCTTTTCTAAGCGTTTTAAGTTTACATATCTGTTTTTTGGCAATTTGATTTAATACGCACGAAATTCGTGCTGAGTTTTGTATTATCAAGTTCCTGATTATTTACAGAAAATGGAACGAAAAGGCGCCGATCGAAGCGTTGTCGTCTCAGCGTTATTTTGTCTTTTCACTAGTGTAACAACTTGATCCCAAAAACACTGGACAGGCTCATATCGACAGACTGAAAAAAAATCAAATTTTTCTCTTACAAAAAGAATGCGTAAGACACGTCATCGTTAAAAGACAAGTAGATGATCATAACTGTTCGACTCTAGATATAATAAATGAAGGTTCGAATTCTCTTCTTGTTTTTGAAAATGACAAGTCACACCACGGGAGCAGGTAGTAGATGTTAAATTGATATTTTTTCTGGAATTTACGTTAAGTTACAAGATCTCTTATTGGAGGTGACTTTACCTGTCCGACGTTCCCGGATATTAAGCCAATGTTAACAATTTCTACGCTTGTCTTTGATTATATTTCCAACAACGGACCTTGTAAAGCCAGGGGCAATCACGTTAATGAGTGACAAAGCAAGTAATAGTTAGATAATTTAGAAAAAGTAAATTTAGCAAAGTCACCAAATATGTTTTATACACAACCTTTTCACTTGTAACTCAGACAATGTATACTAACCGTATCGTGTACCCTTGTGATTAGCATTTTAACATGTGAAGCTTACATCTGTACGAGTCTGTCCATCTACTAGTACACGAATCAGTTTATCTTCGGTGTTAATCACATAACCGTCGTCCCGGTGAGGCTGAGAAACATCCCAGGTAAGGCCCGTCGTCACGATTTTGTGATTGGTGCGGCCAATTTGGTTGGTTTTATCCAGAATCTAGGGGGGTACGGGGGCATGCTCCCCCGGAAAATTTTTTATTCTAGGATGCTCTCAGGGGAGTTTTCCCGTATACTTGGCACAGTTTACAGCCTGTCGCTAGTACATGTTATAGTAATATGTCAGCGATTTTTTTTACAGATTTGTGCGTCGTAAGTTTTAAGGGTGATATTTAACGCAAATGACCTCACGTCAAAATATATGCACGGCCGTGCAATACCATTTTTATGGAGTCGCAAAAACGGCACGGATATGTAATAAAAATATGACTTTTGAACGGTTGCCGTATACAATCAATAAAATGTTATCAAGTTCTCGGAGAATTCAGGCATAACTAGTTTAAGATATTCATAATGTATATTGCAAATCTCAATGACCGTGTTTTTTTGTTGTTTTTTTTTGTTATATCATAATATATATAACATTGATGAAAAAATGTACTCACCAAATGTTCGTTTTGGAAACGGCCAAGGCCGGACCGGCCGGACCATCGACGACGGCCTGGTAATAAATCTGAAATTGCAGAAACACCTCTAGTTCTTTTACATGATTAGCTTACAGCACTGGCACTCGTTTGGTAATTTAGGTAAAATTACACAATGCCTGCTTACTATTAAAATTCATTAACTGACACTGCTATAGCCTGCTTACGGGTACAGTCATTTTGCATGCTGGCACTTTCACCACGCTTGTTAACAATGATACCATGCTTGCTGCGAGTTACAACTTGTATGCATGACGTTTAGGCCATGATGCCTATATCATATATTCATTTGACTGAATGTTAAATGTAGCGTAATGGTATTTTTCATCATGCCGTGACTATCTTTGTTCACTTGTAATGCATCTAAGAGCAAAATACAAGAAGTGATCAACAAGCATAGAAAATTTTATCAGGTACTAGGCAAAATCAGGGACGAAATGTCAAAACATAAAACAAATTACTCAAAGAAGCAGCATACAACACATATGTAAGACCACATGTTGAATACTGCTCAACCTTATGGCATCCATGGCAAAAATATCTCACACATTGAATAGAAATGGTCCAGAGGTCAGTTGCAAGGTACTTTCATAATGACTACCACTATACAAGCAGTGTAACAAACATGATCAAAGAACTTTAGAACAAAGGCGAAACCATGCCAGCCTGGTCATGCTACACAAAATAAAAAACAAACAGGTCAATGTCGATCACTGTCACCTTACAAACACAAGAAACAGCAAATTCCTTATCCCACAATCAAAATCAACATCACATGAACTCATTCTTCCCGAGGACTATACGACTCTGGAACGAATTACCGGCCGAGATTAAGGCTACCCCAACTGTGCCAGCTTTTATCAGTGGACTAAACAAGTTTTATAGATTTTAAGTATTTTAAATAAATGTTTAAGTAAGATATTCAGTTAAATCTTGTTTTCTTTGTTATCATCTTGTATAATTTTAATGTTCCTGACACGTGCCTGCCTAGTATAGTCAGTATTGACTTTTGGCAGTAATAAGTTGAAGTTGAAGTTCGAACATGGTTTACAGTATTCATTTCTTTGCTTATTTTAGTCTGTTCAGATTTTCATGCAAATGATATGTTCGTATACTATATACAAAATACCGAGCCATACTGCTTTTCTGTGCCCGCTGACTTTTTCAGAAAGCTAACAAAATATTTTAATTGAAGGGAAGTAACAGCTTTTTTTAAGGTTGCCGTTCTTGTCGGAATGAGAATTGTGACCTTCGTATGAGCAGGGAACCAAATTAACATGTTCCGAAAGATTTACACATGCGCAGTGCTTTAACTTTCACAGTAATGGCGACATGTGCTCAAAAGTTTTTGTTGATAAAATGTTTTGCCAGTTTTCTTATCCTTCATTAAATTTTGACCAATAACTTAGTGTCGCAAATACAATTGCCATTAATATACACTAATCTTACACTCTGCAGATGCTGTCAATCCACAATATGAGGTTATAAACGTAACAAACGGTAGGACAACGTGGCTGACGTCTAAAAGTTGCGCAAGTGCAACAGATTCAAGAGAATATGGTGTTCTTATTGATGCCCAGCGCAGTAAAGTTTTGACTGATAAAGTCAGTGACGATGTATTGATAGATTTTCAGAGTGCCGTTGTTAGAATCATTTTCTAATTACAACGGCATACCACATTAATCTCTAGTTTCAAGTTGGCCTATGCCAGTGTTAGTTACAGAATCTGACCTTATATTTGGACAGTGTTTTATGTTTACTAATTGGACAGCGGAATGTCAGTAGCTATGACAACAGTGCCTCAGCAGGAAACTGAAAAGTTTCAAACGAAATCTGGTGACTCGGGTGAACAACCACCCGTTGAAAACGTATGGGCGAAAAGGACCCTGGAGAAACAAATGTCTGCCTCATCAGCTGAGCATAAAACTCAGAATGATGTAGCCATGGAAGTCAAAAGTTCATCTGACAAATTTCAAAGTGATGACTTCCAGGAAGTGAAGAGTAAGAAAGACAAAAAAGATGAACGGAAAGATGAAAAAAGTAGGAAAATTGAAAGAAAAGACTCAGATAAGAAAGATACTGAAAAGAAAGAAAAGAAAAGTGACAAAGAAGAGAAAAAAGAAGAAATTGTGAAAAAGTTTGATAATGTTAATTATGTTGAAGCCCCATTACCAAAGACAAACCCATGGGCAGTTACAAAAAGTTCACACTTGACCCGAAGTCAAAGTACTGATGCAGGTGGGTAAGCTGTGGAAGGTTTTTTGTTAAGATTTTCTCTTTAATACCTTTGGAAAATTTAGTCTCATCAAATACTTTGCCAGATTTCTGTTGGGAATTGGAAATAGTTTGTTCATAATACTTAAAAGCTGCTGACTCAGAGTGGCTTAGTGGTTTAGGTCACTGGTCCTAATTTCACTGACCTTAAGGGCATGGGTTCCAATTTTCTGCTTTACACATCCGGGTACTTTTTAAAGGTAGTATATCCGTACTTGGGTGTAACTCTGATTTTATCGTTGAGCTATATGTAACTTCAAGATAAAAAATTACAAAAACTAGAACATATAACAAAAGAAACTGTCTTAATTTCCGAGCCCTACGGCCTAATAAGTGCATTTTTAACGATTCTAAGTAATTAAAGTCGTTAGGTTTCATTACAAAACGACTTTAAAGTCACATAGGCTCCAACGATAAAGTCCGAGTAACGACCGAGAACCGAATGCTTAAATTAGTAACTGTTATCTGATTGGTTAATGGCTAGAATGATGTCATTCTTAAGCTGAGAATCCTGTTAAATTCTTTTTTGTTCAGTTTTCATAATGTATAGAAGCATAAAATCAAGTTTTTTTCATTTTTTTTCATAGTATATTAACTTCTCTTTAATTTCAAGAAAAAAAAAGCTGAATTCTGTGTGTCAGTTGCTTTAGACATATTTTATTCCCAATAATCAAATTTAAGTATGTTAAAATATACAACCATTTACATGTGTGTGTTTGTGAAAAAAGTGTTGGACCAAAAGTTTTAGCTACATTAAAGAAGTTCCTTCCCAATTATGATAAAACTACATATCCAAAATGGTGAAAAATCTGGAACTGAAAACTATATGTTCTTTATGAAGTGTGAAACTACATTAAGTACAGTAAGCGCCAGGAGGAACTCACATTTTCTGCGTTTTTTGTGCGGACGAGGAAAAAAATATCCACCACAACAACGAGGAAGAAGATAGACTTCCTTGATGTCACAACATCGCGAAATATCGCAGCGATAGTTGACGACCAACGCATAATTTATTAGGTCCATAACTCACCTGGATTAGCTGAATACTTAATGAAACGATCTTAATGAAACTGTTCATTTTACATCTACCAATTATGTGACTTTCGGAAAATTAAAACCAGATTTCAAATACGTTTGCTGTGTAGGTTTATTTTGTACTTCCATTTTTTAATTTTTGAAAACACTTGTTTTTACATAGCAAAATTTATCAATAATATTTGCCAAGCCCCTAGACGATACAGCTGTTGCAGCAGAGTTTATGGTTTCTTAAAATAGAAAGGTAGTTTAACAGGAAACCAGTCAACTTATTTTCTGAAAATATGATTAGCTGTTTCATGAAGCAACTGCTTTGAATTGTCATTCTTTGCATGAACAAATACGAGCATTCGTACTCAAATGAATCAGAATTAGAGCGTATTTGTTCGAATTTTGACTGTTTAAATAAGATCTATTAACTTTTCGCAGTTCGATTATCATTTGTAATTTATTTGCGAGTAATTTATTTTCAAGTGGATTAATGCAAGCGCAGCATCGATTAAAGACTTGAAAATATATAAATTGCAGCAATTTAAGTTAATCAACAAGATGTCAAGTAGGTGTGTAAATCTCTCCATAATCAGCTGTGTTTCTTTTCCCTCATTTCATGCATTCAGTATTAATGATCGAGTCGTACAAAACCAAACTTTCTGTTCAGTCAACATTACTGAAAAAAAAAATCCACATATATGTCAAAGATATTAGATATCATATTCAGAAAACATCATCAAAAATTTCACAGGAAAAGGGTGGTACATGACATGTACAGCACACGCCAGGAGGAACTCTCGTTTTCCTCGAGATCGTCGCTGACTACCCATTCCATATAACACGACCAAATCCGTCGCATTTCAAGGATCCCTACCGCAGACATTGTCACCAAATATCGCAGCGGACGTCCGCTAAATGGTTCCAGGAACTTTTTCACAGATAGTTATTGATGGTGGACTCTCACAGTTCCTTACTACATGCATATCGGTGAATTTAACGCTTTAAAAATCAAATGAATGTATAAAACTATCATTCTGATGCATTTTGTTTACGAATGCTCCTATTTGTTAATGCAAACAATGACAATTCAAAGCAATTGTTTCTTGAAACAGCTGACCGTATTTTCAGAAAATAAACTTACTAGTTTCCGATTGAGACGTGTTAATAATGCTTTCCTATTTAGAGAAAACATAAACCCTGCTGCGGCATCTGTATTGTTTAGGCGCTTGGCAAAATTTCAACTACGAAAGTACACAATAAACTTACACAGCAAATATATTTGAAGTTTGGTTTTAATTTTACCAGAAGACACATTATTGGTAGACGTAAAATGCACAGTTTCATTAATGTCGTTTCAATAAATGTTCAGCTAATCAAGGTGAGTTATGACCTTAATTAATTTCGCGCTCGTCGTCAAATATCGCCGAGATATGTCGAGTCATCGAGGACGTTGTCACGGCGGATATTTCTTTTTCTGCGTCCGTGCAAAAAAGCAGAAAATGTGAATTATTCGTGGCATGTATTGTACTTCCCTCTTTAAAGAGCATATTGTGTCTGAAGCTTGTAAAGTGACATAAGGTGAATGTCATTTATGGAAAATAACTGTCACTCAATGTTTTATGTCATATCTTAAATTTAGGAACCAATTAACGATTGAGACACAATATATCATGCATGTACAGATCATAGGTCATGAGACCAGCACATGATACTGTGTATTTTTAAGTCAGTTGTCAAATAGCAATGAATCAAAATATAAGGCATCCTAAAACATAAAGATAAAAAGAGTAAGTATGCAATTTCACTTGTCAGATTAACACTTCAGTCAATTGAATGCATAAACAAATCACGGAGATTCGTGGAGCATTGATAAAATGCAGTTTCGCAGTAAATACATGTACCGTCAGTTATCAGACAAAATTCATCTCTGCAATGCCTCTGGGATTTAGGGAGTTTCTCAAAGTTTCTACGCGATTTTCCTCCTTATGTCCACTGAGTTAAAGAGAAAAATGTACATATCGTGGGAGCTGTACTGTAACTGTTAATTAACTTGAATTGCTGTGATTTTCAGATCTTTCATACATGTCACGCTTGTGTTTATCCACTCGCAAATGAACTGTAAACAACAAACTCAGAGAAATAAATAACATTTTGCAAAAATTTAGTACAGTACAGCACCCATGATATGTACAATTATGTGCTTCCTCTGCGGTCGTGGTCAACACGAATTCCCGAAACATGCGGAGTTTTTTAAAAAAAGTACGCTCAGAATCTCCGCGATTTTAGGTTACAAACAGTTGCCGCGTTTTAAAGATTATAAGAGCATTCTCGCTAAGATTCTGTGTGAATATTCTAATGCTTCATCACCAGAGTTTTGGCAAAATATTACCCAATTAAAAGGTGTAAATAAATCTTCATCAAATTTATACATTTGAAACGCTTTCATCAAGAACATAGTGTTTTGCCAACGCATTTATTTGTATTTTTACAATTTAAATTAGATCTATTACCTTTTTGAAGTTTGTTTATCATTTGTAACTTATTTGCAAGTGGATTAACGCAAGCACGTCACATATTTAAGACTTAAAAAAATATGTAAATCATAGCAATTTATTTTAATTTACAAGATGTCAGGTACAAATGTAGGTGTGTAAAACTGTTCATAATTGGCAGTGTTCTCTTTCTACAAATACTCTTATTTAAGGCTTTCGGTATGATCGAGTCATACAAAACTAAACTTTTATACACTTCTGATTTCAGTCAATAAAGATAACATGTCAGAGTAAAAATACCCACATATATGTCAAAGATATTAAATATCTTATTCAGTAAACATCTTTAAATTAATTTTCTTGGAAAAAGGGTGGTACATGAGGTGTAGTTCCTGCTTTAAAGAGCATGTGGTGGCTGAAGCTTGTAAAGTGACGTAATGTGAATATCAGTTGAGAGAATTTTATGGAAAGTTACTTTCTCTCAGTGTTAAAGGTCTTATCTTATATTTTTAGGGACCAATTAACAATTGAGACACACTATATTATACGTTTACAGATCATAGGTCATGAGACCAACAAATGACATTGTGTATATTTGTCAGTTGTCAAAACATGTAAAAAATCAAAATATAAAGCATCCTAAAAAATAACAAGAGAAAGTTAATATGAAATTTCACTAGACAAATTAACACTTCAGTCAACTGAATGCAAAAACAAATTATAGATGATTGTTATAATGCAGTTTCACAGTAAATACCATCCATTATCAGACAGAATTCATCTCCACGATGCCTCTGTGATTTAGGGAGTTTCTCTGCAATTTTCCTCCCTATGTCTGTGGAGTTTAAGAGAAAAATGTACGTACAGTACGTGCCAGGAGGAACTCTCATTTTCCTCGAGGTCGTCGCGGACTACCCATTCTGTAAAACACGACCAAATCGCAGCATTTCAAGGATCCACGCCGCGGACATGGTCACCAATTATCGCGGCAGACGTCTGCTAAATGGTTCCGCGAACATTTTCACAGGTATAATTATTGATATCGAGGCTCTCATATCCCGAATAAATGCATTTCAGCGAATTTAACGCTTCAAAAATATCAAATTAATGTATAAAACTCTCATTCTAATACATTTGTTTACAAATGCTTCTTTTTGTTAATGCAAAGAATGACAATTCAAAGCAATTGCTTCTTTAAACAGCTGACTGTATTTTCACAAAATAAACTGACTGGTTTCCGATTGCGACGTGTTAAAACTGTTTTCCTATTTAAAGAAAACAAACAACATGTAAACCCTACTGCGACATCTGTATCGTCTAGGCGCTTGGCAAAAAATATTGATTGATTTTGCTATGTAATAACTAGCTTTCTCAAAATTTCAACGATGGAGGAACACAATAAACCTACACAGCAAATGTATTTGAATTTTGGTTTTAATTTTACAAAATGTCACATAACTGGTAGACGTAAAACGCACAGTTTCATAGCTGTCGTTTCATTAAATGTTCAGCTTATCCAGGTGAGTTTTGTCCCTAATTAATTAAGCGTTGGTCGTTAAATATTGCTGAGATATTTCGCGGTGTCGAGACATCGGGGAAGTCCGTTGTTTTCCTCGTTGTCACGGCGGATATTTCTTTTTCTGCGTCCGCGCAAAACAGTGGAAAATGTGAGTTCCTCGTGACGCGTACTGTATTGCGGGAGCTGTACTGTAACAGGATAAACATTAAAAAGTTTCTAGCAATGTTTTAATCAGGGATATCAAGAAATACCAATTCAGCACTCAAAATAAATTTTTGGTTAATTGGTTACTGGTTAGATTATTACTTGTTAAATATGCACATGGTCTATCAATGGAAAATCTGCTTGTATTGAGTCATAAGTGTTATTTTTCGAAAAATGTGTCCAATATACACTTAATAGATGACCCCCTCGATGATAGTCATGAAAAAGCTTTGTAAAGACCCAAAAACAGAAAATGCATATTTTATTTTCATTCTTACCACTTTTCCCTTCGGTATTTTCCATACAGTACAACTCCCGCGATATGTACATTTTTCTCTTAAACTCCACGGACCTTGGGAGGAAAATTGCAGAGAATCTGAGAAAAGCCCTAAATTGCGGAGGCGGCGCAGAGACAAATTTTGTCTGGTAAGTGACGGTATTTACTGTGAAATTGCAGATTATCAATCCCCGCGAATCTCAGCGATTGTTTATGCATCCAGTTGACTGAAGTGTTTATATGACAAATGAAATTTTATATTTACTTACTCTTTTTATCTTCATGTTTTAGGATGCCTAATAGTTATATTTCGATTCGTTATATGTTTTGACAAATTAATTTATTGAAAGACACAAGACCATGTGTTGATCTAATGACCTATGATCTGTACACGCATGAAACCAGGGCTCCTAAAATTTTGAAATCTCAGTCGGTCCGAGACGTCGACCGCCGCAACGTCAAACTAGTCACTGATATTTTTAAGTGTGCTTTGTGCTGCAGCTAGCCACTACAATTACTGTTAAGCCCTTAATGAAATTTAGCAGACGACTGTTATCGCCTATTTCGATGCAAACTCCACGCACCGGCTACGTCACAGTTTTCTGTACTGATCAGGGGATGTAACCGCTGTGGGGAGTTTGATTTCGATGAAAGTTTGAGCCGGTCAACTTTAATCGATTTGCCAGCTGCAAATCAAGCACACTTTATGTTGTTTACAAGTTATTTGGCGATAATTGCCGCGGGCAACAGTGACAGTTTTTTGGTTTTATGATAGGTGTGAAGTACCATAAAAGCGATCAATTGAGGTTTTTGTATGAGATTTTGACTGTTTTATGAAAAGTTATAAAATTTTTTTTTTTTTTTTGAAATTATCTGGACCAATTTTTTAAGGACTTTTGGACATCGAAATCGGTCCAGAGAGATCAAATTTGGTCAAAACCGACAAATTTTTGGTTTTCGGGAGCCCTGCATGATACAATGCGTCTCAACCGCTAATTGGTTCCTAAATATAACTTTTGACCTTTACGTTGAGCGACAGCTATTTTCCGTAAATGATATTCACCTCACTTTAAAGCTTCAGACACCACGTGCTCTTAAAAGTGGGAACTACAGTCATGTAGCATGCTTTTCCCATGAAAATCGATTTTCAGTTACATTTTCTTATTAAGATAATTAATATCTTTAACAGATATTGGTCTCCATAGCAACCACGGTTAGGTGACTTGAAGCAGGCCAAAATATTTCGTTTTACTAATTCACTTCAGACGATAGTATGTTTTCAAATGTTGCTTAATTTTGGCGCGAACGTAACTGACGTTAGAATGACGTGTTGACGTCATTTCCTATAATTTTGATTACATTACGTTGAACCGTTACTCCACAGCAGCGAGTTGTCGCCATGTCTTCAACTTCTTCCGCGACGTCAACAAGTGAATTGGAGCTACGCGCAGTTGTGAAATTTTGTGTTGGACTCAAACTTACACCAGTTGAGACGTTGAATCAAATTAAAAACTCGCATACATTACAACCTTGTGGTAAATCGTTTGTCTACAAATGGCATGAGCGATTTCGGAACGGCAGAAAATCGGTACTTGATGACGATAGAGCAGGTAGACCAGCATCCGCTATGACGACGAGCAACGCAACGTTAGTGAGAGAGCTTTTGGACAACGACCGGCGCTTAACGGTTAGGGGTATTGCAGAGGAACTCTCCCTATCGTATTCTACTGTGCAACGAATTCTTACAGAAGAGCTAAATATGTCCAAAGTATCTGCGCGTTGGGTGCCCAGACTTCTGACTGATGAAAACAAGCAGCGGAGGTTAGAATGTTCTCAGCAATTTCTGGATCTGTACGACGCACAGGGTGACGAGTTTTTGGACAAAATCATCACGACAGACGAGACATGGTTATACCATTATGATCCAGAGTCGAAACAGCAGTCGTCCGTCTGGAAGTCACCAGACACACCTCCACCAAAAAAGGCCAGGACAACACGCAGCTGCAAAAAGGAAATGTTCATCTTCTTCATGGATAGACAAGGGCTTTTGCTTCAACACAAGGTGCGCGACGGATGTACCGTAAATGCCGACTATTATTCAAAGGTATGCCGCATTTTAGTCATACAAACGATCAACACTTATATATTATTTTTATAACAAACTAATATTTTACAGTATGTATTGTTTCAAATAACAAAATATATAAAAATATTATTTAAAATGTGCCGCTTTTTACTTTCTTAAACTTAAATTATTTCATGTTTTCCCGTTTGTTTGTTTGACTTCAGGTGCTTAGACGCGATCTGATACAGGCTCTGCGCCGCAAGCGCCCCCTGTTGGTACTGGATGATGTTATACTCCATCATGACAACGCTCCAGCACATCGGGCACAGAGTACAGAGTTAGAGATTTCACTGCTTGGTTTCAGTCTCTTACCACATCCGCCGTACAGCCCGGATCTAGCACCGATGGACTTTCGTCTGTTTCCAGATATGAAGAGGGAACTCAGAGGCCAGAGATTTGAAACAACATTAGAGCTACGCAATAAGGCTCGTGAAGTAATCTCTTCATTCAGTCAGGATTGGTTTAAGGTAACATTTATGCAATGGGTACAAAGGCATAGGAAGTGTGTAGCGACGGGCGGCGATTACGTCGAGAAGGTGAATCGTACGCTAGAATTTGACCGTTAGTGACGTCGACGTCGTGATGGCGTGCGTCAAGTGCCGGTCATGTATACAATTCAAATATGTACAAACGATTTATTAGTAAATGTATTTCAATGAGATTACGGCTCTGCTTTAGTATTGAGTAAACGTATCGAGTGATGTAATTTTTGTGTTTGTATTGTCTTTTCCGTTCTAGTAATAAAGCAATTCCGCGAACTTTTGAATCACCCCTCGTATGTAGATATTTTTAAATTTAGGCAATGATGGCTTTGTTGACTACACAAAAAGTTTGATTTCGTTAGAATCGATTATTAATAACCGAATGCGTGAAACGAGGGTAGAAAAGAAACACAGCCGATAATGAATAGATTTACACACCTACCTGACATCATGTCAACTTTAATTGCTGCAATTTATTTATTTTTAAATCTTTCAATCGGTGCCGCGCAAATAAATTACTAATGATAATCAAACTGCGAAAATAAATATATCTCATTTAAAAAGTGAAAATACGAACAACTGTGCTCTTGTTTTGATGCATTTGTGTACAAATGTTCCTATTTGTTTACATAAAGAATGACAATTCAAAGCAGTTGCTTCTGAAACAACTGATCTTATTTTTAGAAAATGTGTTAAACTGCATCTGTATCGTCTCGGCGCTTGGCAAAAAGTATTTATCAATTTACTAAATAATAAGCGTTTAAAAATCACATAAATAAATGAATTTGATTTAATTTTACAGTAGTCACATAATTGACAGGTGTGAAATGTACAGTTACATTATTGTCATTTCATCACACATTGCTGACTGTTTGTTTTTGATGAAAGGATTTCAAGTGTATAAATTTTATAATTATTTTTTTTACCTTTAAATGGGAAATAGTTTGTTAAAACTCCGGTGATGAAACATAAGAATATTCGCGGAGAAGCTCCGCAAAAACACTCTAACACTCGGAGAATCGCGGAGATTGTGCGTGAACTTTAATTGCGGAGATTCTGAGCATTTTTTCAAGGAGAAACTCGATTTTCAGAAGTTCGCGTTGACCATGATCGCGGAGGAAGCACAAAATGTGTACATATCGCGGGAGCTGTACTGTATATAATAATTTATTCATACCATGTGACTGACGGAAATTTCCGCCGATTAACACATCATCTTCATTAAACTGTGTTTGTTAAAAATATTAAAACATCCGCTTTGAAACTAACTGCATGCAACCCGTTTTTGATGATAAAATTAAATATATTTTATGAACTAAAATGTAAGGTAGTAAAATAGACCATACGCATCTTTCAACTGTAACAAAATTTCAGTTCAAATGTATATCGTTCCATGTATTTAAAAGTGAAGTAGTTTAAATTATAAGTTATGGTTCTGTGATATCTTTGTTGAAAACTTGAAATATTCATTGAATGTATTAATGATTATAATCATTGTCTTAACACAGTAGAGCTGTCATCGATAGAAATGATGTTGATGTATTGTTGATATTTTTCTGTCAATCAATAATCGATAAACATTTGAAAGAAATCGATAATTTTGACTAAATAATTAAATGTCTTGAAATTATGAAAATTCACCCAAAACGTATAAAGAAGCAGGTATTCATGTCTAAAACTTTGCTGTCATTACATAATGGACATATTCTATAGCAGTGATGACAAAAAATGGTCAGAAAAAAATCATCCAGTGTGTATTTATAAACAAGACACATCATCTTTGTAGGTATGAAACTGAATTATAGACAAGAAATTATAGATTATTATTGATATATCGTGTATCGTCCATATTTCATCCGATATTGATGTATCGTCGCTATGCTTTGCAATTAATCAGTGACAGCTCTGTAACACAGGTCTGCTGTATTGTATTGGAAGCAAAGTACAGTACATGCAGCGCAGACTTTGACGTTGTTTACATTGTCCGGGGGGGAGGGGGGGGTGGGAAATCGTCTCCGGGGGGCCAGACACTGTGGACTGAACACCCAAAATTTCAGGTGTCCGCTAAAATGACCACTGCAACTACCACCGAGGGGTATGATCACCGCGTGTCATGGTGACAGAACGCCACGCGTCCCCGCAATGTTTTGACTTAGAGATTACTGCATTTAAACATACTGTGCGTACAGTACATGTACGTGGTTTTCTTTTTACTCATAATTATTTTACTTACATGTATTTTGTGGCCAACTTCATATGGTCAAATTAAAACCAAATTTCAATTACATTTGCGGTGTAGGTCTATTGTGTACTTTTTAAAAAAAAACGCTTGTTATTATATAGCAAAAGCGATCAATAATTTTTGCCAAGCGCCTGAAAGAAACAGATGTCTAAAGCAGTTAAATACGTGTTGATCTATTCATTTTCTGAAAATATCAGCTTTTTCAGTAAGCAGCTGCTTTGAATTGTCTTTTTTGCGTAAACAAATAGAAGTGTTCGTACGCAAATACATCGGAATTAGAGCTGATTTGTTCGAAATTTGACTGTTTAAATTAGATCTATTAACTTTTCGCAGTTTGATTATCATTTGTAATTTATTTGCGCAAATATACGCAAATTTTGCACATAATTTATTTGCGAGTGGATTATCGCTAGCGTGGCACCGATTGAAGACTTGAAAATATATTAATTGCAGCAATTAAAGTTAATTAACAAGATGTCATGTAGGTGTGTAAATCTATTCAGAATTGGCTGTTTCTTTACCAAGTTTGTTCAAATTATGATCCTTGGGTCAAAAATGGCCCCGCCCCAGGGGTAACTTGTTTTACATAGAGTTATATAGGAAAAACTTTAAAAATCTTCTTGTCAGAAACCGTAAGGCATAGAGCTAAGATATTTGGTGTGCAGCATTGTCTAGTGGACCTCTACTAAGTTTGTTCAAATCATGGCCTCTGGGTCAAAAATGGCCCCGCCCCAGGGGTAACTTGTTTTACATAGAGTTATATAGGAAAAACTTTAAAAATCTTCTTGTCGGAAACCATAAGGCATAGAGCTTAGATATTTGGTGTGTAGCATTGTCTAGTGGACCTCTACCAAGTTTGTTCAAATCATGGCCTCTGGGTCAAAAATGGCCCCGCCCAGGGGGTAACTAGTTTTACATAGAGTTATATAGGAAAAACTTTAAAACTCTTCTTATGAGATACCGTAAGGCATAGAGCTTAGATATTTGGTATGTAGCATTGTCTATTTGAAGTTTGTTCAAATCATGGCCTCTGGGTCAAATTTGGCCCCACCCTGGGGTCATTGGTTTTACATAGGCTTATATAGGAAAAACTTTGAAAATCTTCTTGTCTGAAACCACAAGGCCCTGAGCCTTAAGATTTGGTATGTAATATTGTCTAGTGGACCTCTACCAAGTTTGTTCAAATTATACCCCTGGGGTCAAATTTGGCCCCAACCCGGGGTCATTGGTTTTACATAGGCTTATATAGCGATAACTTTGAAAATCTTCTTGTAGAAGGAGAAGTAACATTTTTAGTCCAAATAATCTGGAAATTTGTCAGACAGGTTGTTTCTATGATTTCAAGCTCAAGTTCGAATACGGGCCATCTTGGTTCAAAAACTAGGTCACAGAGCCCAAAAAAAGAAAAATCTCGTTAACACTCTAGAGGTTACATTTTCTGTCAAAATATCCCAGGAATTTGTCAAAAAGGTTGTTTTGATGATTTTTAGCTCAAGTTCAAAATTGGGTCATCTGGGGTCAAAAACTAGGTCACAGAGCTCAAATATGGAAAAACCTTGTAAACGCTCTAGAGGTAACATTTTCAGTCCAAATAACCAGGAATCTGTCAGAAAGGTTGTTTCAATGATTTCTAGGTTAAATTTGAATATGGGTCATCTGAAATCAAAAACTAGGTCACAGAGCCCAAAAATAGAAAAAAACTTGTTAACATTCAAGAAGCTACTTTTCAGTCCAAATATTCTCCAAATTTGTCAGAAAAAATGTTTTAATGATTTCTAGCTCAGATTCGAATAAAGGTCATCTGGGGTCAAAAACTAGGTCACAGACCCCAAATATGGAAAAACCTTGTTAACACGCATTGAGGTAACATTTTCAGTTCAAATAACCTTGAAATTTGTCAGAAAGATTGTTTTAATGATTTCTAGCTCAATTTTGAATATGGGTTATCTGGGGTCAAGAACTAGAACACAGGGCCAAAAAGTAGAAAATCCTTGTTAATGTTCAAGAGGTTACATTTTCAGTCCAAATGTCCTTAAAATTTGTCAGAAAGGTTGTTTCAATGATTTCTAGCCCAGATTAGGATATAGTTCATCTGGGATCAAAAACTAGGTCACAGAGCCCTAAAATTTTAAAACCATTTTAACTATCCAGAGGTTAGTCAATTTCAGTCCAGATATCCTGGAAATTTGTCAGATAGGTTGTTTTGATGATTTCTAGCTCAAGTACTAATATGGGTCATCTTTGGTCAAAAACTAGGTCACAGAGCCCAGATATGGAAAAACCTTGTTAACACTCAAGAGTTAAGATTTTAATTCCAAATAACCTGAAAATTTGTCAGAAAGGTTGCTTCAATGATTTCCAGCTCAACTTTGAATATGGGTCATCTGGATTAAAAAACTAGGTCACAGAGCCTAAATATCGAAAAAACTTTGTAAACACTCAGAGGCTACATTTTTAGTCCAGATGTCCTGGAAATTTGTCAGAAAGGTTGTTTTAATGATTTCAAGCTGAGGTTTGGAAATGGACATCTGGGTCAAACTAGGTCATCAATTGAAAACCTGTTAACACACTCTAAGGCTACACTTTCAGTCAAACTTGAAATAAAAGTTTTTTCAATACTAGTCGTTCGAATATGGGTCTCTGGGTCAATTAACCAGGTCCATACACTTTGTTAAAAGCAGTCAATCAGGTGACGTTAGGCCATCATGCCCTTTGTTTACAAATACTCTTAGTCATACAATCAAACATCGAACGTCAACAAATAAAAGTTAAACCGGATTGGGTATTAAAAAAGAAAAAGAAACAACTTCAACTGGTACTAATTACATGTACTTTGTGACTCATCTGACAAAAAAACAGATTTGGGGAAAGTAAAATTGTGTTGTGAGTTCGTTTTTTCGGACACCGCAAACCCCGCAATCCGATGCCAGGACACGGCGCGGTACTGAACACCAGGAATGGCCGCAGGTTTTATACGAATGAACACTCAATGCGGTGGTCATTTTAGTCCTCAACGTGGACAGTAAAATCGCGGGGACGGGTTTTCATTGTCAAAGTTTGCGCTACTGTATCATGTTGGCCTGAGTGTGCAGTATAAACTTGTAAATACACAAGAAGAATTGCAGTGTATATGTTTTGCACCATTGCTGTTTCTTGGCAATGCCCAGGCTGCAAAGCTAACCTTGTTGGCTCTTATCTTATTGAACTTTTGAAGTTAACCTAAACATGTAGGAATAATAATATACATGCCTCTGCTAGATGGTTGTGTTACCAGCATATCTGGAATGTATTCATAAAAAAAGAGTTTATTTTTACTGAAACAATGCCTTGAGAGTTTAACATACATGTAGTGTAAAGTTGGGCACACTTCTGTAACTGATTTGTTCTGCAGTTATTGCATAACAGGCTATACTTAGCAGTTATGGCACCGAATTTCCAAATCCCTGTCAGCCTTTGTATAATGTTTAGTTACGAAACATTTATAACTAAAGTGTTGAATGCTTACTGAAGCATCCATGGATAGCTTGACAAATCGGGCACTGTCCAAGGTCTAGGTGACATAATAATGTGATCAGTATGCATCCATCCCCCATTTCGTGTCTACTTCATATCTCTTGAGCACATTGAAATTTGAAAATTCATTATACCTCCACTTGCCAGGTATTAAGTCTTGGGAATGTATTGGATTCACATTTGTAGCCAGTCATACAGTCTGGCCATCTGTAGACAACTGTTTCTCAGCAACTATTTGTCATAATTTAATTAAACTTTGCAAGAGTTACAAGTACCAAGCTAAGGTATCTAGGGGTATTCATCAGGTTTAGTGATAGCTCTTGTTGGTAGAAATACAGTACACGCAGCGCGGACTTTGACAACGAACACCCGTCCCCGCAATTTTACTGTCCGCGTTGAAGACCATAAATGACCACCGCGTCGAGTGTTCATTCATATAAAACGCGGGGGTCAGCGCGGCCGTCCGCGGTGTTCAGTACCGCGCCATGTCGTGGCGTCGGGTCACGGGGGTTTGCGGTGTCCGAAAAAACAAAGTTGCAACACAATTTTACTTTCCCCTATTTTTTTTTCAGACCAGTTACAAAAACATGTAATTATTAACAGTTGAAGTTGTTTCTTTTCCTTTTTAATACCCCATCCGGTTTAACTTTTATTTCTTGACGTTCGATGTTTGGTTGTATGATTGAGGGTAACACAGCCGATTATGAATAGATTTACACACCTACATGCCATCTTGCTAACTTTAATTGCTGCAATTAATATATTTTCAAGTCTTCAATCGGTGCCGCGCTTACGTTAATCCACTCGCAAATAAATTACAAGCAAATAAATTACTAACGATCATCAAACTGCGAAAAGTTAATAGATCTAATTTAAACTGTCAAAATTCGAACAAATCCACTCTAATTATGATGCGTTTATGTACGCTCCGTTTTGTTTACGCAAAGAATGACCATTCAAAGCAGTTGCTTCCGGAAACAGCTGATCATATTTTCAGAAAATGAATTGTCTGTGTTTTTAGGTCAACACGTGTTTAACTTCTTTCGACATCTGTATGGTCTAGGCGCTTGGCAAAAATTATTGATCGATTTTGCTATATAGTAACAAGCGTTTTTCAAAAATTCCAAAAACGGAAAGTACACAATAAACCTACACCGCATTGGTTTTTATTAGACCAACTGAAGTTAGCCACAAAATACATGTAAGTAAAATAAGAATGAGTAAAAAGAAAACCATGTACGTGTACTGTACGCTGAGTATGTTTAAATGCAGTAATTTCCAAGTCAGAACATCGCGGGGACGCGTGGCGTTCAGTCACCGCGACATGCGGTGGTCAGACCCCTCGGCGGTTGTCGCGGTGGTCATTTTAGCGGACACCCGAAATTTCGGGTGTTCAGTCCACCGCGACTGGCCACCCGGAGACGATACCGGCCCTCGCGACAATGTTAACAATGTCAAAGTCCGCGCTGCGTGTACTGTATACAGTATAGCCATGTGATGGGCAAACCTTATGATACAGTATGTTGGTTCCTCCAAAGGTCAATGTCACATAAAGTCAAAAGCTTCATCCTTACCCATAATGTGCATGCTCCCTATCTCTTTAACATCTTGACAGATTTTGAAATCACTTGGTATAAACATTCCGTATGGTCATATGACAAACAGAATGTCTGATTTAGTTGGTTTGGTTGCGCATGAGAGTTTGCATCCGTCCACAATTTTTTCTTCTCAATATCTCTTCTTGAGACATTTACCTTGACCTACTGATCAACTTCCTTGTATCTGCAGCTAGCATTGAAATTTGAGCTCTATGTATTTTGCTTGCAGATTTCAACAATGTCATTTGATGCACTGACCTGCTTTCTTTACTTATGGTGAACTTTAAGCTTGAACTGCTTCCTCCTTTTCTAAACTACAACATTAATAATTAGAACTACATGTTTAAGTTTACTTGCACATTCCTACTTCTAGCTATGAACTTGACTTAATGCAGAGCTTTGTTTTGATACTTTGTCCATGAAATTTGGACGATGTGTAGTTCTGCATGTAAACTTTGACTGTGGCTGACCTTGACCTTCTTACTTAACTTTCTTGTGCAAGGTACAGAAGCAAAATTATAAAATTGGCTGTGTCCAAGGGATTTCTTGTTACAAATTCAGATGATATTCACACAATTATCATGCTTGTTTTTCTGAAGCAAACTAAGTGTTATTAAGTACTTCATTCACCTTTACAAAGATTGTTCAAATTTTTTCCCTTGTTTACATTGTGTTTAGGAAAAACTTTGAAAATCTTTTTGTCTAAAACCATATGCTTTAAGAGTTTATATATGCTGCATTGTCTACTGGACCTCTACCAGGTTTGTCCAAATTATAACCCTAGGGTCAAAATAGACCATGCATGGGGGTCACTTGTTTTACATTGAGTAGTGTATAAAAAAACCTTGAAAATCTTTGTATGTAGCATTGTCAAATGGATACAGACCAGGTTATTTCAAATTATGTCCCTGGATCAAAATTAGCCCCACCACGGAGGTTCTCTTCATATAAAATATAAGATCTTTGAAAATGTTCACTTAAGTAAATGTAATTTTGTTTCTGATGTTTGCTCAACAGCAGAACCACAGCAAAAGTACTCAGCTGAGCCACCGAGGGCCATCAAGGCTCTCTAATTTTTTGTTTAAAAAACGCATTTAAGGCTGTTTAAAACAGAGAATAGTGTTGACCTGATGTTTAGGGCAGGCTAAAATCACACAAACATGAAAGCAACAGCAAGGAAAGAATTACTTTAGGCATTGGTGTTAAACAAAACTTTAGGAAAAAATAAAGCAACACATAGTATAGTACGGAAATAGCAGCTTTCTATATGCTAAGGAGTAGCATAACAACTTGAAGGAAGGAAAGCTCAGATGACTGTTGTAACAGTGTCAAAATGTCTTATTTACTTGTTGCTTTATGTATATTGAGCTTGATCTAGGATCTTCATTTGACAAATAACAATTGAGATCTCAGTAGAGCACGTGCGCAGTGTTTGTGAGACAGGGAAATTGAAAATAATATTTTCAGAAGTAGAAAGTTCTATTTCTTAGTTGGGCTTTCTATGTGAAATAAGCATTCGTTATTGAAGGAAATCGCAACAGGCTCATTGGATGATAAAAAAGGGCTAAATCTTCATGAATAGTCTTCAGTGTTCAAAAATGGGTAACTGAGTATGTATTGTGTGCTTATCAGTTTGTTAGATTATCTCCCTTGTTATCCTGCTTGCCTGAGGGTTGTGTTGTCATTAGTGTTACCATATGGAGAATTAGCTGATGGTCACATGTGTCAGTGTATATGCTAGGATTTGCTGATTTTGTGGTCTAGAAATACAGGTATTTGATTCTGTATGTAGACATATGTTTTTAAAAGTCACACACAGTTTGCCAAGTTACTGTATTATTTGCTAATACAAAGTTAACAAACAGCATATGGATTAAATTGACACAGTTTAAGTTTGATAAAACTTGTATAAAACAAGGTTAACATAGCCACATTACTGTTTTAGTGGGTTTCTATATTGGGAATATATCGTGTCTTGTCTTCAGGGAGACTAACATGTTTAAAGTGCAAAGAAAAATGTGGTGATGTATGGTGCAAATCTATCCTTACCTTTGAATCTTAATGTTCAGGTTCAGTTACCTATGCACACGGTGCAAGTAAGAAGTTCATAGGATTATTTGAAATCTTTTTCAGTCCATTGTTTGTTTGTTGGAATGTTTAAAATCAGGTCTTCTCATTCTAAAGCAGTCTTCATCAACCATGGTACCTTTGGGATATAGATTTGGTGATAGCTCGAATCTTTTTTTTGTTTGCACAAAATATCTATATTACTCCTTTATTGTTTTAAATTTCATTTAAGTATAAGATCAATTGATAGTACTGGTGACAAGATTGGCATTGAATTTGTGGAACTCATTTTAAGTAAAATAAAAACAAATAAATACTTATTACCAATCCTAATTGATTGTTTGTAATTGTATGGTTATTTGCAAATTAGCTATATTGTAAAGCTGTTGTCATTAGCTGCAAGTAATAATTAACCTTGGTTTACAAAAAGTGACAATTTTTCATATACAGTGTAGCATCTGCATCTGGTGATAGATTTTGTGCTAATTAAACAATTAATTATGTCTCCCCCCAAAAATGGGGGAGACATATTGTTTTTCCCCCGGTTGTCCATCCGTCCGTCTGTCTGTCCGTCACAAAATCGTGTCCGCTCTGTATCTTCCAAAGCCCTTGAAGGATTTTTATGAAACTTGGGTCAGATGTTCACCTCATCAAGGCGACGTGCAGAACCCATTTTGTGGGTGTGGTGTCTCAAGGTCAAGGTCACACATGGAGGTTAAATGTCAAATGCCACAAAATCGTGTCCGCTCTGTATCTTCCAAAGCCCTTGAAGGATTTCTATGAAACTTGGGTCAGATGTTCACCTCATCAAGGCGACATGCAGAAACCTCTTTGCGGGTGTGGTGTCTCAAGGTCAAGGTCACACTTAGGTTAAATGTCAAATTTTACAATTGCCTGCAGCATCTGGCTGGGGGGAGACATATGTTTTTGTTCAATCAAAAACCCATTTCTAGTTAGGAATGAAAAAGTTTTGAGTACACATCCAGTAATTCAGACAATGGCATTGCCATCAAAAGTCCATAGCACATACTCATCCTGCTATCAAAAATATCTAGTGCTCCACGCACTTAATAATATTTTATAGCCCTGGACCTATTCAAGTAAATTTTCTTACTATATTTTACTAGTTCCATAATAAAGTAATCTTACAAAGTAAAACAGTTACAAATCTTTTCTTAAATTGCCCTTGAATTGAGTAAGATACTGACACTGTTTAAAGAGGATGTATAGAAAAAATGCAGGATGAGTTATCAAGGTTAAATTTCATGAGAAAGTAACAATTTGATAAACCTACTGCACAGTTTAAAAAACAGAGAGGTTACAGATATTTTTGATGATCAGAAGAATGAAAAAGAAATTTTTCTGCACTTCCAGTTTTTTAATGTCAAGGAGTTGGTATTTGTTTAGGTAGCAAGTCCATTACCCCTGCCCCAACCCCCTTCCCCCAACACACATACATGTACATGGTGTTGAAGGCTTAGACTGAAATAACTATCAAATCTGTTTATTAACAGAAAACTCCCTGAAAGTTTAAAATCATAATTTATAAAGTGACTATAACTTACTGATAGAGGTAGTTATGCCTCAAGTTAACAGTTTAATTCTTGTCTGTGTAGATAATGTTGTGATGAAGACATTAACTTTATTATAGTTTACGATGACATTGCCTGTATGTGAGTGTGTGTGTACAGGAAAACACAGATAAATAAGACAGATCATGACTTCCCTGACCTTGTTACATGTATTAACATTGTTTATAGTTTTTAAGATGTTCTGGATTTCTTGAAACACTTATTACCGTTACAAGATTTGTATTTGGAATGAAACAAGAAGTACTTTTTTTTTTTTGCATGGGGCTCCTGATTTTGTGAATGAAGTATAAGTTTAGATAAAGGTCAGATTTCAGTGAAGGGGATGGTCAGGTTTAAAGGTGCTTCATGCACAGGGTTTTTCATGTTTAGATTCCATGTTGGTATTTTGGAAATAAGGAAAATTATCATTAATATTGTAATAGAATGGTAGTTCTAGCCAGATCTTGAAAAGTGCTTTAAAACAAAAATTGGTTAAGAGCTTCAGATGTACTCAAGGTCAAATCAATTTTGTGATGCATTGTTCTGTAGACCTTATCTGTTTACAGGGTTTCTGCACGAATAAGTTTAAACTTTCTTGAAGTTCCAACAAAAATATTACTATAAACACCATAATGTCTAGGAGTTTCAGATATGTTTCCTTCTGTATTTTGTGATTAGTGACAATGAAACATAAAATATAGTTAGTGTAAGGGTCAATAATTGTCAGTTTGTTTCAGTAAATAGCAGCATTATAATATATTAAGCATTTATAAAGAAGTTCAAATTGTTCAGTATTTTGAGAGAAAACTGTGAGTTTTGTTATAATGAGAAGTATTGTGTCAGTAAGAATGAAGAATATAAGCTGTGCTGGAAGAGTTCATTAGCAAACAATGTAAGATGTGCAGGGAGAGTTTATTAGCAAAGAATGTAAGATGTGCAGGGAGACTTCATTAGCAAAGAATGTAAGATGTGCAGGGAGAGTTCATTAGCAAAAAATGTAAGATGTGCTGGGAGAGTTTATAGCAAAGAATATATAAGATGTGCTTGGAGAGTTCATTAGCAAAGAATATAAGCTATGCTGGGAGAGTTAGCAAAGAATCTATAAGATGTGCTGGGAGAATAAGCCAAGAATAAAAGCTGTGCTAGGAGAGTTCATAAGCAAAGAATATAAGCTGTGCTGGGAGAGTTCATTAGCAAAGAATATAAGCTGTGCTGGGAGAATTCATAAGCAAAGAATATATATGCTGTGCATGGAGAATTATCAAAGAATATATAAGCTGTGCTGGGAGAGTTCATTAGCAAGGAATATATATGCTGTGCTTGGAGAATTATCAAAGAATATATAAGCTGTGCTGGGAGAGTTCATTAGCATAGAATATAAGCTGTGCTGGGAGTGTTTATTAGCAAAGAATATATATGCTGTGCTTGGAGAATTATGTCTCCCCCCAAAACTGGGGAAGACATATTGTTTTTCCCCTGGTTGTCCGTCCGTCCGTCCGTCTGTCTGTCCGTCCGTCCGTCTGTCTGTCCGTCACAAAATCGTGACCGCTCTGTATCTTCCAAAGCCCTTGAATGATTTTTATGAAACTTGGGTCAGATGTTCACCTCATCAAGGCGACGTGCAGAACCCACTTTGCGGGTGTGGTGTCTCAAGGTCAAGGTCACACTTGGAGGTTAAATGTCAAATGCCACAAAATCGTGTTGGCTCTGTATCTTCCAAAGCCCTTGAAGGATTTCTATGAAACTTGGGTCAGATGTTCACCTCATCAAGGTGACGTGCAGAACCCACTTTGTGGATGTGGTGTCTCAAGGTCAAGGTCACACTTGGAGGTTAAATGTCAAATGCCAGAAAATCGTGTCGGCTCTGTATCTTCAAAAGCCCTTGAAAGATTTTTATGAAACTTGGGTCAGATGTTCACCTCATCGGGGGAGACATATTGTTTTTCCCCTGGTTGTCCATCTGTCCGTCCATCCGTCTGTCTGTCTGTCACAAAATCGTGTCGGCTCTGTATCTTCCAAAGCCCTTGAAGGATTTGTATGAAACTTGGGTCAGATGTTCACCTCATCAAGGCGACGTGCAGAACCCACTTTGCGGGTGTGGTGTCTCAAGGTCAAGGTCACACTTGGAGGTTAAATGTCAAATTCCAACATAGTAGGAGTAGTTCTAACATACTACAGCTATCAAGATGTAACTTTTCTCCTTATCAATGGAAATAGATTAAACTTGAGTGCTTAAGAAGACACCTTGTAACTGGCTTTGTGTTTTTTGCCCATATCTATGTTACAGCACTGCCATCGACATGATTCCAACATGCTACAGGTACTAGGCTGAATGAATACAACTATTTTGTACAATATGAAACAAGGTTTCTGCTCAATCCTTTCTTGACAGAGTATGAGTTTCTTGTTCATCATGTACATTTGACAAAAATATCCCCCTTATTTTACAGTCGTCTGACTTAATACTGCCTGCAGCAACTGGCTGGGGGGAGACATATGTTTTTGTTCAATCAAAAACCCATTTCTAGTTATCAAAGAATATATAAGCTGTGCTGGGAGAGTTCATTAGCAAAGAATATAAGCTGTACTGGGAGAGTTCATTAGCAAAGAATATATATGCTGTGCTTGGAGAATTATCAAAGAATATATAAGCTTTGCTGGGAGAGTTCATTAACAAAGAATATTAAGCTGTGTTGGGAGAATTAGCAAAGAATATAAGTTGTACTGGGAGAGTTCATTAGCAAAGAATATATAAGCCATGCTGGAAGAGTTCATTAGCAAAGAATATATAAGCTATGCTGAGAGAATTAGCAAAGAATATAAGCTGTGCTGGGAGAGTTCATTAGCAAAGAATATATAAGCCATGCTGGAAGAGTTCATTTGCAAAGAATATATAAGCTATGCTGGGGGAATTAGCAAAGAATATGATTTGTGCTTGGAGAGTGTGTGTTTGGTCTTCAAGGTACAAGTGGTTGTAGAAATCTTACTAAATTAATGGAAGGGTCATGCTTTTATTAAGTCCTATGTTTGTGTTGTCCTCTGATCTGGTGATTTTTCTTGCCATCTGACATACTGTATTTTCTTTGTCCTAAGAATTCATAAGAGAATGATAGAATATAAAAACTTGATAGAAATAAAGTAAGAAGAATGTCTTTTTTCGTTACAGCAGTACCTTCACCAAAGGTTGCAAAAGTGGCAGACAGTACATCAACCCCAACAAGGGAAGTGAAAGACTCAGTAACTAATGGTGTCAACAAACCAACCAAGGTAACTCATAGATGTTTTCCATGTTTTAAAATGGTGCTGGCAATAACTCATAGATGTTTTCTATGTTTTAAAAGGTGCTGGCAATGCATAAAATGTTGTTCAAGACACAACATAGTTAAAGTTTTCCTTGATTTCGTTGGCAGTAAGAATTCTTCAAATAAAAAGGTCTTCTATTTTTTACCCAAGCTCTGTACAAAAATAGTAACAGCAGATTTGCTTTATTCAGTTGCAAAAATCTTGGAATGTTTTTTCAAGTATGATTTCATGCAAATTTAATTTACATATCTTTTTAGATTGATTTGATATTTTAAGGTCACCTGAGCACAACGTGCGCATGGTGAGCTTTTGTGATCCCCCTCTGTCCGTCGTGTGACATCAACAACTTCTTAAAACAACATCTCCTCTGAAGCCGATTACTGAATCTTGACTAAACTTCACAGGAATGATCCTTGGGTGATTCCCTATCAAAGTTGTTCAAATGGTTCCGGTCGGTTGCCTAAGAAGGTCACAGGGCAAAAAATGGGGTTTCAAAAATGCAAACTTCAAAAATCTTCTTGTCTGAAACTACAGGGCCCAGAGGTCATGCTTTTTTTTTCCCTTAGTGGATTGTCTTTGTACTTGGACAAAACAACTCTTTCGACAAGACCTTCAAGGAGACCAGACTTAACTTGACTGTGACTTATAAATGACCTTCTCAAGGTCAAATTATTGAATTTTGCTAAAATTGGCCGTAACTTTGTTATTTTTAGTTGGATTTGATTCATACTTGGACAAAACAACAGTTATAACAAAACCAACATGTTGAGTAACTCAACTGTGACCTTGACCAAATTATTGAATTTTGCTTAAATTGTACAGTACAGGTCACAAGGAACTCACATTTTCCGCTTTTTTGCACGGACGCAGAAAAAGAAATATCTGCCGCGACAACAAGGAAAAAGACCGACGTCCTTGATGTCTAGACAACGCGAAATATCTTGGCGATATTTGACGACTAGAGTGGATTTAATTATGGTCATAACTCGCCTTGATTAGCTGAACATTTAATGAAACGACCATAATGAAACTGTGCATTTTACGTTTACCAATTATGTATCTTTTGGTAAAATTAAAACCAAATTTCAAATACATTTGCTGTGTAGGTTTATTGTGTACTTTCGTTGTTGAAATTTTGTAAACGCTTGTTATTATATAGCAGAATCGATCAATAATTTTTGCCAAGCACCTAGATGATACAGATGTCGCAGCAGGGTTTATGTTTTGTCTAAATAGGAAAGCAGTTTTAACATCTCAATCTGAAACCAGTTTATTTAATTTGTGAAAATAGGGTCAGCTGTTTCAAGAAACAATTGCTTTGAATTGTCATTCTTTGCCTTAACAAATAGGAGCATTCATAAACGCATCAGAATCAGAGTTTTATACATTTATTTGATATTTTTAAAGCATTAAATTTGCTAAAATGCATGTAATCTGGAACTGTGAGAGCCTTGATATCAATAATTACCTGTGAAAAAGTTTGTGGAACCATTTAGTGGACGTCCGCCGCGATATTTGGTGACTATGTCCACGGCGGGGATCCTCGAAATGTGGCAGATTTGGTCGCGTCTTACGGAATGGGTAGTCTGCGACAACCTCAAGGAAAACAAGAGTTCCTCCTGGCGTGTACTGTAACTTTGTCATTTATTCATTCTGTTCATACTTGGACAGAAATACTTATGACAAAACTGACATGTTGAATGATTCAGGTATGACCTGACCTCAAAATAACCTTGACCTTGAAGGTCAAATTTTTCTATTTCACTTAAATCTTCATAACTTTGTCATTTATTGAGGGATTTAAATCATACTTAGACAAAACAACAGGTATGACAAAACCAACGTGTTGAATTATTCAAATATGACCTTGATCTTTATTTGACCTTAACCTTCAAGGTCAATTTATTGAATATTGCTAAAATTGGCCAGAACACTTATTACAAAGCTGATATGTTGAATTATTAAAGTATGATCTTGACATTTAAATGACCTTGATGGTGCTAAAATTGGCTAAATTTTGCTATAAATGGATCTATTGTCTTCTTACTTGCACATAACTACCCTTTGGACAATACCTTCAAGAAGGTTAAACTGAACTTGACCTTTATCTGACATTTACCTTCAAGATCAAATTACTGAATATTGCTTAAATTTGCCACAACACTTATGAAAAAATCAACATGTTGAATTAATAAAGTATCATCTTGACCTGATAATGACCTTGACTGTCAAGGGCATGTTATTGAATTTTGCTTAAATTTATTCATACTGAGACAAAACAACACTGAGAACAAAACAGACATTCAGGTGTGACCTTGACCTTTAAATGACCTTGACAGTACTAAAATTGGCTATGTCTTTGTTATTAATAGACATAATGTCTTCATACTTGGACATAAGTACCCTTTGGACAATACCTTCAAGAAGGTTAAACTGAACTTGACTTTGACCTTTTTTTGACCTTGACCTCCAAGGTAAAATTATTGAATATTGATAAAATTGGTCATAACTTGGATTTGAAAATAATAATTCTAAATGATGTTGCCTTTGAAAACCTTTCACCACAATGTGCTTCCTCTGATGTGATTGCCTTTAGAAATAGGAAAAAGTGGAGCGTGACCTCGGCTTGTGGTTGCTCATGTTCAAATTCTTGTGATAATCACTTTCATTAGCTTACAGCATTTTACACCAATACCATTCAGTCCTCAGGTGAGTGACCTGGTTATTATGGATGAAATAAGCTTGAACGGTTTCCTGTTTTAAAACACATGGTCATTTGAAATATTCAAGGCAGTGTAGTAAAATAAAGATTAATCTAATTTTAATGTGCAAAATGTCTAAAATGCATGCAGCATGATAGATAAAGTAAAGGCTGAAATCAAAGTGAATGTCCAGAAATCTTGTAAATCAGAAGACACAAATACCGATCTCACTTCTAAGAGATGTAACATTTTCAGTCCAAATACCCTGAAAATTTGTCAGAAAGGTTGTTTTGATGATTTCGAACATGGGTCATCTAGGTTAAAAAACTAGATCGCAGAGCCCAAATATGGAAAAACATTTTTAGCTCATCTGAGCACTGCTCACGGTGAGCTTTTGGGATCGTTGATTGTCCAGAGTCCGTCGGCATGCGTCGTCAACAACTTGACTTGAACGACATCTCCTCCTAAACCGCTATGCCAATATTGGCGAAACATGCCTGGGATATTCATTGCATGAAGCTCTACCAAAGTTGTTCCAAGAATTCAATTCCATCAAGAAACTCTGGTTGCTTTGGCAACTGAAAGGAAAATTTTTAAATCTTCTTGTCTGAAACCACAAGGCCCTGAGCCTTAAGATTTGGTGTGTAGCATTGTCTTGTGGACCTCTACCAAGTTTGTTCAAATTATACCCCTTGGGACTAATTTGGCCCCACTCAGGGGGTCAGTTGATTTTATATATGCTTAATAGTGAAACTTTAAAAACTTCTTGTCTGAAACCACAAGGCCCTGAGCCTTAAGATTTGGTGTGTAGCATTGTCTAGTGGACCTCTACCAAGTTTGTTCAAATTATACCCCTGGGGTCAAATTTGGCCCCACCCAGGGGGTCAATTGATTTTACATAGGCTTATCTAGTGAAACTTTAAAAAATCTTCTTGTCTGAAACCACAAGGCCCTGAGCCTTAAGATTTGGTGTGTAGCATTGTCTAGAGGTCATCTACCAAGTTCAAATTATGCCCCTGGGATCAAATTTGGCCCTGCCCCGAGGGTCAGTTGATTTTACATAGGCTTATAAAGTGAAAACTTCGAAAATCTTCTTGTCTGAAAACCACAAGGCCCTGAGCCTTAAGATTTGGTGTGTAGCATTGTCTAGTGAACGCTGTTATTACCAAGTTTGTTCAAATTATGCCCCTGGGATCAAATTTGGTCCCACCCCGGTGGTCAGTTGATTTTTCACAGGCTTATATAGGGAAAACTTTGAAAATCTTCTTCTCTGAAACTGACAAGGGCCTGAGCCTTAAGATTTGGTATGTAGCAGTTGTCTAGTGGACCTCTCTCAAGTTTGTTCAAATTATACCCCTGGGGTCAAATGTGGCCCCACCCCGGTGTCATTGGTTTTAAATAGGCTTATATAGGGAAAACTTGGAAAATCTTCTTGTCTGAAACCACTAGGCCCTGAGCCTTAAGATTTGGTATGTAGCATTGTCGTATATGTAGTGGACCTCTACCAGATTTGTTCAAATTATGCCCCTAGGGTCAAATTTGGCCCTGCCCTTGGGGTCAGTTGATGTTACCTAGGCTTATATTGGCAAAACTTTTAAAGTCTCTTGTCTGCAACCACAGAGCCTAGATCTTGGATATTTTTAATGGAGCATCAGCTAGAGGTCATCTAAGAAGTTTGTTCAAATTATGCCCCTTGAGTGAAATTTGGCAATGCCCTGGGGGTCACTTGTATTCATATAGATATATATAGGGAGATTCTTAAAAAAGCTTTTAATGTAAGCTCAATAGCAGACCCAAAGGCAAAGTATTCAGGTGAGCGATCTGAGCCACCATGGCCCTCATGTTTAACATGTAAGAGGTTACATTTTCAGTCCAAATATACTAAAAAAATTTGTAAGAAAGGTTGTTTAGATGATTTCTAGCTCAAATTTGAATATGGGTCATCTGGGTTCAAAAACTAGGTCACAGAGCCCAAATATGGAAAAACCCTTTTAACATGCTAGAGGTTACATTTTCAGTCTAAATAACCATGAAATTTGTCAGAAAGGGTGTTTCAATGATTTCTAGCTCAGGATTTAATATGGGTCATGTGGGGTCAAAAACTAGGTCACAGAGCCCAAATATGGAAAAACTTTGTTAACACTCCAGAGGTAACATTTTCAATCCAAATATCCTTAAAATTTTTCAGTAAAGTTGTTTTGATGATTTCTAGCTCAAGATTGAATATTGTTCATCTAGGGTCAAATACTAGGTCACGATTGTTAACACTCCAGAGGTAACATTTTCAGTCCAAATATTCTGAAAATTTGTCAAAAGGTTGTTTCAGTGATTTCTAGCTCAAGTTCGAATATGCGTCATCTTAGTTAAAAAACTAGGTCACAGAGTCCAAATTTGTAAAAACCTTGTTAACACTCTAGAGGTTACAATTTCAGTCCAAATATACTGGAAATTAGTCAGAAAGGTTGTTTTGATGTTTTCTAGCTCAAGTTCGAATATGGGTCATCTGGGATCAATAACTATGTCACAGCCCAAATATGGAAAAACCTTGTTAACACTTTAGCTGGTAACATTTTCAGTCCAAAGAACCTGGAAATTTGTCAGAAAGGTTGTTTCGATTATTATTATTTAGGTCAGGTTTGAATATGAGTCATCTGGGGTCAATTAACTAGGTCCATAAGAACTTTGTTAAAAGCAGTCATACTCAGGTGAGCGATATAGGGCCATCATGGCCCTCTTGTTTTAAATAATTGGGTTACTTTGACTTCTAATGTAACTTTAACCATTTAAAAATATTTATTCAGTATTTACATGTATTTTTGCAGGACACTGCATCCCTGAGCGACGAGAACTGGCCAGCACTCAATGAGGTGACTGAGGTGTCTTTGGTCAACAACAAAAAAGCTCAAATGAAACCAGAAGCAAGTCCTGCAATTACCTCAAACAATAACCAGTCCAACAGTGATTCAGGGGGAGATGACTCCTCTAAAGAAAATAAAGAAAACACGTCCTCCAATGATGAAGGACAGCGGACACCAAAAAGAAAAGGTACTTGCTTTATTGCTTTATTACAAGGTGATCTTATTTGCAAGACCTGCTCTCAGACATTCATTTGTGTTGTTTGAACATGCTTAGTTTAGCCTGTTTTTATGCCTCTGAAGGACAGCATATAGTTTTTGATCTGTTCGGCTGTGAGTCAGTCCATCAGTCATTCCATCATCTTGTCCTTTGGAAGGATCTTACGATTAATCTTTATCTGGTCCTCAGTTCAAAGGTCAAACCACCACTTCAGGGACACTGTCATCTTTCGATGAAAGTTCTTGTTACAGATGTATTTCTTTAAAAAATTTCTTCCAAAATTCTTCATCTAAAATCTGAAACAACAGCTATATTTTGGTAGCCATGGCAACCAAGGAACTATGTTGAAATATTGACTTACAAAAAACCTTTAAAAAAACTTCAAATAATTTTTATATAGTGTAAGTTGTCCTGTATAGCTTTAATCATACTGAGCTGCACACCAACACACACAAAAACAAAACAGATTTGACTGTATGACTTACCACAGTTGTACTGATATCAGTAGAAAAAATTACGAAAAAGTATGAATTAAGCATGAAGAGATTTACAGTTTATAATTATATCTAGTTAGATAGTTATCTGACATGGTATGCTACACTGCAGTCATTGCTTTTACTTATAGATGCACTTAAAATTCAATTAATTACTTCTGCTGGAGGCTGTGATCATATGGTTGCTCAATTTTGCAGGCATGAAGCAGAAATGGGTGCCAATGAACATAGATCACAAGTCGGGAAGGAACCGAAGAAGTCGTAGTGCTGGACGTGCACCTCGACCCAATTCAGCCATGGCAGATAAAAACATTGACAGAAATAAACCAGACAAACACAGAGACAGATATGGTTAGTGTTATGTTACGTGTCAAATGTTTTAGAAGAAAAGTTATCTTGATTCAAGAATGTATTTCTGTGTTTTATCTCTGATACTTTTGGTGTATTTTATAGTCATTAGGGATTTTCATCAGGTTTTCTCTTTGTCAAGACAGTGGCAAAGTTTGTCTTCCTGAGCTCTTTCATAGTCTCTGTCTATCTGTTAATAGTTTCCCAAATATAAAAAGACACATTTTTATGTCACAATCAAGTCTTTAGTTAAAAGAGCACATTTTGAAAATCTTGCTTTATTAACAAAGCCATTTATACAGGACAAAAGCTTTGTTTGACTTTTTAACTGATTAATTGATACACCTACATGATGCAGATTTATAAACAGGTAATTTAATTGACCTATGTTTAGTAATTTAAAGGTTTATAATGTTTTGTGGTTTCTCTAAAAAGGGGAAATGAAATAATATCAGTAATTTTGTCATTCTATATTAAAAGTACAATGTTTTATTTGTGTAATGGCCTAAGAGCAGGTGATTTCTTGTAAGCTGTTTTAATGTAGAGGAAGTGTTTTGAATTTGAGTGACAAATTTTAAATGTGTACATGTATACAGGCATAATTTCACCCTATCTTGGTGGTAGAGGGATGTAGGTATTGCCTTATTAATTGGTTCTACAGACCAGAACACACTTTGTTAAGGTTACTTGTTTATTATACCTAATGGGCGGTCCAAAAGAGATGTATATCAGATTATTTTGGCCTTATCCTTGATAAATTGCTACTGAAACTTAGGTTCTACAAATTTTCTGAGTATTCTGCTGAACACCAACATCCAGGTATGTACCAACCACTAATTAAGGCTTAGATCTTTTTCATTTACTTTGGTCTCTGACCTTAGAATGAAAATTTTGCTAAACAAAAACTATTTGATTACCACGTTTTGAAGAACTTTTGATGTTAAGTTTGTTTAAACTTACAACTAAGGTTGCAGGAAGTATAAAGACATTTTTTCAATCAACAGGTTCTGAGTCAGACAACTGGAGAAAAGATATGCGGCTTCCAAGTCCTCGAGGGCATGCAAGACGAGGTGGTCGAGGAGGAGGGGTCATGAGGGGACGAGGACGTGGTGGAGGCCGTGGAAGGGGTAGAATGGATGCTGAAAGTTTAACAGGTTAATGCTTTGTTCTACTTTTCAAAAGTGTGACAGAGAGTTTCCCTTGAAACAGTACAGGTGAAGTTTATTGCAGGTAATGTAGAAGCACACACTGCACAAATACAGTTCGTATTGAAAAAAAAAAATCATTTTACATCAGTTTTGAGTCACTTAAGCTTAGGTTGATGTTCAGCTATAAGTAACTGTTAAGTGTGAAAGTGTTCGGTAATAATACTAAATTCAGTATTTTGAAAATATTATGGCCTATATTAATATAGCGAAAATTATGGTTTCAGTATTTGCAACCCATGTTTTGAGTATTTTCAATGTTGTGTAGTTTTACCCATGAATTTATCTGTTGAATAAGGCATTGACATAGGAGAAGTCTGTCTTAAACATACTATTTTGTTCGCATGTTCATGTTGCACCCATATTGAATCAGAAGGAAAGTAGTAGCACTAGTAAAGTATCACAGTGAATTTAGCTTACAATCAATTATCTGATATTGTTTGTTGCCAAGGAAAAGTAAAGCTTCCATGTATGAAAACATCTGCTTCAGTCATGTAAAGCAAAGTACATACATACATATTCTTTACAGTTTTATATAGCATAACTGTCAGTCTGTATCTTATCTCATCTGCATAATGCAAATTTTATACATGTAATGATGTAGAATAGTTAATTATTATTGGTACAAGGTAAATGGTTTAAAAAAAATGTTACATGCTTTAATGGCTAAATAATGCCTTGTCAGGGCATTTTCTTAGTTGGAGAAAGTAATTGCGTGGTTTCTGTATTTTACATTATTTAGATGAATTGAATGTTGGTTATTAGTGGTATAAGATAACATATGAAAATCTAAATGCCTTGCAATATAGGACCTTCAATTTAAAAGGTTACAGTAAATATTCTAACAGTAAATAGTAAGAAATTATACTGAAAATTAAGGTTGAATTTTTTCATATAAATATAAAAAGATAAAATACACTGTTGATAAAAAAAGACTTCTTGACTTTAAATATTGGCAAACAGAACCTATATATGTATGTATTTGATTGAAATTTTATTTTGCCCACATAAAATACTTTAAATGAATATAAAAGAAGGGTGAACATTTTCTTTTGTGGGTAATTATGTCATTACTTCATGGTTATACCAGTACATAAATTTGTAAGATAACGAGTAACAGTAGTAAAACTGTCACAAGTCCTCAAAGTCCTTGTAGTAGTACTGATACTATCTTCACTGCAGGTGTGATCTCATTTACAGATTGGTAAACAAAATGTTGAATTGTCATGATTTCTCATATTGATATTACAAGAACCTTAGATCCATGTCTCTGTAGAAACTGTTAATTAACTTCCACAAGATAAAACTATGCGAGAAGATCATCCAGGAGACATGAATTTATCAAGTTTACATGGTTGCAATTGTGACATGTTAAAATTTTTCTACTAGTACTGCAGCCATTGTTGAATAATAGGACACATCTGTAGATCACTTGGTTCTTTAACATATGTATTTGACTTAAATTTCATGTTTAACCCTTGAGCAAATATCCTTTCTTGATTGGAAAAGAAACCTAGACAGAAAGACAACAGAATGGGGACTAGATTTACTTACTAGACTGTGTTGACATGCTTTTGATAAGTTTCATCATGTAATGGATAAATAACTTGAACTGTCTTCAAAGTCAGTGTCTAGTCCTAAGCAGGTTTTATATGAGCAATGCAATGCCATAAAAGCATCTTGGGTTTTTTTTAACAATTATAAAGACATACTGTTTGATTGTATTGTAGGTCCAAATATGCACTATGCAGCTCCAGAATTTACTGATCCTGCATTGCTGGGTGGCCCTCTGTTACCTGGTATTGGGGGAGCTGTATTCTTCAATGTTCCATACCTGGATGATGGAACAGTAAAAGACTATGTTAAGAAACAGATGTAAGTACACATAGAACATTTTAATGATGATTTACTTATTGCTGACATTTCAGTGTGTGTCAGTTCAAAGGTCATTTTGACCCACCATTTACCAAGTGTTGTAGAAGTTCAGTAGTGTCAAGGATCATTTGCTTTTGTACTCAGAAACAGTAAACACATGATCCTAGTATAGTATCTAGTATGATATAAGGTATTGTGTAGATTCTATAACACTACTACTTGGTGACTGGGAAGACTTCAACAAACAAGTCAGAAACCTGACTGTATTCTTGAAGGCTCTCTCTCAGCCAGATATTTCATCTAGAAATGAAATTGGTCAATATTTAAAAAGTTGTTTTTGTTGGCCAAGCTAGTGTTTCAGTTTTGATCAGAGCTGAAGCTGTGGAAAGTGTTCAGTGAAGCATTGTAATAGGGGCCAGTCAGTAGCTGTATGAACTTCTGACTCAATACAGTACAAAGTTATTCTGTGTTTCAGTGAGTATTACTTCAGCACAGAGAACTTGCAGCGAGACTTTTTCCTCAGACGTAAGATGCAGAAGGGGGGTTGGATACCTATAAGTCTGGTTGCAAGTTTCCACAGAGTTCAGGCTCTCACACAAAATGTGGCTTTGATTGTCAAAGTAAGTGGATCTGACAATAGCTTTATATTGTATTTCCTTCAAAAATCTTTAACTTGTATTGAGATGGAGTAAAATAATGAAACAGAAAGCAAACATGTCAGGGTATAAGATGCAGTGAAATGTACTCACATAATAGTAATATTACATACTTGAGAATATCTATTAAATTACTAATGACCTATAAATTTGGAAAATATTGTGTTCATCGCACCTTATGGTTACTTCTGTGTAGTTTAGGCTGTTCCAACACAAAATATTTTTTTTAAAGTTTCAAACAGATGAACATGACACAGGAAGGTGGTAAAAGATAAAAAAATCTCTAGATAATGACTAGTGCTGTTCGAATTATAACCCTTTGCATAGAATACACAGTCTATTCAATTTTCAAAGGATTTGTCTTAGAATAACAAGCTTTTTGAAATACGTAAAATTAGAGACAAAAATAACTTGTGAATGAAACTGATTGCTTTCTAGGCTTGTGCTGAGAGTGAGGCATTGGAACTGTCTGAGGACAGGACACGAGTGAGGGGGAAGAATGACCCAGATAAATGGCCACTAGAGGATGCTGTACCCTTGAATCCTGCCTCACCAGGTGCCTCGTCTACCCTTCATGCTGATGTGCCAGAGTTTATTCCAGGAAAATTGCATGCTGATGTACCAGAATTTATCCCAGGACAAATGTATCCATTTCACCCTAGCACAGGTAAACAGTATTCTGACCTGATAACTAGGGCTGGGAATTATATTCGAATATTTGAAACACTACCGAATATTCGAACATTGAAAAACGAATACGAATATTCGAAAAAAAAAAACGTTTTGATTTTTTTTTAACTTTCAAATTTCAAAGATCGTAAATTAAACCCTTGACTTTCACTTGACCAGGTGTTCATATGTTTGTTTAACGTGTGTCAACGATTATCGCCAATTAACTGTGAAATGTTTGGGGTATAGTTGATCAAAAGGGTACCCCGTTTCACAGTTTGTAATTTACCAGTTTATAATGTAAATTTTTCCGACTTTTATTATCTTACTTTATTGTTTTCTGTGCTTTAATCTTTTCAATCAAGTGATAATTGTCTTAATTTTTGTGAAAAAGAATAAATCGGCACGTATTAATCATGCTAGAACAATCGACCAATCGATATTCATCACTCTAAAATTAACTCTATTTCACACAATGGAAATTTAAAGTTCTACTCGGAACCAGTATAATTTCTTGCAAACATTGTTTTCAGATTTTTCTTAAAGGGATGATTTTGGACGTATCTTTCTCACTCTTTTGAAAAAATCAAAAGTCAATATATCGCAATGCCGTCCCGTGTTTGGAATTACTTTTCACATTCTATTGATAAGTCTAAAGCTACTTGTGATCTATGCAAGAAAGTGTTTGAGTATAAAGGGACTACTGTCCGGAAAAGATAGTTTTATGCAACAATGCATGTTAATGATTACTGTAATCAAGCACTGGTGTGACCCAGAACAAATAATAAAAGCTGAAAGACTGCAAAAGGAGGGGAACATAAACAAATATTCAGCTTGTTCGTAAGAGCCTACGATGATTCATATTACTGTCAGTCAAGTCACGTGAGTTACCTCCTGTTGATAAGACAAATGATCAGCAGCCGGATAAACTGAAGAAAAGACAATCAAATAATGAATTTATTTCAAAAGTAAGAATATAAACATATGTATCGATTTACAATCAATAAAACAAAAACTTTGACATAGTAATAAAGGTCTTCTTAATCATCGATTATTCCAAGCATATTAAAGTAGTATAGTATTCAACCTAATCAATTTCAGATACTACGTAAAAGAGAAATATTGGAACAAATTTTGTAAAAACCAATATTCGAATATATTCGAACATGGAAAACTAATATTTGAACATCAATTTCCTTATTCGTTCCCGGCCCTACTGATAACACATCCCCATGGCTTTTTTATTTTTTTCATGTTCACTCTTATTCCCAATCCCAAGAAGTTTCTTTTTTCCCAATCAGAAAGAAAATTTTATGGATTGTCTGATTGATTTTGGAATATAAATGTCTATCAGGGCCCTGGAAATTTTCAAATCTTAATTGGACCGCTTTAGAAACTTATTGGGATCTAGGTGTGAAATTTTGGCATTTTAATGATACTTGAATTGATTTTTTTTTTTTAAATATATGGACCGATTTTTAAGGAGTTTTGGACTTAAAAATAGGAATCTGAAATAAGGTTTAAAAAAAAACTGACAAATTTTTGGTTTCCCCCGAGACTTGATGTTTATCTAAGGTATTACAAATGATTCTGTTTCAGCAGACAAAGAGCAAGGTGGTTCCCATACTGGCGGTAAATCATTAGATAGTCTGGATGATGTTTACACTCCTGTCTTGTCTTCAAGTGCCCCAGAACTGCAGGGGGAATGGACTGAGGTGAAAAAACGTGCAAAAGAAAAGAAAGAGAAAAAGAAAGAAAGGGTAAGTCATTTCAGTTTGCTCTGATCTTTGTATTAACCTTGTTATATGCTAAAAGGCATGATGAGATGATTTTCAGCTGGATTGGGTCAAGGTCAAGGTCACAAAGGCCACATATCCCACTCTGTATCTTTCGAATTGGTTTAAGGAAATTGAAACTATTAGAAAAAAAAAAGATACCGTACTGAGATGATGTCCAGAGCACAGGCTTTAGCCAATGAGTCTAGACTAGGACAAAGAGGACACATGTCATACTGATATGTGTGTGATTATTTCTTGTTTGCTCTGTAACTTTTTTATTTAACTGTTACTTAAGTACTCTTGAATGAAAATTTTAAACTTATTTTCTGACATATTGTCATTGAAAATTAACATTGCTACGTCTAGTTATAATGTTTCTGTTTATAAAGTGTTTCTCCCTTGTGTTAGAGCTCATTCTCTCTCAGTAGCTTTCCTCAAGTGTTTTTAGCCCCACTTCAGTGAAGCTCTTGTTTGTAGCTTATTTTAACCTGAAAGGTGAAATAATTGTACATTGGAAAATCAGTGATTTTGTCTATGTTCCAAAAGTTAAACCGAGGTGATGGTTTTCTTCTTTAAATTGTAATAATTTGTGCAGTTTGATAGATACACTTAAAAAGAAACAGAAAACCACTATTGTGAAGTGTTATGATTGGAGAGTATTTCCTGGTTTCTGCTCAGCCATATATTCTTTAAAAGGTACTAGGTCCTTATGAAGACATTTTTAATTTCTGTTACAGGAAAGAAAGAATGAGGCAGGTGAGGAACAGGAAGAACTTGACTTCATGTTTGATGAAGAAATAGAGCAGTTAGAGGGTGTAGGTCGCAGAAACAACTTCACAGAATGGTGAGCTTTGTGCTTCAGTGATTGATTCATAGATCTATAAAGGCCTTTGGTACTCTTTCAGCAGGTGTAGACAAAGTGTCTTATTTAATATAACAGTTAAAACCTTTTCATATTTACACTCATACTACCATTGTCTCACAAAATTGGTTTTTATTACCCTTAAGTCTTTCTTGGTCAGTATATTGTGATGTGTTCATGAACTATTGTCATTTGAGAAAGTTAACTCCTTAAATGGAAGTAAAGATAGAATTGGCAGTTTTTATTGCAGACCTATGAGCTGTAGATTTCTGAAAGCATTATTTATATGTCAGGTCCGATGATGATGAGGATGATTATGAGATCCCAGACAGTGAGATCAACAAGATCTTGATTGTTACCCAGACACCCCCAGCATTACGGAAACATCCTGGAGGAGACAGGACTGGAGACCACACCCCTCGTTCCAAAATCACTGCAGAAATGACGAAACTGATTAATGATGGGCTGTATTATTACGAGCAAGATCTTTGGGATGATAATAATTTGATGGTGGGTATGCCAGCTGCCCTTAAAGGAAATATTTCTCAGGTGTGTTAAGTATGGCTAGTCTTTCTAGAGGTGATGGATTTACCACAAGTATCATTGTAAATGTAGCATGTGAACCTAATGTAGAGTGGTAGTGCTAGTTTACTAATACTTGTATGCTATTCTCGTCTTGCAGTACATATTTCTGCCAAACAAAACTAGTCCGACATGATGAAAAGGTCAAAACTTTATGAGAAAATCATTGCACAGGTGGTGCCTGCACAGGGTGGAGACTATGATTTTCTGTTCACTAGAATTTTAGAAGATAGTTTAAAGTCTTTTTCTTGATAGTGACAGACATCTTAAGCTAGATGAAGTCCCGTTTGTTTCATGTAACCCTCTTTCAGTTTAAATTTCTATAGACATTTTGTACACAGTCACTTGAAGTTGTGACCTCGTCCCCGCCCCCCGTTTTTACTGCCCTTGCACAAGAGTTTTGTAGCGTAACTGCCCTTGTACAAGAGTTTGGTAGCATAAAAGTCATGAATAACAGCAACATACAACTGTTCCTACTGTTATCTGTTACAAATGAAGCCTTTTCAAAAAAAGCCCAAACCCACTCTCCAACACTATAATATACACAAGTTATGAAACATTGCGCCTCAAATCACCTCACCTGCCTATGTTTTTCCTTGGTTTTTGCAATAAAAACATAGGTTTAGAAAATGTTGATGGTGTCTATCAATTAAGCAGTAATTATTCTACACGTCAATGTAGGTCTCACCATTCTAGGTGAAAGAATAAGGTTGGAGTTCAATAAAAATACTCAAAATTTACTCACCGCCACATATTCTTTCGAGAAATAATGACAAAGGCAACACTATCTCCCGTTTTCCCGTACCATAACGGACAACTGAATGTGAAATTGTGTGGTCATTTTTGGAACCGTTATATTTCTTAATTTATTTATTCACATATAACTTTTATTACTTAACATGGCAATAAATGGAAGGATAAACTTACCAATAATATCCAGTTTTCACCAAAACACACAGAATATACAAAATGAAAAACACGATGTGCTTATCAGCTGGTTCCGCGGACAATTGGTTCCACATTCAAGAATTGTCCGTTTTGGTACGGGAAGACGGGAGATAGTGTTGCCGCTGTCATTATTTCTCGAAAGAATATGTGGCGGCGAGTAAATTTTGAGTGTTTTTATTGAACTCCAACCTTATTCTTTCACCTAGAATGGTGAGACCTACATTGACGTGTAGAATAATTACTGCTTAATTGATAGACACCATCAACATTTTCTAAACCTATGTTTTTATTGCAAAAACCAAGGAAAAACATAGGCAGGTGAGGTGATTTGAGGCGCAATGTTTCATAACTTGTGTATATTATAGTGTTGGAGAGTGGGTTTGGGCTTTTTTTTGAAAAGGCTTCATTTGTAACAGATAACAGTAGGAACAGTTGCATGTCGATGTTTTTCATGACTTTTGTGCTAAAAAAAAAACTCTTGTACAAGGGCAGTTATGCTACAAAACTCTTGTGCAAGGGCAGTAAAAAACGAGGACGGGGGCGAGGTCACAACCTCAAGTGACTGTGATTTTGTACTGTTCATATAATTAGAAATAAATCTAAAACTTCAATTGAATGCAGTTAAGATTAATAAATATTTCATCGAGGCATTCAGTTACTTTGAAGAGCTAAGAATTTTCTACTAAATTAGTTTAGTAACTCATTATAATCACCCTGTTGGTCAGTCAGTCTGTCACGTTTGACATCTTTACCTTGCGTCGCAAACTCCTTCAGTTTTCAACTGATTGAAATGAAACTTGGCAGGAATGGTCACTAGGCAGTGTAGATGTGCAAGACATATTTTTGATGCATATCCATGCAGGCGTTGCAGAATTATTGCCCCCTTGAACTTATACTTTTTCCACGTTTGAAATCTTTACCTGGCAGCGTGAACTCCTCCTTCAGTTTTCAACTGATTGAAATGAAACTTGGCAGGAATGGTCGCTAGGCAATGTAGATGTGCAAGACAATATTTGAAGCATATCCATGCAGGCATTGCAGTGTTATTGCCCCTTGAACTCATACTTTTCCCCATGCTTGTAAATTATATACCTTGTGTTGTGAACTCCTCCAGTTTTCAACCAATTGAAATGAAACTTGTCAGAAATGGTCACCAGGCAATGAAGATTTGCATGATATGTTTTTTGATGCAAATCCATGCAGTCAGTGCAGAGTAATTGCCCCTTGAACTTATACTCTTCCCCATTTTTAGCTCACTGCAGCGTCGTCGTTGTGCAGAATCTTTAATGTATCCCATTACTCAAACAATTTAAAAGTATCAATATGAAACTTTGAATGCTTGCTTATCATGACGAGGCATTTGTAACACAAGGGGCATTATTCTGAAAGCTATATTTTTGGAGTTATGCCCCTTTTTAACTTACAATTTTTGTCAAAATTGCTTATTAAGTTATATGATTAAAGGTATCAGTATGAACAATATCAAGATCTTGACATGAAACTTTATAGGTATATTGACCTCCATCAGGAGTTGTGCACAAGAACCATAACTATGGCCCCCATTGTCGACATCTAAAACAGACAAGCCTTGGCACCACTCCGAGGAGCTCTTGTCTATATTTACCATGTTGCGCTAACTACTCCTTTATTTTCCTACCAATAGAAATGACACTTGGCAGAGATAGTAATTAGGCAATGAAGACGTAAAAGATGTATTTCTGATGCATAACTTTTGCCCTTGAACTTAGACTTTTTGTCACGTTTGACATACCTTGTGGCACAAACTCCTTCATCAGTTTTCAGCAGATTGAACTGAAACTTGTCAGGCATAGTCACTTAAGCTCCTACTATAGTAACTCCAGATCTGCTTCTGCTGTTGAGTCAATGCACAATTGTGGGGGTATTTGTCATCTTCAATGACTGTTCTAGTTAAAGCTTTTCATTTTACTTAGTTTTGTGATGTTTTTGAAGTATGGATGAGGTAAGTATTGTCACTTTGTAGAACTTGTAAAAACATCTGACATGCCAGACAGAATGTGATTATTGCTGGTTTTTTTAGTCTGTGATGAATAAAACTCAGTATTTGATCAGTATTGAAAAAAAAGAAATTGGTCAGAAGTTAAAAAGCAGAGTTTATAGAGTATGAATGCTGTTGAAATAGTTTGTCAGTTAAACCAGGCCAGAATATCGGTATTCATACTGTATCAGCAATGCAACAGTTGATGTGTGTTCAGAACATATGTCGCTATTGTAGTTTCATGTCTTCATTGTGTCCTTTCATTAAGGTGTTTTGTTCCAGTGATTCATATATTTACTGGATCAGAATTGTCAATATTGTATAAGTAGCTGTTTGAAACTACAAATACCAAAGTGTGTATGAATGTTAAACGTAGAGGGAAAAATGGATATTTTCTATTAATCTTTATTGGAGGTCTTAAAAATGAAAGATAATAGCAGTTAATGCTGGTGGTGCATTGCTTTACTCATCCTGCATGGTCAGGTTAAACCTTAACTCTGCTTAAAGTGTGTTTACTCCTTTAATTTAGTGTTATTTAATTTGCTTCTACTTTATTTTGCAGCGGAATTATAAGTAAAAGGCTACTGTTTATCATTGCACCTAAATGAAAATTTATCAGGCACTTCCATGGTGATTTTATTAATGCATAATGGTAAAAATTAACTGAGCTAGTGGTGAATGCTGACTAACAAGAAGAAATAGTGAACAAACTTGAAAAATACTGCAATGCAGTTCGACAGAATATAGTTTCAACGACTAATGCTTCTTGAACTTGCAGATTGCTTTTTAGATTGATTGCTTTATCCATATGTGCATAGACATCAAACTTGTTATGCACTAGATTGCTAGAAATGGTTTAGTGCTTCTTATAGACGTACAATTTCACTTAATATGATTGATGTTGGTTATTTATGAACAGTTAATGAATTTATATTATCTTCATTGTTTTGTCAGACCAGGGTGTGATGATACATTTGCTCTCATTTTTATATATTACAGCAAGATTTTGAGAATTTCAAGACTGTGAATGTGATATCAAAAGAGACATTTGAGCAGATAGTACCACAGGACAAAGTGGAGAACCAGGAAGTGCCGCCACCCCCTCCCACTGTGGTCATGCCTTCAGGTAAGCCCCCTCCTCCTTCCGTCACTTATTAGTATTTTAAGGATGCAGAAAAATGTGTTTCAGCTTGCTTTGTCAGCTTGAAAGTAATCAGAAAAACTTAAAATAGTTTACATGTTTTCCATAGGTTGCTTTTTTCTGATCTGTTTGAAAAAAAAAGGTTCCTTTTAGAAAAGACATGAAGCTATATATTCGTCTGGTTGAAGTTCTGATATGGTATCATCTCTCATAGCTGTATAGTTCCATTATAATAGATGAAATGATAAATGTTGAAATTTGCTCATTGTGATTTGCAGGAAGTAGAATTTAAATAGATTTTAATATTTAATTTTCCAGAAACTGTGAAAGTTCCAAGCCCTAGAACCACCCAATCAGAAGAGGTGGTTGCCAAATCACTGCCAACTTATGTTCCCAACACTCCAGGAAGAAGGGATCATGGGCCTCGTACACCTCGACAACGCAATGACTCAGAAAAAGTGAGGTTTTACCCAGTCACGAAAGATTCAACAAAACCTCCAGATCCACAGGTTTGTAGCATGTTGATTAAAATTTTCATTTTAATGTCAAGAAATAATTAGTAAAAGTTTGATCTGCTCAACATTTGTAGATATATTATTACTTCAGTTGGATCATTCATTTGTCTCAAGTTTGAAAGTCATAAGTTTCACAGAACTACAAAAATATCCAGCTTTGCTTAATTTCAGTGTATACGTAAAACTAGAAAGAAATATACACCTAATGCCTTTGCATAATGAAACTGCAGCAGAAAATCGCCTTTTGAAAACATCTTTTCAAAAATATTTTAAAAAATCACAATTCACAAGTTACTCACTGGCGTCATGCATCAGCTTAAGTCTTTGAATGTAGTACAAAAGCCCTCTCAGACAAAAGATTGTCCACCTTGTCATTTTTTGGATGGTTTGGTATGGTTTTTGTCCGTTTCCCAAATCTTAATGAAAATATGCTTACAGACACCTAGAAAGCGGAAGACAAAACATAGCAACAATCCTCCAGTAGAGGGCCATGTTGGCTGGGTAATGGACTTTAAAGAACATCGTCCACAAAGGTCAAGAAACAACTCCTCGTCTTATGGGTAAGACATATATACCGGCTGTAAATGATTAAAGTTACTGTATCACAGTCTGGAGTTAAAAGAAACTGAATACTAATTGTATGGTTAGTGTGTACAAGTTTTTGAGATACACTGGAGACTTTTTATAATGCCCCTGGAGGGAGTGCATTAGATTTTAGGCTTCAGAAAACAGTAATTATTCCTTGGCATTTGTTTATTACTCATAGGACCTATGTAAACCCTTTCATAGTGGTCATTTGTACTTGATACTTGAAAGTCATTGTTACGTTTGCTCAAACTAACAAATCTTGGCACAGTGCATGCTTTTTATGCTTTCACACCCAAAGCTGCTTGAACACATTGTTGTACATGTATATCATACATTTAAGACATACATACAACTGTAAACATGATTGAGTATCATAAAAGTGATTTTGAACTGATGAAAATGTAGGACTTCTACAGCATCACTGAATACTATACCTAAGTCATTGTGTTATTTCAGAGAGTCTGATATGGCTTCGAGCTATGGATCGTACGGTAGTTACAGCAGTACTCCTCATGCATTCCCGAACTTCCAGCATCCGTCACACGAGCTTCTCAGTGAGAATGGTTTCGTCTGGCAAGTCTACCATAAATATCATGCTAAATGTGTCAAAGGTTTGTACTGCTTGTTTGTCTTGTCCAAACTAACTTCTGCAGCAACATTCAGAAAATACAGTGATCATAAAAGGAACCTAAGTGAAGTGTTTAGTGGCTATGTTATTTAAGTAATTACACAGTTATCGAAGTTCCTTCACCACAAGGGGTCAAGGCCGGTATAGATAAACTGTGTTACATATTGCATTGAGTCTGTCACATGATGATGTTAGGTAGACAGAGACACACTATAAACCAGAGTATTATATTGTCTGAAATCTTGGTGGCCATACTGAGATCGTGTGGTCATCGTAAGGCCGGACATATATAACTGACATGGGTCACCTCTAGGGCTGGGTGCTGCTGGGTTCTGTAGGTCTGACTCCAGAGCGTTATTGACACCATGTCGAACAGAGATGGACTTACCTTTAGTCTGATCTCATGGGGCAGGGATTGGTTTTTTAAGGGGTTCATTGTGTCTGTGATGTCATATTTAGTAATCTGATGACAGACTTGAGATTATTATGAAAAACTGTGTGTAAATTGCTTTAAGATACTTAAAATATGAACATTCCTCTTTCATATTTCTAAAAAGTGCACTTGTAAATGATGTATAAATGCAGCAGCATTTCATTTAGGTGCATTGTTCTGTAAGCTGAATATTAAATTTCAAAGGGGTAACTTGTGGTCATGAAAGTTCATAACAGAAAACTGCAATGCATCTTGAAAAAAAAATCTCCCAGAGCTGGATTTGAATTCAGGTCCTCCTGCATGAAACTAGCGTTTTAGACCACTTAGCCAAAGAATTGATTCCCTGACACAGTTGTCAGAGGTTGTATTTGTACAATTATAAGCTGGTAGGCACTGGATCATAATTCACCCATTCTTGAGAAAGTCATCATTTATAATAATCCCTCTTGAGACAGTCATCATTTATTTGATGATATGTAGGAAATCTTGAACAATTTTTTTTATGCCCCTGGCATACAGTTATTGGGTTGTACGTCCATACAGTTAACCTATCTTGGCAAGTTGGATATATCTTGTGTTATGCTTATACCAATGGCCTCTTAAAATGTACACTTACTTACCAATACAAAGGCAATGATACTGGTAAGTAACATATCTGTGGCATCTATTTTTCCCCTGTTAACTCTCCTTAATGCACTTTGAAAATAGGTATGGTTAACCTATTTTAGCAAGTTGGTATGTCTGAAGTTTTACTAATACTAATGTCTTCATACTATAAACACTTACTTACCAATTCAAAGGCCATGATCCTGGCAAGTTACATAACTGTGGCATCTATTTTTCTTCAATAATCTCCCCTTCATACACGTAAAATAGGTGCAGTTAATCTATTTGGCCAGTTAAATATATCTTAATTTATACTTGTACCAATGGCTTCATACTATACACACTTACTTAAAATACAAAGGCCTTGAATCTGGCAAGTTACATAACTATGGCATCCATTTTTCTCCTGTTAAACCCCTTCCCTTTATGCACTTTGAAAGTAGGTATGGTTAACTTTTTTTGGCAAGTTGGATATTTCTCAGCTTCAACAAATAGCAATGATTAGGCACTTTACACTTTTACTAACAGGTACAAAAGGTCATGACACTGTCAAGTTATATAACTGTTTCAACCAATTTTCTGCAGTAATTTCACCTTCCTGAACTTAATGAATAGGTAAATCTTTGTTGGCAAGTTGGATACTTTTCAGCTTCTGCATATAGCGCTGACACTTTATGAATTTACTGACCAGCATAAATGACTGATGTCACGGGAAAAAGGGCACTCGGGCATTTGGTATACTATTGAAATGTACTGAATTGAAAATCAGCAAAAATGGAAAAAAATTTGTACTCTTCCAGTCTAAAATAAAAGTGAAATACTGATAGCCTGAATATTGTCCTTCACAAAAATCACTATTTTGTATCAAATTTCTTGATGACCATTACCGTGGCAACAGTTTTTGGGGACAGTTCTTCCTTGTATAAAATGATATCAACTGAACAAAACACTATTTTGAATGATAACAATAACATTTTTGTAAAAATGTTGGATACAGTGAAAAGGTATAGAATCTTAAAAATAAGATAGGTAAAATTTAAGTGTCTGAAATATGCCATGTTAATCTTATTCCAACTGCAACGTAGATATAATCTGACGTCAAAATATGGGATGTGACATCATTTTAAAGAACATCAGATTTGCCCATGATGTTCGTCTTAAACATAAAAGTATGTCGTATTTGCACTATGCAGGAAGCTGAAATTTTCAGACATTAATTCTGGGATATCATTTGTTCAAAAAAAAGTAAAAAGGTCAGTTTTAAAAATGATGTCGGAGTGCCTTTTTTCCTGTATCGTTGGTCAAATGATCTTGACAGCGTAAAGTTACATACTGTGTGATCCTCTTTTATTATCATTGTCCCTTTTTCTGAACATTGAATAAGAATAAGTTATCCTTTTCCTGCAAGTTTGATATTTTTCACCTTCTACAAATAGCGCTGACACTTTATGAATTTAATGACCCAGTACAAAATCCTGAATTTAGTTTATAATGTGTTAACAATAGGAGTCTTGCTGTGCCATGATCTTAAGTTTGGTTCTTGACAAGAATGTTTCCAGGTGCAGGTGCGTTTACCAAACACGGGATCTTGTTTATTATTATTATTACTAAGTCCAGGAGGGGTTATTCAGACGAAAACCATCTTAAGAACATAAAAAAAAATCATAGAAAGATTCAGTGCTTTTTGAAAAATACCACCCAGAGTGGGATTCAGACTCTGATCTTCCTGCATTGAAAAAAAACGCTGTAGACCACTGAGCCTTCTATGCACTGGACCATAACAGGTATATAAGGCATTTAAGGGACATTTATATAGTAAGTTTTTTTTTTCAGAACGAAAGAAACTTGGCATTGGACAGTCTCAAGAAATGAACACCTTGTACAGATTCTGGTCATTCTTTCTACGACAGCATTTTAACAAGAAAATGTACACAGAATTTAAAACCCTGGCTGTAGAGGATGCTGCAGAAGGGCACAGGTGAGTAATGTACAATGCGTCACAAGTTCAAACAGTTTCATTTTACCACAGTTCTTGCAGCATTCATTGATCCAGATTGATGGCTGCTCCCTGGATTTAGATCAGTACTTGTGCTGGAACTGTGGACTGCGGGAGTCACAGGCAGCGCTCAGCCTTGGTGGGTTTTAAACCATCAACTTCTTGATCAGGAGACTGGCATCGTGACATCTAAAGCATTTCTCTTCCAATCAGCAGGTTATTCATGCTATTGCTAAGATTTAAATGTCTTCTTTTTTCCCCCAGTAATTAATAGATCATGGGTTTGTGCAGTGGTCAGAACCTGACTCATTTGGTTTTAAAGACTGAAGTAAGTAAGGGATAAGAATTGGATTTTGTACTTAAGCTTTTCCAGAATAATTTTCTTAAATAATTGAAATATTATCAAAGTGCATGAAAGAATATCTGGTAGATGAAGGCAAAATTGGAACTGTTGTACCACGCTTAAAGGTATCTATAGCAGACTGTAAATTTCTGTTTCATGTTTGTCATTTATGACTTATGATTTCACCAGTGTACATGTAAATGCAATTTTTATGATGCAGGTATGGTGTTGAATGCCTGTTTCGGTACTTTAGCTACGGCTTAGAGAAAAGATTTCGACAGGATTTATACAATGACTTCCAAGAGGAAGTTATGCGAGACTATGAGAATGGTAATTGGATTTTTGTTGTAATGATGTATTTATAAAATGTTTATCTATGTAAATGACATAGAGGATATTTGTTTGTTTTTGTGGAAGATGAGAATTTATTTCATCGAGGGAACACCATATGTGATATTTTCACGAGTTGCGCAGCCACTAGTGAAAATATAAACATATGGTGTTGATGAGATGAAATAAATTCCCATCTTCCACTAAAAAACAAACAAATTTTCTTTTTATTTTATGCCAACACATCAAAAATGGGTATTTTATGACATTTTTACTCAGGGCCTTCAATAATCCCCATGGTGAGCCCCAAATCAGTTGATGCGTACTTTGGTTACTCCGCACAAAAAAAAGTGCAGACAATCTCCAATACATATGATAACTTTACTTCTGCTGAAATAAACTGAATACACTTTCATCAAATAACATTTATTTTTCTCTACACAGTTTATCAATAATTATTGAATTTTAGCCATACATACTTAATTATAAAAGCGGATTAATACCGAGTAATATTCAATCAATTGAATTGAAAGTCGGCCATATTGGATATTGTCCATGTGAGTTATGTAAACAAATCAGACATTTTAAATAATTTATGGCGAATTTCATCATTGTTCACAACTAGTTAGGCTCAGGAATTCAATATTATAACTGGATTTAACAAGGTAAATAAATTTCACTTGCTGTTACTGTCTGAAATACAGCGGATTCTCTTGTATTTACATGGTGGGGAAAAGTAGTTCCGGCACAAACAGTGGATTATCAAAATGGTAATTTCACTGATTCAAAACAGTGGATTATCACTTTTATCTCACTGATATTTCCCTATATTTCATTGGTAGGCATAAAATAATAAGATGTAATGCATACCTGTGCAAGGGACTGTCACTGCCAGTTTGAGATGGTTCACAATGAAATGAGTAGAACTTGAAAAAAGATTTTTAAGATAATGATATCTCAGAAATGATCAGGAAAAAAATAAAATGCAATAAACATGAACTAAATATGTGCTGCAAACACTTTAGATCTTTTTCAAAGTCACAGTGAAGGTCACAATTTAGAAACAGTCCAATGGATTTATATGCAGCAAACAATCTTTAAGTATGACAGTTTAGGTAGACAAATTTTTCTCCCATTGTATTGAAAACTTTTTTTGAGAGTGTTTGTGAAGAGTAACAGGTTATTCGATTGTTGCAGCGATAATTTGTTACAAAGAATAAGTATTCAATAACCTGAAAATTAATTTTAAAAAAAACTGTTAATAATTAAGCAAATGGAATATAAAGTTGTATAGCTGTATAAAGTGTTAAAAAGTACAAAATAAACAGCTGACACTTCCTCCTCATAATCTTTAACATATACTGCAAGATTTGAAAAGTTTGCACTTCCTAGATACATAGCTATTTTGGGGTGGTTAATAACAGATAAATGTTTTTAGACTCATTCATAGAATCTGAGTACTTCTGTATCAAAAGAAAGGGAGACTGCCTTTAGTACTTCCTCTTGTTACAAATTCTTATGAAAAAAAGGTATTACCAAGAGTTGGAAAATGGTGTGATATGTGCTGTTGTGTTTCAGGCCAGCTGTATGGTTTGGAGAAGTTCTGGGCATTTTTGAAATACTCCAGAAAGCATGTAGATGTGGATCCCAAACTGAAACAGTGGCTTAGCAAATATAAACGCCTTGAGGACTTCAGAGTCGATGTATGTTTCTGTTGTAGTATTCCAATTGTATATAGGATAAGAAGTAAAGATAAGGATAAGAAAGTAATGAGGGAATGTTTTGGAGCATTTCCTGTTATCACAAAATTGCCTGAGGAGCTTGTATCTTTTATTGCTATAATAAAGTTCCAAAATATAGACTATTTTGATTATTTCAAAATCGTGTGAAAATAAGCAACTTTAAGAACCAAAGTCTAGAACTTAGAACCGAAAAATGTCCATTATGAAGGCTAATTCATTATTAGGATGATTTTGTTATTAAGACCATTCCTAGACTTGTCTTGTGCTAATTTACTGTATAAAGAATGTTTCATTTCCTAAGATTTTAGAGCCTTATCAAATCAGCAATTTGTTTTGCTTCCCTCTTAAGAGCCTAACAGTGTCTTCATTTTCAGATTTTTGCTTATAATTTGATGCATTATTTTTCAGTCTGTAGAAGAGGATACCCACATTGTACACCACTCAAGCCTTTCATCTACCGGCCATAAAGTGCGTCATAGCTCAGGGCAGAGTGCTGGCCAATCAAAGAGCTCCCATTCTAAGTCTAACCAATCACATGCCAGAGGTGGAAACCAGTCACAGCAAGCCTCACATAGCAAAAACACTTCTAGCCAATCACAGCAAGGTGCACATGGTAAAGGTTCAGATAACAGTAAATCTAGCCAATCAACTTCTGGTAATAAAAGTGGTGACAGTAAGCCAGGCCAGACACAGCAGTCTGGTAGGAAGAGGACAAATTCCAGCCAGTCACATTCTAAAGGAGCAACAAATACATCAAACCAGTCAAAAGGGTCAAGTGCAGTCAGAAAAATCAACACAAGAAGCTGCCAGCAGCCAGTCCGAGAAAGCATCAGACAAAAAAGCAGAAGGTCAGCCTAAAAAAGCTGAGTCTGTTAAAAAAGGTGGTGCTGTTAAAGACAGGAAATAGAGCAGCAAGAAGAGATGCAATTTATAATCTAAAACCGGAGAGTGAACTATGCTGGTTGAGAGACAGAATCTAGTGTCTGTGCACTTTTGTGTGATTGTAATGCTTTCTTCAGAACAGTTATGACATAGATTCTTAGATGTTTAAATGAAGAGCTCTGCTGTGATAGGAACCTATACTACTCCTAAAAAAAAAACTTGAATGATTAGAAAAACCTAGAAAGTAAAATATCAAGTGATTTTTATTTAATCAGTAAGTGAGCATTTCTTAGGTGACATGCCTGTTTAATGAGGAATTGTAGACCAAGATGTGACCTTGAATTAATTGTTGTTAATTACCAGTTGTAATGCTACATTTGGCTGCAAATTACTTGCTTTACTTAAATTTCAAGTAAAATTCACAGTTTATGAAAATCAATTGAATAAACAATTAGTTGTGCACTGCCATTTGCAAAATGGGACACCCATTGTCTTAAACCCTATATTCTTGACAAAAGGTTCCAGCAATACAACATAGAATGTTATTTATTGAGTACAGCTTTTGTAGTTAATCTTATAAATGCTTAGCTTCAGTGCTTTGAGTAACCTTTTAAAATATATTTTTCATAAGCTAATACCAGGTTGTTTTGTGTTTAAGAATAGATTATTAATAGACATTTACAGGTTTGTCAGAATTTTGAAGACAGTAAAATTTGCCTTTAATGAGATCTCTGTTCGTTCTCTGTCTCTAGCAAGAATACTTTGATATTACAGTAAAGTCTCGCTTTGCGACCGACCCTTTTTTGCGGGCAAATCGATATTACGACCGCTTTTTTCCGGTCCCGACTTGTTTGCTATATAATTCAATGGTCGTAAGGTTCGATATTACGACCGACCCGCTACTACATATTACGACCACTTTTTCGGGTCCGAATTCCCATTTTACAATGAAAGTGGGACCCCGTAAGACGACCTTTAACTGTTTACTAAAATGACACGTGTCACCAATTATCACCAATAAACAACATAATACGATAATCGTCATCAAGGTGTGAACTATTTGCGGTACAATTTATAAACATAAGTATCAATAAACTTTAGGCTATTAGTAATTCAAAGGAAAGTTATTGTATATACTTCAATGTTTGTATCATTAAAATGATACTGATTAATGCAGAACAAAGAAATACGTTATGAAAGACGAAATAGGTGTTAATAATGCCCAGTTTCGGATAGGTACGTTATTACGGCTACGAGTGAAAAACTGTCAAAAATAAATCTTGAACAGTAAGATTTCAGTGTTGCTAATTATGAAAACGGCTTGAAAGAAAAATTGCACTGTATACTTTCGAGTTTTAATTCATTTTATGTCGCACTTACATGAAAATTATGTGAAAAAATATCATGTTATTGTAGAAAAAAATTGATGCCATTAGGTAGTATTTTTCCATAATTTACTTTTTCAACAAGGTTATTATAGCTAATGATAACCCTTTACAACAGATGAGAAATTGATTGAAGGCTAGCACGGGTCTCGGAATTAAGACTGACTCGATAATAAGACCACTTCTCCGAGGTCCCCAAAGTGGTCTTAATAGCGAGACTTTACTGTAATTGGTTGAATTTTTTCAGTGGTATATCAGTTATCTAGACTTTTTTGTTACTAAACTCAAATAGTTTGGTTTTATTTTATAAAATCTATCATGAAGAAGTAGATTTTAGTTAGATTTTACAAGATTTTACGAGCAATGATTTAACATGCAGATTTATGATTTGTGGCATCTAATTGTTAAGATATTTAATATACTCCCCCTATTCACACACACACACAAAATAAAGCTGGTGTCTCTATTAACAGCCACTTGACAAATGCAGATGAATTTTCATTGTCTCTAAAAGACTCTAGTTCACTACATATTGCACAATACCAGTAAATATCATGTCTTGACTACCATGTAGTTGGTTATCTGAGGTTTATTAGTCTTTGGATATTATATACAGCCAGACAAACTGCCACCATGGTCAACTTTAGTTGGTAGTAGACTTTTTCACCATTGGAACTTTACACCACATAGCTCTTTGTGTATTATATATATATATATATGGGAAAGGGGCATGCTTTCAGTCCTCAGAACAGTTCTCCTGTTACAAAATTAAGATTTCATGTTGTGATGATCATAATTTTTCGGTGCTCTTGGAAAAACTGCTTTCAGTTTGTTTGTTCAATTGAAGAAAGTGATGGTAAGATTGTCTATGGATTTCTGGAACTTAGAATGGAGGTTAATTCAAGGTCTTTTGTGAATTAATACATTTAGCATTGTTTCTTTCGTTGTGCTCAAAATATTATTATTTATTGTTGATCTTTTATATTAAAAGTTCAGAGGCATGTGCTGTATTGGCAAAATGGCTGATTCCCATTTCATGTTCAAACTTGTGATTTTGTCACTAGCTTTGCTAATTTACATATATATATTTTCTCCTCTGAGCCAGTTTGTTTTTTACAGGGCACTTGCACATCTTTTTCAGCTTTGAAAATGTTTGGTCCCTCATTCAGCAAAATCTGTAGTGAAGATGAGGTTTCTTCATATTTTTTATGTATACTAAAAACATGAATCTTCCATATTCTTTTACAAATGGACAGGAAGTGTAATCATTTAATACAAGTATAGAAAAGAAAAGCAAATGTTCAGGTGTGTGTTTGGCAAAGCAGTCTGTTATTACTGTATTGTGATTATTGTGGAAATTGTTCATTTTGTCAATACAGTATAAAAATAGGTTGACCTTTTGAAAATGTGTGCTTAACAGAGTGTAACTGAAACATACAGAGTAACTGGAAATAACAGAGATATTCTTGTTGAAATTTTTTACAAGACATTTATTATTTAACAAGTATGAAAGTTGTGTTGATGACATCTAAGGTTAATTAAATTTTTGTCTATTTTTTATATATATATGAAATTTTAAAAGTTGCCACGAAGTTTGTGGGTAACTTTTATAATAGTGTAGTGGTATGTTCTGGGTTTTTTTTTTTAAATTCAAGGTAAAGGAGACAGGTGCATATACTACACCACTCTGACTTACCAATTTCAGTGTGTAAATTAACTAATCATATAAGGGGTAAAATTTAATAGACATATACAGAATTAATGTTGTAAGTCCGACATCACTGATGCAACCATGTGTTGATGTTTGTTACAATGTTTTTGTCAGTTGTTTTGGAAATCCTTGTAAAGTTGTGAGGACAGACTGTATGTACATAGTTTAAAAAATAACATAAAAATATATATAAAAAACAAAATTAATAAAAAAAATTGAAAATGAAAATTATAAAAAAAGAAAGCATTGTTACCATGAAAATTGGTTATGAATTTGTTTTCTCATTCAATTTATCGAATATTTTATGACTTTTTCTCTAGTTTATAAGTTAAAGTGTTGCCTATAGCATTTTTATAATTTTACTTCCATTTCATTTTTTTCCTCATTAGTCCATATTTATGACCCCCAGTCTAAGATGAGGGAGCATATTGTTTTGCAAATGTCCGGTGGGTCGGATTTGTTGGTAGACACTTAGTTTCTGATCAATATCTAGAGAACACTTGGACCCACCTTCCTCAAGCTTGATATGGAGATTGGTCATGATTAGTAGATGACCCCTTTTGCTTTTCATGTCACCAGCTTAAATGCCAAGGTCATAGTAGTCTTAAAAAAACCCAAAAAAAAATGGTTTCCGATCAATAACTAATGAATGCTTGGGCCCAGACTCCCCAATCTTCAAAGGCAGGTTTGTCATGGCCAATAGATGACCACTATAAAATTTCCAGTCATTAGATTAAAGGCAATGGTCACAGTGCTCTTGAAAAGTGAAACTTTTCCTTACAAATATCTAGAGAATCCTTAGGCCCAGGTTCCTCAGACTTGGAATTTTGGTTGTTCATGACCAGTAGATGACCCCTTTTACTTTTCAGGTCACCAGGTCAGAGTAAAGGTCACAGAGACCTTGAAAAGCAAAACCGTTACTGATCAATAACTATAGAACATTTGGGCCCAGGCTCCTCAAAACTTCATAGGCAGGTTGGTCATGGCCAGTAGATGACCCATATAGATTTACAGGTCATTATATTAAAGGCAATATCATAGTGACCTTGAAAAGCAAAACATTTCCTTATAAATAATCAGACAATCCTTAGGCCCAGGTTTCTCAAACTGTGTATGTATGTTGGTCATGGCCAGAAAATGAACCATATAGTTTTTCAGGTCACTAGGTCAAAGGCCAAGGTCACAGTGACTTTGAAAAGTGAAATGGTTTCTGATCAATAACTGTAGAATGCTTGGGCCCAGGCTTTAAATTGGTCATGGCCAGTAGATGACCGCTGTGGTTTTTTTTGGTCATTAGATGGAAGGTCAAGGTCATATCGATCATTCAGTGAAAAATGATTTCTGATGAATAACTAGAGAATGCTTGGGCTCACAGTTCTTTAACTTGCAATGCAGGTTGATAATGACCCTTAAATGACTCATATTTCTTTTGGGGTCACTTGATCAAATTTTAAGGTCAGTGACCATTAACAGAAAAATGGTTTCCAATCAATAACTAGAGAACTCTTGGGCATTGGCTCCTCAGACTTGCTATGACCCCTATTGTCTTTGAGGTCACTAGGCTAAAGGCCAAGGTCATACACCTTAAGGAGCAAAACAGATTTTAATTGATAACAAGAGAACCCTTGGGCCTTTCTGTCTCAAAACTGCCTACCTATCCATGCATTTCCTGTATTCTTTCGTGTTCTCCAGTTATTGAACTTTATACATTTTATAACCAAAGTGTCATTGATATAATCTGCAGTTTCTCTCATTCATTTACTTGTCATGGCCAATAGCTTTTGATATCAGAAGCCCCTGCCATCCGCCCTATAATGTACTGACACAAGTCCCAGTCCTGCTTCTACCTTCCTATTCTTTTATGGCTGCCTCTACCAATATGGTGCAAGGGGGCATGTATGTTTTAAAAACGTCTCTTGTTTGTTTTACTTTTTAAACTACAATCAAATTTTGACTCGCTGATGAAAACAAAATCTGTGAAGTGTTACAAGAGATGATTTTTCTCATTATGTGTATACCATGGTAAGTTGTTCTTCTGTTGAGAATTCTGATCACATGCTTGTGTTTTGGTAATATTTTGATGCTGGATTGAAGTATCAACATCTTGTTTTTCACATACAGAGAATACAGCACCAGTACACGGGACCTCATTTTAACATCTGAACCTAAAGATGGTAGTAGTGTTAGTGGAGAATTACGATCAGACTTGCTATCCCCTGGACTTACTGATTATACAAGATATACTTACACATGCTCATTAATAACTCAGATGGGTAGAATATGATTAAGAGGAAGAAAATAATAGTAACAAAATATTCATCATTTGTTCTAGCATATGTTTTTCAGAAGTCCTACTGAAGTTAAACTTGCCATTTGGTTTTTCCGTTTTCGCATACATGTATGTAATCTCTGTACTTACTCATTTTTACTGTCTTTTTTTATCTCACTTATACATATTGAATCAGATTTTAATATGTGTTGTTAAAATATGAAAGTGACAGTTATTAAATGTGCTGTAAGGTGTATAATGTAAAACAGTTGTTCTGGACGTTTTTCATATCAAATCAGTTCGCAATATTCAGTGTAACAAAGAGATGATATTGCACATATTTATGCACTCAAAAAAGAATGATCTCTTGTAATTTTTTTAGCATATATGCTTCTTCAGATGGTCTGGAGTTAAGGGTTTACTCCTTGTTTTTTTCCTGTATTTTTAACATGCTCATAAAATACTGGTCAAGTGATTAAGTTAAATGATACACTGAGGAATCCTTTAATGATTTGATGTACATGACAAAATATGAGATGAGTGAGTTATTCTGAAAAATGGCATTGAAAAGTTAAGCATATACACTCTGATAGGCAAATCTCATCATTGCCTTTAGATTTTGTAAGACTGGCGGCATATTCACACTAAAAAGAAAATGAAGTGAGTTTATAGGCTTCTGGTAATGCAAATATAATACAGGTTTTTCTGTTTCTGTGAATCCAGAAATATTGATTGTACTTTATGATAAGATACTGTTCTACTACACAGCACTTGTATGATATTGTTGAGTTTGATTTATTGTTAAGATTTGTTACACTTTGTATATAATCCACAGTTCTGGTTGAAAACCAGTTGTTAAGTCTTCTATCAGATATAAAGAGTGTAGTTTAGAGTTTGTAGCAGGTAACAGATTCATGTCTCGTATCTGTAGCTGGGAATGTAATTGATAATTAGCCACTTTTCTTGTATGATATTTTACATGCAAATTATATGAAAAATAAAGATACTGTAACAAATTATTAAGAAGATTTACAAAAAAAGATATAATTGCAAATAAGAAATAAATTAGTAATTTTCTTCAGTTACCAAGGAATTTGTTTTTTCTGTACTCTGAACAAAGCAGACTTGTTACCAAAAGTAGTAAATCATAATAGCTTTTCCAGATTGCTGACTTGGATGTAGAAGTTGATTTTCTTCAATTTTTAGAAGACTTATAAAAATAAGAAGTAAAAAATGTATCAAATTGTTTGATTCAGATTGTGTGCTTTCTTTTGCCGTTCTCTGAATATTTGTATCAAAGAGAATGTGTGGTTCTTTGATTGTAATATCTATTTTCTGCAGCCAGTCTATAACCTGTGAATGCTGATTGGACAAAACCAGGCTCAGATAACCAATGGGATTGCAGACATTGTAGACTGGTCTGTGAGAAGTTTTTGACTTGACACAGCAGTTTGTTATTCATAAGTATTACCATATTGTATTTCTAAACTCGGTGTTTTCATCATGAAGTCATTTGGTACGAGGGATATATCCTTGTATATAGTTATAATCATGTCATCATTTTCTTCATACATGTTTTTTTTTTTCATTAAGTATGCTTACACATGTAATTCCAGAGCATATCATTTTGAAAAGGTGTGCATAATGTTGATGTAACAGACATAACCAGTCCATGCCCATAGGTCATAGGTCATGGGTTATACATGAAATGTACACTACAGCTTAGTTCAGCCGTGCAATTATGTAGTATTACCTTACAGAATGTTGCTAGCTTTGGCTTTTGGCGTCATATTTATGCAAGTTTTTCCTGCTGTGAAAATTGGAAGAAAAAATAATATATGTATTTATCACAGATAAATTTGGTCAGACTGTAAGCAGTATGGTTTAATGTAGATTTTGTGTGTGATATGTTTGAAACAAGGTGCTTTGTCTGAAAAGATTTGTCAACAAGATAATTTGATGTAGTAATGAATGTATTGTTTGATACCATTTATTTTCCAATGTGTTCTTTTTGAGTTTGCTTTGCAATTTTGATATTTAATGTATATCTTTAACATGTTTGGCTTTTATTGTTTAATTTCTCTTGATAAGAGTAACACTGTGCAAAATAAAGTACAGGTTTACATACAAACATGTCTCAAGTAGTATTGTAGTTCTTGTTTATTGAAAGCTACATTTTTTTTTTGAACAGCACCTTGAAGTAACTGCACAACATTCGCTGCATTTTATTGTGTGAACTTGTATAGAGAAAAGCGATAACATAACTTACTAAAATAACAAAGATATACTCCTTCTTTCTTAGATGTAACAAGATAGAAAAAAAGACTTTTTTTGCCTCAAAGGATGCTAAATTACCCAAAAGGGACATATTTGTTTGTAAGCAAGTTATTTTTTTCTGTTAATTTCCATGTGGTAATGGAAGATTCTTTCCTATAATTTAATGTCTAGAGGTGTACAATGATTGATAATTGACTACAGTAAGATAATGTATATTTGTTTCCCTAATTGATTTTGCTTCATGTGTAGGATTAGGTCATTAAATTCTCGAAAAAATCACATATTTGTTGTTGTGATATTTATATCCCACCATGAAGAAAAGGAGGAATATTGTTTTACAGATTTCAGTTGGTAGGTAGAGCGCAAGGTGTAAATGAACTCTGTTGTTTTAACTCACAGAAGCCCACAATTTGAAAACTGTTTCTGATTAGTGACTCAAGTACATCTGTACCCAGGACCTTCAAAATTTTGCAGGATGATAGGCATGAAGAGTAGATAAAAATATAGGTCAAGCTCAAAGGGGCCAGCAGTTTGAAAATTATTTCTGATCAGTAACTCAAAACAACTGAATCTCAGACTTAACTTTACAAAATGAATGGACATGATGAGTGAATGAACCCTAAAGTTCATTGGATCAGATGGCATACTCTTCAAAGATGGTGCCCAATCAATATAATGCCCCTAGGACCTTAAAAATTTTGAGATGGTTAGGCATGAAAACACAGGTCAAGCTCATAGGGGCCAACACTTTGGCAATGATTTCTGATCAATAATTCAAGAACAACTGCAATGCAATGGACCTTCAGACTTTACAGGATGGTTGGGCATGATGAGGATGATGAGAAGGTGGCCCCTTACATGATTTGGCTCACAAGGGCTCTCACTCTGAAAACAGTTTCCAGTCCATAAATCAAGAACAACTGCTCCCAGGACCGAACTTCACAGGATGACTTGGTATGATGAGAAGTTTTAGGCTCACAGGGTTAAAGATCAGTCACAGGGGCCAGTAAGACAGTGGTTTCTGATAAAAAATTCTATAACTATTTCCTTGACCTTTAAGATTCCTTAATAGGATGGTTGGACATGTGAAGAAAAATTGTAATGACTGCTCACTGTATCAAAGAGCCTGCATTTCATCAGTAGTTTTCAATTAATTACTCTTAATTGTTCAAAATTAATTATTTCTCACTCACTCTGGGGTGCGGGCTTAGTACCAGTATTAGATGGCTCATGAGACTAAGAATTCGGTAATTTACTAATTTTGGCACTGGTATACGTTGTCTTTTTCCATGGGAATGTGATAATTGAATCAATGGTGTAGGCCAGTCACCTGTTTTCTAGATCTTGTAGCAGATTATATTGTCATGACATCAAACTTGAATTCTCCTCCTGCTAGTTATGCAGGTTTTGTTATGAATGGCCACTGGCTAGTTATGCAGGTTTGTTATGAATGGCCACTGGCTAGTTATGCAGGTTTTGTTATGAATGGCCACTGGCTAGTTATGCAGGTCTGTTATGAATGGCCACTGGCTAGTTATGCAGGTCTGTTATGAATGGCCACTGGCTAGTTATGCAGGTTTGTTATGAATGGCCACTGGCTAGTTATGCAGGTCTGTTATGAATGGCCACTGGCTAGTTATGCAGGTTTTGTTATGAATGGCCACTGGCTAGTTATGCAGGTCTGTTATGAATGGCCACTGGCTAGTTATGCAGGTCTGTTATGAATGGCCACTGGCTAGTTATGCAGGTTTGTTATGAATGGCCACTGGCTAGTTATGCAGGTCTGTTATGAATGGCCACTGGCTAGTTATGCAGGTCTGTTATGAATGGCCACTGGCTAGTTATGCAGGTCTGTTATGAATGGCCACTGGCTAGTTATGCAGGTCTGTTATGAATGGCCACTGGCTAGTTATGCAGGTTTGTTATGAATAGCCACTGGCTAGTTATGCAGGTCTGTTATGAATGCCCACTGGCTAGTTATGCAGGTCTGTTATGAATGCCCACAGGCTAGTTATGCAGGTTTGTTATGAATGGCCACTGGCTAGTTATGCAGGTTTGTTATGAATGGCCACTGGCTAGTTATGCAGGTCTGTTATGAATGGCCACTGGCTAGTTATGCAGGTTTGTTATGAATGGCCACTGGCTAGTTATGCAGGTCTGTTATGAATGGCCACTGGCTAGTTATGCAGGTTTGTTATGAATGCCCACAGGCTAGTTATGCAGGTTTGTTATGAATGCCCACAGGCTTGTTATGCAGGTTTGTTACGAATGCCCACAGGCTAGTTATGCAGGTCTGTTATGAATGGCCACTGGCTAGTTATGCAGGTTTGTTATGAATGGCCACTGGCTAGTTATGCAGGTCTGTTATGAATGGCCACTGGCTAGTTATGCAGGTCTGTTATGAATGGCCACTGGCTAGTTATGCAGGTTTTGTTATGAATGGCCACTGGCTAGTTATGCAGGTCTGTTATGAATGGCCACTGGCTAGTTATGCAGGTCTGTTATGAATGGCCACTGGCTAGATATGCAGGTCTGTTATGAATGGCCACTGGCTAGTTATGCAGGTTTGTTATGAATGGCCACTGGCTAGTTATGCAGGTTTGTTATGAATGCCCACTGGCTAGTTATGCAGGTTTGTTATAAATGCCCACTGGCTAGTTATGCAGGTTTGTTATGAATGCCCACTGGCTAGTTATGCAGGTTTGTTATGAATGGCCACTGGCTAGTTATGCAGGTTTTTGTTATGAATGCTCACTGGCTAGTTATGCAGGTTTGTTATGAATGCCCACTGGCTAGTTATGCAGGTTTGTTATGAATGGCCACTGGCTAGTTATGCAGGTTTGTTATGAATGCCCACAGGCTAGTAATGCAGGTTTGTTATGAATGCCCACTGGCTTTCCCTTCTTTGCTGTATTTTATTAGTGCCACAACTTCATTGTAAAAGGTGAGAAAAAAAACGCATATCAGGAAAAACCAGTCAGAAAACACAGCCTCCCTACACAGTCAAAAAGTAGAGGAACAAGCCAAGGATATGTGCATCTCTTTTTGGTATTGAAAGTTCCCACAAAGTTTTGTTGAAATCCTTTCAGTAGTTGGAGAGAAATAGTGTGGAAATGAAATACTATTCAGGGGCAACTCTCTGTTTAATAGTCTAGCTGACACATGCCAATGACATGTGCATCTCCTTTTGGTATTGATGGTTCCCATAAAGTTTCGTTGAAATCCAGTAAGAAGTTGCCGAGAAATAGCATGGAAACAAATGTTACTCCTACATACTGCATAACTAATCAAGGACCATAACTCTGTGTTGAAGGGTCCAACCGGAACATGCCTAGGACATGTGCATCTCCTTTTGGTATTGAAAGTTCCCACAAGGTTTCATTGAAATTCAGTCAGTAGTTGCCAAGAAATAGCGCGGAAATGAAATATGTATGGATGGATGGACCAACGGACAGAAGGCAATATCCCCCTCCCAATTCCATCAGCAGGTATCTGGTGGTGACAGTAAAAGCGTTGGAAATATTTTGTTAACATGAGGGTCCAGAGTTCAAATCAGGCTGGAGCGAAAATGTTTTTTTTAATTCTATTTTGACTTTTATAATCAGTTTTGAAGTAAAATATTATGTTGTTATAATCTCACGGCATATAAATATATAATTTATGAAAAAAATTTTTTTATGTCAAATCTTGAGTACAGCCTCTTTAAGTTCCTTTCAAGCTGTTGTTCTTCAGTAATAGCTCATGGCTGGTCAAAAAGACGTTTCATGTTGTTGTTTTTATAGTTGTAAAGGAAATTGCTTACATGTCTCTTTTTATCAGTCTTCATACCACTGTGAAGTATATACTGTCACTACCATCTGTTTTAAAGCACAACACATCAACTTCTGTCTCCTTTTTGTGCAGAAGCATTGTATTTGGTGGTCAAAATGATAGACAGATAGTATTATTATTATCATTATAAATGCATAGTGCTATGAGAAGGACAACAAGATCATGTTTCAGATGCTGTAGTTGGTCTGAACAGACAACAAGAGAATAAACTTGTACTCAGTTTTTATTTCCAGCCATAAAATAAGATGGCACATAGTGTGTAAATTTGTGATGACATTTTATATAAGATATATATTTTTTTATATACATAAATGTATAAATAAACATAATTTTTTTAGGTGAAATTACTCAAGACAACACAACATTACAAAACAAACAAAAATAAAATTTTACTCAGTATCTTGTAGATTTCAAGAGCCTGAAAAATCAGACACTTACTGTACTTGATATGATAAAATATTAGACATGAAAAATGAAGGGCTCAGTTCTGGACAAATGTTTAACTTCCAAAACGTATTATTTTGTTTTCATTATCTTTTGGCACATTCATAAGAAAGAAACTTAAGATAGTAACTTTAAGCATTAAATATGTTTATAACTGCAATCTATATACAGCTGTTGATTTATGACAAGGTTAACTATGGGTCTTGTGTATTTATATACAACAAAAATACATGATTTTTTTCTCAGACAGACCTTATATGTGTTAAAAGTTATTATTGTTGCTTTTCAATATGTACCATATACTGTCTTAAGGAATAAAACAAATTTATAAGTGTAGAGTCTTCACAATGGACATAAATTCTTTGGCATGACAAGAAAAAGCAGATACATGTATGTTTTTTAATATGTCAATTTCAACACGTGCAATCAAGCAGTTGACTAGAGTTGCAATGAAGCTAGGATTGTTTTTTGTTCTAATATCAGAAATTTCAAATCTAAAAAGATAGACCTGTCATTATGCCACAGATGTCCTCTCACATTACATGCATCAGAGACTTTTGCCCTCTTTACTGTATGACCAATCAAATCTGTTTCAAAGTGAAGGCAGTAACTACACCTTTAGTTCTTAACCATTCTGACCTAAAATTTTCAAGAGTTACTGATTAACAACAGCTAATATATTAAAGGCACTGTGACGACCTTTGTTCATACCTTGACCCTAGAATTTACTCACAAGGATTCAACTTCCTATTAAGCCTGAAGTTTTTGAGTTATTGATTGAACACTGTTTTGAAAGTGATGGCAACTCTGACCTTGAACTTTAAATAGTGAGGCGAAAATCAGTGGTGCTCATCTACTTACCATTCCAAACCTAGCTACCAAGTAAACAATCTTTAGGGGTAAAGGTTCTTTAGCTATTGATCAGAAATCACTTAGTCTACCAAACAAAAGCCAGACAAAATATACCCCACACTTCTTCAAAGTGGACATGAAAGAGAAAAATGTAAGCAAAAATGAAATACAGTTTTTCTTCTTTTGTCTTATAACACTGACAATCAAATTACAAACTATTTGAAAATTTGATTTCAAAATACTGCACAAATACCATAGAGTAAGTTTCTGGACCAGTCAATACAAGTATAAGAATGAAATTCGTGAAATTCCAAAAAATAATTTAACACTTCTATTTGACATTGAGTCTCTGACATTATTTCTGAACAAAAGTCAACCATTCCACATACTGGGTACAGAAACTGTTGTATGCAGAGCAGTACCAGACAAGTACTAAACATCTGATACCAATGATATTGGAGACACCATGTTGCCTCACTATGTTGCCACAGTACATTACTTTGCCCTTGGCACTTACCTTACATAGATTATATACAATATGCACACTGAACAATATGAGATCAACACAGAAAGTTTATGCAATACATTACCTCATCATTCTGTCTATGATAAATGTACAAATGTATGGAACTACATAAATTTATCTCATTTCTGTCATAATTCACTTGGGGAAGATAATTCCTTTAGAAATACAGAAAAAAAAGAAAATTTGAAAGAAAATTTTGCAACAGAAACAACAGAGAGAAAAAAAACCCCATTGACACTAGTCTGTTTTTGTGCCTATTAGGGAAGGATAAATAAAAATACCATTTTTTTACAAAATAACATGAAAATCTGACTCCCATATTTATAAACACAGCTAACTACCATAAGCTTATTACAACTGCAGTTAGAACTAAAACATTATGAAAATTCCAGTTTTAATTTTAATACTTTATCTGGCCTGCCATAAGATGAGTATTAGAGAAAATATATAATCTGATAATTTCATTATTGTTTATTTTTTTTGGCAAGAAACACACTATCTAACCCTAGTCCTAACTAGTCAATATGAGTATGTACACAAAAAATACTTGTGATAATATACAACTGTATCTGCTGATGTAAGCTTTTATAATCCTATACACGCCCACTTGCTATGGCTAATGATGTCATGAATATTTAATTACAGTGAAGAATGTTAAAATTCAATTAACCCATGACAGAACAACCAGAAAGTAAAACATGCATTATATAAACAGCAACAGTAAGAGACGCTATAATATACCATTAGTTATATATTTAACACCCGTATTGGAAAATTAAAATGACCAAACGAAACAAAACTGCTCAGATGTGGAAGGAATGCTGTACTATGAAGGAAATGATACAAGTACATAAAACACAATTGAGAACATGCTGGAATTAATGTCACAAAATATGAAAATATCATGAGTTCTTCTGCTGAACATTAAATTCAACTGCTAACTTCCATGTTAAATTTGAACAAATACAGTCAAAGATTTAAGCTATAACTTAAAGAAAATCTTACATTTACAGCCACATTATTTGTATACAAGTGTAAAACATAAAAGTTTCTTGTCTTAAAAGATCATCAGCTGCTTATAAATTCTTTTTAACCTGAAAGTACCAGTAGGTTACCAGGTCAGGTATCAAATATGGAATAACAATACATTCATGTACATGTATATTAGTGACCTTGGGTTATTCAGTTTTAATGCAAAATGAATAGCTAGGCAGACAGGGAAGACAAAGTATTCCATTGCATATAAGATAAAGAACAACTGAAATTAAACCTCAGAATATGTTAACAACACATATAGGTAAAGACAAAACAAAACCAAATTCCCAGAACCTGCAACAGAAAACAACATTAATGGAAGAAAAATTATTAAAATATATGCTGTAAATAATACTAAATATGTAATTTGTCACATTGGAGTAACATAAAACAAACCAACAATACATGGGTTTATACTAAACTTCACCATACACAACAGAGGCTGCCTAGAGACAGCTAGCTTAACAGTATTTTTTTTTTGCAGATTTTAACCATTTCTAAAATCGACTTGTCCATCTTTCAATTTGAACAGATCCATTAATTGTTTACAGGGTGTTTAATGTCAACTTACAGCATGGCGAATAGTACAGACCATGATCAGACTGCACCAATGGGCCGGCTGATCTTGGTCTGCACTGCTCATAGTCAATTGGCCCCAGCAGGCCAACAGTTAAAGATCACATAACACTGAATCAAATTAAATTTACAAAATAATGACATGATTCTAGTAACTGTGATGGTTTTGGTACGTCCCTTACAGTAAGAAAAAAGTAATCATGTTAGTAAATATGCCAAGTAAATAGTGTTATGCTCAGTACATTTGTTGATAAGAATCAACAGCTGAAAAAACAAAAAATAATTACAGAGTTAAAAAAATGGAAATTATTTTTGAAACAGCCCAGATTTTTTGGAGAGGTCTTATTAAGTTCATACAAAGATTTGTTTGCAGTCTGTAAAATTTCTAAATATCTCTTTCATAGCTTATCAATATGAGAAAACATGTTGATGCTGACAGTATACACATAAGGTGTTCGTAAAGTCCTATAGCTATTTTAAAACTGCACTTCAACAATAAAATATATCTTTTCTATTTTGAACGAAACTATTTAACAAACAATACATTTATTTTTTAGTTCACAGAACTACAAGAATTCTTTGGCAGATAAAGACTAGGTCATTTGACCGACAAATCCAGATAAAGTAATTCTGCAGCTAATGATCAAAATGAATTGAACACATAGAATGATATATATATATAAAATAAATTGCAGTGCATTATCACAATCACTGTTTAGTATTTTATCATATATATATATATATAAATAAAAGAATACATGAACCTTTAAATTTTTGTATTTCTATCAACAGTACCTTTACGCAATGGACAAAAACAGTACAACTGGCAAAAATAAGTAAAATCACAGTTTATGCTTCATGATTTCCCATATTTTGTAATTTTTTTGGTAAAACTCAACTGATAGCACTGCATTACAAAAACATAACAATTTGATCAGGATATGGCATTTAAGAATTGGCATCCCTCAGAGCTCTCATGTCAGGATATGCTCTTGTCTTCCCACTTCTAATGGGTTTGAGGTCCGGTTCTCTAGGAGTGTGTATGTACATGTCATTGTCATCCCCTAGCACTGACTGTGGTCTAGACATCCAGCCAGACCGTATGTCCGAACCAGACATGGACCCGAGATATCGACCATCAGGTTCTTGTTTACCATGCCCCTGATATGGCCAGACTGTCTCAGGATTTAAATAATGTCCTGTCTGACTACCCGCTCTACTACCATAGGTTTTGTTGATTGGCTGAAGCCTTGCTGTCTGAAATATTTAAAAGAACCTTAAATGAAGGAGTGGATCAGTGTTCCAGTGTATGGACAAACACTGGGAATTTAAAGTTCTCCATATTGACGTGATTTGAGCAAATAATATCAGTTTTAATTTTTTGGGCATTCATTTGCCTGTGTATCCCTTTAAATAAGTTACTTGTTTATGAATTTCTGACCACTGATGTTCTGAAAAGCACATTCATTCTACTATAAAGGTGTTACCGCTACCTTCTTTAATTACTCATTGTAACATGGATATTCCTATCCTATTTTTAAACTACTGTATTGGTTTTTCAAGGTCAAATTATTTACATGTAGGAGAACCTAGTAGAATTTACCTGTATATTCTAAAATCAGAATTCTTTACAATTATCTAGAACATTCTTTGAGCACATAAAAAGGAAGACACTTTGAGATATAAGTAGTAGTAGTTGAAGTTGTGACTTTGAATGTACATGTATACATGTACATTGTTTAAGTGCTTAAATTTGCTGGAGATTAACTTGCTGGATTAACATTCATGGACACCTTTAGAATATATTCACAGCTGGAATAATATTTTGATGTAAAAGGATTCGTGAATGGAGACAGTGACAATAGTTTATTTTGGATTAGCTAACATCACATTGTAAGTCATTATTTTTCACTGTTAAAATCTTTGATGTTGAACGAAATTTTGTATTATTAAATCAAAGTACAGCAAGTTTGTTGAACTGTGTTCTGATTACTTATTTCCTTCACTCATAACAAAATGTAACTGTACTACAGACTCTATTTAATTATCTTCTTATATAAAAAGTTTGATACCAAATGTTTTTCAAGATTTGCCTGTACCTTGTCTACAGGTGTCTGAGTCATTTTCCTCAATGCCATCGTCTGTTTGGCAAATTGTGTCTTTTCTCTGTTATCTACATCTTTAGACATGTAAGCATCTCTGTTCTGAAGTGGTTCCCGTGCGGAAATCTGTCCATCTGGCAAATCATCATCTGGGTCAAAATCCATACGGGAAGCTCTTGATGGATTAATGAAGTGCCGTGATGACGGTGTTGCCCGGCCTACATTCTCATTGTCTCTATCCATCAGTATCTATATGAGAAAATAAAATATGAATGATGTCAGCATTGAAAAGGTCACTTAAAATAGTAATCTGAAAACAGTTATCTAGATATACATAATATACGTTTAAAAACCACTTCCTTTGAATTAATTTTAAAATATCTAATGTTAGCCATTGAAGATTAATGAATTATTTGCAGTCATAATTATCAAACAAAGTATTTTTTAATTCAAAAATATTTACTTGAACAATTTTCTTCTTCTTTTTCTTCTTGGCTAGTTGGTACATAGTTCCTGATGAATGCCAGTCATTATTGTTATCTCCCCTCCTGAAAAGTCAACAACACATTCATTCATGCTCCTTTACCACAGATGCTTTTTATTTCAGGAGAGATCATTACCTTAACATGTATTTTCAGAAAGAGAGAGAGACTTAATGGCAAAATAGTTAGGTTTGTGTTTTCAAATATATATTTTTCTTTTCTAGGAGTATTTACTGATAAATATGGTAGGTGTGGAAAAGATTTTCCTTTTGTTAAAGGATAACGCTGCTACCGTCCTAATCAGAATTTATTGGACGAAATAACAGTCTATCCAATCGTTATACAGCCTTGTTCAAATTTCTTAATATGGGCAAATCAGCAACAACCAACAGATCAGTTATTGATAATTATTAATAATTTCATTGCTATGTAGGTTAGTGTTTGTTAATATGCATCAATAACATTAAATTGGTCACATGGCCAATTTATCTTTATTAACACTAACCTATTCTTAATTTTCAAAAATTGCTTTTCCTGTATGATGAAAATGATTTTAGTCTTTTAATAAAATTGTTCAGTAAGAAACCGGCCTTCTTCCATATTTCTGTCATGACAAGCAATAAACATACATACATCACTTGTAATATTCAAATTAAATATTTTCTTTCTTAAGTTAAAACTTCCATTTAAAGATTCATATTAGCAACTCTTTTATGAATTCAGAGTCGTAACAATAATTTTATACCAGGAGGAGTCATGTCGCACAGCGGCTTGTCTTGTATGGTAGACATCTTGACCATCGTTGTAATAAGGTTGTACATTGACATACTTTGTGTGAGACCTTGTCTGTACAGGTGGTCCTCCTACACTTATATTACCATGTTCACGATGAAACCCAAGGTCTGAAGTATACAAAAAAAAAACAGTGTTAAAAACAGAACCAGGTACATATTGGTTAAGGAACTGACAGGATGCTAGAAAAAACTGCAACATTACTTCTAATGATATATATGTACTGAAAATACTTCATAATTAAACATAATACGATAAAACAGCTGACAATGTTTTTGACAAAGTGGCCTTGACATTATGTCTGAGCTTTTGCGAAGATGATATGTTTAACATTAAAAATGTGGCTCCTAGTCATAACAAAAATGTGTATGTAACTAACATTCCATAGTTTGTATGCAATATTCTAGGCATTTTTAAAACAAGTATTATCAATGGATGCATATGGCTAGTACATAGGCTAAGACTTGAGGTTAACAAAACTGAGATGATTTTAGCACTGTAAATCAGAGTAATGTCTGAAGGATTAATGCTGAAAAGGGCCATTTCCTTTGAAGGACCTAAAGTAACCAGTTTTCACTCAAAGAATTATGACTATCTGGTTTCAACAAATACTGCCAAAATTACATAAATGATCAAATGATCTATGAAGATAAGTCTGAATATATCCTAGGAAATGGATGAAAGAGCTGAAAAGATATACTCAATACATTTAATTATAAACATTGTGTATTTTCAAATACAACTATGAAAATAACTGAAAGCTTGAGTAAGTTTGAACTAAATCATTCCAGAATTGTGAGTTGTGTTCACAAGATTTTGATAATCAATGGATGCACAGACACACTGATGGACAGACAGGCTTATCATAATGGCCCTTCAGGCATATACTAACTTCATCTCCTTCCTTTTCCTACCAGGAGCAAAAACTAGCACAAACTATATAACGAGCCAAGGCCAAATATAATGCATCTGGACAACAATTTAGCAAAATGCAGAATTCTGTCGACAAATATGCTAGGGAAGCAGTAGCTAATGCTCGCACTGGTTCAACACTTGTAAAAACAAACTTTCTCAATAGTTCACCAGTCAATGTAATAAGCTTTACTTGAACCAGTTTTCATTTATTACAAAACACTATTTCTTCCAAATTTGAATACGATAAACATTTTTTTTCGTCTATACTTTGAAAGTTAAAGAAATAAACAAAGATGTTATGAAATTTGTTTAGAATTTCATGAAAATATTATAAACTTGTATTAAATGAAAAATATACCTATTGTTAGAAAGTATCAAATTAGTAACATAAGTATTCTATACATTTTTCTGTATTAAATACAAATCTATGATGCCATGAAATTCTTAAAACAAAGCAATATCCATTACTTTTACTCTGTGTGTGTTTTTTTTTTTTAATTTTACCATAGAGGCTAGTAATAGAAATATATTCTAAAGTATAGGAAAATTCAAATTCAATACAGCTGCACAACAAACAAAATAATTTATTAGTACGAACAAGCAAATAAAGACAGTTAGAACAAATGGGTACTAGATGTGAATAGGAAAGTTTCTGTTTGATGCAGCACACAACACAAGGGAGGTAACTGTGAAAGAATCATGCATAAAAAGCCACTGATATAAACAGCTAACTACCTCTATCACTGAAGCTGAAGCAATACCCCCAACCAATGCACTGGTCAATGACCGATTCTTAGGTCAAAAGAGATTATTCATAATTAATGGTCAGCAGAATTAATCATCAACATCATTTTAATGTATGACATATTTTGTGTGTAGTTACTTGAAAACCTATCAAAATGCTTAACATATGTATACCGGTAGGTTACCTTGAACTTTTTTTCTAAAAGTTAGGTCTTGTTGACATACCAAAATGGTTAACAATGCTACAGCAATGAAGACCTGACTAACAGACAGTCTTATCACTAACAAAATCTACCAATACATAGTCCAACTTTATTGCAGCTGAATAACAGATACAGGTTTTTCATTCTGCTCTTTCTGATAAACATGACGATGATGATAATGATGATGAAGAAGAAGATGATGATGCTCTTTCAGATGATGATATTTTAGGTAATAATAACAGTGACTTAAATGACACAAGTAATACTGTATGGCTCAAGAGTAACTAAAACAGAAAATAGGTGCACATTCAAAACCAAACAGCAAAAAGAATGTAGGTGGTGAGGATAAGGGGACATAAGCCAGTCTACCTGTCCCCGATTCAACTGATGATACAGAGTCCCGGCGAGTCTCTGAAGTGAGAGCAAGTGACATATCTAAAACAATTAATACACCGACTGTTACATTCACAACACTGTACATAAAGCGAAAAATATAACTACAGATACAGGTATATTGATTGTGTTAAACTTGCACCAGATTTACGACTTGTGCAGGTTAGTTTACTTGACTATATCAATAGGACTGATCACTATAAAACCTCATAAAATTGAGTTGATGTTCATAAAACCTTCTACATTTCAGATATAATACCGTATCTCAACATGTGCGTATTCATTAATGACAGTATTCCTAATATGGAGACAATTTTTATGTTGCATGAATGGTAAGGGAAATAACACACAGTGGAAAAAACTGCAGTCCGAAATCTAGCCTGGCATCAGCTGGTTACAGAATGTGCATGAAAGACTGTGTTATAGAAACAGATTTCTCCTAAGCTTGTACAAAAAAAAGTTATAACTTTTATGTTATAATTTTAAATTTTTCTACTGAAAACTACCATATATATCTTTTATGAAACTATGAGAAACTCTTTTTATAGGGTTACTGGCCATGGTCCTTCAATCAGACAACTTTTATTTCGGACACCTTTCAAAATGCTTAAATTTTTGGTTGCTGTCAATTATATTTTGGCATATATTCAGAAATTTCATTTTGACAATGCAGCCAACAAATACTGGCAAAAACTTAAATCTTTCCCTCCGTGGAAGAGCCTAGGCTGTCAGTTTACAAAAAATTTGACAGTTTATTACATGGGGTAAGTTCTACAACACCCACAGTGCATGATGGAAACAATAGAGCAAGGATAATGATTTATTTGGATTTACTGATTTGTTACAAAACATCATAAATTTTAGTTTTTATACTAAAATGAAAAAAACTACAAACAAAAGGAAAGAAAATTAACAGACACAATGAAGTGTGAAATTAAGGTTTTGTTTAAAAACATTTTATTTTTTAATTAGTGTCCTGGACATGCCATTATTCTATTTTTGTAAGTAAACAATATAATTCCTAGATTAAAAGTTTATTAAACTGAAATTTCTGGCAGATATGACAAATACCTGGTAGGTAGTGAGTTATGAGAAAATAAACTGTTAAAAATGACAAAATTTAGGACCTTGACCAGCACAACCTACTGAAATCTAAAGAAATGAAAAAAAATCGTAACTGTACATTTTGACTTGATCTTATCAAAATTTCTGTTTCGATATTAATACAATGAATAGTTAAAGCCCTTTACTACTTATAATCTGGACATCTATAAACAATACGTGAAAAAAATGAAGCTTGAAAATATTCCATGCCTGTATACAGTACACCAATAAAATAAAACAGACTACATGATTGCTAAAGTCTCCAAATGCCTACATAATCAGTTTATAGAGCAAAACAAAAGGGTGAAGCACTGCTGTAAAGTTAGGCAAACGTGATATATACTGTTATTTGTGAATGAGCAGACGGATGAGGAACGATAAACACTTTTTCTGCCGTCATCCACGGACATTCGCCGGGAACCGTCAGAGTTGTAGAAACTCGATTCTCGTACCATCTGTGGTCCGTCTGCTGCTTAACAAGAATGGTTAGATCTTAGTTCCTATCTAATGTCTAAGTGTATAAAGTTCATGCAAGATGCCCATTAAAATACACTAATCACTTAACCATCAAAATGCAAGAACTTCCAGTGAATTTTGGAGTTTTGCATATGATTTGTTTGAAATGACCAATAAAGTTATAAATTTTGGCAGCTCACTAGACACAAAAGAAAAAAATCAACATAAAAGCAACAATGAGTTTAATTAGTCTAAAAACTGTGTTAAACTCAAACCTTCTTCATGATCAATATAAAATGAATTGCAATTTAAATGCTAAGAAAATCTTTGCATACCATAGTACTGGTTCTTGTTGCGTGTTCGTGAATCTTTCATATTGTAACCCCCACCATAGTTGTTGTTGTCACGGTCAGAACGCTCCCTGTTATACTTGTTATTTACACCATCTTGATTCTGTAACTATAGAAACAAACAAAATAAGTGCGAAACAAAAATCAGTTATAACAACGCAAACAATAAATTTAAAACTACTGCTGAATCATCTGTTTTAATCTAAATCAAATTACATAAAGTATTATCTGCTCTTTGTAAACAAAAAGAATGGTAGTGTAAAAGCTCTTATGGGTGGAACAAACAAGTTTCTGTAATTACTTGGAATGAAGTCTAAACAACCATTTCCATGTTTAATTAAATTAACCTTTTTCTCTTTATTTAAACTGAAGTGAAATAACTGAAGTCTATGTTAACATATTCTTTTAAACTAATGCTAAGCATAGCTTGTTTGGTTTTTAAGTTTTTGCTATACAAATATTCATACTACATCCCTTCCAGACATTTTGATTTATTAAATTCCAGACTGTCACATCTCAAGCATTTATCTATCAGAATTCTACTTCCTTGCATCAAGAATACTTTGGAAACAACCAGCACCTTTCTTCAATTATGCTCTTTTCAGCTAGAAACTCAATTTTTAAAATTTGACTCAAAATTATTTGACAGACTTGGTCTTTAAAGAGGCATACCCTAAATTTTGAGCATTCTATTTTCCTCAAAATCATGAATTATTACCTGGTGTCAGAGTGTCAGTTGAAAATTCTAAGTACAGAAGGCAAACTTTGGATTACAAATGCACACTTGCTTGGTTGCTATATTTAAGGAAACATTGATTTTTTGAACACACATTCTTCTAAAAATTATCAATTATTTTTCAATATAATAAACATAGGCAGTATATCACTGGTAAATTTTAGGGGGTGTCCCTTTAAGTATGACTTTTTCTGGCCTCCAGCTAAAACCTATTCTCTACTTTCAAAAAGAGCTTAGAACAATCACACAAGGTTTTAGTAAACTGCCTTTGGCTGGCGTTTCTGTAGCATGACTTGCATAAATGTTACAAAATATCTTAGCAACAAAATCAGCCTATACAATATAGTCCATAGTTACAGACTGCATGCAAATGACATACAACAACATATTTATGAAAAATGTTTCCAGGTTACTAATATGAATAGTATAATACCTTGATATGACAGGACAAATAATACACCTTTCTGGCACTTCTTTGTAAATTTACTGACAACTCTAGGTCACAGTTCAAAATTTTATATTATCACTTCTCTAACAGACTAACTAAACACAATTTATTGCTAAAATCCAAATGACTATGGTCACTTATACCTTGGCACAGATATAATTTATTCACATGCCTATACACTCAATCTTATATATCTACATGAAGTCAACTTAAAAAGCATGTAATTTAAAAACTGATTGAGAGCTTCAGTTTCAAGTTCATTGGTAATATCAGCAGAACACTTGCCATTGCCCATTTACAACATTTATATGTGAAATATGGCAAAAGACTGTTGAGACAGTATGTATAATGACATTACAGCATATATTACAGAAACAGTCATTTTCTCAAGAGCATTTTTATGTTATTCAAAACTTGCTTTTATAAACTTAATCAATCCATACAGCGTTTTTTTTTTCTGTTTGTAGATGATATTAAGATTATATCAGCTATGAACGTCCTGTTTAAAAATAATGTATAATAATATGTATAGTATTGTAATGGCATGTATAATTCTGTCGAATAAAATATTTGCTGCTGAACACTGTTGTTTTAAACTTGTTTATTGTAGGCCATGGTGTACAGTATTTATTACAAGAAGCATGAAAGGCTGAATGAGTAGTCATAGTGTTAATTCATAACTCATCTACCTGGTATAAAGTAAAGTAAGTAATGTAAAGTGCTTGTTTGTTATACATTTTGTAGTGTCACCCCTACTGAAAGAGCCAGCCTCCCGGGCTTATGAAACACCTCTATTAGTGTACACATTTACTCCCCGATCCCTTATCCTATGTGCCAGGCGCCAGGCGGACAGGCAATCAGGTAACCATTCTTTAACTAGCTGGCGGACTCACCAACCAGCCGCATCAGAACAAGCCCCTGACGGGTTCGAACCTTCGACCTCCCGCTCCGTAAGCGGATGCCTTAACCACTAGACCACGGAGACAGTATATTAATCTATTTCAGTTTTGATTTTTGTTTGGATTTAAAAGCTTATCTAGAGAGGCAGACCTTTACACCTAATTTCCAAAGAAGCTACAAGACAGCTTGAATTCAGCAAAAACACTGTAATGTTGACCCACATTCATTTTCAAAAATTCCATCTAATTTAGAAGCTAAAATACTAAAGTTTTAAAAAATGTGAGTAAACTCTGGATGTTTTGTTATCTTGTTTGAGAGCTAGCTTGCATGGAAAGAAATAATAATAAATAATGAATTTATATAGATTTTAACCAAAACACAATTACATAAACATACATGCTGTTTCAACATGTTTTGATAAACTATTAAATCTATATACTGGACCAATCTAATGCTCTATTTCATGCATATACTGACTAGCTAAGATACTAAAGTCCTGAATAATAACAGATATATAGTTATACAGGTGTGTGCTCACATACTTTGGGATTTCTTGACTTCCTCTTAGCAGGATAATAGATATTCTGTGAAGTTCAAACATTGATATTTTCATAACAAGAAAAACAGTTAGACTACCTGTAACTACATATAACCGAAAAATGTCTTAGAATAGAACTCAAAGTTCATTGGAGTGACTCCTATTTTGATATAAACTTTGGCTATTCAAATATAGATAAAAAATAAAATCTTTGGCCCTCTACAACAAAAGAGCAATAAAAACAGTGACTTGTGCCATGATAAAGGTAAAATATGGATGGTTAAAGCAACTGTCTCACAGATGTAATGAGAATATTGAAACAAATGAAAACGAAAGTCCCTCCTTATTCAATTTTTTTATCTGCATTTACCTCAAAATCTTTTTCTAGAATATATAAAAAATAACCATACAGGCAAGTGTATAAATGTTCTAGATCAGAACAAGTATAAATTAACCCATTTTAATTGCTTTGGACCAATGAACACAGCAAGATGATTTTGTAAGGAGTATATTAGACTTGTAAGTTCAAAGACACACAAACTTTAAATCATGCAATAAAACAAAGAAATGAATATAACATATTTAATTTCCTAGTATTATATAAAGGATTCCTTTTAGGATATTTAAGTTAGTTCTATTTGTTTGAAAGTGAGTGAGGTCTGATTTATAACTACATACGAAAAGCCAAATAGCAGTGTAGCAAGCAATCAAAACAAAGTAAGATGAAAGTGTATTTAAAGTAGTAGGGTAAAGTAGAAACTGTAAATTACCTTTGCGTCTGACAATCTGTCAGTGATAGTTCTCATAAATGACACTTCCTGTTTCTGTTGTTGTTGTTGCTCTTGGTTTTTCTTCTGTCTCATGGTACTCGATTTGATTCTCTGTAATTCTTGCTGTAATGCCTTGTCCAAAAACTGTCAGAACAATTAACAGAGGAACATTACTATGAAAACACTTGCACTTAAATAAATCAACAAGAAGAGCGAGAAACTCTAAATTTACTTTATAAATTTCCGAAGTCTCTGTATAACCTACATGTTACTTGTAATGCATGCTTTTCTGCTAATTTAAGAAAAGCGCTGCAATACACCAAAGGAACTACTGGAACTACTTGTTAATGGGAGATGGCAGAAAAGGAACCATTAGCATAGTAAGTCTTTCCTTTTTTTTAACGTATGTCATGCACACCTAGTCCTCATGTAGAGATAAGTACTACCTTTCATTTTAATCAGATGTAAACTGTAGTAGTAGCTCTAGGTATAGTTTTTCTACAAGGTTCTATATCATATGAACACATGAGATAAAAACTGCAGAAGTTATTTACTGTATATTTTTATGTCATGTGGTTCTAGAAATGTGTCTTGTACACATACATTTCCTTTATAATATAAAATGTACCAAGCAACATTTCAATCAAACAAAAACTGTGAAAGTAGCTTAGTGCCCGAGGTTTGTTTTAGTACTAAATAAGTAATTTATATCAAATGGAAGTTACTTTGGAATGTATGAGTCAATCATTGTGAAAAGTATGTCATGCTCTCTCACTCTTCTGATGATATTGTGTACTAAGCTTTAATTTCAAATGGATAAAACTTGTTGCATAGGTTATCCATATATGAATTTGCTTAATTCTCAGTTAGTGGAATAATTTCAAAAAAATTTTGTAACAATACGTATTTGTCTGTATCAGCTATATTGTGCTGAATTGTACCACAGCTTATACACAATTAAAACGAATGTCTAACAATAAAAAAGATCTGTAAGTGAAAAAATGTGCTGAAAAGAAAAGAATTTAACTCTCCCAAAGCTGTTAGTACTTACCTTTTTCCTTTCTGGAGGACTGTCTGAAGGTTTATGACTATTTTCTTGTTCCTGATTATAGGGAGCCTCTAGATTTACAGTAAAAGTGTTTGTCCGTGCATTAGATGGGGGCTCCCTTGGGGTTAGAACTATTGGCTCTGGGGACTTACTCTTTAATTTCTGTTTATTATCTGTCACAGCTTTAGAACTATGTTTCCTTTTAATATATTTAGAGCTCACTTTGAGTGTTGTCTATTTCACCATCACTATCATGCTCTGTTTCCATTTTCACTTCTTTTTCATCTTTATTTCCTTCAATTAAATCTCTTGACCTAAAATCAGGGAATGTCGTACTATACTGTGTATTTATGTGCCTATTTGAAACATCTATGTACGATTTGCCCTGCCGTGGTTCATTTTTCTCATCACTATAATTATTCGAATTATCCACTACAGAATTATAATTAGAAGCACTTTTCTGAGATCTACGAATTGACGCAGATTTAGCCGGAGTCCGAGATCTTTCTTTCCTATGTGTCTCCTGTTCCTCTTTCTCAATTACAGCATCCACTCTCATTTTTTCCTGTTCTATTTTCTCACGTATTGCATTCAATGCCATTTTCTCCGCATTTGCTTTGGAGGTGGCATTCTTTGCTTGTTTGATATATTTACTCTGTGAGGTTGGATGTACAATGTTCTTTTCTCCCTCAGATACATCCATTTTCTCATCACTCCTATCTTCTTTAGGATCTGGTAGTAAACCTCTTTGTTTCCCTGAGCGAACTGTTAAATTTTTCAAATTTTCACTGAAAAATAGGTGATGCTTTCAGAAGAGAACAACTAAAGACAATAAATGGTCAAGAGACACATAATGCAATCATGAAGACAATAAACTTAATACAAAATTTACACTCTCATAGTAGCCAAAAGTTTACACATCAATGTAGTTCATGTACTTGAGAACAGAAGCTATTTGCAAACAAGCAACAGAAATCCAATGAGAAAACTTTCAAAAATGACAATATTGAGAAAGCCTTGAAGATTTTATATATAATGAATTAAGCAAGACCTTGGAATTTTACTTCAGAAAAGAGATAAGTTCAAATATAAAACAAAAAGCATTGTATATATACCAAAATAGTCTCCAACCTACCTATTGACATGATCACTAAAGTCATTTTTGCGTTTCTTACTGGTAGAATGAGAGTCTATGTGTTTGATTGGAACATGATTGTTTCTGTTGAGAAGACGTTCAGTTTGGAAAACCACATGATTCAAACATTCCTCTATGGTGTATCTGTCTGCTGGCTCAAGTCTCAATGTTTGCTGAAACATAAAAATGAAAAAAGTCACCTGCTGACCAGAATATTAAAACACTACATTCTTTTGATAAGAAGATGTCATTTAACATTTACACTCTGCTAGAATCCCAATAAACTTGAAGTTTTAATAAATAAGGCCACAGTGGCAAACAAATTCAGATGGTAAATTTCCCCTACATTTTGAGATACATTGTATATCTAACATACTTCTGGTAAAACATATGACTTGAGACAGTCTAACATTCACGTGCACCACACAATTTGCTAGACATACAGTGTAACCCTTAAACTTGTTCCACTTATGCATACTTACATTCATGAAATCTATCATAACACTACTCAGGATACCATGGTAACGCTTCTCAAGACTTTGAGGCTTGGATACCGATGGAAACTGAAAGAAACAATCTTCATTTTCATTTCATGTTTACAGTCACAGATCAGTCACCTGTAAAGTACTAAGTGTAACCAGGAAGAGAAAGTAGCCACAGAATTCAATTACAAGCAAATGTTTTACAGCAGTAGATTATTTTATAGTTACAAGTTACCAAGTTTAAAGATCTGAGTGATGGAGTGAGTGAGAGAGAAGACAGCTTGAAGAAAGAGAGAAAAGAGAAGACAGAACTTACATCTTGGTCATCCTACAAGAAGAAGAAGACATGCATGTTGGTTTATGAATGCACATAAAAGACAGAGAAACATATACTGAAAGCACAGAACAAAAAGAAAGAGAAGAATAAACAATGCTACATTCAAATGAAAGCCATGCCCTTGGCTGGGCCTCAAAAAGGTTAAAGTTTTGTGACAAACAAACAAACAAACACACAGAGAGACCAAAAACAATATGCTCCCTCCAGGGGCATAAAAAAAAGAAATACAGATTAAGTGTACTAAACTTATAAAGAACAACATCATAATTCATTTTCTATCACTCTGTCTGAGAGTGTGATACAAAAACAAATTGATCTAACTTCTAAGCCATGATTCATATGATCTAGAGAGCAACAGAAGATATATCTAATGCTAAGCAAGATAAAATCATTTATAGCAATACATATACAGAACATTTAGGGCAAACTGAGTTACATACTGATCAAAAGAAAAGTGATTTTTCTCTGGAGTGAAGAGAGCAGAAGAAAAGAACAAAGATATCTACATAGTTACAGAATATAATATAGTTTTCATTTTTACAGTAGATCTAAGTGACTCAGCATTTTGACACACACGAAAGGAATTCTCATAGTCTCTAAATTAGACTTACTTTAAGCCCTGAGAATCGATCATTATTATAAAAGAGATTCATCTGGTCAGGAGGTAGGGGTCCAATAATCTTCTGGATCACATACAGCTGATCTATCTCACTCTCTCCCGGGAACAATGGCTGACCGTCGGCTAGCTCTCCCAGGATACATCCTATTGACCAGATGTCCACAGCCTTGCCATACGGAGCCCTGAAATAGAAAAAGAAACAAAGGTTCACTGTTTTGTATTTCTGAGTTGACAAAAGTCACTGACAATATTGAGAATAGACAGCAATATACTAAAAATACTACCGTCCCGTCTACAATTCCCTTACCAAATTCATTTTCATCGAAAGGTTATGTTTCTGCCTGTTGCCTCTTACCTATTTGTATGTCAACTGAAATATGTACTCATGAATGAACAGGATATTATAACAATTAGTTGATCTGGGAGTCTGTATCGTGTATGTTGGTTTTGTTTTCACTGCCCATATCAGAGACAGAGAGATTGGGTTCAATCAGCAAAATATATAATCAGTAACATTATTTGGATATCCAAGTTAACAAACTGTTCCTTTTATCATTATTTTTCAAATCCTTCTTGGCTGTACAAAAACATGTCACCTTCTTTTTGTGGCAATGTGTAAAGTTGGGTTTATCATATGAAGACAAAATACAAGAAATTTCATCAAATGCACACTGAAAAGGCAGTTTTTCTCTAGTAATTCTTAATGAATATTTATAGTTTAATTATCAATATTGTTCTCAATAAAGAAAACCTGGATTTCCCAAAGATAAGTACAGACTTAGCTGAGTATGATAATAAAGCAATGCTACAGGTTTCAACATGTTTTTTTTTTTTTCAAGTAAGCACCATTCAGAATTTTAAAAATCAAACTTATAATCAAACTTTCAAATCTATACCATATATCATTGGACCACTTACAGACCTATGTATAAATATTACTGTAATAAACCCTGCTGTAACAGTTTCTACTTACTAATGCAAACAATATCAGTCAAAACATTAATACTAATATTGATTAATAGTTGTAGGTCAATTCAATTAACCAGAATCAATGGCTAGTATTTATTACAGAAAGAACTGTGTGCCATGTCTGTCTCATAAGCCTTGCTAATCAACTTCTAAGATGGTAACATCTTGTTAACAGTTTCAAGTTGTTCTCAATCTGTTTTTTCCTCAAGACATTTTGTGATATATAGCTTGTTGTCATGGATAATGACCACTGCACAATATAGTGTTAATAAGTTAACCAATATACAAGGCAAATAATTGATATCTGTACCAATATGTGCATCCCATCTTAGAATTTAAGCAAATAGGTTAAAATGTAGCTTTGTAGCTGCAATGAAAAAAAACTGATGACTGAATAAAGAGACAGTATGTCCTAAAATAATAGATAGAACTTGATTCTTTTTTATCTGAAATGAACCCTGATGGTTGCCTCAATGTTGTTTTGGTGTTCCGTTTTCACGAACATTTTTGTCTTAAATGTGCTTTCTATATTTGTGGAATATCCTTGAAACTCTGTGAATTTCAAGTATCTATTTACTGATATTGGCACATGTATGCAACGGTTTAATGGTGTCTTGTGGTTGACCAAAATTTAGCCCAGGATCAAAGAAAGGAAAAAAGAAGCCGTTAGAAAGAACTCTTAGGATCGCAAGTCTCGACATGCAGGAATGTTAATGATGAAGAGCTTGTCAAGACTGCCATGCTCGTTTATAATGAGGCTGGACTGAGAGCACTTGTCTGAGTCACATGATCATTAAGGAGTAACCAAGCTATATTGTTCATTAACTTTCTTTTAGAAAAAATATTTTCAGACGAAAAGACTGAATAGCAGCCCTTTTATACAAACACCAGGGAAGGATGTGTTTTTTTTTTTACTAAGACCTTCAACTATTGGGAAAATTTAATTCAGTCAGTCTATACAACAACAAGACATTAGTGTTGCAGCTAATGAAGTCATTTCATATGTTAGGCAACACCAAGAAGTAAATGAATATAACAGCTTCTTATTAACTCTCATACTCATAAATTATTTGATCAGTCTCTATTTGCATCTCAAGAGAAAGGAGCATGACTAGAGAAAGTAAATACTATGAAAGTAGATGTAAATTAAATATGAATAAATAAACCTATAAAAGCCTTAGAAAAAAGACATACCCAAGAAGAAGCTCAGGAGATCTGTACCATCTTGTGGCCACATAGTCTGTGTACACCCCAGTTGTCCCACCATTTATGGTACGAGCAAAACCAAAATCACACAGCTTCAAAACATCGGAGCTACTTATTAATAAGTTCTCTGGTTTAATATCTGAAAATAAGAAACACAAGAATACAGAAATAATAGAAAATTTAAAGCAAAATGTGATATCTAAACTTTTAATCTAAGAAAACATGTATTCATATACAGATGGTCAGCAGCTAACTATTATTTTGAATTCCTTTGAAAAATGCTACTTTTGAGATTTGAAAATGTGACTACCATCAGGCCTGGACCCAGAACCTGGGTTACAGGAGGAGCACACATTGGTTGGGGTATTGGATTTAACATTAGAATGACATTTTTAACATTAAAATGACTACTTAAAAGAGAAATTCTAAGCCAACTTGCAATCCATCCCATCACCCCCACCCAAATCTAGATTCAGGCCTCACCACTGATAGAATGATACAGAGAATGATAAAGACTGTTTGATGACTGTACCTCGATGTATGATATCATTGCTATGACACCAGTGTATCGCCTTACACAGCTGGTATGTATAACTACGCACTTTCTCCGGAGCTACACCATTAGCTTGCTCCTCCAACAATTCAAGCATGTTCTGAAAACACAATCAAAACAACATTTCTGTAAATGTTTCCAAGACAAATGTGATCTAATTACCTGTTTGCTTTGAGCTGAACAATGTCTTTAGAAATTGATTAGTGCAATGCAAATTTATACAAAACAGAAGGACTGCAAAATTGATAATAAAGTTTATAGACAATGATCACATCACCATTATAACACTTTTTTTTCTGTGGTGAACATTAAACTTTAAACACTTTACTACTGCCTCTTTACCAATATCCTGGTGCACTGTCTCTGACAAATACATCATTTAAAAACTATTTTGATTGAATCACCCTACTATTCTTTATCAAGAATACTTGAAGAAATCGAAGACTGAATTGAATATTTTACAACTCAGTATGAGCTTTTAATAGTAGATATTCCCCTTCCCTATAAAGCTGCTTTTGTTCTGAACTTGTAACAAGGACAATTATTAATACAAAGAAAGCTTTAAAGTTGGGTGTGGTAATAAAAATGTCACTTTCATAATCAAAGAATTTCTCTGAGCAGTATATAAAACAGCAATCAATAATTAATCAATTGATTAAGAAATAGTACATGGGTAACTGCCAAGCTCTGCTGCCTGATAACAGTAACGAAAACTGTTTCATTTCATATCAACAAAGCTCATATTACATGTAAATAGCAGTTTAATGTTGAGCTATTTGATAAGACTCAAGTTATTGACACTGTAAAAGCTGTTCTGAATACAACTTCAGTCATACCTGACAACAGTTCATGTACACTTATTTTTTTAAATTTCATTAAGCAGCAAATAACCAGAGCAGAAAGGAAAAACTTGTGTTGACTTGTATGCTATTTCATTGCTTTATAAAACATTATATTATACTTTCTGACAACCCTACTTAGGAAAATGTAACCATTCAAGTTTGTTTTTTTGGGGTTTAACGCCTAGTTTTAACAGCTAAGGTTATATCCTGGCGTCAGTCCACCTAACCAGTGTTCCTGGGTATCCAACCAGTTTATTAACCAATTTCTCCGCAAGTGACTGACTACCTCCTCACTTGCTTCAGAGGTGAGGGACAAATGACCTATAGATGCATTGTCTGAGATCAATTATCACAGAGAAATTTTGCCGGCCCTGACAGGGATCGAACCGGGATCGTCAAGATTGACAATCAGGACGCTTCTACCAACTGAGCTAGCTGAGAACAGGATTGTTTTCTCATACAGGTATGCATACTTACTCTCTCAACATATTCAAAGACAAGATAGAGCTTCCCTTTCCTTCTGAAAGCTTCCCGCAGCTCAACGATGTTCTCTTGTTTAAGAGATCGCAACATCTTGAGTTCTCGTAAGGTTGTACGACGTACATCCTCATTTTCTGAAAGTATAAAGAACTAGTCTAAGCTTCTTCCAACAAAGGTATGAAATTAAAAGAATAATTAAAAGACATTATTCTTGTATGTAAGAACACCATAAACATACATCAAATCATATGAGAAAGAACATACAATATCAACTGACAAATCAAGCAATAAGAAAGTGTGACATCATGACCATCTATTGGCTATAACGTATGTATGGTAGTATGACTGAACCAGAATGCCTTACTCCTGATTCAATTTCGTGTAGTCTACAATTTATGGGCTTAAAATTAATGACTTCTATGGGATTATGACATAGACAATTTCCATGCATAAATTTTTACTTATATAGTTGTAGGATCCATGATTTTTACAATTGTTGTTATGCTGGTCCAGATAACTTTATTCAGTCAAATGCAATAACTATTAATTTAATTATTCAAACTTTTTTCTGTTCAAATAAATCTGAGTATGTAAGATCTCAAATACATGAAACACCTATTCATTAAATTTTCAAACTAAGCAGTGTGAGCAATTCACCAAAGTTTGATATGTTTGACGCCTCTATAAATCAAAAAAATAAAAAAAACAGTCAAATACTTGTCTGATATACCAATTCAAGGTTACCCACAAATCGATTATTTGCTACCTAATAAGGTTAAAATACAATAACTGCTTTATACATTATCATGCTGTACACTTATTGTATCTTGTTACAATCTTTAAATTTGATCAATATAGATGTAAAATACTTGTTCAGTCATTACAAGAACAAAATGTCAACACTTGTTCAGTTATCTCCCTAATATCTTTGTTCATTTATAAAACAGTCCACCTTAATTGATTTTTACTCAATTAAAGTTAAAGACTGTAAAAACAGAGAAAATCTGATATCACAAGACTTGAAAACATTTCAATCGAAAATTTCTAATTCTATTCAACATTCTGACGTGTTCAGAATGTATAGTGTTCATTTTCTGTGTCTCCAACACAAAGATGCTACAATGAACAATCCAGACACAAGGCCCATGTTATAACTTACCAAATTATAAAGAGGATATATTTCTTAAATTTCCCCAAGAAATTTAAGTTGAAATAGTAGTTAGTGTAGAATTACTTCTGTGACAGTGCCTTCTGACTGTCATGTCAGTTTCATCAAAACTGTGCAACACAATTAGTTCTTATGTCAGATAAAAGGGAGAGAACACTGGCCAAAGTGACTAAATTTATCTACTAAAATGCAGACAAATCCTCTGAACATGATAACTGTCACTTAAACCTTAAACCTCTTAGCTGGCGGGTCACATAAAACTTAGTCATATTATTATCCCCAGCATCATGTGTACATTGAAGGATTCCACATATAACAGGTTTTGCTGAAATCTCAAAAATAAACTGTCAATGAACCATTTTCTAAAATGTACCTTGATCATGAAAAGAAAATTCATGATATATTATCATTTCAACTTTGGGGAAAAAGTCAACAATGTCTGATATTCCTCAAACCAATGAGCGAGAGTCTATAACTGGTTAACACTGTACCAAATCCAGTGACTGAAAATCGTCGGAATATTAAAGAGAATTTATAACAGTTCATTACTAAATTCTAAATGCTAAAATCTCAAAAATAAACAGTTCTCCCTCACTCTATTCTACCTTCAAAGGATTAAGAGCTATTGTATGATAATTGCAGAGAACCCAATAAATCTGAGCCTTTAATATCAGTAACACAGAAAGTTTCACCAGGCTAATTAATCAATGTAACCATATATAGGAAATGCATTAACTAGGGAGATAATCTCTCCGTTTTATTTACCTAAATGGAGTGAATTCAATAAAGTCTGGTTATTCGGATTGATTGAAAGTTTGCTTGTAAACAGGGGTCAACACCCTCTACCCAATCAATAAGTGTTTTACAATGTTGATAAAAACTAAGGTGAAGTATTTTATTCACATAATATAAACCTTTTTTTTTTTATTTCTGAAATAATATTTTTGCAACAAGCATTTTTCATTGCAAAAACTTCTGAAAAAAATATAATTAATATTTGTCAAACTCATAATGTTGTACACAATGGATGGCTACATTATGATACAATATCACCTTTAAAGTTTTACCAATTTTTAATAAAATTTGGGGTGAACAAATTCATCGCGTAATATAAAGGCACAGAATCAACTGAGTCATTTCTAATGCAATTCATTATGCTTCACGTTCAAATATTTTTTAAGTCCTACAATGACCCTTGAAATGATTACATCTGTATTCTTTACCTCTAAGGTTACAAGGAAAGCATTCCATGACATTTCCTTAGCTTGGAAGCAAATGAAAAACTTTTGATACCCAAGAGAAATCAATGCCAGGTAAACAATACTCCCTATCAGTAATTAACGGATAATCTATGAATGTTTAATGGGGAGAAAGTTCTTATTCAGTTTGCATTGATTTACAGATCTGAGTTGCACAATATATATTTTAATAAATCCATACAAACAATAAAACAATATACAAAAACTATTTTTAGAATTGTTTTTGTATAGATTTTAACAATGGTCTATGAAGCAAGATAATCTAGAACTAATCCTACAGTTTAGATTTCATAACTTCAAATATAGATTAAGTAAACCTATTTCATGAAAACACCCACTGACAGATACATGATTTATTGGAAAAAAAGGTAATTTTATTTCAGTTCAATTAAGGCATCAACGTCACTGGAAATAATAGGAAACTCGCCCTGGAAAATAACTATATTAAGTACAGGAAGTGCAGGCAGAAGGTCTGGTGCTACAACAAGATTGTATCAAACAGGTTATTGACAAATTGTCTTTAACATTCTCATAAAACCATTGATGAAACCAGTTGATGGCATTTTTTAATAGAGATATTTTTCAGTGACTGACATTTTCAATTAATATGGTGCTGCCACGGAATAGACAATAAAAGCAATGTTTGTGGGTACCTGCACAACTACAAGTAACGTGTTTGAAAAATATGTGTGAAAATTTATTTTTCCTTACAAAATGAAGTGTAAACTAGAGGTGCAGCCACAACTGTCTACCTTAAAAACAAGCTAAGAGAAGAAGCTACTCTAGCTAGTTTCATCAAATACTATTAACCTTAAACTTTCAACAAATCTTGAATAAGAACTACCTCTCATGCCCGTCAGTGCAGTTTTTCTAGAGTAACAGATAGAAACTGTTTCAAATGAAGGCCCCTGTAAGCTTGACCTTTGACCTAAGGACTGGGTCCATCTACTCATTATGCCCTAACCTACCTACCAAATCTCAAGTCTCTGTACTAATGTGTTATCAAGTTATTGATCTTAAACGAAATGGTCTAGGGACTGAAAAACAGACACCAGTCCTGCTAACAATATACCTCCTCTTGTCACTTATACTGCATTAATGGTCTCTGAACTACATTTAGTGTGCAGAAACAGCCTAGAGCTATCAAACGAGTGATTAATAGTAATTAATACCCCTACCTCCACCACATTTTGCTTTGTTGTAATGCGGAGAACCATTTGAAGAGTGGGGACTCTTCGACTCTGGCAGAGTCTACATAAAGGAACTTTTATATGAATTTGACATTAAACCCATTCAGAAAGCAAAAACAGCTATGTTTGTTGTGCACATGTGCAGGATATAGTAAGTGGGTAAGTTTTCATGCTAGTAGATGATAAGAAAAGCAAAGTTATGGTCTGCAAACAACTGTGTCTTCATATAGATGGACAGATGAACAAGCTGATTCCAGTATACCCCTCAAAACTTCATTGCAGGAGCCGGGGGAGGGGGTGGGGGTGGGAAGTGATAATAAAAAGCCACATATGATGAAACTGTATCATTCCTGAAAATCAGTCATTTAAGGGACTTTTATTTTTCCTTTTTAAATTATAATCTACTGACCTTCCCCATCTTTGAATTTTTTCACAGCAACAAGTTCACCAGTTTCCTGAAAACATAAATTCAATGTAAATTCGAAAAAAGACCAAAAAACAATGTTTTACTCACACATTCTAAAAACATTTCTTTGACGTATATAGTAGTACCTGTAATCTTGTGGTGAAATATGGAATATGTCGCTGTTTTGTGTAGATATGTAATATATCTAACCAGGACCTGATCGTGCTCTTTCGAAACCATGTGACCTAACCAAACTTAAAGTCATGACCACATTCAGAGAAAATGCTATTTGCTTCATTTGCAGTTTTGATACCAATAAGTACATCAAGATTTCCTTTGAGATCAGTGTGAAAGAAGTGCTGAAAAAATCTTTTCTGACTCGATGACAACTAAAGCAGCGCCTGAGCAGTCTTTTATCTGCTTAACAGAGTCATTCAACATGGACACACAAGCAGACCATAAAATCCACTATTACACTACAATTAAGATTACAGTTATTAAGTACTATGTAATCAAACAGGCTCACAAAGTTAAACAAGAGGGCCATGATGGCCCTGGATCGCTCACCTGAGTACTTTGGCTGTAGGTTTGCTGTTAAGCAGTATTTCATTTTTTAATTGAAAATATGTAAGTGCCTACAAACCAAATATGTAAAATATCAGTCAATAAATAAAGGCTCTATGACAGAAAGTAGAAATATCTATTATAAGCTATGGTGACCTTGACCTTGACCCAGTGACCTCAAACCCTACCCATGGGTAGAGGTCCATGCAAGGAACCTCTATACTGAATATCAAAGATATTGGTCTATAAATGAAGGCTCTATGAGGTACAGTAGATAAATCTACTTTTAGCTTCCGTGACCTTAAACCTAATCCAATAATTTGAAAAAGCTTGATAAAGCTTGCTTCATGCCAAATTTTAAAATTCTAGGTCTTGTGGTTTCAGACAAGAAGATTTTTAAAGATTTTCTTCTATATTGTTATTTAAAACTTGTGACCCCTTGGGCGCGGCCAATAGTGACCCCAGGGAAATTTTTCTAAAAAACTTGGTAGAGGTCCACTAGACAATGCTACACACCAAATATCTAAGCTCTATAACTAACGGTTTCTGACAAGAAGATTTTTTTAGATTTTCTTATATAACTCTATGTAAAACTAGTGGCCCCTGGGGCGGGGCCATTTTTGACCCAGAGGCCAGGATTTGAACAAACTTGGTAGAGGTCCACTAGACAATGCTACACACCAAATATCTAAGCTCTATAACTTACAGTTTCTGATAAGAAGATTTTTTAAGATTTTCCTATATAACTCTATGTAAAACAAGTGACCCCCGGGGCGGGGCCATTTTTGACCCAGAGGCCAGGATTTGAACAAACTTGGTAGAGGTCCACTAGACAATGCTACATACCAAATATCTTAACTGTAGGCCTTCTTGTTTCTGACAAGAAGATTTTTTAGTTTTTCCTATATAACTCTATCTAAAACAAGTGACCCCCGGGGCGGGGCCATTTTTGACCCAGAGGCCAGGATTTGAACAAACTTGGTAGAGGTTCCTTAGACAATGCTACACACCAAATACAAATATCTAAGCTCTATAACATACGGTTTCTGACAAGAAGATTTTTTAAGATTTTCCTATATAACTCTATGTAAAACTAGTGGCCCCTGGGGCGGGGTCATTTTTGACCCAGAGGCCAGGATTTGAACAAACTTGGTAGAGGTCCACTAGACAATGCTACACACCAAATATCTAAGCTCTATAACTTACGGTTTCTGACAAGAAGATTTTTTAAGTTTTTCCTATATAACTCTATGTAAAACTAGTGGCCCTTGGGGCGGGGCCATTTTTGACCCAGAGGCCATGATTTGAACAAACTTGGTAGAGGTCCACTAGACAATGCTACACACCAAATATCTAAGCTCTATAACATACGGATTCTGACAAGAAGATTTTTTAAAGATTTTCCTATATAACTCTATGTAAAACAAGTGACCCCCGGGGCGGGGCCATTTTTGACCCAGAGGCCATGATTTGAACAAATTTGGTAGAGGTCCACTAGACAATGCTACATACCAAATATCTTAACTCTAGGCCTTGTGGTTTCTGACAAGAAGATTTTCAAGTTTTCCCTATATAACTCTATGTAAAATCAACAGACCCCTGGGGTGGGGTCCGTTTTGTCCCCAGGGACATAATTTGAACAAACTTGGTAGAGGTCCACTAGATGATGCTTCATACCAAATATCAAAGCTCCAGGCCTTGTGGTTTCGGAGAAGAAGATTTTTAAAGATCTAACTTATAAAATCTATTTTTAGCTCCAGTGAACCAGAAATGCAATGGACCAGAACCATTTGAACAATCTTGGTAGAGCTTCATGCAAGGAACATCCCAGGCAAGTTTCATTAAAATTGCCCCATTGGTTTCAGAGGAGATGTCGTTTGAATGAAAAGTTGACGACGGACGGACGGACGGACTGACGGACGGACGACGGACAAAGACCGATCAGAAAAGTTCAGCCTGAGCACTTTGTGCTCAGGTGAGCTAAAAAAAAGATAATTTGAAACTCAAATACAGACATACAGACAGACTTCTTCTCATAGTGAAGCCCTACTTGTTCAGGTCTCAATTATTATGATGAAATGTAACTGTTTTGAAAAAGATAACATTACAGTAACCTAAAAACAAAAAATGTTTGAAATTACAAGGACCTGGTCATAAAAACACTGCAATATACAGATAACAAAATATTTGAAAGCACTTAAAAATGCCAGAACAAACATAAAATAGTTGTATGTAAAATAGGATCTAGAAGATAGGAAAAACTGTACAACGATTGTATTGAGTCTTTTCACATTAAATACATCAGGTGGTTTTAATTCTTTCTCAGTGTTAAAACCAGAAGAAGTCCAGAGTTAATCTTACATTGAATTTTTAACTGCATTAGGATAATTGAAAAGGAAAAGCACTTAATGCCAGGAGATTAACTTTTTAATCACCAATAAGCTTGTACCTTAACCCAAATTTCACCTGAAACTGTCGTACTTGAACATGGTGATGAGTGAATTTAAGAAATTCTGCTATAAATGAATTCTGTAGAAAGTAGAAACACTTCCCACCTCAGGTTACAATTCCTGTGTGGACAGAGTCTTGCCCACTGACCAGGTGTCATGGTCAAACATATAAACTGACCAACTTCACCACTGACTGTTTATATATATATATATATATTTTTTTATATCATTTATATTTATATATTATTTTTTTTTTTGGGGGGGGGGGGGGTTCCACTACTAGCATATACAAACAGTAATGAAGTATTCTGACAAAGAGGGAGAACTGACCCGTCATGATAGTACTGGGATTTCTTTTCTATCTTTTTCTAGGGTCTGGATACAATGAACATTTCCTGTCACACGTTTTCACTCATTGTTGACATAATCATTTTTTACCAATGATTGTTTGCTCACTACTTGTAAATAAACTATAATTTCAACCTTTAGTTACTTGCACTAATTTTGCAATGTGACCTGTCATAGACTTGTCTTTGTTTTTGTATTCAGTACTGTTTGAACAAACTTATAAACATTCTATTACAGTACATTGTATATTGATTGTTAGAGTAAACAAATCTCTGCTAAATGTAACAACAATGGCATATGAGAGCACGATCACAATCCACCAGAAATTTGAAACTAAACTTTAAACAAATAGAATGCTCGGTTTGTCATGCTATTGACTTTTTGGTTTCCTCCTGATAAAAGTCAGTCAAGGGTCATATGTGTGATTAGCCCTCTTACAAAAGAATGTGTGAGCAAAGATACCCAATAAACTCTGCCTATAAATAGTGCCAAGAACTTCCAAAACATTGACACTAGTGCTTTAAAAGAAATGAAAAAGAGGTTGACTTGCCCCTAAAAGGCATCGAGATATAATATGTATGAAAAGAAGATCAAACATCAAAAGCTTCAATTTGCTATACATCTGTATAAAAAAACTTATTCTACAATGCAAATGTTAAAACGACTAATTTCAATATGCAAATTTATATAAAAAAAAAGACTATAACACGCAAGTCATTGACTTTACATATATCACAAGATTCACCTTGCCCCTATCTTTTCAAAATGACACAAAGACAGAACCATTCTATTAGCATTTTATTCTAAACATAATTAACCATAGTGAGTCTGTCTGCAAGTTATTTCCATGATTCTGTTTACACTTGTTTGGTCATAAAAATCTCAAAGAGGATTTGCTGCATTACAGTATCAAAAGATTTATTTGACACTATCGCATATCTCTCCATGGTGAATCGTTCTATTTTATTGAATACCTATACTTGTATCTTTTGTGATGAACTTTCTAATTCACAGTTATAATAAAGTGTAGAATTTATCTTGCTTGATTGGTGGAAATAGATATTTTTCTATATTGCTTTACATTCTTTTGTAAATACCTTGTGTACTAGGTGAAATTCATTCAAATGTGCATGTCAAAAACAAGATTTGAAAAATTTCAAATATGATGAAATATTTAATGGCAGAATTGAAGGTCTTCTGAATAAAAGATTTACCATAAGAAAAAAAAACGTACTCTACATAAATAAAAGACTTTTAACAGTAGTACCACTGAACATGTCATTTTATCTACAAATAAAGCTGAGTCTTCAAAATAATATTTGAACCATATCTGATTTAAAGTAATTTCAATCAGTTGAAACAAAAGACAGACATATTTTCCAATATTATGTCTTATAATAAGTCTGAATTGTTGTTGTGTAAAAGATGCCATTGGAATGCTGTGATAGCTGATATTTCGTTAACAATGTAACTATTTAACTAAAATCTTTCCCCTAATACAAAAATGTAAAACCAAAATGTCTTTCATAGATGATTTTAAATACATGTACATGTATGTCATAACCACTTTGAAATTAACAGAATTCTTTTTACAAAATTTGCATTTTCAGGACTTTGCCAATCTTAACTTTATCATGTCAAAGCCTCCCTACCTTGTGTTTGCACTTCAGAACAACTCCGTAGGCTCCTGAAAAGAAAAGTGAAAGCACACCTTTAATACCTGCTGAAAAGAAGTATCAAAGAAGTTGCCACAATGACTTAAAATCAATCACTTCACCAGACCATGTCTAGCACCAACAGTTTACCTAGCAATGTTACGGAATACCCTTCTCTCTCCTTAAACAGAAGATACTTCTCTCTCCTTAAACAGAAGATACAACAGTTTACTGTACTAAACAGAATCAAATTGGTTGATTTTCAACACTGTCATGTTAGTCTAAAAGAAATTAGTCTGGTATGTTTTCATAGGACAGCCATTTCCAGATTCCTGCTTTCTTGGGTTACAAGCCTGCAATAGCAACACTACACCAGCATGAAGAATATCACTATGTGTACAACACTGATGTGAGGTTTTCTATCTCCACTTCTCCTTTGCCTTTCTGTACAAGTGTACATGTCTTTTGTATTATTGTAAAACAACTGCATAATTGATCATAAAACATCCCATTTAGTCTGAAATTCTATGACATCAGACTGACAGACTAACATGCATATTGCTGGGAGAGAAGTCAATATAAACAAGTGAAACAAGATCTCTTTATAAATATTTTATCACCTTAAAACACCAGCTATCAATTTCTAAAACCTACAGTCATGTAAGAAGCAGTTGCTATGTATGAAAGGGTATAAAAGCAATATTCCATGGATATCACTAGCGGATCCAGAGGGGAGTGCACCCGGCATGCGCCCCCCTAAAATTCCCCGACCATAGGTGTTATTGTAGGTCTATTTTGAATATGTCTTTAAATAATGTATACTTTATTGTTCAACATTGAATTGAATAATCAGAGGCCCATGGGATATTGCGAAATCAGTATACTCTACAGTACGCGCCAGGAGGAACTCTCGTTTTCCTCGAGGTCGTCGCGGACTACCCATTCCTTAAAACGCGACCAAATCCGCCGCATTTCGAGGATCACCGCCGCGGACATGGTCACCAAATATCGCGACGGACGTCCGCTAAATGGTTCCGCGGACTTTTTCACAGGTAAGAATTGACGTATCGAGGCTCACAAAGTTCCTGATTACACGCATTACGGCGAATTTTACGCTTTAAAATATCATTTAAATGTATTAAACTCTCATTCTGATGCATTTGTTTACGAATGCTCGTATTTGTTAACGGAAGGAATGACAATTCAAAACCGAAAGTAATTGTTGCTTCTCGGAACAGCTGACCCTATTTTCAGAAAATAAATTGACTGGTTTCCGAATTACACGTGGTAAAACTGCTTTCCTATATTGAAAGAAAACATACAACATGTAAACCATACTGCGACATCTGTATCGTCTATGCGCTTGACAAAATTATTGCTCGATTTTGCTATACAATAACGAGCGTTTTCAACGACGTAAGCTTGCACAGCAAATCTATTAGAAATTTGGTTTTAATTTTACCAAATGTCACAGAATTGGCAGACGTAAAATGCACAGTTTCATTACGGTCATTTCACTAAATGTTCAGCTTATCCAGGTGAGTTATGACCCTAATTATTTTCGCGCTGGTCGTCAAATATCGCCGAGATATTTCGCGATGTCGAGACATCGAGGAATTCCGTTTTTTTCCTCGATGTCGCGGCGGATATTTTTTTTTCCACGTCCGCGAAATAAAGCGGAAAATGTGAGTTCCTCCTGGCGCGTACTGTAGCATAACCATATCCGTTGAAATGAGGTAGAAAACAGACACAAATTGGGCCGAACATTTATGCCCCCCCTAACCTGAAATCCTGGATCCGCCCCTGGATATTTCCAAATTGCATATTCTTTTGGTAAAATGAAAAATGCTTCATTATTGTTAGCCAAGTCTTTTCAGAAATGTTATATGCAGTAAAGCTAAAATAAAATTGTGATTTAATATAATCTATAATAAGATCATATAGTTTTATTAAAACATACAAAAACATACTGTTTTTGTGCCTTGCAAAATTAAAATGCATCTCTTCTGTTTCTGAAATATACAGGCTCTCGTTAGCATTTTGAGACTGGGGCAGGGTTCATGCAAGGGGGGAATTTTGCATGATTTTTTTTGTATTTTTAATCTTTGTCTGCTCATTATTTTTTTATGTTTTTTTTTTTTGGAATGGGAGGATGGGGGGGAAAACTTACTATTTTAAGGGGGGAAAGGGGCCGATATTTGACTCCAGGTTTCAGCCAATCAGAGGCTGCATCAACTAACATGAGCAGTCACCAAACTCCAATCAAGAATTGCTTCATACAAGTTTGTCTAAGCATTATATGTAAATATCAAGTGACACAGATAATGGTTAACAAGTAACAAGCTAAAAAAAATAAATAAGTGAAGAAGTGTCTACAAACGACTGGTTTGAGAGCAGTTTTTGGCTTTTTTTTGTCTGATGTGTGTTTGCTTCGCACCATAGTAGACCAAACTGCTGTGCTCTAATCTTGTATCACTGGAGGAGTGTAAAACATTTCAATTTAACTTTGAAAAAATTCAGTCTATCCTTCAACTGTACCTAACATAGCTTTGCACTAAAATGACTACATACTCCACCTGATTTCAAGTATAATCTAAAAGATAAGGTGCTCCAATGTTGATGTCTGAGGTTTTCATTTAAGTGAACTCAGGCTTTTTAAGTCCCTTTCATCAACTACAGTCATATGTGGACAGACCCAACTGAGGATTTGCATTAAGTCTTGCTAACCACAAGGCCACCAAGAAAAGGGCAGTTTCACTTTCAACAACACAAGCATCCATACTATACTTTAGTTGTTCTCTTCACTCAAATTAGTTGGAAATTCAGTATTACCACACTACATGAATGGACATGTCATAGCTTTGGTGGTTTATGGCTATAAGTCTGAAATACTTACCTTCACCTACTACCCCTACAATTTCGTACTTGTTCATTACATCACAGCAAGGGGTCACAGGCCTCCCACAATCTTTGAAGTACCTGCAATATAAATAAAGAATTGTCAATATGTGTGTTAAATAAGAACTACCTATCGATATACTGTTGTCTGTGAGGCAAGAACTCTTTTTTTTTTGCCCCCCAAAAACTACTATAAGACCTTACAAGTAACATTTTTAGCAGCAACCTAAGCAGTAACTATGGTCAACTTAAGTCATCAATATAGTTTAACTGTGAGTTCTTTGGAAGTCTTTCATTCAAATAATAGGGAACTATTTTTGGAGATTTTGTAAGTTATAGGTAAATTGCTATATCTATCAATATATATTGATGTATATCAAGAGAGCTGTAAACACCATAAATACAAATAGTCCTACAAGCTTTTAACATGAAACATGTTGAGGCAGAATTCTTGTGTAATTAACCTCTGATGTTGAGATTCAACGAATTCAAGTATTTGCATGAGATAGCTGTAAATGGAATTAAAATTTTTATGATAAAGTTGTGTAGCTTTTGCAAGATAATAAATTTATTGAAAGAAACATTTTATCTTGGCCCACAATATAACCATGAATGTAACCCTAATTTAACCCCATTTACATAGTAAGAACAAAAGCTAATGATAAGTGGAAATCTTTTCATGTAATCTGTAGTAAAACACTGAGAAATGGTATAGTGTGAGAGTTTTACAAAGTTTAAACAAGCTTAACAGCAAGTCAAGCAGCACTGGTACAAAAGGCCATATCACTGGTGGTAACGCACTGGACTTGTAACCCAGAGACTGCAAGACCTGCTCCTCTGTTAACCCTACTAATTATCTTTTGGATGAGAAATTAAACTGAGGTCCAATGCATTGGTGCTATACACTGAGCATGTAAAAGGGCCAGGAGTGTCAGAAAATCAATGGGATGCTTTCTGTATACTCCAAAACCTAAAATTAAGTAAGCTTTTTGGTGGGCATTGAAGAAAATGGGAACTGGTAACTGACAATATATAATCTGGATAGACTGGTACAAGAGACCCTAAAATGATAGTACATGTACCTAACATTTTATATTTGATGAGGTATGGAAAGTATGCATTTTCTTTGGTACTAAAAATGGAACAAAGATGAAGTCCAAGAGACACAGAGTTACCATAGCAATGTTGAAACTAACTGTTCACACATTCTGAAAAAACTAAGCAAACACTGAGACTTACTCTCCTGTGCATCTTTCCTTTAATCATTCGATATTCATTTCAGATATTTACTAAAGCAAAACATTCATATCAATCATTTAGTATACACCATTTTCTTTGTTCATCACTTGCTTAACAGAATGATATCAAAATGAACAAAAAGGTATGACTTGTTTGCTTTACGCATGCGAAACAGTGATAATCTCAACAAACACAAATTTCAAGTGGCTTGGTATTTTACATAACATGGGAGGATTAAAATACAAATGTTTACATTCTGTTTTCATTGAAATATGCATTCTTATCTTTAATGAATATTTTTATCAATACTTAAACATACTGTAAAACTAGACCAACATTGAAAAGGATATTATGATCATTAAATACAAATCATTCAATTATGCTGCCAGTTAACATTTAAGTTTATTTAATCACCTGGACATGGATTTCCTGAATATTAAATAGCATTTCTTAGTTTTACTTATATAAAGATGTTTTCTGCTTAATATTTCATTCAGACCTTTTTATATAATTGTAAACAGAGTCACTTAGGATACCATATGAAACAAATGCATCAAAACAATATCTAAACACACATGAAGGACTTTGTTTAGTTTCATATTTCATTTCAGGTTAAAAAATTGTCTATGGTTTTAAAGTCTTCTATATCATAAAATAATTTTTACAATAACTGGCAATCTCAAAAAGTAAATCTCACAGTTTCAGATATTAGCATTAACAAGACTTGCATGCTAAAGAACATATAAGTAATGTCCTCAAAATACATAGGATTTCATAAGACTTAAAGTTAGAACCTATCAATACATCTTTGTTTCTGCTGCTGAAACTTGAAATCAGTGTAGCTAGAAAATGTCCATGTTTAACAATATGGCACAAAATAGTTTTATATAAATTTTTCGTATCTGAAGTTCAGTCCACTAGTGTCTTTGAACTTGAGCTAAATACCTAGAGTTCATTAAAACATGCTGATGTTGTTGACACAGAGCTAACTTTATGGAATGAACAATAACGTGACAGTGATTTAGTGGTTTTCAAAGAAAAAGAATATTTTTGGATAGATACAGATTTAATTTTGGAAAAATTGGTAATAGTTATCATAATCAAATCAAGAAAGAACACAGTGCACTGTATCTGTTTTACTGGTTTATTAAACATACTTTGTGTGACAGGAGTACATAAAATTCTACTTCCTGACAAGGTTAAATCACAAGAAAATTGTATTTTGAATAATCTGAAACAAATGGGAATACACACATATTTTTCTTTATTTTAAAGCTACAGACAACCCTAGAAACTGATAGAATGAAGATTGTCTGGCTTATGTGTTGTTTAGAACCTTTTTAAAATCTGGCACTAAAAAAAAGTGCGAGTAGTCATAATCTGAATTAAAAAAATCAATTTTACCTGGTTGCATGTATTAAATTTGAGCCCTATTTAGAGTTAAATATTTTTTACCCCAGCACATACCAAACTGAACAATTTATTTTATTTTTAACTACACTGAACTCATTTTGCAGTTCCAAAAAAACAAAGCAGTCAAATGACAAAGGCATATTCATCGGTTAAGGTGTCACATACATGTAACAGTTGTGGAACATCAAATGGAGATCCATTTTTCCTTTGATATTCTATATGTTTTTATCTTCTGGTTTTGACAATCATTATGTGATGAACATATTACAATGAAAGGCAAAAAGTAACTGCCCACTTTTCAGGCACTTTTCTGAAAGAAAGAAAAATTATTTTCCAACAGTCATTTTCTACATTCAAATGTCTATGTTTCAGGTCTAAGTATTTTGCTACTTTATGCAGTTATGAGTGTAAGCATGATAAAATAAATCTGAATATATGAGGCCTGATACGTGTAAATATCACTGAGAAACAAAAATGTTTTAGAGTCCATGGCTTTTGCTGACCTGCCCATATGGGCCATGCCAGTATATACTATGTTGAAAACTAAATTTGAGCTTTATCTCTTTATTGAAATAAGATCAGATATATTTGTGCCACTTATAAAAAAATTTATTATAATTAAGCATATACATGACAATTCATACTAGCTAGCAACACAAGTCAACTTAATTCTTTAGTCATACATCACAGTAAATATCAAGACTTAGATATAAAGAAGAAGTTGTTCTCTGCATTGAGCACTGGGAGAAGAATAAGACATTTAAATACAAATATTGTTTTAATGTTGCTGTTATGAGAATAACAGTGTAATTATTTAAGATAATCCACAGAGCATGCTGCAAACACAAAATACCTGTTGCGAGTTTTACTATTTTATTAGAACTAAACAAGCCTAACAGGTGGTGGGAATATAGTTCTGGCTTCCAAAACTTTATAAGCAGCTTTATAATTTTATTCTTTCATCTGATGCGGCATTAAAGTTTTGGATCAGACCCGTTAAGAAACCTAACCAGAATAGCACACATTTGTTTAACCTTGTTTTAATTTGTAAATACCCTTTTCACAATTAAATCTTGAGTATTATTCCATAAATAAATTAGTTCAACATCATTTTGATACCATTCAAACTATTGAAATATTAATATACATCCAATAAAATTGCCTATTTCGCCGAAGAAACATTAATTTCACCGACTTACAGTCAACAGCTTCGTGAGATCTCGTACACTGCACGAACTGCTTAGATAACAGACATGACTATCTATTTTTAGACTTAATTTTAAATAAACTTTGCTTGATAGCACCTGTGTGTCAAGGTACTGAAACTATACATGTATAAAAATGACAAGTGACAGGATGTCACAGAAAGCATTTGGTCTATGTTTTGGCACTCTTATAATGATAATTCTCTTGGATACTTGTAAACAGATGCTGCGGGGTTTTTTTTAAGCACATGATATTGTATTCTTAACCGTCCGTGCCGATGAAGCCCGTCAAGGTCAATCTTGTGATCAAACATTTTGGCAAGATAGTGGCGGAGTAGCTGAATTTTAAGACATATCAGAGATTTTAAGTTATTTTGTGTTCGAAATTAGTTTTTTATGTGTTGATAATTGGCTTATTAAAAGTTTATATATAATTTTATCAGTTATATGCTTCACTTTACTCCATTGCATGCTCGATCAATGAATGCGAGCATGTCAGATTCCTGGCACGATTATTGGTGGAATTTCCTTATACACTTATCTTCAGCGTTCAGATTCTGTCACAGTATAAACACAGGTACTGCTGAAGACCTTAAGCTAGCGGGAATATAGTACATATATTCTGTGAGCATGTGCACTGTTATATACATTTGTATATATTATGTATGCAAAAGAATAGTCATATAATGTACAACAAATATTACAGTTATATTGTTAAGATATATGACATACAGGATAACCTGTAAAGTCTGAGTGGGTCTTTGAACTTACAACATTTAGAGACAGGTTCTTTAACCGTTGCTACTGATGTCAGATGTCTCTGTTGATGTTAAGCACACATATCGAAATAGGCACAAGCACATCTGATATTAATTATTCAAATATTATGACAGGTTTCATTAAGAGGCGGAAGGTGGGTATTTCCCCCTGCTATTTTGAGATCTTCACCCAGCTACTTTTCTTAAAATCAGGCTTATTTTATAATAAACTGGCAGCAAATCACCCGCCTACTTTAAATGTATTCCCTCCAACTCAAAAACTTAATGAAACCCCTGATTATGAGTTCATAAATAGTGCAAAGATGTTTAAAAAAAAAAGAAATGGTTTGAGTAATTAAAAGATTTCAGTCAGTAACAAAATAGTGCAAATGGCAAAAAATACTTAAATTCATGCTCTGTTCTATACTCATATAACCTGTGCATTAATATCACTCATTGGATGTTATACAGGAAATCACTGAGCTGTTCTTTTTTTAATGGATCTATTTAAGATTTATTCAGCACTGTTTAGATTTATGAAATGATGTTCATTTACATGAAGTTACAGAATAATTATCAGTGCTTTCCTTAAGTCTTACAAATTTTTGAAATATGCAGTTTTATTCCTAACCCCACTTTATCAACTTTCTTAAAACAATTAACTGACCTCAATGTTTATGGTATACAGCTTAACCACACAATTTTCGTAGCTGCCACCACTCTAAAACGATTCTTACCTCAATTAAACTACAGAATTATTATTAAATTTTTGGAATTTTCCAGAACACACTTTTATCCATATCGTTGTTTATCCATTATTAACAATAACAAAAGTAGTCAATCCAAAAAATCAGTTTTATAAAACAGCTGTCTCGATGTTTATTCATGCATCTGCATTGTAAATGGAAGCATGTCAAGCCACTATCCAATAGTTCTAAAAGTTCACAAACGGTATAAATTCCTTCAATAATATGAATATGATTTTACTAACCCTTATATAGTCAAGCCAGTCTCTTACAATACTCAAAATATTTTGAAACATGAAACAAATTCATATCCTGTTCGAAACTTCTTATTCAGTGCAATTTGATCTCTTACGACGCCATCGGGAATTTCCTTGCCAACATACCCACAATGCAATTCGATTTAAGCTTTCGTTCCTTCAAAGCTGAAAATCTCATGGCATGAAAATTGCCGGTTAGAACGGTATATTTACCGTAAAGCCAAAACTCCCCGCAGTGGTTACTTCCCCTGATTAGTACAGAAACCACTGCCACCACAAGTAAATTCGGTCAGTTACAGATCCGAGTATATTTTTTTTTCACTTCTAATTCTAAATTTTCATACTTTCTATCATTTTAGTTTTCTCTCATTTAATTGTTATGCGTAATATACAAAAAGGTAAAAATAAACGTAAAAAAAGAATATTCGTAAACATAACGAAAGTAGATTGTTTTGGTCAGATGATACACCTATCGTAACGTAGGTTTTAGTGGTGGCAGTGACGTAACCGGTGCGAGGAGTTTATTCTTAAGCCGAGCAGATGTTAACTGCCTTTACCTTATTCATTATTATTGCCCTTGCTCCAACCAACTTTTTGGTGGTATCAGATTGCATTTCATAATCAAATACTGAAAGCCGTTATGTATTAAGATTCTTGATTTTCGTGCTTTCGTGCTTTTATAAAGGCTAATAACATTTAGAGAATATTCGTTTTCGGCTCAAAAGCTTACTATTATAAGGATTATACAGTTTCCCCAAGAATTTTTTTAACTTGAATTTGGTTCTTTACCTGTTCAAATATTCCAAAGAATTCTGAATGATTAAACTTAACAGAAGCAGTACCTAAACGTATGTTTCCTTTGATAGTGTACAGTACAGTATATATTATTTTAATCTTACTATTACGTACACCTATCCCATTGGCTATAGACATTCAATGATAAAGATCCGGCTCTTTAGAGTTTAAAACGGTTTAGGTCAAATAGAAGTGCCAACAACTCTTTTTCAATTTGGACCACGTTTAACTCTGATTATGTAAACGATTGCTTGCGTATACAACTGGCGTATCGTCCGCAGAAGAATAGCGTGAAGACCATATTTGGAACCATCACATTGCAACATGGTATCTTAAAAGGCTAGAACAGGCGCTTTAGTCAATATGTCTTTAAGCTTTTAAAAATATTCTGCCTGAGCTTCATCCCAGTGAAACTGAATATCTCCTTTTCAAGATCTGACGTACATGAGTAGTGACCTCAAATAAATTTGGTGTAATTCTGGACAGGTACGTGGAAATTTTCTCATAAATGTTTCAAAGTTCTGCTTTGTCCTTAGGCGGTTCCGTGTCTCGAAATGCGGACACTTTTTATGGATCAGGCTTTAAACCTCTAGAGGAGATGATATGACCAAAAGATTGAACTTAACAAATCAACAGTCAACCTTTTTTACCAAAACGTGTGTCTTTCTATTGGCATCTATTGAGGAATGTTTCAAGGTTCTCGTCATGTTCTGCACGTGTTGACCCCCATACTAATATGTCATCCACAATTGCAGAATTACACTTCAATCCTTCAAGACGTTCGTCTATGCCATCCTGGAAATTAAGACATCTTGACTTGTGAACACGCTAAAAGGTGTGCGGATATAGCGAGCACATCCTAATGGTATATCGAATGTAATCAAATATGACAATTCCTCATCGAATTCCATTGACCAATAATCTTGTATCAATCTAAATTTGTGAAGTACTTTGCCGCAGATAACTGGGGAAAAATATCGTCAAGGGTTCTCAAGATAAAGTGCCTTATTTAGTTTTTTTTCGGATCTAGGTATATTCTGATCTTATCTGATCATGTTGTTTATCACAACCATTGAACTGGCCCATTTAGTAGCAGTATTGACCTTTGTATTGGCAGATGGTTTAGATAATAACAATTTTTCATCTCTGATCAGTAAAATATATCCTAATGAATTCCAGCTTATTAAAGCAAACCCTTCAGAAAAGCAAGCAAACTTTCTTGATCTAAATCTTTCTATTGAAATTGGTTCCGGAACTACTAAAATATACAATAAAAGGGATGATTTTGATTTTAATATTGTTAGTTATCCATTTTTAGATGGTGATGTCCCACGCGCTACACCCGATGGGTTTTTATATTTCACAGCTTGTTCTCTTTTCTAGAGTTTTTTTTTTTCACAATATTAAGGATTTCAAGTAAATTTAAGCTATCTTTTCCTCATTTTTTTACTGTGTAGGGAGGCTGCTTTTTTTTTTTTTTTTTACTGTGGGGTTTTCCTGGTATGCATTTTTTCACTATTTTCCTTTTTTGCAATTATACTGTCTTTGACCAGTTGTCTGGACTTAAGGGTCAAGTTTCAATTTTGATGCATAAATTTCCATTTCTTTCTTAAACGGTTGATTTCGATGTGAAATTTGTCATAATGCTAGTATCTGAGGAACGTTAAATGAATGGAACTGCTTACTTACTTCCCAATCCCTATCCCTTTATAATTTGTTTAAGGCAAGTGTCCAGACAAAAACATTCTGTTTTCTGTATGTCGACATAACATTTACTTTCTTATATACATACCCACAATTTGTATCACTTCAAGGTGAATGTCAATCCATACATCCTTTATACAGTTCTTACCGGACATTGTATTTGCCACTTTCTGTATATTATATATTTTGAAAAATAACTGACTGGATTTGTTTTCATACACATTTTTTCTTCAGTTTGCGCATTGTGCGTTGTTTTCGGGTCAGTGTTTTAAAAATGTTAAGTTTGTTCCAATTGATGTTTTTTTACCTTGGGTTAACTGTAGATTTATAGATATGCACTACGTTATCTATGTACATGTGTTTTTCAATTAGGTTTGTTACATTTTAATCTGTCTGTTGAGAGAAGCTATAGTACCAGTATAAATTTTAAATGTTTCAAAACATCTTTTGATAACCTTCAATATCTTATCAACACTTAGAAAAAATTTCTTATGGTTTAAGTTTAAAGTAATAAAATCAAATGGTTAATTTGAAAGTCTACTGAAGCCTGTGATTGACTCTTACAATTTTGTGTAGGATGGTGTCGCATTATTTTTATTCTGCAATTAAGTGTGATATATATTCTGAAATCAAGAATATATATGCATAATGTAGTTGTCTAAAGCAGTCAATAATAAAGTAAATAAATAATAATAAATGTCTTAAACAAAATGCTAATTTTTGAGTGGACCCCAATCAAACCTTTCCTGCCGCGTGTACAATTTGGGTAATTTGACCAGATTGCTGCCACCAATTGCCTGTTATTTTGATCTGGTTATGTATTAGATGACTACGCTTTTGAGGAATATTACATGGGTAGTTATGTTTTATAAGCCATTCCTGTGATATTGTTGTTGTTCATTATTAAATTTTGTCTTTTAAAACTAAGCATTTCGAGGTATTAGAGTCATAACAGCTTTTCAACTTCTGATTAATTGTGAGAAATAAACCATCTTAAGACAAAATAGAGTTAATAGACTAACAGACTTTCAAAACAGAATTAAGAAAGATATGACAATTGTTGTCTATATTATGCACGGCACAAATTAGAAGTTTTTATCCATAAACTCTCATTTCAGTATAATATCTGCTAAAAGACTAAACTAAAAGTATTCGTTTGAATTCATTTGTTTACAGACCTTAGTTATATAATGGTTAACAATTTTTATCAAAAATGGTAGCATGTCACTCCTGCAGGATAGTAATTCTAAGAACATACAGTGAATTTGTAAGCATGTTCAAGCTGAGAAAGAACAAGAAGTTTCAGAAGCGTACTTAATGACAATATAATATTCATCCAAACATTTCAAAGGAATGCAGATTTTAGCTTATTGGTTTCAAAGGAATGTTTGGTTTAGCTTACTGGGGTTTAAAGCCAGTTTTAACAGCTAAGGTCATATCCGGGCGGTCAGTCCACATAATCAGTGTTCCTGGGTATCCAACCAGTTTACTATCCAATTTTCTCCGCAAGTGGCTGACTACTTCCTCACTTGCTGCAGAGATGGGGGGTAAATGACCTATAGACGCATTGTCTGAGATCAGTTAACACGGAGAAATTTTGCCGGCCCTGATGGGGATCGAGTCGAGATCGTCAAGATTGACAATCCGTTGTTCTATCGATTGAGCTAGCCGGAGATTTTACTTTAACAATGTTACAGAGCGGTGACCTCTTCTCATTAAAGCTTAACTACACAATTCCTATGGAACAGAATTACTGCATTTATTTCATCTTGCTTGGTGGCACTGGTACTTAATTAAAGTGGCCATAAAAAGAACAACCACGCCACAAGCCACGCCACTTTCTGTGCGAAAAATCAAAAAGCCGGAATTGTCAAAATTTCCATTGGGTCCGTTAATACATTTGACAGCGTTATACATCGACTCAATTGTGGAGATATGTTCTATTTCCGACGGAGGTAAATAACTTCTGTAGAGCATGTAAACGGTAATCGTGATGAATGTCAGAGCTGTGTTGAAATACGAGATATAGAATATCGTACCAAAACCTCCTACCATACAGATGGACCCAAACAACACAGCCAAGATCAGAAATATATACTGGTTATTGGAGTCCTTGCTAAAAACCTCAATAGTCGATTTTCCAGTCAACATTACACTTGTACATATAATTATATTAGTTATAATAGCCAAAATGCAAAAAAATTATATGAGTTGCTTTTCCAAAACGAGCGTATGCAATCTGCAAAAAAGAAACAGATACATGAAGGGCAAAGTTATTCTCTTAATCAAAAGGTGGAACAATTTACACATGCAGTTATACAAAATAGTTTCGAAGTTGTTCACTTTCATTTTCAAACGGTCCTTTTTTACTTTAGAAAAAGAATCTACACTCTTTATAAATACATTCATATTTACAAACAATCAGTTTCATACCTGTACTGAACAAATCACCATTTATCAGTAGCATGGATAGTTCTAAAAAGTTCATTGCTTGTATGTAAGTCATGTGAATCATATATTACCATGTCGTAAATTTATAGGAAAAGAGTAGCATGAAAGTTCCTAGCTTTATACAACTAACTTGGATCTCGTGACGTCAGTATTTTTGAATTCCACAAATAAATGTAACACTACCTGTGCAAAGATTTTTTGCACCTGGGACACGTGTCTTGAGGTATAACGACAATGCAGGGAACAACAGCATGTTCATCCCAACTCCACCCGCTGTCCATAGACTTCCACCCATCCCAGCCTGTAGAACACGCGTTTTAAGTTTTAGATTTTTTTTACCAATTTTTGTCTAATAATGCAAGAAAACGACAATCTTGTAATATTTATTTATCTTTGATAGTTTGATACTTTTTTAAATTGAAATTTGAAAATACATGTTTGTAAAGTCATTTGTTAACTTTTCTTATAATAAGTTTTATTTGAATGCATGAATACGCTGTACTTTGTTTAAATTTAATACCTTGCTTGTAATAGTTGAAATTTGCGAAAAATCAGCAGGTCAAAGGATTTGTGACGTCACGGTCACTGCGGTCAGATTGAGACTGACTCGACCGCCAGTATCAAATACGGTGTCCAGATTGTGTTCATCGTAGAATATATATTTTCGCAGCGACTTATTAACACTCGCAATGAAGAGCGAAAATCACTCATAACCCAACAGCAACAACAACGCAACGTCACCTTTCTCGATCGAGGGGGTAATGCTGATGTAAATGCACTGGTGCGAAAGTAAAGAGTTTCATCAGTCTAGCATACAGTTATCATCCTGTTGGCTTAAAAGCGTTAGACAAAACAGTAGCAAGTACAGCGACTGTCATAATCAGCAATCCAACCTCTCAGTGTAACTGTTCTCCTATATGTACCCCAAGACGTTTTACTTAAAGAAATTTCTGTATACAACTTCTTATCAAACATCTCCAAGAATGTAAAACATGTTCAAAGAAGACTACATTGCAATAAACTTCTTGAAAACAGAAAATGTTATATGTTAATTCATGTTATGTTAATATCATGAAAGACATGATATAAAATTGACCACGTATGCAAATTGGGGGTAGGATGGGATCGTTGTGTGAAATCTTGTAAATTTTAAGTGAGGCAAATAATAGCTGTTGTATAAAATGACCGATAATCAGGGATGCTGGTGATTATCATGCTCTGTTAAGTGTTTGATTTATCTTTTTTTCATCTTTGAAAGAATACGGCTTTGTCCTTAGGTTTTTATTTTGATTTTCTTAAATTGGTGGTACAGTGAGTAAAAATGCGATATTAACAGCCCAGCCAGAACTATTGACTTTAAACTTGTTTGAGGCATGTTTCCAGACAAAAACTTTCAATATTCTGTACGTCGATATAACATTTACTTTTTTATATAGAACAGAACAGAACAGAACAGTCATTTTATTTAGGACTTAAACTTTTACAGTTCCTCGTCCATAAAATCAATTACCCATATACATGCAAGGTCAAAATTCAGTATAAATTCGTCCCGAGGATGATATTTAAACGAATATTTATCAATGAATCTATTGTTTGACATTAACATCTATTGAGCGTTGATATTTCTAATACAGTTTTGTCGTATTACTTAGGCCTGTTCAATATATCTACACGAATTACATAAAGTTTTTCTCCTATATCATGTCAACATTTCTACAACTTTAAACATACAAGGTCTTCTTGTATAGTACTTTGATAATAACATAATTCTTAAGTCTTTATATTTATTACAAATCAGGATAAAGTGATATTCGTCCTCTACGTTTCCATCTGCACATATTTCACAAATACGCTCATGTCTCTCTAGTCTATTTCGACCATACCTTGCACTTTCTATTCTAAGTCTATGTGCCGACACACGAAGCCTGGTTAACAACTGTCTATGTTTATTGTTTCTAATTATATCAAGGTAATGCTCATACCCAAACGTGTTCTTAATGGCTCTGTATACCGTAAGTGTCCGATTATTATTGATACTTTGAAAAAGTTCTTGTTGAAAACAATCAATTAACTTTTAAATATAATTATAAAACTTGTACATAAATATACATATCCGCAGTTTGTGTCACTTCAAGTGAAGTCAACCATATACCGTTTCAACAATTCTTATATGGTAGGATTTTTTGGTTTCTTTCTTAAGTTATACCACCGGTAGTTATACTGTGTTAAAAATAACTGACTGGATTTGTTTCCATACACTCGTTTTATAGTTTGCGCATTGTGTATTTTTAGGGTCACTGTTTTAAATTTTTTTAGTTGGTTTTAACTGATGGTTTCTCCTTGGGTTAACTGTAGATACATATTGATATTGAATATGTTATCTTTTTAAATCAGGTCTGTTACATTTCAGTCTGTCTACTGAACAGCTCCAGCGTATATTTCAGATGTTTTAAAAACATGTTTTGATAACCTTCAATATCTTATGAACACTTAGAAAAAATAATTTTACAATTTAGTCTGTAATTATTCTAATTTTTTTCAGTTTTAAAGAAATAAATATTAAATGGTGAATTAGAAAGTCTAGTAAAGGCTGTTTTTAGAATGGTGTCGCATTATTAATTTATTGTCAAAAATGTGATATATTGAATGTAAAAATACAAGAATGAAAACTGAAATAAAGAACACACACACACACACACACACACACACACACACACTGTAAATTATCTAAAATAGTCAATAATAAAGTTTTCTCATGTAAATGTCTTATCAAAACGCTAATTTTTAGTGAAACTCCGATCAAACTTTTGCTGCCTGAATAACACGCTTGCACAGTTTGGGTAATAATTTTTGACCCGCTTGCGGCCACCAATTACCTGTTATTATGATATGGTTTGTATTAGATAACCACGCTGTTGATGAATTTTACATGGGTGCATATAAGTAAAATTATTAATAATAAGTCATAACTGTGATATATTTATTGTTTTTAATACATTTTCCTTTAAAAACCAAGTATTCCAAGGTATTAGTCATGATGAACAGACTTAAATGCACCTTGCTGTGTGATCTGTAAGACTTGACTATTTTCATAGGTTCTGTATAAGTTCAAAAGTAATCGAAAGAAAAGTATTCAAGAGAATAAACAATTTGCTATATTTTCTAAGTAAGAAGGGGAACAATTTTGTCAATATAAAGGAAAGAGTTATGGAACGTATTGTGTAAACTAATAATAACAGCAGTAAAGTTTGTATAAAGTCTCAATCAAATGCCCAATTAGTCCTCTGTCACACAACATATCTATTCTACACGGCAATGTCAATTAAATGCAGTAACTCCGCGAATAGGTCAAATGATCAAAGTTGTTTTCTCAATTTACGCAGCGTCATTAATTTTTCCGCACGAATGAAATTTTCAAGTTAAACAAATATTCGTCTGTACATTATTATATATTATATTTAAATAGCATTATACCCAAATTTCATTTCATGTATGTATTTACAAAAATGACATAAGCTTTAAAACTAATTAAGAATTCTCCGGTACGGTACAGTAAGCAATAGATCATGAAGTTACATGTCAATGTGAACTAATTGTACAGAGATAAATATAAATGCTAGATCAGCTTGTTTTGTATGGATATACTTTATTAGTTCCTACGCCGATAGGAAAGGATGCTGTACTCAAGAACATTAACTCTATCTTGCCTTGTTTTTAAATTACTTCCCTTGATCAGTTTGGTAAAACAATGTCAAAAGCAGAACTCAAAAACTGATGAAGAGATTTAGTTGATATTTTACACATCGCAGTGAAAATTGAACGAATGTGCAAGAATCATAACTCTGTCTTACCCCAATTTTTAATTTTATCCATTTGTTGTTTTGTAAATGCTTAATCGGAAGATATCTTGAAAACTATAAATGTTTCACACACTGATAGAGATCATAGAAAGAAAATGCCTTGTGCAATAACCATAACTCTCTCTTGCTTTTGTTTTGAATGATCTCACTTTTTAATGTTATTTAGTGCTTGTCTAGAGCATAGCATTAAAACTTACAAGTGTTTCAATTAACATTTCAAACAATGATGGATGATATAGAGAGGAAGTGCATAATGTAAGAACTAAAAGCTCAGCTAGTACTACTGCTTTTAAATTGTCTCCTTTTGTTATAGTCTTTTATCAATACTTTTGTCCAAAGCTTTTCTCCATAAATGTTGGTGGGATTTGTTGAAACTTCATGCAATTATAAAGAACATTGAAAGGAAAGGGGCACAAGTCTACCTTACTTTATTTTGAAATTATTTCCCTTTTATATACTTTACTTGCTTGCAAGATAACTCGAAAAGTTGTGAAGGGAATTTACTCATTATTGCATACAGTGATACAAGAATCTCAAGGGAAAGTGCGGTTCCTATAAACGCTAACCCTAAATTGACTTATTCTTGAGTTATCTCTAATAATAATAACGTAATAAATATGTCTCGAACACAACTCAAAACCTACTCAAGGGATTTAGTTGTTATTTCACCTTGTGACAGAGTGCTTTGAACAGATTTGCAAAATGCAGGTATCATCAACCTGGTTTGCCTTATTAAAAGAAAAGTTCTCCCTTTTGGCCAACATTCCAATGGCAACATTGTTCTGGTTGGGGAATGACTATGTCTAACATAGCTCTTGTTTTAAGTTTTGTCTAGAAAACTTTAACGTTTAATGTCTCTGTTTAAATAAGTCATCGAGATTCCAGGCGTAAATGTCACTAAGGTCCTCTATTTAGAAAGCGAACACATACTTGGCCTTGAATTCAGGTCGTAAGGCCTACCAATAAATCATAACTGTAGTACAGAGATTTGAAAACAACATTGGTGTTGTTTTCTGTGTGTTTCAACATATCAAAATAACAACATTAAGTTTAGTTGAAAGCATTTAGGTTATACGAGAAGTGTTTTAAGTAGATATCTGTGTCAAAATACATTTCAGTTATATGACTTTCAGAAAAAACAAAGCCAAGTTACATTTTTTATTATTATTTTTATTTGAAAAAAAAAATCTCTGTAAAATAAACTCTCATTTGAATTTAACAAGAGATTTTTGTGAAACATGTATGTCCCTTCGCCTCTTTGACTTCAACATGGGTCCCTGTTAGATTGACCTCCTGCCATCGTGTTCTTGCTGATTTTACCCCAAGTGATCTGGTCTCAGTAAGGTCATCGAGTACCTACCTTTTTCACTCTACAATGCCATTAGCATTTTATGTTTTATATGTTTGTGTGCATTTGCATCCAACATTTCGAGTTGATGGGTGTGTAGAAGTTAATTCACCAAAACAACTTGTTCTTGTGTGTTTTTATAATAACCTGTTGGGGCAAATGTGAGGTTGGTGCATCCTTGAACCTGGTATAAACCCTCCAGTGGCAAATGTTTTGCCACTGACCTTTCAAAGGCGGCAACACTGAGGTTTCTTATTTTCGTTGTTTGTTTGTGGTGTCCTCCCTTTTTTGGGTAGAATTTATGCTATCTTTTCCTCTAACTTTTGACTGTGTAGGGAGGCTATGTCAAGGTTTTATACTCATCTACAAGGCTATAAAGTTAAAGATCCCGAAGTTCAGTTGATCTGTTTAGTTGCAAAGTGCAAGCTCTTGAGAGTTTAAAATTTGAACAAGGAAGTCTAAAAATAAAAGGGGTCATGTTTTCATCTTGGCTAGCCATCCTTTAAAGTTTGAGAATCTGGGTTTAGTTGTACTTCGGTTATTGTTTTGAAACTCTTTGCAGGCCGCTTAGAGCTAAAACAATAGGGGTCCTCTACGCTACATGCCAAACCTATTCACTAAGTATAAAGTCTTTGAATATAAGCAATTTAAATTGATTAGATTGTTTTTTTAAAGTGCATGTCCCTTTAATCTTGAATTTTGACTTTGTCATAAATCAATAGAATTTATTTAGTTTTCGTGTAGAACCTTCCTATAAAGTTTGAGGAATCTGAGTTCAGTTATCTTTAATAGATTTGTTAAAACAGCTTTTGTGTAGATTCGAAACTGGTTCATGAATAAATACCTGTGTGCACTTGACCTTTAACCCTGAAAAGCACAAGGTCTTTTACTCAGCATGCACAAACTATCTGTTACATGTATGTATGAAATCCCTAAGCTTATGTGTTCTTAAGTAATTGATCTGAAAACGTTGCTCCAAAGACTGAACGAACGATTAATAGAACGCATATTAGAGGGAAAAGGCTTATTGAAAATTTGAACAGAAATGAAAAGCTCTACATAACTAACATCTCTGAATATCTTTAAAAAAAGTTTATGAATGTTTAGGGAACTAAAATTTAGGGGTAACTGATTATATTCTAACATAAAAAGTCTACTCTTTAACAAAACTGCATAACTACATTACTATACATTGTAAGTGTACACCACTTCCTTTGATATAAGATAAATTTCAAACCAAATACAATGTATTCACAGTACATCCCTAGTCAGTACTTAAAGACAGATTTGAAATTTCCACGCAATGGACCAACTTTATATACATGATACTGAACATTCCTTGTAGAAATGTATTGGTGCCATAAACTAGTTGTCACAGTTGAAACAATCGGCACTTCAAAATCCTGCGTGTAAACTGCAGTGAACACCTCAGTACTGTCATAGTATAAGACACAACTAGAAAGAAATAAAAGCTTTTGGCAATTTCTTACATTTTTAATGCATTTACCAAGAAGATTTCTATATTATTCACGGCAAAAATTAGAATTTTTTATTCATGCTCTCTTACTTCATTATAACATCTGCTATAAAACTATCAATTAAAAATTGTTCGTTTGAATCCATTTGTTTACAGACCAACTATTAAATGGTAAACCATTCTTGACGAAAATGGTTGCACTTCGTTAATGTAGCGTGGAAATTCTAATAACATACAGTGAATTCCTAACCATGTTCAAGCTTCAAAAAGTCTCAGAAGCTTACTTAATGACAATATAATAATCATCAAAACATTTAAAAGGAAGGCAGATTTTAATGTAATAATGTTACCGAGCGGTGACCTCATCTCATTATAGCTTAACTACACAATTCACATCTGCATCTTTCTTCATTTCTGTCTGATCCTTTTTTTGGATGCATGTTTTCGCGTTCGCTTTATATTTCTTCCATATCTGTAAACCCTCTTCTATTGGCGGAACAATTACAACTAGGACAGTACCACCAAACACCCAATACTGGAACGTTCTGATCCAGATTTTAAACTCGTCCAGTGAAAGAACCTCATAAGATAAAGCAACCGCTGGTATTGCAATACCAAATAAAGCTAGACTTAAACCTGCACCAATGCAAGCTACCAGCTTAGCTTTACGGAAGATCCGGTCCATAGTTTCGGCAGTAATCAATGGTCCTGCATCAATTTCACGAATTTCTTCTTCGTAAACTAGTCGGAATGGATTGAGTGGGTTATCTATATTCATTGTCTTTGCCCATTCCCTTTGAGCATCTTCATTACTTTTGATATTATGAGTACACAGGGATACGCCGAAACATAATGCACCACTGATAACAAAACCACTGACCATGGCTACAAGAAGGCTATAATCTTGAGCTGTGTTAGTGAAAAATTCTCCCAACCCACCTTCATATGTGGAACCCATGATCAACATTCCAGCAATGGAGCAGAACAATCCCACAATGCCACCTGGAAAACGGAAAGTGCATACTTGCATGTTAAAAATGATATATTAAAGTAAAGTAAAACATTATGTTTATACGTAAAATAGATATTTATTCGAAAAAATACTACTTTGTTACTTCATATTTATGCTGGCGAAGGTGAGCGTATAGAATCACATCGTCCGTCTGTCTGTCCGAGTGTCCGGCCTTCAATTTTACGTGTCCGGGCTGTAATTTTGTCATGATGAAAGGATTCTCATATAATATGGCACAAATGTTCAGCACATCAAGACGACGTCTGGCGTGCAATACCCACATCCCTAACATTAATGTCAAGGTCACACTTTTATATAGAATCTTTGTCCGAAAAATAACTTGAAACTATGAAAGGGATTGACATGGTCAGATTGTGACTGTCCAAAAACATAACTGTCTGGTGCCATTTATTTAATTATCTCACTTTAATTCTATTATGAAGATTTGTCTGTAGTATAACATAAAAACTATCAGAAATATTAAAATTTAAACTTAGAATAGATATAAGTACCCATTTTCCCAGTGTTCAAGTTTATATTGTCTTATTTTTCATCTATGTACGTTATTGCTTTGAAATCGAAGCTTCCTTTGGAAAAATTTGCTACCCTATAGTGACATTTCTTATTTTCTCTGTAAGAACATATGAAAAATCTACAAAAAAGGGGCAGAAGCCAAGATTGCGTGGGTTAAAAGGAGAAAAAAGCAATTATGTCTGCACATACCGGAAATAACACCCTGAGACGTTGCTTTAGACCATGTAATTGTGAGAAACAGAGGCCAGAGAAAAGGACTAGTAATAACAGGAATACCAAGCGTCGCCCAGTTTACATTGATACTTGTTTCAGAAATAAGTAGCCCGTAAGGAACAATCAAGATTATTATCAACACCATGCACCATGTCTGAAAACATAATTTATATTACACGCATTTTAAACAGAGTTAATAGATCTACTGGTAACATCTAAGTAAATCATACATATTTTGTTTCGCGTAATCGTGTCTTATTCAAATGGGATGGCCCTGAAAATTTATTTTTATCAATCATTTTTATGTTCTTAGATTTATGATTAAACAAATGTTAATCAAACAATGATAGTTGTATTTGAGACTAAGTCTTTTCACATTTACATTTAGAACACATTATTAAAACACCTTGTATCGCCATAACCCGTCCTCATAGTGTCTGTATGCTCCATGAAATTTGCACTTGTAATGAACAGCAAACTTTCCATTGTCTGCTTCCCGTGCCTTTATATCTTGTTCACATCCCTGGCAGCCAATAGACGATGGACAGTCGCAGTATTTGATGCCGCTATCGAAGTTATGGTCAATCTGCTTCTCATGACCGCATAGAATACACGATGTTGGTTTTAGATCTTTTCTACAATAGATAAAACTAATAATGACAATCGTTGTTTAAATGGTTATATAAACGATATAATAGAAAAAAAGCAATGGGTGCTGAAGCTGCCGAAGTCCTTTGGTTTTGAAAACCCAAATTATTGCTACTTCCAAACTACATATTGCAAGGATTCAAGTCTTAAATCGGTGCAAAATAGATGTGTATTAAATAACTACCGATCTTAACATTTTACCTGAATGGATTGATGTACGTTTTATAGATGTCATAAACTATGATGGATGACACTGCCATAACTTCTCCTGAACCAGTAGACATCAAAGCCATGGTCAACATTGTCAGTAACAAATATCCACCTGTGTCACCCAGCAAATAGCTCATCACATAAGGACTGATATATCCTAAAACAATGACATAAATGTCATTATGCTAATGCAGCGGTAATGTTAAGTGTATCGCCAAGTCTTCTTCCTCGAGAAGACATAATTCTCTCCCTCTCTCTCTTTCTCTCTCTCTTCTCTCTCTTCCTTACAATTACGTACGAAAATATGTATCCAATCGAAGCACGTTTTGATTTTATTTGAATGAAAAAATATTTAAATGTAGGTCTTGTAATATCTAAAGAAGATGTTGATAATCCGTAAATTGCCTGCGAGTATAAGATGTCATATCCAAAAGATGTTTTCAATGTTTTTGTGTGTTTCTGTCCACTTACTTTTATTTGCTTATTAGCTTCTTTTACTTTCTTTCATTAAGGGGTCTGCCATTTTGTTGTGTTCAGTTAACTTTAAAATTTACTCGAAAGTCTGTCTTGTTTACTTACCGTTGTCGATTTCAGTATCAGAAAGAAGGTGGGTACCATTTTGGTAACTCATGGAGAAGTAAGTCATTGTAGCTGTGAAGGACAGGGCTGTCGGTACAACAAACCACATGTAGGCAGCAAAAAAGAACCCAATCACTCCCTGAGACGGTTTTGCCGCTATTCTGCTTTGCCAGTTTGCTTGATCGCAGAAACTAATCGAAGTGGCCATAAAAAGAACAACCACGCCATAAATCACGCCACTTTTTGTGCGAAAAGTTAAAAAGGAATTGTCAAAATTTCCATCTGGTCCGTTAATACATTTGACAGCGTTATACACTGACTCAATCGTAGACACATGTTCTATTTCCGGTGAAGGAAAATAACTTGTGTAGAGCATGTAAACTGTAATCGTGATGAATGTCAGAGCCGTGTTGAAATACGAGATGTAGAATGTCGTACCAAGACCTCCAATCATACAGTAAGACCCAAACAACACAGCCAAAATGAGAAATATAAACTCGTTATTTGAATCCTTGCTGAGAACCTCAATAGCGGATTTTCCAGCCAACATTACACTTGTACTCACTATTACATTAGTTATTAAAGCCAAAATGCAAAAGATTATATGCGATGCTTTTCCAAAACGAGCGTATGCAATCTGCAACAAAAGAAGCAGATACATGGACAACAAAGCAATTTTCTTCACCAAAATGAGGAGCAATTAAACAATATACAAAATAGTTTTGAAGCTGTTCATTTTCCTTTTTTAAATGGACTTCTGTAGTTTTAAAGCAGAATCTTAACCCTTTACAAATATATTCCTTATATCATTAGCAGTCTCATACCTTTACAGAACAAATCAATATTTATCAGTAGCAAGTAGCAAGTAGTTCTAAAAACTATATTGCTTGTAGGTAAGCCATGTGAATCATATATTACCATGTCGTTAATTTATAGGTAAAGAGTAGCATGAAAGTTCCTGTCTTAATACAACTAGCTTGTATCTCGTGACGTAAATATTTCTGAAGTCCACAAATAAAGGTAACACTACCTGTGGAAAGGTTTTTGCACCTGGAGCACGTGTCTTGAGGTACAACGACAATGCAGGGAACAAAAGTATGTCCATCACAACTCCAACCGCAGTCCATAGACTTCCACCCATTCCAGACTGTAGAACACATGTTTTAAAATTTCAGAATATTTTCTTTTACCGTTTTAATCTAATAAAGCATAAAAGGATGATTATCTTGTTGTTTATTAACCTTTGATAGTAAGACGAAAGGTGAAAATACATATTTTGTATGTATTTTATTTTACATTGACAATTGAAAATAATTTGTTTGTTAAATTTTTTTGTGAGACGGAGTACTACTTTCTTAATGCATAAATGAAACTGTGTTCTTTGTTCAAAAGGTTGAGGATGATAATATTATACCTTGCTTGTAATAGTTGACATCTGGAGAAAGTCAGCAGGCCAAAGTAGTTGTGACGTCACGGTCACTGCTGTCAGACTGAGACTGACGCGACCACCTGCATCAAATACTGTGTCCAGACTATGTTCATCGTGAAATATATATTTCCGCAGTGATTTATAAACACCCGCAATGAAGAGAGAAAATCCTCCAAAACCCAGTAGCATCAGTAAGGCAACGTCACCTTTCTCGATTGAGGGGGAAATGCTGAAGTAAATACATTGGTGCAAAAGTAAAAGTTACATCAGTTTAGCATACCGTTATCATTTTGTTGGCTTAAAAGCGTTAGACAAAACAGTAACAAATACAGCGATTGTCATAATCAGCAATCCAACCTCTTAGTGTAACTTTTATTATATGGGTACCCTTCAAGACTAAAGTTCTTAAATAGGGATTTCACAAAATATGATTGCTGGTGTGATACCTCTTCATCCGAAACGTTTGATTTTAAAGAAATTTCTGTATTTTACTTTCTAATCAGTGTGTAATCAAATGTCTCCGTCTCACTTCGAAGAAGATTACATTGCAATAAACCTCTTACAAACAAAATAATGTACTAGAAATTGATCATCTATGAAAATTGAGGGATAGGATGGAGTCGTCGTGTGAAATCTTATAAACTTTACGTTAGGCAAATAATAGCTGGTGTATAAAATGACTGATAATTAGATACTACTGTCGATTATTATGCTCTGTAAAGTGCTAGCTTTATCTCTTGTTTCTTTGAAAGAATATGGCATTGTCGTCTGAATTGAAACTCGTTTTTTTTGAACAGACAAGTTTCAAGACAAAATCGTACTATCTCTTATATTTTTGTGTAGAATGGTCTTGCATAATTGTCTTATTCTGTAAGTAACTGTGACATATTGAATGTTAAATGTCCAAAAATAAGACAGAAATAAATACTATATATATAAATGCTAATTTTGAGTGAACCCCTAACTCTTGAAAATTGTAAGAACGATTAAAGTTAAATACTTAGATTTCCCCGAATGTTTGCTCAGTGCAACTTTACAGACTGGCTCAGATATCGGAAATCCAGTCATACCAGAGGAAGTGGTACCAGCAAACACTGCAGACGACAAACTACACATGGCAACCAAAAGTACCTGGAATGAAATTAACAATAAACAAGGAGTGGAGGGTGGCCTTGTAATATAAAATTTTATAATGTATAGGAAGTGAGCAGTAGCAGTACGCAGCAGTAGAAAACTGTGAAGTTGGCAGTAGCAGTAACAACAGTAGCAGTCAAGATAACGTGAAGCTGGCAGTAGCTGTAACAGCTGTAGCAGTAAAGATAACGTGAAGCTGGCAGTAGCTGTAACAGCTGTAGCAGTAAAGATAACGTGAAGCTGGCAGTAGCTGTAACAGCTGTAGCAGTAAAGATAACGTGAAGCTGGGAGTAGCAGTAACATCAGTAGCAGTAAAGAAAACGTGAAGTTGGCAGTAGCAGTATCAGCAGTAGCAGTAAACAAAACGTGAAGTTGGCAGTAACAACAAAAGCAGTAAACAAAACGTGAAGTTAGCAGTAGCAGTAACAGCAGAAGCAGTAGGCAAAACGTGAAGTTGGCAGTAGCAGTAACAGCAGTAGCAGTAGGCAAAACGTGAAGTTGGCAGTAGCAGTATCAGCAGTAGCAGTAAACAAAACGTGAAGTTTACAGTAGCAGTAACAGCAGTATCAGTAGGCAAAACGTGAAGTTGGCAGTGGCAGTAACAGCAGTAGCAGTAAACAAAACGTGAACTTGGCAGTAGCTGTAACAGCAGTAGCAGTAAACAAAACGTGAACTTGGCAGTAGCAGTAACAGCTGTAGCAGTAAGCAAAACATGAAATTGGCAGTAGCAGTAACAGCAGTAACAGTAAAGAAAACGCGAATTTGGCAGTAGCAGTGACAGCAGTAGCAGTAAACAAAACGTGAAGCTGGCAGTAGCAGTAACAGCAGTAGCAGTAAGAAAGTCTTAAAACTCTGGAAAGTTTCAATGAAAATAAAACATGTGTAAACATCAACAGACCCTCCCAAGTCTATCGCGTAAGACTTCGACTGTTTCTGACACTCTTGCAAATTTTTATGAATTTTGGTGCCAATCGGAAAAATGTCATTTTTAATGTCTTGGGACCCTCCCGTGTCGATTTTTCCGGTCTGCGACTGTTTCTGACACTCTCGCAGATTTTCAGGAATTTTCGTTCCAATTGGAAAAATGCATTTTTAATGTCTAGGGAATCCCCGTGTCGATTTTACCGGCCTGTGACTGTTTCTGACACTGTCGCAGACTTTCAGGAATTTTGGTGCCAATTTGGAAAATGTCATTTTTAAGGTCTAGCTATCCTCCCGGGTCAATTTTACCGGTCTGCAACTGTTTCTGACCCTCTCGTAGACTTTCAAGAATGTTAGTGCCAAAATCGAGAAAATGTCAGTTTTGATGTTAAGGGACCCTCCGGTGTCCATTGTCACGGTCTGCTACTGTTTCTGACATTATTTGAAACTATCAGGAAATTGGTGCCAATCTAGAAAGTCTAGCGACCATCCGGTTCGATTGCACCGGTGTGTGACTGTTTCAATCACTCTCGCAGACTTTCAGAGTTTCCTACTGCTACTGCTGTTACTGCTACTGCAAACTTCACGTTTTGCCTACTGCTACTGCTGTTACTGCTACTGCCAACTTCACGTTTTGCCTACTGCTACTGCTATTACTGCTACTGCCAACTTCATGTTTTGCCTACTGCTACTGCTGTTACTGCTACTGCCAACTTCACGCTTTTGCCTACTGCTACTGCTGTTACTTCTACTGCCAACTTCACGTTTTGTTTACTGCTACTGCTATTACTGCTACTGCAAACTTCACGTTTTTGCCTACTGCTACTGCTGTTACTGCTACTGCCAACTTCACGTTTTTTTACTGCTACTGCTATTACTGCTACTGCCAACTTCACGTTTGATTTAATTTCTACTGCCAACTGCTACTGCGTACTGCTACTGCCAACTTCCCATTAGTAATTTTATAACGGTGTTAAATGTAAAACTGATAAAATTATTTTTTCTAACCTGCAATTTATTCCCAATCAGTCCGCTGCCACGCAACATTTCGATTCTACAGAGCAATGTCAACTTATAGTTACTGCTCTAGGATTTCACCTTTACTACTAAGTTCAACTGATCTAAGCTGTGTTCTGAATTGACGCAGCGTTCATTAATATTCTCCGCACGAGTGAAATTTTCAAGGTAAGCAAACATCCGTCTATGTATATATGTTTAATGTGCATTATACCAATATGTATCATTTAATATTAGAAGATTTGTGATTGTAAAGAATGGTATAAGCTAAACCTTAATCGTAAGATACTGTAATAAATAGACCAGGAAAGTTTCTGTGGGGTAGTCATACAGAGACTATTATAAATGCTTGATCAGCTTCAATTTCCTGAAATGAAACTCATAAACTCAGTGTGTTAAATGGAATGTTTGATTTCAGTTTATGACCGAAATACTTTAACGTCTAATTGGATTTAAAACACACACCTTTCTTGTTAATTTTTATTTGTTTCAAAATGAATATCAGAAATACAACATTAAGTTTTACTGAAACAAATACAGGTTATGGGATAATTATTCAAGCAGATTTTTTTTCTCAAAATACAATTCAGTTTCATGACATACAAAGAGAGAAAAGTTTAGCAACAATTTATCCCCCGCCCCCCGGCCGCCTTCACGTAGCATTTCGATTTTGTCTTGGCTGTCTGGATGGCTGTCTGGATGGATGTATATGCGTCACAAAGTTTGTCAGCGCAACTCCTCCTGCATGACTGGATTTTAACGAAACCTTACAGAAGTCTTCAGAACCTAGTGTAGCTGTGCACATTGTCACGATTTTCTGCTTAATAGAAATTAGCAGTAGAATTTTAATTTTTATCTTTTATCAGCGCAACTCCTACATTCATGATCAGTTTTGAACAAAACCTTACACAAATGTTCAGTACCTAGAGGAGTTGTGCATATTGTCACGATTTTCCGCTTCACTGGTTTTTGTAGCTGTAGTGGAACTTTATAGATTCGATTTTTATGTTTTGTCAGCGCATAGATAATCTCATTGAAATAAATTCATCATTCCAATTTAAACAGCGATCTTTTTGAAACATGTATGTCCCTTCGTCTCTTTGACTTCAACATGGGTTCCTGTGAGCTTAACCTTTGACCGAGGGGTGCAAAATCGCTCTTCTTTCATGTAAAAGTTTGAGGTTTTAGTTGTTCTTGCATGGTTTATTGACCGAAAACTGTTTTCAAACTGCACGGCCGTGAGAGGCTTTCCTTTCACCTAGTGGGCTCAAAATAAAAATAGTTGATTTGCTTACTCATCATGCTTAAACATCCTGTTCTTGCGTTATTTATAGGAAACTATATTTGAATTACAAGCTCAAAATTAGAGTAATCTTCTCACCATGCCTGACCTTCCTTTAAACTTTGAAAGCACTGACCTTAGCTTTTTCAAGAGTAAAATTCTGAAACCGTTTTCAAAGTGTATTCCCCATGTGACTTTGACCTTTGACCTATTGAGCCTTACATCATTAGGGTTCTATACTCATCAACAATCCTATGATGTTTAAGGGTTCTAAGTTCAGTTCTTTTTTAGTCATAATTTGGAAACTTTTATTTTTTTGTAAGTGCAGGCTCCTGAGAGTTTGACCTTTGATCAAGTAAACCTAAAAACTAAAGGGGTCATGTTTTCATTTTGCCCAACCAACCTTTTAAGTTTGAGAATCTGGTTTCAGTTGTTATTGCTTTGAAACTGTGTACAGGCCACTGAGAGCTTGACCTTTGATCTATCGAGCCCAAAACAGATTTTATAGTGCATGGCCCTTTTAGCTTGACTGTTTACTTGAAGAGTCATAATTAGCTGGGGTTTATTTATTTATCATGTCCCACCATCCTATAAAGTATGAGGGTTCAGTTATCTTTTCATAGATTTATGAAAAGTGATATTAAGTAATAGATTTGAAACCGTTTAAAGAATGCCTATCCCTGTCCGCTTGACCTTCAACCCTGAAAAGAACATAGGCCTTTTACTCAACATGCACAACCTATGTATCAAGTATCAAGCCCTTAAGCTTATGCACCCTTAATCGGAAACCGTTGATCCACAGATCGACCGAAAGACTGATAGATTACGTTAGAGCGAAAAGACATCGAGAATTTGTAAAACAGAAATGTTGAAATGTTGAAGATATGACAGATGTAAATGAAAACTCTTTTTATACACATGGTGTTAGCAACAAGTTTTTGGACTTTTGAAATAGGGTACCAGTATTTCTTGGTTATTTCTACCATTCAACGTGGTCTTTCTAGAAACTTGGTGTTAACATTAACAAGTTTTTGGACTTTTGTGATACGGAATCAGTACTTCTTGGTTATCCTAAAACGCGACGTGGTCAGATCGCAATATCTGAGAAACGTGTAAAGTCAGTGCTGAATGTAGAAATGTTGGTTTCAAAACAGGCAAAACGAAAAAAAATGAAATGAATTGTTCAGTTTTCTTCGACATTTAATCGACAAAAACGCATTACAACTAGAATCATATATTACAGTATTTGTAAGTATAAATCGGAATACGCCTAGTGTCCCTTGAAATAAAAACAGCAAAGTGACCAGTAAACAGTGAGCGATTGGAATATTTTGGAGGAGTGTTTTAAGCTTCTTGCGTTATTAATTTAAATTATTAAAACATACTAAAACACTTCTGTAACATCTGAAGAGAGGGTTCTCCATTCTAAATTTGGTGGGAATGCAAAGATTGCAGTAAAAGAAAGTTTCGATAGTAAAATGAAGACGCGGAGTACTGTTTAGAAAGGTGAAGTCTTACTGTTGTCGTAACAGTCTCAACATCTCCTGTACAATTGTTTCCAGTTTGACATAGTCCCATAATGTATTTATATTTCTTTCAGAATCTAAATCCTCCATCACTGGAGTGCATACGCAGCAGAAAGTTCTAATATCTATTTCTTATTTCAAAATTCTGTTTGGAATGAAGTTTCTTTTGAATGAAACCCCAACAGCTTATTGGATGGTAAGACTGAGGCAACATGCATTTATATTGCATCAAAGAGACGTTACTTCCTTGATAATAAAATCTTTCATGAAATTGAAGGACGTAACTTTTCAGACAAAATGAATTTAGGTCTCCAGCCAAACAAATGGACCATAAAATACACGTAATACGAAATTAAAAGACAATCGCAACATACATAGCCTAATTAATTATTCTTTAAGAGGTGAACGGTTTTTATAGATCTGACATTGTTTTCAAACATAAAAATCTGTTCACCTTCGAGGACGAATTAGCGAGACTACTACAGACATAAGCAAAGAACTAGTTCAGAATCACATTTGAAAATGTACTGGATTTACACAAAAATTTTGAATATATGAATATTTCAATGCCACTACCTTACAAATACATATTGCTGTTCAATGCATTTTATTCTGAAATTTGAGAACACAAATACCAGCATTTTTATATTCATGATGATATTTATTACTAAGAACCAAGGTTTGCTCTGCAATTTATTTTAGAAAATATCGCTAACGACAACCGTCGGAAACAGCTAACTTGTGTTGATTAAGTTTTTATGTGCTTGTAACTGAAACGAATAGTCAGAGAAAAACTGGTTGTGTAAATTATCCAATTTAACCAGAAGGCTTTTGAAGTAGGGCATAACTTTTTTGCTTTAGTACGAGGAAAAGTTCATACTTATAAATATATCTATTTATGAGAATAATGTCGTGTGAAAAAAGTATAACTTAGCAAAATATACATATAAGTAGCCTTATTGTGTAGAATAATTCCACAGAATTCATAGCTAATTCAATTTCTAACTGTGTAGTCTGTCTGCCACATTTTGTTAACAAATGATCACGAGGCTTTTTATGCTGACTAATAGTAAATATGAAACCTATATGACCTGTTTAAGGTTAATAATTGGCCCAGTTCTTGTCTTACATGATGATAATACAACACATCAATGATTTAATTCACACGTCCACATACAATTTTATATTCCTAACCGTTCATGGTGAATAATCTCCAATGAGGTTAAATTGGACAACGATGTTTGAAATTCTCCAATGACGTTAAATTAAGTATATTGAGAATTTTGGTCACGAACTGTGATTACTAGTTAAGGGTTCCCTCAGATGAGAGCAAAGCTTTGTTTTATACATATTCCATGCAAATAATTTCAGTTTAAGACAAGGAAAAGTATTATGTATAAAGGATAGCCGTTGGTATAAATTCTGTTATATTGGCTCTGCGCATATGTCGTTGATCTGTTGTCCACAAATGAGCCCAGTAATGAAAGGTAAATGTATATCTTTTTTCTTTTCTTAACACCTTCCGACTTTCGAACTCTTTACATGCACGTTGCTTGAGCACTGAAGATTTGTACAAGGGTTCGTCAAAACAGCGTTTGAACTCTCCTTTATCATTGAGCAATCCAGGATCGACGTTGTCCATGAAATACTGGGAATTAGGGATATATATTCCGTCGTCACCCTCTTCGTCTCTAGTACCTCTGTAGAAATAGGGTGTATTTGTTTTATTATCATACACCATTTTGTTCAAGTCTTGCTTTGTTAGGTTGTTATATTTTAGGTAATTTGCAGTTAGGTAGACGGGGCCAGTAGTTCCCACAGGATGTCCATTTGGATCCGCGAGTTGCAAATTTAAAAGCAACTGCTTATAAAATGGGTGTTTTGGTCGACACAATAACACGGCAGAACTCATAATTGCCTGCTCTAAATATATAATGCTTGAGTGTTCAAAAGGTTCTGTTGGCAATATGCATGCGTATTTAGTTGTAGTTTTATTCAGAGACCTTAAATTTTTCACGTCTAAATCTGCATAGACACCACCATATTCATATATTAGGGCGTATCGGAGTAGGTCTGACTTTTTGACATCATTCTCTCCAAACGTATCATAAATGTTTACTAAATAAGGATGATACTTTTCTAATAACTTTCGGCCTGAGTCATAGGTCCAAAATCTGTACTGCCATGTCGGGTTGTACTTTACAAACGACTTCATTGCGTCAACAAACTGATCAGGCACCATGGGTACGTTGCACATCTGGTGAATAATATGGGGGATTCTCACCGTACCATTTTCAATATGAGGAAACTCTACTGCCTCGTACGACTGAAAGGTGGGATAGTTTATGTATACGACTCCAGGGGGCCTTGTATCGTTCTTCACAACGGTGAAATCTAAGTCTTCTTCGTCAATTTTATCGATTTCTAGGTCTTTGTTGTACTCTTCTGAAAATGAAACAAGAAACAGCAATGGGTCAATGGAAATGATTATTCGCTGATATGTTAAGATATGTGCAAGATATGAAACAAGAAATAGCAACAGGTTAATGGAAATGATTATTCGCTGATATGTTAAGATATGTGCAAGATATGAAACAAGAAATAGCAACAGGTTAATGGAAATGATTATTCGCTGATATGTTAAGATATGTGCAAGATATAAAACAAGAAACAGCAACGGTTTAATGGAAATGATTATTCGCTGATATGTTCAGATTTGTGCAAGATATAAAAACAAGAAACAGCAACGGTTTAATGGAAATGATTATTCGCTGATATGTTCAGATATGTACAAGATATGGAATTAAACATTATCAGGGGAAACGCAGAAGCATATATTCTGTAAAACATGCTCATACACCAATGTTGTTCCAAGAGGTTAAGTACCTGGTATAGCAAGTATGTATAGCTTGTGAGTGTAGAATAGGCCTGTATGAAAGTGCTTGAGAGTTAGTGTTCAAGCGGCATATTATAAGTTAAAACTGGCCCATTTCTGAAGTATTTTTAATATTCATACTCTTACAACAACAGCCTATTATATTATTTCAGAGAAGTGTTTTCAAATAGCTATTTTTTAGGATTTGACCTAATGCGTACAATTATTGTGTTCTACATATCTTTACAGTTTAAGATGAGTCTATTTATTATAAAAACCTGCGCAATATCGAAGTTAAACAAGAGGCATTGTTTTAGTTTTATTACTTTTGACAACTGCAGAGTTCTAGGACATGGCTCCCAAAAAGTTATTTCAATTTTAAACAAGAACCATGTTAGACATTGTTATCCCTCCACCGAAGCTATGTTGCCAATGAAAATGTGCCTTAGTGATATTGTTGGGTGTAACAGTGAATGTTGTAGGTATTATGTAAAAGGACTTTTAATTCAGAGTGGTGCAGAGAAAGTTGTCGTAGAAGTTTATCGCGTTGAAGGATGAGCAGTTTAATGTAAATGAAAAGGACTGCTTGGTATGATTTATAGCTGTCCGTTATAACTCTCGACTGGTACCAAGTAGAAATCACAACCAGGAACCATGAGCTGGTAAGTTAGTACTTGAACAACCACGCATACAGATAATAGTGTTTAGCAAGTAATTATTTTGAAATGAAGAAAAAATATGTAAATACTAACAGAAAGTTGTGTAACTGTATGTGACAATGTAGTACTATTTTAAACTGTACTTTGGTAGCATGAGTGATTGTTGAATGATGGTGCCTTAGCAGCAAAGATTAGCAATTTAATAAAATATGGTCAATCATGGACTTGGAATCATATGGACCGACGAGGTAGCTTATGGTTACAACATGTCGTATTTGCCTGAAGAGTTTGTAGATCTATTGTTAGAATAAGCAACATATCAGGAAGGATGCTAATGAAAATGAATTAATTTAACATTAATGTTGTATTAATCTTTAACAATCATTCAGGATATGTGCGTCTCTAAGGCCCAATTCAGGCATTTGAAGAAGTTCACCAGTAATAAATGGAAACGTACTCGACTACAGACTTCTTTTCGAAGAATGACGTTGAATTTTACAAATGCCAAAGCAAACAAGCAACTGAAACATATTCATTCATGGTTACCTAGAATATGAAATAAAATCCATGTTAAACAAGAGGAGTTCTGTACTCTGTAATTGTGTGAAATATTTACTAAATTCTATATTTGAGTTGCGTTTCATGAGGCTCAGTGTGAGCTATTGTCCTTTTTGTGTTCGTTGATTGTCTTCCACCACATGCTTTAAACATCTTTGAAACGACTGGGCCGTAATTGCTGAGACTTGGATGAAGCTCTAGCAAGTTGTTGAAAGAAATTCATTTTAAAAGTTTAAAATCTTCTTGTTTTAAACCATCATCCCTAGAGCTCTGAAATATGATGTGCAGGATCGACTAGTAGACCTGTACCAATATTGTTCCAGTCATGACCCTGAGGACACTATTGCCTCGCTCCAGGGATCAAATTTTGTTTAATATTGACATTTGGAGGAAACCTTTTTCCCAAAAACTGAAGGGCCTGGAGAAGAGATATTTACTAACAAAATTATTTAGCATATCTCTACCAAGACCGTTAGAATAATTACCCTAGGGTCAATATTTGTTCTGCCCGAGGATGTCATTTAATTTTACGTAGACTTCCGTAGAAAAATATCAGAAATCTGTTTGTGATAAACCAACAGGTCTAGTGTTTATTGTATATTGTGCGGCATTGTCTTGTGGTCATCGAAAAGAAAACACTATTCAAATTATTGAACTGGAGTCAAAGGTGACCCCTCCCCCTTCACCTTGAGGGCACTTATAAAACTAATGTTGGGATTGAAAAAAAAAACATCTAAAACCGTGAGCTTATATATTTGGTACGAAACATATACTGGTAGTTCTAAGCGACAAGTGTTAAAGTCACGGCCCCGGGTTAAAAGTGATCCTACCATGGCGATCAGAAATTAACGAAGTCAATTAAAAATATCTTTAAACCAAAGGCTCAGAGGTTAGAAAAATTGGTCTGTAGCATTGTCTAGTTGTTCTGTACTAAACTTGTTCAAATCATGGCTCCATGGTCAAAAGTGACTGATATAAATAATAAAGGATTTTTTTAAACATTTTGTCTCAAACCGTGAGGTCCAGACTTTAGATATTTAATATGAATATAGTAAAGTGATTCTGTGCCAAACTTGATCAAATCCTGGCCAAAAGCCTGTAGATGGGGATCAGTAATTTAACTAACATTGGAGTTTTTTTCTTAGTTTTGTTTCCTTTCATCAAACCGTAAGGCACACACAGAGCTTAGGTGTTAAATATGTAGCATTCTTTTGTCAACATTCTCTCGGGGTCAAAAAATGACAATGCCCATGGAATCACTAGTTTTATGTGACTTATATGGAAATATCAGCTATATATATGACTTTGTCCTTGATCTTTTTGTGACCTTTACCTTGAACTACTGACCTTCTTCCTTGTTTTGGCAACAACATTGAAACTTAAACTTTAACTATTTTTATGAAATTTGGACCATATAGTAATGATAAAATGAAAGAATTTCTAAATATTTTTAAACTGTTTTCGTTATTTCACCAAAAATATTAATGATGATAATATGACTTTATTTGAATAAAAATTATTGAACATAATTTGTACACTGTTTTACATAAAAATGTACACAAATGTATCTTGAGCAGAAGCGGATGTGGTCCAGTGGTAACGCGCTGGACTGGTAAACCAGGGGTCCCGAGTTCGATCCCACGCTCCTCCACTAACATTACTAATGGTCTTTCGGATGAGACGTTAAACCGAGGTCCCATGTATCATTGCTATACACTGAGCATGCAAAAGAACCAGGGGTGCTTTCTGTATCTACCCCCACTACATAAAATAACTAATCTGTTCAGAGTCCGTCGGTCATATGGGCAACCGGTGCCGACGATAAATAAGCCCAAATAGATAGATAGATTGAGCAGATTTGATAAGAATAAATTATATGAATTTAAATTACCTTGTTTGTTCACACTTTGCCTTGATATCATATCAGGCCTTCAGAATTGAAGTATGTGAAGTTGGCTTGTACATTGTACATCGTAGTTCAGCTTGTAATTCGCCAATTACAAGCTAGTAGTTGGGTATTCAGCTTGTAGTTCAACCCAGATACATCAACATACGTTATATTTGAATTACAAGCTAGTAGTTGGGTATTCAGCTTGTAGATCGGACCAGATACACCAGCATACACAATATTTGAATTACAAGCTAGTAGTTGGGTATTCAGCTTGTAGTTCGGACCAAAAACACCAGCATACACAATATTTGAATTACAAGCTAGTAGTTGGGTATTCAGCTTGTAGTTCGGACCAGATACACCAGCATACACAATATTTGAATTACAAGCTAGTAGTTGGGTATTCAGCTTGTAGTTCAGCCCAGATACACCAGCATATACAATATTTGAATTACAAGCTAGTAGTTGGGTATTCAGCTTGTAGTTCGGACCAGATACACCAGCATACATAATATTTGAATTACAAGCTAGTAGTTGGGTATTCAGCTTGTAGTTCAGCCCAGATACACCAGCATATATAATATTTGAATTACAAGCTAGTAGTTGGGTATTCCGCTTGTAGTTCGGACCAAATACACCAGCATATACAATATTTGAATTACAAGCTAGTAGTTGGGTATTCAGCTTGTAGTTCGGACCAAATACACCAGCATACACAATATTTGAATTACAAGCTAGTAGTTGGGTATTCAGCTTGTAATTCGGACCAAATACACAAGCATACACAATATTATAATTACAAGCTAGTAGTTGGGTATTCAGCTTGTAGTTCGGACCAGATACACCAGCATACGTTATATTTGAATTACAAGCTAGAAGTTGGGTATTCAGCTTGTAGTTCGGACCAAATACTTCAGCATACATTATTTTTGAATTACAAGCTAGTAGATGGGAATTCAGCTTGTAGTTCGGACCAAATACACCAGCATACACAATATTTGAATTACAAGATAGTAGTTGGGTATTCAGCTTGTAATTCGGACCAAATACACCAGCATATGTTATATTTAAATTACAAGCTAGTAGTTGGATATTCAGCTTGTAGTTCGGATCAAATACACCAGCATACACAATATTTGAATTACAAGCTAGTAGTTTGGTATTCAGCTTGTAGTTCGGACCTGATACACCAGCATATACAATATTTGAATTACAAGCTAGTAGTTGGGTATTCAGCTTGTTGTTCGGACCAGATACACCAGCATACGTTATATTTGAATTACAAGCTAGTAGTTTGGTATTCATCTTGTAGTTCGGGCCAAATACTTCAGCATGAACTACAAGCTAAATACCCAACTACTAGCATGTAATTCAAAAATAATGTATGCTGATGTATTTGGTCCGAACTACAAGCTGAATACCTAACTACAAGCTTGTAATTCAAATATTGTGTATGCTGGTGTATTTGGTCCGAACTACAAGCGGAATACCCAACTACTAGCTTGTAATTCAAATATTGTGTATGCTGGTGTATCTAGTTCGAACTACAAGCTGAATACCCAACTACTAGCTTGTAATTCAAATATTGTGTATGCTGGTGTATTTGGTCCGAACTGCAAGCTGAATACCCAACTACTAGCTTGTAATTCAAATATAACGTATGCTGGTGTATTTGGTCCGAACTACAAGCTGAATACCCAACTACTTGCTTGTAATTCAAATAGTGAATATGCTGGTGTATTTGGTCCGAACTACAAGCTGAATACCCAACTACTAGCTTGTAATTCAAATATTGTATATGCTGGTGTATCTGGTCTGAACTACAAGCTGAATACCCAACTACTAGCTTGTAATTATAATATTGTGTATGCTTGTGTATTTGGTCCGAACTACAAGCTGAATACCCAACTACTAGCTTGTAATTCAAATATAACATATGCTGGTTTATTTTGTCCGAACTACAAGCTGAATACCCAACTACTAGCTTGTAATTCAAATATTGTATATGCTGGTGTATCTGGGCTGAACTACAAGCTGAATACCTAACTACTAGCTTGTAATTCAAATATAACGTATGCTGGTGTTTTTGGTCCGAACTACAAGCTGAATACCCAACTACTAGCTTGTAATTCAAATATTGTATATGCTGGTGTATCTGGGCTGAACTACAAGCTGAATACCCATCTACTAGCTTGTAATTCAAATATTGTGTATGCTGGTGTATCTGGTCCGAACTACAAGCTGAATACCCAACTACTAGCTTGTAATTCAAATATAACGTATGCTGATGTATCTGGGTTGAACTACAAGCTGAATACCCAACTACTAGCTTGTAATTAGCGAATTACAAGCTGAACTACGATGTACAATGTACAAGCCAACTTCACATACTTTCAGAATTGTTCAGTTATACAAATGATCTATTTTATTTTAAAGTTTTTTTCTTCTTGAAATACCATTTTAAAAATAAAGCGCAATGTTGAATTACGGAAGGCTATCGAAGTGAATATGTTTCACACAATTTAGGATAATATTGAGAGGAACTGAATTTAGTGACGGTCTCTGTCCGTCTGTCTGTCATTCTGCACGTCCGTCTGTCCGTCCGTGGCACATTTGTCCGGAGAATTACCCCAACACAAATATTGAAGGTTATCTGTTTTAAAATCACCTAATAACAAAAGGGCATAGAAAGGAAGTGGTATGTACAAGGGCCCTAACTCTTACTTGCCTTAGTCTTAAATTATCTTCCGTTTATATGCTTTGCTTGTTTGGAGCGTAACCAAGAATGTTATTAGAGAAAGAATTCCTATTTCGTACAAATATAAAGGGCTTAATAGTGAGAGTGTAATGTCTAAGCTCTAGTATGACGCTTTCCTGAGTCATGTCCTTTCATAATATAGTGAAGAGCTTGTCCCAAACACAGCTAAAAGTCTACTCAGAGCATAGGTTGTGGATTTGTTGATATTTCACGCAATGACAGTGCATTGAGCGCATGTGCAAATTGCAGAAACCAACACTCTGCCTTACTCTACTTTGAAACTGAGTTCCTTTGACCCATTACTTCCATCATCTATTGTTATACATGGCTCATCTTTTATTAAAATTAAGATCGTTTTCCAACTCCTCGGGAAAACATTGTTTTTACTATGTACAAATGTGTTTGTCGGGATGTTTTCTCGAATTTCGAAGAAATAACAGCTCTTGTACGTAACAGTTACACACTCAGAATAGCATTCTGTTCACCGTATCACCCGTTAGACTCCCTATTTCTGCAGATCCCCAATTCTGTATTTTAAGATTGTATTTTAAAGATAGTTTTTCTACAACATGAAAGAATAGCAACTTTACGTACAACTACATTAAATTAATGAAAATATATCGAGAAAAACACAAAAATAATGTAATTTACTTTGCAAGGCAATAAACTACATTTAAGCGACTGACTCACAGATGAGTCGACGATGCATAAAAAAAGAAAATGTTTATACGTCTAGAAATTCTAGCTGTAATTGTGGATAACATATCTAAACTAAGTAACTGAATAATTTTTTGTTTCAGAAACACATCATAATATAAAGTTTTACAGACTTTTATCGGTAAAAAATTTACCCCGTTTAGACACAGGGTCGATACTGTAATTATATTATTAATTTTGACCAATGAAAGCATGTATTTTCTGTTGCTCATTGCTACAGACCGTTGCTCTGCATTTTACCGACCGAAAGAGCATAGGTTTGAATCATGCTGAAATCATAATTCTTTTTTTCTGTTTTCATGGTGTATATAGCATAATATTATTTTTTCTATAATATATTAACTTCTCTTAAATTTTAAAGAAATAAAATCAGCTGATTTCTGTGAGTCAGTCGCTTTAATGACATGACAATTTTTCTTCCTTTCAAAATTACTGTCAGTCTGATTGAAAACGTACCTTCAAAGAAGGCTGTTTTGAGATATGAAGACCCACTCACCAATGTATGTGTGTATGTCCTGGATCTCGTATAGTTGAAACACACAGTACAGCATCAGAACCGCAGTTATACACAATAGTATGAACGTTTTGTGTGACAAAACATGCCTTAATCGCCACATTCTTGAACAAAAACTGCGTAGAATATACAGGAAAGATTATCGCTAAAATAAGACTAAACATCCACATTAAAACATATATTTGTCAATAAACATTTAAATATATTTTTATCGACGCTATAACCACAAAACGAAACACAACATTTATTATTGCTATTTCCTGATAAGAAAATATTTGTGAGAAAGAACGAGGTTGAAACTTTTCCTGACTACCTGTGCACCTTTATCATTGCAAGACGGTAAAATTATCAGTGTCCTGAATGAAGAACAACTAACCTGTAAAAACAGCTCGACAATAGCGTTGCACTTAATTTCGAAACATTGTTCAATATGTTGCACCTGCAATTTGCAAAATAAATAGTCTAAGAAGCTGAGAAATAGACCGACAAAAATACAAAACGTTAACTCGTATATAGGATGCAGGTAGGGATAACGTCTTTGATGTACACTTTGTCCTCACGGTCAATGTGCTCTTGATGCATTGTCCACATGTGAAACCAATAGTGTATCGTAAATGTGTATTTTTTATTTTTTCTTAAATCTTTTCGGCTTTCAAATTCATGGCAAGCCCGATATATTAAGTGTTCTCTATCTTTATTTTCCACTGGCTTTGTGCATGCTTCCAACTCCCCCTCTTTCAAGAACACGTGATCAACACTGTCCATGAAATACTGAGAGTTAGGTACGTATACAGAATCATCGTCCTCCTCAGGTCTCGTTCCTTTGTAGAAATATGGCGAATTAGTACTGTTGTCTATCTTGGTTTTACGTAAGTCGTCAGCATACATACCGTTGTGTATGAGATACATTTGAGTTAAATACCAAGGACCTGTTGTTGTGATCGGATGTCCATCTGGATCAGCGAAATGCAAGTTTATTAATATTTGTTCGAGGAACGGATGTCCGGGCCGACACAACATTACTGCAGTACTTAATATGGCTTCTTGCCCGTAAACAATAGCGCTGTGTTCAAAAGGCTCTGTGGGTACTATACATGCGTATTTGATTGTTGCTCTATCCAATGGCCGTAGATTTTTCACGTCCAAATCAGCATAAATGCCCCCAAATTTATGTAATACCGCATACCGTAAAAGATCCGACTTTCTGACATTATTTTTGCCAAACTTGTCATAAATATTTAAAAGATAAGGATAATACAGTTCAAGAAGTTTTCTGCCAGACTCGTACGTCCAGAATCTGTATTCCCACGTGGGATTATTATCGACGAAGGACCTCATGAGACCAGCAAGCATTTCAAGAACATGTTCACTGTCAGAGATCTGATGTACAATATGAGGTATTCTAGCTGTTCTGTTGCTAACAGGAAAATCTACGGCCTCACTTGGTTGGAAAAGGCGATGGTTTGTGTATTTAGCATAGATATTGTCGGCTTTGTTTTCTGTATAAACTTCATTTTCTTCAAAGTCGTACGTTTCAACTGAAACAAACAATTAATGAAAACTTTAGTTTATCAAGACTTAAACATTCGCACTGAATGTCGCTATTTTCACAAAAATCACAAGCTTCACTAGAACTTTTAAATGAAGGTGGGGAGGGGTGGGGGAGGGGGGTGGGGGAGAGGGGAGTATTTTTTTTAATCGGCATTAAGATGTTGTTTGAAAAGCGAAAACATAATTAAATTTCTTTTCATAGCAATTATTTGGTCAAAAGAGGCATAGGTTTTGTAAGCCACATTAGACTAAAATGTTTCCACCAGGGTTCGACAACTTTCTGTGACAAAGTGATTATTGAATGTCTAAATGTCTAAACAACCAACGAGTGGACCAACGAACGCGACAATAAATACAGCCAACCGACCAATTAACGATGAGAGTAATATATATTATCTTCATTATATTGATTTTCATCAGTGCACGTTTCAGTAGAATGCTTTTAGCGTTTATAATTTATATTTTACAGAAGCTAGTATATATCCAGTTAAACATATACTTGCTTCCGTGCCCTTAAGCAGACATCACTCGATCATTAACCTTTTGTCTTATCATAAGATGAATCCAGCCTTAAACATGCGGTGTTTATCTTAAAGACGACTTTATGCATTTTTTTTGTTTTGCTGTCACACAAGGTACGCTAGTTTTAAAGAGATTAAAGATAGCACGCTAATGTTGTCCGCTTATGTTGCATTTATCAGAAAACGCATTTCGTTTAAGCCCTTTTTATATCTTTGCGACCATTGCTGAACTTAAATTTTATAGGTTTTTTTTGTCGAACTCACTGTCTAGTTTTAGTCATTTTTGAAAATGAATATGTTCCTAGCTTAGTTTTGAAAATGGACGGTGTTTGAATTAGTCAAGAGTTGAATACCATCATGGTCCACTGTATAGTAAGCCCTTAGCGGTCAATTGTTAAAGGTAAGTCAATCTTAGTCAATTGAAAGTTGTATCAACTTTGTTAGAAATGATTTAGAAACAACAGACGTGTGTAAAATAAATCTTTAGACATTTGGTAAAAAGATAAGATTGGTATTATTGAAAAAAAGTTTTTGGACTTCTGTTGGAACGTCACCGGTACCTCTAGGTAAATCTTGGCAATGGGGAACATTAGTAGATTATCTTCCCTGAATACTCTCTGATATTACATTGGTCCATTCATTTGGATTCCTCTGCTTTCATCGCTATTTTCTTTTTTGGTATGGTGATAATTAAACCTAATTATTTGCAATAATGGTAGTCAGATTAAACATTTAGTTTAGCAACATGTTTTGTTAACACTACTATGTTCGTTTTTTGATAATCGTAACTTTTTATTTAATATGTAAGTGACAATTTTCACAACTAAAAGTCAAGACTATCACAAAGAGAAACAAGGATAAAGTCAGAGGATTCCAACTGAAAGGACCAGTGTGCAATTTGGTCTACCTTTGATGTTATCTGAATAAGGGAGATAACTTTTTATCAGGAATGTCCCTCATTAACATGTACAGATAATAACGTCCGTGAGTTATAATGTGACCAGTCAGAGCAGAAGCTTGATTTGCAGCCGCTTGGAAAAAAGTTTTAAAAAATTGTTTAAAGAAATAATTAATAAATCTTTTTATTCACGATTTTTTTTTCAGACTGGTTTATATTTTACAATGTTTACAAATGCTTATACAACTTAGAGAAGGGTTCATAAACAAAGCCCTTTTTAAAGTAAAATACAAGTATACCTGACGAAACCAGAAAAAAGCTGCTTTTTTCAAGGGCATATTTTCGTGCGATCTTTAAGAATAGCTAAGACGACTGATTTAAACAAGAGGTTCCATCGGAGGACATCTGAAGTCATAAGCCTCGCCTTTTGACAACAATACAGTCAAATGGTAAGAATCTAAACTTCACATATTAAAAAAACAAATACATAAATATGAGTAAGTGTTACTCACAATCCTGTTCTTCCAATCTCGTATTTTTGAAATGCTGTTTTATGTAATATGCATATATACATAGCCCGCCAAGAGTTAATACAAACACTAGAGATCTCCGCCTCGATAGAAAATTTCTGTACATCACCATCATCTTCTATTATGCTAGAGTGATTTTTATTATCACAAAGTTTGTTTCAGTCGTGTGACTGATCATAAAATATTCATTAGTAAAATGTTTCATATGGTTAACCGCGCTTCTCTTTTTCTTCTATATTCTGTGTTATTTATTGGCCATAGATGAATGCCACAGGGGATGATCAGAAAATCATTTCAATTGAATATGAAAACAAGTGTTATAACTATAAAATAGAAATATATTTAACGAGGAATTATAAATGCATTTTATAATTATATTACAAGGGTGATATACCATAAGACACGTAGCCAGTGTAGTTACAAATTCGTCCTATTTTTCAATGATGGAGAAATGTTCTATAAACTGTAACAAGTATTAATGTAAACCTGTTTGAAAAACCTATTGCATCGATTTTTTTGGTCTTCATAGTAGATACCTTGTTCTATCTTTACTTAACAGATGTAATCCCTGAGCTTTAAAACAAGGATTATTCTACAGGACCCTTAGTTTTCAGGTCTTTGTAACTTTATACATTTTAACCTCTCCTCAGTCTTTTGACATAAGTCAATTTTCTCATAATATATAAAATCTCTTTTAAAACGACATGTATAAATATAACTCATAACTATAAACATACGTTGCCCTTTCAAAGTTCATAAAATTAATGAGTTATCTTTTACTACTTGAAAGAATAATTCTGCCGAATGAGCTGGCCACTTAATTACATATTTCACGTATACCCTTGAACATTTTAACTGATAGGACTAGAAGATCAATAGCGCCGTGTTATCTTTTTTGCACTGACTGACAATTCTAAAAAAAAAAAGAAGTATTTATGTTCCTAGGTGCAATCTTGAGGTTATCTCAATCTTTTATAAACTTGAAATGTTTACAAGTATTATCACCTTCTTGCACGTATGCAGTTTAATTTACTAACTATGGCAATGTTTTCATGACCGATATGTCCTTTTGTCTTTTTTTTCATACAATGACTGTACTTTTACGACAGAACATGAAAAACATAGAAAAAAACAAAACTCGTGGAACACGATCTGAAATAGTAGGCAACAAGTGGAAAATTAAGACATGACGCACGCTATTTATTTATTTATTTATTTGTAATAAAGTGTTTATAGAATATCTTTGTTAAGACACCAGTAGGTTGACTATGCCGTTCTGTTTAAAGTTCCTGAAAAGTATTTTATGAAAAAATACATTTGGTTTATTTGTTTTAAAGGAATATGAACCAGTTGTAGACATTAACCTGAAATTTTCCCCGAATTACAAATCACTTCGGAGGAGGGACTCGTACTAAGAACTGCTATATCTATTGTGTATTTCGATCATTGCAACCACTTTGTGTCCCTATAGATCAATATATAGTTATTTACTGTTACGCTTGTATAGTGTCAATCTCAAACATGTGCTAGAATCTCGTACTTCCTGCTTATTATTCAGTAAAGAACATTTAGGGCATCAGTTTGAACCCTTAGCCTGCTAAATATCTTAAATGGACTTGTCCATCTTTCAATTTGGTCAAATCCATTAATTGTTTACAGGGGTGCTTATTGAAAATTTACCAACTGAATGGAGAATAGTGCAGACCATGATCAGACTGCACGGATGTGCAGACTGATCTTGGTCTGCACTAGTCGCAAAGACAAACACAATTGCTGCCGGCAGAAGAAGTGTTAATGTTCCTTAACATTTACTATCTTGTTATTTGAGTTTCAGTGTGTTAAAGGTATTTATGCAAGAAAGGTGTCTACCAAAATATCAGATGAACTGTCGATGACTCATATAATTGACTATATAGGACCATTCCTTATGAACAGCCTCTTACATACTGTTTCGACAAAGAATAAATATCAGATACACACGTGTAAAGCTAATAAAATCACGTGTGTAGAGGCAATCAGTTTAATCCATGTACGTGACAAAGTATAAAATCAAATGAATTTACCGGTACGATATGTGTGCTCATAAGTCAGTAAGAGTTGTAGTTCTGAAAAATACCACTTATATGAACTTTCTTCAAAGATTTTAGCTGGATGTCTGGCATTATCCACATATGGAACCAGTGATGGACAGTAAACGTAAACTTTCTTGATTTTCGTATAGCTCTTCGACATTCAAATTCATTACATCCTCGCTGTTTTAGATTGTCTAAATATATTAGTTCATGAAATTTGCCTCCTGTCGTGACTTCGCATTTAACAAAATTATCCTTCTCAATCAACAAAGGATCTACGTCGTCCATGAAGTACTGAGAGTTCGGGATATAAACCGCGCCGTCGTCCCCTTCCGGACTAGCTCCCTTGTAGAAATAAGGTGAATTAGTACTATTGTCTGTCTTTGTTTTAGTTAAAAGCGAATCGGTTAAGTTATTGTACAGTTTATAGATGCTCGTGACATAACTTGGACCAGTCGCAGTCACAGGATCTTTGTCTAAGTCAGAAACTTGCAAATTGTATAGTAACTGTGTAAAGAAAGGGTGTTCAGGCTGACAAAGAAGCACTGCTGTACTCAAAATCACATGTGCGTCATACAAAAAGCTACTGTGTTCGAAAGGCTCTGTTGGTATAATACATGTATATTTTATTGTTGCTTTATCAAGAGATCTCAGGTTTCTTACATCTAAATCCGCGTACACACCCCCGAAAGTGTGAATAACAGCGAATCTAAGCAAGTCTGACTTTTTAGCTTTATCATTTCCAAACTTGTCAAATATATCTACGAGATAAGTATATTTGTCCTGTAACATTTTTCGTCCGGAATCATACGTCCAGAACCAATATTCCCACGCTGGATTGTTTGCCACAAATGATTGCATCGGCTCTACAAAGACATCAAGAATATTTTCGCTGTCGCAGATCTGATGTATTTTGTGCGGGATTTTCGGTGAGTTATTGTTCGAGGAGGGGAATTCCGCTTCATCTGGGGATTGAAAGACTCCTGTTTGTGTGTAGCAGAATGAGGGCATCCTCCTAGACTGGTTTTGGTCAACACGATACTCGACTCCCTCCTCCTTCTCGCTCACATTATATTGTATATACTTCATATTGCCTGTAATTAAAAACAAAGTCCTGTCAGCTTTTTTATTTGCTTCTGAACGAAAAAGAGCCTATATCTAAATTGCTGCTACAAATCAGATCTTTATAGATATACTTAATATGACATCAACTTTTTTTTCAGAGGTCAAGAAACAATGGAGACAACTCGGCAACCTCCGGAACTTGCCGTAAGAGTAACTCCGTAGGTACCAAGGCCCAAGAATACGCAAAAATGCAAAACTTGTGATTGTGCCTGTCTGATAAAGAAAGTACTTGAAACATGTCACCGTGTTACTTCAGAAGCGATCTTTCTCTCTCTCTCTCATATTTATTTTTTTTTCTAATTTTATTTTTTTAAGACGCTGTTGATACCAATTTTCGGTTGTTTGATTTCATAATTATGTAAAATGTACTTACTAGCTTTTACAAGGTCCCTCTGAAGTTGTTCAATTTTCAAATACTGATTGCCGCCATACAAGAACAAACTAGCCGTAATACACAAAAGAATGAAAGTCAGTCTTGTCCCATATAGACGTTTCAACATCCTGACTTAGTTTTCTTAATTCTTAATTAATCTTTTAAATAAAGCATATTTTCGTCCAAAATAACAAATATTTATTTCTTAAATCATTTCCGCAAAAGCTAAGCATGTTTGAAATAAACTGAGATAAATTGAAAAACTTGCCAGAAGCAAATGAATTTGTACACTATTTGAGGAAAATAAAAACCTTTCATTATAATGTCTACGTTTGAATTTTGATGGCCAAAAACAATTATCCTAACCTACTGTGTTTAAATGAACATGGATTTAGCCTTTTTCATTTTGTGACTTTGAACTATTTCATGGTCAAAGATTCAATCAAAAGCCCAGATTTACACAAAACGAAAATAAATAAAAAATCATCTTGGACCAATTAAACTGTATCAAGACAATGATTTTTTCATTCTGGTAAATTCATTGCTCTCAAACTGTCGGGATTTCACTAGATTGTTACTCCAGATTCAGTATCTTGTTTTATTTATATAAGTTGCCGACCTTAAAGTATATTGTTCTGAGTATCCTGAGTATAAGTTTAAGATTCTCATATTACTTTTTTTCACATGTCTATTTGTACTCGACTAATGCAATAGAACATCGGCGAATCATTAATGACAATAAAGACAATACATCAATAACATATGTTCGACAGACAGGACTTATCATCATAACACCATAAAATAGCACTCTCAAAGTCAATTTTTGACCCTTGTTGAGTTCTGAAACATTGTTCTCTTACGGGAACTTCGACTGTCTGTACTGAGACGCTTTAAAACCTAAGGCGCGAAACGGTGACAATATACAATATATAATAAAAACGCTGACGATATGAGCTTTATAGGTAAAACGCTGACAATATGAACTTTATAGGTAAAACGCTGACAATATGAACTTTATAAGTAAAACGCTGACAATATGAACTTTATAGGTAAAACGCTGACAATATGAACTTTATAGGTAAAACGCTGACAATATGAACTTTATAGGTAAAACACTGACAACAAGGAATATAAGGTAAAACTCTGTAAAATGCTGTACTTGCAAATCTGAGATATAGTTAAAAGGATTCTTTCGTGAAGTCAGTATCTATGATTATATCTTTTTAATCCGAATTCATTATAGTAATATTTTGTATAATGTATCAACCGTGCATTTTGTTGAAACGTTGTTGTGTGCAATAATCGTAATAGATAACCGATTTTCAAACGGACGTGTCTCTCGATGTCAGATTTTGATTTGCGGGGTATAAAAAAGGATAAGTAACTGTTTATTATAATTTACTACATAAAATTGAATTGCAATTTTCTTAGTTTCAACGATAATTGTACATGTTAATGAGACTGAAATGATTGCCGAAACGTCGGAGTGTTACTAATAACTGTCACAGGAAAATCAGTAATTTCTTAGTTTCTAAAACACTGGATTAAATGAGACTTCATTTTTGTGCAATCCTGTATCTCCAGACAAAGGGAATGTACCTCGTCTAATACTTAACTGGGGATGCTGAGCAAATGTATTAAGCACCAGTTACAAGAACAACCACTAGGGTAACACTAACAAAAAGTTCTAATTTATTTTTTAGTTACTGTTTAAAGTATTTTTCCGCCAAGCCAGCTGAAACCGTAGGCTTTGGATAAAAAGCATTTCATTCTAGCGACACCCAGTGCTTTTCCTTGTTGTTAGTGGAAGAGCATTCTTACATAAAAGGATTTTACTGTAGGAAAGAGTGTCTGTGTGTATGTCTATGTCGTCAGCGTTTTCTAAATCTGATGTTTGTGTACATTGTCAGCATTTTCTTTATCTGATGTTTGTGTACATTATCAGCGTTTTTTTTTTTATTCGAAACTTTGTGTACTTTGTCGGCATGTTCTTTGCCTGATGTTTGTGTACATTGTCAGCGTTTTTTTTTTATTCGAAACTTTGTGAACATTGTCGGCATGTTCTTTGCCTGATGTTTGTGTACATTGTCAGCGTTTTTTTTTATTCGAAACTTTGTGTACATTGTCAGCATGTTCTTTGTCTGATGTTTGTGTACATTGTCAGCGTTTTTTAAACGTAACTTTGTGTACATTGTCGGCGTTTTCTTAATCGGACCTCAGTATTATCTTAGTCTGATCTATGTATAGGATAGATCACGAGTAGCCGTTGTCTATAAAATTTAGAGGCGAGCGAAGTAGAAAATCGGAATAAACTTTCTGAGTAAATACTTGAGAAATATGTTTACAGAAGCTGGCATTGACATTCAACACAGAAACATCCGTAACCACTCTGGTAAGGTGGCATTATGTACACGTTTATATGACCAACAGTTTGACGAACAAGCTGTTATGTCACGGAACGGTCATAGATGTGTAGCCGTGCGCGACTACAAGCGACCGTCAGCGGAGCTGATGAAGAGCGTCTCCTCTGCTTTGCAGCCAAAACCAAGCCGGGAATCCATCGCTACACCATCACCAAAGCAACTTAATGAAACGGCGACAATGCGATAATGCGATGACGACAGTACGATACTTATAATCAGATATTTTCGCGAGGCCGAAATTTCGCGAATCTTTAAGTCAAAAGTGGTTCGCGAAGTTAAATATTAGCGAAAATCAAAATTTCAGATCTTCATTTTTCGTCCATATTGAGAAGCCCGATGTTGCCGGTGATAATGTAAAAATCACGCTGCGTGAAAAATATCAAGAAATCAAATACTTCGTTAATATTTATCCTATACATGTAGCGTAAGGGATAAAGCAAAACTGTTCCGAATCACTCGTAATGGCGGACGTAATGGTGGAACGCGATCCTTGAATTTCAGCATTTTTTTCAACTTCTATAACGGTAATATATACGCGAGGATCAATTTTCGCGAATCTATTGAATTTGCGAATAAAGCGAAAATTAAACCCTCGCGAAAATTTCTGATTTTACAGTAGTGCGATGGCGACAATGCGATGATGCGATGGGGACAGTACGATATGACTATCGCATTGTCGCCATCGCACTATCGCATTGTCGTCATCGCATTATCGCGTTATCGCACTGTCGCCATCGCATTATCGCACTGTCGCCATCGCATTATCGCACTATCGCATTGTCGCCCTCTGGATTATAACGTCTAACCACGATGGCCCTAACGGTATTCCGTACGAATCTGTCACAGTACCTGTTTCCGCTACTGTCCCAGAAACAAAGCCGGACCTGTCAAAACACTGTCAAGACACCATAGAGATTTCTGTACCATCATCTATTTCGACCATTGTTGTAAATAAAGGTGGTCGAAAATTTTCCATTATCTTATAACATCTATATTCATGTAATACATGTATTTATAAACATGGCTATGTAAAATAATATACATGCAATATATTTATCTAGCACTGATGTACTTGATAAAGTTCAACGTTTAGGTATAGATGGTGTGCCTCTACTTCTTTTCAATAAATTTCTGAATTGACTCGTTTTTATTTTCACTACTTCTTATAATTAAATTTCTGAAAAGACCTGTTTTATTAAATATATCTAAGTGACAAGATTGGATCTTTTAAACCAGACAAGTGGAATTTACGTTTTTACTTTGCACGTGCACATTGTTTGAAATAGACAAAGATAGCTCCGTTGTCTATGGGATTTAGCAAACGGTATTTCTCGATAATCATTGGCTGGCTAGGTACAGCTGTGATCTAAGAGTACATTGCCGGCGTTTTCTTAACAGGATCTCTGTTTACATTGTCAGAGTTTTCTTGATTTGCTCTTTACATATATTGTCAGCGTTTTCTTGATTTGACCTTTATATACACTGTCCGCGTTTATTTCAGTTTCTATATTGCCAGCGTAATACGTCTTAGTTTTACAGTAGCGCCTACGTATTATCTATCTGAAATGCCATGTTAGCAGACAAGTTGACTTAAAAAAGTTTTAAATGTCTAAACACACCGCTGGTACGTTGTCATGCCAACATTACATTTGACATTTGTATCTTTCTTCTCTCAACCTGGTATTCCGCTAGAGTTTCCTAAACTTCTGTTTCTAGTGTGCTGCCAACAGAAAGTTAGATAATTTATATGAACTGACTGTTTAGTAAAAGTTTTTTAGTTATTCTTGCTAGCATTTGATATTCAGTATGTTTCTACTGTCAGCTCTTGTTCTGGTAAAATGTACTATTTTCTGCTAGGAGTAAACTGAAAATTCATATTGTTAAGTGATTCTTTTCCTGAAACGGACATACGGAAGTGAATTTATTATGTTCCCTGTCTGGTCCTTCTATAATGCAGATCTGATGTGTTCGGTCCTTATTTTAGTCTTATTTTAACACAACGCGGATTATCCATTCACTTCATTCATGCAAACTGCAAATGAAAATGCTATCTCCATCGGCATCTGGCGTTGAATTATTGTGACGTCATAGAAAAATGTTTTATACGTGTATTTGTTTACAAATTTATACAAATACATAGAACGAGACTGAGCGATCTAGTGGACGAAGAACACTTGTATTAAGACTGAATGACTGCAATAGTGTTGCTGTGCATTGTATTTATTCTGATGTACATGAAGTTGGCGGCCTTACCACGGCCTTACCGTAGCAGCCTAGTGGTCAAGAGACCTAGCGGCTTAAGATATACATATCAAAATAAATTTATCAACATTGGACTAAGTGTAGAAAATAACAATAATAAAAAGGGTTAGGGCTAAAATTTGTGGGCTTTTCATGAAAAGAGGTATTTATTAAAAAATAAAAACGATATCTTTGAACTAAGTATCAACAATCAGCAACAATAAAAGGGGTTTGGGGTGTATTTTTTTGCAATTTCCAAAAGCGTTTTTTCATGATTTGCCATCTGAAGGCTGCTTGGGGCCTAGCGACCTAAAACAAACCTTGTGTATCACAATAAGAATGAAATCTTTGGATTAAGTGTCATCAAACGACAATAAGGGGAGTTCAGGGTGTATTTTTGCATGTTAAAAAAGAAGTTTTTATTAAAAGAAATAATTGCCTAGCGGCCTTGTATACGAAGTGTATCACAGTTGAAATAGTTTTTTTTTGAACCGACAAACTAACAACATAGGGAGGAAAGGGTTTGGGGTGTACTTTTGGAAATATAAAAGGTGCTGTCATCACGAAAAGACGTATTTGCTATCTTAGCGCTGCTAGGGGCAGAATATACATAGTGTGTAAGAGTTAAAACAGTATTTCTGAACTAAGTTCCAACGAACATTCTAAACAAAATGGGTTTCGAGTTTATTTTTAAAATTTTAAGTTACACTTTTTATCCTTCAAAAAATGTGTTTGCTACCTAAGGGCTGCCAGCGGCCTAGCGGCCTAGGATTTGCGTTGTGTATTACAGTAAAATGGTGTTTCTGAACTCAGTTTAAACAAACAGAATAAACAAAAGGCATTCAGGACGTAGTTTACAAATTTAAATAAAAAAAACGAGGACTGTTCGTGAAAAAAGTTATTTGTAGGATACTAGCAGGCCAGCAATCTGAGATTTGTTTTCGTAGTAAGAGAAGTATTACTGAACTCGGTCGGTCGGTCATCACTCACTCACTCACTCACACTCTTACTTTAGCTTCTTTCTTTCTTTTTAAGATTACGAGAGATATATTATGTTATTAGTTGAAACTGAGTTCAGAAATTATTCTTTCACTATGAAACACAACGTATATTTGAGGCTGTTGGACCGCTGGCTGCTAGCAGACTAAAGATGGCAAATACTTCTTTTAATGAAAAAAAATCGTCATTTTTAAAGTTGCAAATATGAACCCCCAATCCCTTTTGTTTGTGTTGCTTGTTTAAACTGAGTTCAGAAATAATATTTTAACTGTGACACACTATGTTTATCATAGGACGCTGGGCCTATAGCAGTTCTAAACGTAGCTCAAACTTTCTTGCAAAAGGACGCCCAAATCCCTTTTGTTTATGTTTTTTGCTTGAACTGGGTTCAGAAATATTATTTTAACTGTTACATACTATTTTTGGCCGCTCGGACGCCAGGCCGCTTGACAAATACTTCTTTCATAAAAAACCCATATTTTTGAAATAGCAAAAAAACCCCACCCTAAACCCTTTTTGTTAACGTTGTTTGTTTGAACTGAGTACAGAAATACTATTTCAACCGTGACACACTGTGCAACTGTGCATAACATAGGCCGCTAGGCCGCTGAGCGGGTAGCAGCCTATAAAAAGCAAAAACTTATTTTCATGAAAAATCTTCTCTTTTTTTTGAATTTGCAAAAGAGCACAAAAGCCCCTTTTGATTATGTTGTATGTTTGAACTGAGTTCAGAAATACTACTTAAACTATGGTACACCATATATAACGTAGACCGCTAGTAGCATTAAGATACTTCTTTTCTTGAAAAACTCAGTTATTTTTAAATTTGCAAAAATACGCCCAACCCCCTTTTGTTTTTGTTGATTGTTTGAACTGTGTTCAGAAATTTTGTTTCAGCTGTGATCCACCGTATTTATCTTAGGTCGCTAGGCCGCTGGGCCAACTCCCTTTTATTGGTCTTATTTGTTGACACATAGTTCAAAGATAATATTTTATCTGATACACAATGTATATCGTGGGTCGCTAGGCCGCTGGGCCAACTCCCTTTTATTGGTCTTGTTTGTTGACACATAGTTCAAAGATAATATTTTATCTGATACACAATGTATATCTTAGGTCGCTAGGCCGCTCGTTGGGCCACAAGAAGCTTCAGATAGCAAATACCTCTTTTTATGAAAAACCCTCTATTTTGAATTTGCAAAATTACACTAAGAACTCCTTTTATTGCCGTTGTTTGTTGGCACTTTATTCAAAGATATCATTTGTATTCTGTTACATAATGTTGCAATCAACAATATTAGATGACAAATAAGATGTTTGATATAACCATGATCATGTATATTTGCGTAAATGAAATGTTTAAGTGATGTGTTATGAATGTGAACATTATTGCATTTTGCTGATACCACTTTGCCGTACATATTTGTTTAGGTTTAAGCGGGGAAAGGTCTACTGTTAATTGATATAACATAAAGAATATAATTTTGAGTGTCTGTCGATGTGTATTGTGTATATGTGAAGCTTAAATGCATGACTAATATGTATTATATTCTATGTTTAATCTATTGTTTAAGAAAGCCATAATGTAAATAAAGTCTATCTATGTACCATGTATAACGTTATTATGTCACCTTTTTTAAATAAAGATGTTATTATTATTATTATATCTTAGGCCGCTAGGCCGGTACCAGCCTTCAGATAACTAATACTTATTTTCAATAAAAAAACAATTATTTTTTTAAAATTTGCAAAAATGCAACCCAAACCTTTTTAATTGTTGTTCGGTTGTTGACACTTAGTTCAAAGATATTATTGGCGGCGCCGAGAACGGCGACGCCTATATTTGAATAGTGTTTCATTTTGTACCATGCGCTGACGTAATCAATTTGGGAGAATCTTGGATCATTATCAATTTAAAAAAATCCGATTATTCTGTACATCACTTAAAATATGTCACTTCATAAATCGTATTCATTGATTTTAAAAATAAATTGATCCAAATCAGGTAAGTTTGTATTTTTAATTGAAAGTTTTTGATGCAAAAATTACAGATTTAATGACTTTCCCCAAAACAAATCAAAGCGCTGCAAGTACTTGTGTATTCACTGCATGTATCTAGCAGTGTGTTGCTACATAATCTGAAATGCAAATCTTTGTTAATTCTTTCAACTATAGCTATATAAAGAAAGGTGAAGCAGAGTGGTTAAAAGGTCGGACTTGTAATCTTAGGATCGCTAGTCAAGACACGAGTTCGAACCCTGTCAGCGGCCGTGTCGGCATCGGTTATTTCCTTCAGCAAGAAACTTTATTCTCATTACTTAGTACTGGTTGGTTCCAGGGACGGATTTGAGAATGATTCTATTAGCTAAAAGCTTTCGTCACAATCGAAATAAAATTGATTTGTATAAACTAACTTGAAAATAGAAATTGTACAAAATATGTCGTTTTAATGCAATAATAAAGATATGAGTCTGTCTTTGTGAATACATTTACAGACACAAGGATGAATTTGAAGAACATTCTTACTTTGCTGGAGTCAATTCAGTCGTTATAGTTACAAAAAACATATCTGTTCACTACGCCACTAAACCGTTAAACAATGAATATGATAGTTGTACTTCGGGTTTTATCTAGTGCAGACAAATTACAAAATATTTGAAATGATGAAATACCATACTGTAAAATGTGGAATTCGAACAAAGATATTACATGTAAGGTTTTATTTTTTGGATGTCGATAACATAGGAATTGTTATTTCAAAATCGAGGACATACCTTCAGAGACAAGTATCTTGGTATATTTTTCACCAAATCTGGGAATATTATGCATACAAGAAAATATTTAGTAGTAAAGTCGTTCATCTATTATAGGAGAATGTATACTCCATAGTTGATTACCTATCGAAAGCACTGTCAGGTCGGCAGCTCTCTTTGTTCCAATTTCAGAAATACACTCACACTGTATTACTGCTACTGCTACACAAAAATACGTTTTCCGTTTCTACCAGAGACGGTAATTCCTTAGATATAATTTTCGCTTAAACACAGACCGGGGAAAAAGCAAGATTACGAGGTGATTTTAAATAATTTATAATGACCATTCTCTTCTACAGTTCTCTTCTACAGAAATAACCGTCCATGGATCTCAAATTCTCATTCTCTGTGGGAAGAAAAACATATTCTTGGAATTGTCATTCAAGGTTTACATTTGAAATTTTGACATGTCTTGGGCTGCCTAGAAACTTTGGAAAGTAAACTTAGCAACCCTTTTCAAACTTTCCGATCACTGAAGTCATCCTTGTTTCAATTTACTTAATTTGCTATTGATGGTTCCAAAATGTTCCTTGGTCAAACGCAGCAAATCTATATAAAGTATAGTATTTAATATACGTTGAAGGCTTATGACCACTGCATGTGCATGTGTGATGGTATTTTCTTCATGCATACAATATAAACAATGAAAACATAACATTTCTTCAAGAAATAGATTGAAAATCTGAGTTTGTAAAAATTGGATTATATCCTGTCTATCATGGTTGCGCAACCAGGATAGAATAGAAAAAGACACAAAACAGTAGGATTTAAATAGACTAAAATCGTTAAAAGGGTATAGATTGTTGAAATAAAGCAAAAGTAGACATTTGGAATATTCAAGTGCTGAATTGTGTCGCAGACGGAGAACACTTGATTTTTATTCCAATTTTTAATTTTAAAGGGAGACATTACGTAATTTTCATAAAAAGTGAAAGATCAAATGATTTTTTATCAGAATATAGTCATTCATATCTGGTCATTTTGTTGAAGAAAAGTGAATTCACATGATTTCACAACTTCAATAAAAGTGATTAAAACATGGATATAATTCAAATGCCTCCTTTAAAATCTTTTTACATCCCATCTGTAAAAAACTTGATTGTATCATCAAAATGTGCAACATGTGTTTAGGTTAATTTATACACTTCTTATTTATCTTATTTCAAAACCATGTGCGCCGCCTTTGATGCTTTGCATCAAAATTAATCTTGTATTTATTATGATCAACAATGTATATTCTAGACCAGGGCGCTACGAATACGCCTCTATGCAGCTAGGCTGCTGCAGTTACGCCGCCTGGCCGCCAACTTCACTTACAGTCATTAACCCCCTTCCAGAGACATAACTGCTGATAAGCAACATATAACATTACAACTTAAGGTATGCGACTTTAAACGTGGGTTTTAAAACAACAAACCAAAGTCACTACTTAATATAACGATAAATCTTTAAAGATCTGTCTTTCTTTCTTATTAGCTAACCTTTTGAGTCATCAGTATTTTTACTTAAAAATCTATTACACAATCAGAAAGCGAGCAAACAGACGAACGAATGAATTATTTTTATACCATTGTTAGTTGTTGTTTTTTTTGTTCCGATGGTCCTTCTATTCATTAGACAGTCTTTCAGCACTTTAAATGCTATGATCGGATGTTTCAAAACTTAATTCATTTTATGCATTTCATGGGTAATATTTACATTGTATTCTTTTAGTTTAAACTTATTTACTTTACATCGATTGGGAAGCAAGTTCTTGCAACTTATATTAACCCCTTTTGAAGACTGCTTCCTTGATTCAAACCAGTACTGGTACCGAAACAGCGGAATGTGGAATGTCACTGGAGACTCTCACCTCTGATGGGATTCGTACCAGTAACTTTCGAATTAGGGGTCCGGCGCTCCAACTCCTCGACCACTGCTCCTCATTGATAGATATGAAAATTTAGGTACTAGTATCAAGCTCCTTGTCCGAAAAATAATAAGGTTCTAGTGGCTAATTATTGTCATATACAAGTATCTTGTTATTTGTCCTCAGAAAATTTAGCTTTCTAGGTACAAGAATTTATAAAAATTGTCCCGGACCACAGACACTTGGAGTAAAGAAACTGTACTTGTTTCAAACATGCGAAGCCATAAGGCACTCATATATCAAGTTTGTTGCCTGTCTGAAAGCGTTTCAATAATTGCTAAACAGGGTTCGTTTTTTTCCGGCAAAAAACTAGTTTTTTTTTCCTTGCCAATGGCAAAAACTGGAAAAAAAAATTGGCAAAAACTGGTAAAAACCGGCAAAAATGGCAAAAACCATGATAGGTGATACTAGTATATCAGGGTTAAAAGTGAAAAGACAAGGCTTTGGATAATTCTTGTTAAGTTAATTTTATTTATCAGACATCACTAATAAATAAATGCATTTTTAAAAGTTTAATAATATAATTCAAATTACAACATTTTTTGAAGAAAGGAAACACAGATCAATTCATTTTTATATACCTCTCATCAAAATTCTGTCACATTTCTCATCAACACAACAAATTGAAACACTTTTTCCTGGCTTTTCCATTCACATTCTCTTCACATTAAATAGCATCACTTACATTTTGAAAATTAACCCTTCACTCAATATAACTAATTTTGCACACATTTTCTCAGTACTCAAACTCTACTGAGCCTCTCAACATTCTGTAACAGAACACAAGCTTGCCTGCCTTTTCTATTCCAAGACGTTTTCTGAGTTTTGGCTGAATTGTACTGAAATTAGAGAACACCCTTTCCACAGAAGCAGAACTTGCAGGAAGTTTCTGTAATCAATCATGAGGTCAACAAATCCTGGAGGGAAGATCCCATTGGTCATTGCTCTCCACCAAATGCAACTATCCGTACTTGTTGCAGAAGCACTCAAGAAGGAAGATGGGTATGGTGAAGCCTGTGCCTCAAAGCTGATGACTGGAGAAATGTAGCTCTCGTCTCTCTGTGTAATCCAATTCCTTGCTGATTGGGTTTGCTGTTCACTCAGATGAACACCTCTGTATTAAGGGTGGAGTAGGTAGGCCGCGAGATGAAATCGTTGCAGGGTTTGATTCATTCTGCTCTTGATAACCTTACTATGCATAGTAAGATCTAGGTGTTGTAGCAGGGTGATCCAAGCGTCATAGGCATCAGCGGCATTAGCAGAGTCCCCCTGATTCCGATCCAATGTTACAGAGATTGGTTTCATTTGGCTGTGAAGGTCTTTCACTTGCTGATATAGGTTGACGTCATTAACTTTCCTGGCAATGCTAGAATCAATCGAGTCACTGTGTTCATGGGTGATTCTAATCATGAACTTCGGTTCCTTAGAAATGTCTAAATACATGTCAGTTGACTATTCCACCTGGTGTCTCCAAGCAGCTAAGGCTTTAAGCTTCCGTCACACTCACTGAACCATGCACTAGATTGGTGGTGAATTCTGAAGTACTTCTGCACATCAGCAACATGCGTTATGACAGATGATGATATCCTGGCCAAGTAAGTTTAACAAATGTGCATTACACCCATACACCAGTAAATCACTATCTTCCTCATGTAGAAGCCTGTGCATTTTCTCCATGTTTTTATCATTGTCTGTCACTACATTTTTCACAGTACATCTATATAGAGATGATGCCTTCTTGATTCTTTCTTTGCACAAGTCACGTAGATTTTCTCCTGTTTTTGCTGGTTAAGCCTGTGGATTTAACATTAATGAAGTATGTTTTCTTGTCAACATTGACACACGTAGCTGTGACAGGGTCATTATGGCAGTTGCTCTAACCATCTTCTATCAATGTACACTCTTTGCCATTGATTTCTGATTTCACTTGCAACTGAATCTCCTCTGTAACAGAATCCAGTAATGGACCCGACAAATTCTTTCTTGTTGGTGGTTTGTATCCCGGTCCCAGGGTAGATAACAGAGTCTTAAATGAGTCATGCTCAGTCACAGAGAAAGGTATGTTGCACGCAAAAAAGAACTTTGCTATCAGTATTATAAAATACAAGGGATGAGTAAAACTATGTGAAATCACTTCATGAGGGGGTCTTTAAGGTCTTAATTGACACCAAATTGACATATCTACAATACACAGCCACTGTTGGGGGGCCATTTAGGTCTTAACTGACACTAATTGACGGGTCTACAATACACAGCCACTGTCCACTGCCAGGCATGTGCCTAAAGTGTCAACCAGTGAAAGAGATTAGTACCTTTGAGGCTTTGACCAGGTATATTCACACCTTTTCAAAGGGATTGTTTAAGTATTGAAAAAAGTTTTTCCATTTAACTTTTTTAGTTTTTGCCAGTTTTTGCCACCCAGATTTTTCCTTGCCGTTTTTTTTCCGGTTTTTTTCCATGGTTATTTCCACCCTTGGCAAAAACTTGCCAACCCTGTTGCTAAAATTCACTATAACGCCTTATGAATATAAAGATATCAATGTTTGTCATATTAAGCATTCAACACGCGTTGATTTACATCGCATATTTTTCTCGTTCAATGTATATCACTTACACAACTGATGTCATTCGACGCAGAAATGATTTATCTTCACGTTCATATAACTCAAAATACCTGTTTACTATGAAAGTCTTATGTTGATACCGCGATAACGCGCTAAAAACTCATGCCATATCTTTCACTTATCATAGAGCGGGTTTAGAAAGTTGGTCGAATTACTGTTCCCACACCTCGAGCATCACACTTAACACAATATTAATATTGCTTGATACGGAGAGACATATAACATATACATTATTAGGTGAAAAATAGTGTCTTGAGAAATCTATTTACTGGGAGAATAACGCTGAAAATTAATCATCAATACCAGGAAAAGGTCATCTTAAGGTAACGAGCTATTAGATATGCTTTATAGATTTGTAAGACTGACAAACGTATTATGGTTTGACAGAACGCACCTTTTTTGATTAAGGCACAACACCTTTAACACTAATTGAATTGAGATTTTTGAAAGAAACATACTATCTTCTTCCAAACATTATATGTCTGTGTGTAATCATTCACAGTTATAACTGTTAACAGAAAATCATACAAAAAGCACAGCTAAAACTGAGATTTAATGACACTGTACCAGTTTCCCCTACCCACTTAAAATTGAATGGATAAAACCAAAGTGAATTTCAACATACATATGTATATAAATTGGGCTTCAATGCTCTGAAATTATCTTTTATTTATTTACTTCCTGTGCAAAATATAAAGAGGTTTCTGCTTATATATATATAAATTAAATATCATATATATATAAATATATTTCTATATAAAAAGACAAATACCAATGCATTAAGTTTACCTATTTTACTTATATTTTCTTCGCAGATACCTTGACATTGTTGAATAATTTATCAAATATAATTCATACCATTACACGAATACAAAATAATTGAATTCTCTAGATTTTAGACCCATTTTAATTTATGAGTAGCGAGCGAATCTGTTATTTCGTCTCTAGAATGGTAATATTAGATTTGTTTATGATCAACACTTTCAAAGTGTTATGAACAAAAACTAAATATACAAACGTGTCAAGGCACAACAATATTAAATTATTTTTCAACGATTGGACTTAAAATAAAATATAGGTAGAATGTGTAAAAAAGTAAAAAACGCGTATCAGGAAAACAGTCATAAAAGAAATCCTCCCTACACAGTCAAAAAGTAGAGAGGAAAAGTAAACATAAATTTATAATTGTATACTGATCAATTACTCCAGAAACATTTAACGAAAATGATAACTCGTCGGGTTACCGCCTTGGAACGGTCAGTGGCAAAACGTTTGCCTCTTGGGGTTTAAGCAAGGCGCAAGGGTGCACTAACCTCACATTTGTCCCAACAGGCTCTCATAATAACAAACAAGTACAACTTCTCTTGGAGAATCAACTCTAACGCACCCATCAACTCGGCCATGTCGCATGCAAAATCACACACACACACACACACATTTAAAGCATAAAAGCTAATGTCATTTTAGGGCGAAAAGAGTAGCTACTAAAGTGTTTTAACTCGCTTTTCTTTCAGAATCATGAGCACTCTTTACCTACCGATTATTGATTTGGACAAAGCAAAGACCGAGAGGAAGACTGTAGCAAACCAAGTTGTTGACGCTCTAGAGAATGTCGGCTTCCTCTACATAGATAACATACATGGCATAGACTTTGACAAACTGTTGGAGTGCTGCAAGTGGTTCTTTGGTCTCCCTAAGGAAGCCAAAGAGAAGTTAATGAGGAAACACTGGAAACCAGAAAACAAGAATGTTTATCGAGGGTATTTTCCCGTGGTGGAAGGTGAGCCGAGCAGGAAGGAGGGATTTGAGTTTGGTAAAGACATTGATCCAAACGATCCTACAGTGGCTCCTGGAAACTGGTTTTATGAACCCTCTGTGTGGCCAGAAGAAAATGGCACATTTCCTTTTAAGGAATTTATGACAAACTGTTACGACATTCTTCATAACGCAGGTTTAGAAATTCTTCGTCTTGCTGCCATTGGCCTTGGTATAGACGAGTTCGCTTTTGACGACATTTTCGCCGACAGACCGGTAACGACGTTCCGACTCATGCATTACCCACCTTGGGATATTGCCCCACCGGCAAATGCAAAAATTGAGGACGGGAAGGTCGTGACAACACCTGACCATACGGACTCAAACTTTCTCACACTACTTTACACATTCGAATTCTCGGGCCTAGAGGTCGTCACCGCTGACGGAAAATGGAATGCGGTTGTTCCAAGACCAAAGAGTTTCGTAATGAACATCGGTGACGTGTTTTCTAGAATGATGGGAGGTCGTTTTAAAGCAACACATCATCGAGTGTTGGATATTGGTGTTGACAGGTACTCGGTACCATTCTTCATGGAGCCGTCGTACGATGGTGATATAGGAGAAAATTTCATGTCCAAAGCAACAGGAAAGGGTCCTGAACATAGAGTTGAAACTTACGGCCCATGGATGATACATCAAGTGAAAAATATCAAAAAGTTTGTTGAATACCAGCTTCTACCAGAATTCTAATTTATGGAAAATTCAACACCCTTCTTCGCTAATCGTCGACTCAATTGTTGATAACTGTTGAAATGAACACCTGATATACGAAAGTTGTTTTCTGTTGGTAGTGTAAACTCTGAATTATTATAAATGTATCAACACAGATCGGCTTTCGGTGTTAACATAAGATTCCTTTCGAAAGACAACATCTGCTCAGCTTTAAAAAGATTATATATTACGGAGTAAATGGAAAAATATTACAAATAAAAAAGTTATTAGGGAAAATTACTCTGGCATCTTTTTCTGTTTTATATAACATACTTCGTAAGTATCCTCCGCTCTTGATCATTTTGATAGTCTGACTATAGTCTGTCCCATCCCATTTTGAAACCCCAACTTTGACCTAGATTGGTTTATCCTCAACTCATTTCGACAAATAAACTGCATTTTTGCGATAAAGAAAAAAGTCACCCTCAGGAATTTCAAGGATTTTCTTCTTAAATTTCCCGTTTTCATATAAACCTCCGTCGATTTTCCTCTATGGCAAATCACTGTTGTTTACACCGTGACACCATTGCCGATGGCTCTCTTATTTTAATTATTGAATGGTAACGACGCTTTTCTTTGTTCTTTGATTGTGCATGTGCCAGATATTTGGTATTGGTAAATTCAGCCGTGCTCCAACTGCAAAAGTAGTTCTGACTTTTACGCTACTACTAATCACTATGGTATAAAATATTTCTACAATATTATTATAACTGCACACTTGGCGTATTCTTGAAAATCCATTAAGTAAGTCTTACAAAAATTACGTAAAAATAAATACAACTTATGATCGAGTTAAACTTAAGTTGGCAGGAAACTTCTTTTCGAGTCTAAGGATCTACCAGATCCAGAAGAAAATTAAGATTTGACAACCATATCCAGTTGTCATATGATACTACTGCAGGGTTTCCGCTGCAATTCGCCAATTTCGCAAATGGCGAAAAAATATTTGGAAGTGGCGAAAAAAAAGCATAAAAAAATTATTTTTCCGATGTATATTTTAAAAAAAATGCCATAATTGATTGCTGATTGATAAATCCAAATGAAAGTTGTGAAAAGTGTTACTGCCAGCGGCGATTACATGTCAATTTGACCTTATTGTCGACGGTCACATGTTGGGAGAATTACTCGCCGAAATTGCAAATTTTGAAATTTGTTTTAGGCTGCTTGATTACATCGCCAGTGGGAAGCAATGTTAAAATAATTAAAAAGTATTTACTCCCACACAATATAATATAGAACAACCAAAATTATGTATATTTCTGCAGAAAACAGAAAATTTTTCAATTGTCACATATTTTCGCGACTCCGATTTTTTTATAATTATTTAAAACGAAAAGAAGCAATGTTCTGTATAAAAATCCTTAGTAAAAAGACAAAAAAATATAAGTACATTGGTGATGATGCCATTTTTCAGTAAGTGATTCAGAAAAAAGGGCTGCATTCTGTGAAAGTCTGCAAGTTTAATTTCTATACGCTAATTAAAGCCATGGTTTTATGTAGATCTAAGAAAACAGTGGAGGTATCAATAAATCTGAACTTTTGGCTATCATTTTTTTAAATTAGGAATATTGGCTATTATTTTTTTAAGCCAGTGTGAGCCCTGATAGTGATAAATCAATTGTAATTTGTTGATATGATGTATGTAGATTTTAGAAAATTAAAGTCAGAAAAATACTAGATTTATCATTTTAAAATGCTTTAATGCCATAAAATATTCATAACAGTTGAAGCTCTAGATATGTTGAAAAATTAAGTCTTTAAAAATGAGAAATTGAAAATTTTTCGACGGCCGGGAGCTCCCTCCCGGAACCCTCCCCATTGGCGGAAAAATAAAATTGGCCAGTGGAAACCCTGACTAGGTCAACTTAAGGAATGAGCAGGCATTCTGTTTGAAATAAAAAGTGAATAGGTATTGTAAAACAGCAAAGACACATACTCCATGGAATTACATTAAGATAACTTTTAATAAAGATTCGAAACTGCAAAACAACGAATTGTAAAGTTACAATACAAAGTTAACGTATTCACACTATTATGTTCTTCCTGCATATAGGAAATTCGTTTAAAAGTGAGCTGCAAATACCCTTGGCGATCCATATTTTAATATTGTTCTTATGGCTTCTTTCTAACTTAAATAAATATTAATCAATGGTTTTTTTAAGATTCGTGTTAATTAATAAGCAAATTAGATTGTAACTGTATTAAATGATTTGTATTAACCTTCAACGCGAAAATGTGTATTTACTATACAGTAAGTCTCATGTAATGAAGTATGTCTCATATACTAGTACCAGATGATATATTAACATGCTTAATACTAGGCCTAATCATACCGAGTGCAGCACTTAAAATGACATTTGCTGCCTACCTGCAATAACGTGCATTAAATTTGCTTGCAGTTGTCAGGTGTATATTCAGTTTGCAATTGACAAATGGCAACCAACTTTAACATATTTGACACAAATGCAGCATAACTCTTGTTTTGAATATATTAACAGACATTGGATTAGAGTGATCGTCGTGCCACTCTTCCCTTTGCCATGGTTTTGTTAGTCGTTTCTAGATCTCTGGTTATAAGCTCTATGAGCAAGGAAATGAGCATAATTTTGTGGTAACGGCCCCATTGCAAGTTACTGCTTTGGGTCATCCTGCGCACCAGCCCGAGCATCATCGGGACGTTTTGGTTTTTATTGACCATTTGTACGTGGCTGCTTATCTTGTTGGGACTCAAGCACCATTTTCTCAGGAATGCAGTAATAAGTACCGTGGTCCGTGCCCTGATGAATGCTAAAGACGTTAGCATTAGACTGATGTTGTCGTTGGCTATTTAACCTGAGTGTACAAGTGAATTAATTGCTGGCATCTTACAGATGAGCATCAGTTCGACATATTTGCTTTCATAAAATGAATTGCTTAAATTTTTATCCGTAAAGCAACAATGTAAGTCTATTCTGAAAAGCTGTGATGCAATATCCTTAATAGAAGTATCTTTTATTGAAATGGCTAAAATCATAGAAAAAATAACATTTGGCTAATAATTAACACCCAGTTGAATATTCTATTGCTTGACAAAGCGCATTTAGTTGCGAGATGATTTGGTATCTGACTACTTTTGTCAAATTCAAATTCGCAACATATTGCTTACCCCTTACATCAGTCGAATTGGCATCTAGATCCAAGTTGTCAACTGGCAACTTGAATGTCTTGATTACATAAAATCAATAATCAGTACTGTTAATCATCATGCCCAACCATCCTACAATGTTTGGAGCTCCTAGCAACAGCTGCTCTTGGGTAAGTGATCGGAAACTGTTTTCAATGGACCATGTGAGTTTTTCCTTTGACACTTTGGCCATAACAGATAGGGTCCATCTGCTCATCATAGTTGCCTTTAAATCCATTGCAATCATCAAAATTAGAAGTAGATTGTAAATGTTTTCATACACACAAAATAAGCGATAATATTTCATTGTTAGTAAGTTGTAGTTGGATATTATGTCATTCTCGGACGATTTCATAGTTTATTATTTTATTTCAAAAGATCAGGACATTTCAGAAATATTACACATATGGCACAGCACGATTATATTATACATGCACCCTCGGACTGATAGGTGGAAGTTATGTAACCGGATGTAAGGCCGAAATGTAGGAACTGAAAAGATCTGTTATGTTAAGATACCATGTTCCTGTATCGCCCATAACAAGAATATTGGCCAATTGAAAAATCGATAAAACAATTAAAGAGAGCAACATATAGAATTTTACCTAAATTCCATATACATAACAAATGCAGATTTATATATACTTGTCTTCAGAAATATATGCTGTCCTTAGATAGGTGACACTGTCAGCTAGTAACTCGTATTTGATTTCGTATTAACAAGTCACGCATCTTTTAACTCAATAAATGGTTGTCATGCGAAATGTTATTTGCAAGTTGACAGCTTCCGATTTAACTGGTCACTGATACATATTTTTAAAGGAAAGCTCGCTATTCAAAAGAGGACAATATTTGCATATCGTCCAATGGCAACTTGCAGCCACGTGCCTATACGTGCCTGGTGGTGAGTGGCAGCTAAATAACGTTACAACTTGTGTTATGAATTTGAGATATATATTGAACAATCAGACAACAAAATGCACATTTTTTCAGAAGCCACGTAAGAACTTAAGAACATCGACACCGCAATTTGCAACTCACAGCCAGGTTCAAATCTGTTGGTTCAGCATCTAGATTCTCAACTCGAAACAGGCGGTAAGACCCAAGTCGTTATCAATTTGTACTTTATTGATTGATTATATGTATATGTTCAGCTTCAGGTAAGTAGCAAGGTAGCACCTATCAACTAAGAAATCAGTAAGAAGCGAGTTAGTGGGTCGCAAATGACAGCCAAATTTTGTTACGGGATGAGAGTGTCTAGAGTTGTCAGTCAGAAATGATTAATAATTCGTCAAAACATGCGCATTGTAAACTGGGAGCATGCAGAAAGCTGTCGACTCTATTTCAGTTACGAGATAGTATTATAAGGCACACAGGCAACTGACAATTTGCAGGCAGTTTTCAATGCTATAAAATATTTAATCAAGACATTCTAGTCGTCCACTGACTACCTTGATCCAATTCAATTTAGTTAGATGTCAACTCATCTGGCAACAAGGTTCGATTTCCCATGCAACAGAATCTTCAACTAGCAGTTATTATTAGCTAGATGGTATAAAGAGCTATTTTAATTTTTTATTCTAATTTTAAATGTATGATTTACCAGAACGCCTTTTCAACAAATGATTCTTCTTTTCGTAATATTACATCATAGCTGTTCGAAACAGCTTGTGGTTTTATGGTTACAACTTTCAGCAATACATCTTACAGAAGCAAATATGTCGAACTCATACTTACCTGTAAGATGCCAGTTAACAATTTCAGAACTATTAAAGCTAATAGTATTGAAATCTTTTTATCTGGTGCCTGTCAATAATTTTCAATTTTAAATTCTATGTAGTTTTATATCGATTTGCCAAGTGGCTACATATCAAGATCTGGTTGCACAATATTTTCACCTCCGCCAGCTGCCAACGACAATGTTTCTATAAATTAAGACATGTTTACAAACTCGCTATCGATAACTCGTATGAAAACATTAATGAGTTTCCAGTTACCAGCTAATGATAACCATTTTCCCATTAACTTCATTTTGATATCCCAGAAGACAAACCAGTTTGATATCTTGCCGTAAGTTGCCAGTTGACGATTTGTATATTTGACAATTTGGCAGCTGTCTGCTAGTTGCCATGACATTATTTTTCTTAACAAAAACGGCGTTAGTGGTATCCAGCTGCCAGTTCCCCTTTCATATAAAATGATTTATCCGTAGATAACACGATTTAAACATTTTAAAAAAAACATACAGGCAATATGCCCATGAGTACACAGTGATAATCTGACATAAATGTACTCAAGTAATATATACATTAACACTATGTCAAGGTCGGTGATCCCAAGTTATACATAAATAATACAGAAAAGGAAATCATACAATTCATTGAATATAGGAAGAAAGGAACAAAAAAAATATACAGGACAGCATAGGAAAAACAAATATTTCAATATTTACCATGGTCAGATATGATTGTAAGCAAAAATCACAAAGTCATACATAACTTCTAGCTCTTGTAGAGTTTCTTGATTCTGAATGCTAGTGTAACTGAAAGTATCTGTTAATCTTTGTTTTACTACATTTATAAATTTATTTGCATCTCCAACACTCTGTTTAATCCACACATAATTAAAGCTAAAGATTGTAACATATACAAGCGATTAGCTGCTATTTGTCAGTTGCTACGTTTTGATATTACCTAACACACGTCGACATATCATTGTAAGTTGTCAAAACATTACCTAATCGACTTATATCCAGTGACTTTAATACAAATGGAATCTGAATGCGTGCGATATTTAAAGAGTGAATTCATTTTATGACTTTTATTAATAATATTTACATTGCTTTACTTTCATAGATATGACAACTTTTTAGATCTGGTTACTTACAGCTATTTTTGGCAGGACAAGAACCCAGCCGCTTGTGGCGTGCTTTATTGGACAGTATCTTCCAATCTTCTTTTGATTTGCCTTTACCTTTAAGTTTGTTTTATTCTGTTTCAATCCTGTATTCATGTGCAACAATTCTATTTAGCATACGCGTAATTAACCTCTCTTTTTTATGTGCTTATTTAAGTTTTTAAACCTGTCGCGTCAGCGACAAGGTTTAAAGTTATAACCAAGTTGCAAAATTTCATCCTGGCTCATTCTACAATTTCTCTATTCAGACAGAATAAAGCCGGAGACAATTAATGTTCCCAACGCCTATTCACAAGGGAATTCATTCGACTGAAAAATAGTCCTTTCAAAAGCGATGAATTTGAAATTGTTAATTCTTATAAATACAGTCATTTAAATTGCATTTTCAAAGAAGGTTATTCCACAGTGAGAAAATTGACGATAAACTTTGAAAAATCTTGCGAAACAAAAGTGTACCGTTTATGTAACACGAACTTTTTACTTGACCTTTCCGCGGAATAATCGGAGAACTTTTTGTGTAGACGAAAACAACAAAAACAAAGAAGTGATCAAGTGAGGACCAAATTTTGTGTGAACTAAGGTATGTACTTTTCTAAATTTTATTTTTGCCGTAAAATCAGGGTATTTAATTTATAGCAGTCATGTTTACATGTGTGTCATTTGTTCAGATAAATGTCTAATTTCTTCCAGCCATGTGAGGTAGGCATTTCAGATTTAGAAATTAAACGGTGATAGACTAAAATGTAAATTCAGCAATTGACAGATCGAATTGCATGAGTTTCTTGAAAAGGGCATTCTGTGCTGTCGTAGGAGAGCGCTTTTTCTTTTAATTTGACTAATAGCATGCTCCCAAGGTAATAAGTCATGTATGTTAAGAATATTTGCAAAAATCAGTATCACATGTAAACAATTTTATTTGTAACAGAAATAAACTTTCGAAAAAATCATAATAGAATTATTGCATTTTTTAAAGGTCATAAAATTATCATTCAAAAGATTTTTACGTAGATCTTAACATGTATACTAGTAGTTTCAGGATATTGCTGCAATCATGTATAAAATCATTATTGATAGCCATGATTTGGTCACGTTTTTGGTGCATGTAGGTCGCGTTATTGTATAACATTAAATCATCCAATGAGAGGAAGGGTTTCACCTCTGACCCGGATGTTGAATATTCATGCATGTAGACAAAAGAAGTTATAATATTAGGAGCCATTTTCTCGAATTCCGCTGAAAGGTATAAGTATTATTTGTTCATGTTTAAAATCCACTCTTAACTCTTTGAATAGATAGTTAAATTATTAAAATCGGCTGAGTTTATAACACCCGCATTGACAAGCAATCGAGGAAAGTTTGTGTATTGCGGCCGCCATATTGGATTTTGCCGATAACAATGTCAACAAAGTCCCATATCTGATTTAAAGGTGTGAGAGTTTTCAGTGATTTCCTGCATTCCTCACTTTCGGCGCGAGTAGACTTGAATTCATATCGACCATTCAAAAAAGCAAGATATTCAACATATTGAGTAGAGTTATTTGGACTAGCTTGAACCCTACTGTAGTCCAAAATATTGAGACGTATATTGCGGATTTGAAGCTAGTTTTTACATTGGTCAAATCCGCTATAACGTCTAAAGATATGTATTTACAAGTACATAGTAAAATAAAAAAAAATAAACCTGCACAATCATTTCAATTTCCCATGTAAAATGATACAATTACTGCTTTGTATTCCAAATTCAAGCATAAAGATCTATTTTCCTTCTCAAAACAACGTTTTCTACTTTTAAACAACTTTACACAAATTGACAACGTTGAATAATGTTGAATAAACAGCCTCCATATTGGCGTAGAGCGCAAACTCCCCACAGCGGTTACTTCCCCTGATCAGTACAGAAAGAATATTTCGTAAAATTAACGAAAGTAGATTGTTTTGATAACCTATAGTCACATGTGTTATAGTGGCAGTTGTCAAACTAGCCAAGAGTGACGTAACCGGTGCGAGGAGTTTGCGTAGAGCGGTGGTTATAATAACTGAATTCTTTAGACGAAATTTTAAATGTGTGCTTCTGTCAGTGCATAGATCACTACGGAATCCTGTTGAGGCCAATTAAAATGTCGCCGTCGCGCTTAGAGGTAGACGCTCGACAACGCGACACGACATTGCGAAAATGCGATACGACGCTCGACAATGCGAACCGAAGCGCGACAATGTCAAACGAAATTTCGTGATTTCATTTCGTATTGTCGCGCTATAAAAGCGCGAAATATCGCAATGTCGCTTCGCATTGTCGTGCGTCGTATCGCATTGTCGTGGTGTCGCGTCGCGTTGTCGCGATGTCGCGTCGCGTTGTCGTCCGTCGCGTTCTGCATTTGTGTAGGCCTCAACGCACGACAATGCGATACGACGCTCGAAAATGCGAAGCGACGCGCGACAACGCGACGCGACATTTTCACAATGTCGTATCGCATTGTTTTGCGTCGTGTGTGATCCTCTACTGCGACACACGAAAATACCAAACGACACTGGACAACGCGACGCGAGGCTCGAAAACGCGAAGCGACACTCGACAGTGCGACGCGATATTTATTGGAATATCGTATCGCGTTGTCGTGCGTCTACCGGAAATAGGCAAAATGTATATTCCGGCCATCTAATTAATTAAGAACAAATTCCACAAGAAAATGCAGCAATCGCGGCCATGCTCTAAAAATGCGATATGGCTATGGGGAGGGGTGGATAATACACAGGCACGTGAAATTTTGTCATTGCACCGTCAGATGGCATATAGATCTTGCAACATTTTAACCTGTCACCGGTAGACGCACGACATCGCGATACGATATTCCAATAAATGTCGCTTCGCATTGTCGTGCGTCGTATCGCATTGTCGTGGTGTCGCGTCGCGTTGTCGCGATGTCGCGTCGCGTTGTCGTCCGTCGCGTTCTGCATTTGTGTAGGCCTCAACGCACGACAATCCGATACGACGCTCGAAAATGCGAAGCGACGCGCGACAACGCGACGCGACATTTTCACAATGTCGTATCGCATTGTTTTGCGTCGTGTGTGATCCTCTACTGCGACACACGAAAATACCAAACGACACTGGACAACGCGACGCGAGGCTCGAAAACGCGAAGCGACACTCGACAGTGCGACGCGACATTTATTGAAATATCGTATCGCGTTGTCGTGCGTCTACCGGAAATAGGCAAAATGTATATTCCGGCCATCTAATTAATTAAGAACAAATTCCACAAGAAAATGCAGCAATCGCGGCCATGCTCTAAAAATGCGATATGGCTATGGGGAGGGATGGATAATACACAGGCACGTGAAATTTTGTCATTGCACCGTCAGATGGCATATAGATCTTGCAACATTTTAACCTGTCACCGGTAGACGCACGACATCGCGATACGATATTCCAATAAATGTCGCGTCGCATTGTCTAGTGTCGCTTCGCATTTTCGAGCATCGCGTCGCGTTGTCTAGTGTAGTTTGGCATTTTCGTGTGTCTTGGTAGAGGATCACACACCGGACGCACGACAATGCGATACGACATGTGAAAATGTCGCGTCGCGTTTTCGCGCGTCGCTTCGCATTGTCGAGCGTCGTATCGCATTGTCGTGCGTCGAGGCCTACACAAATGCAGAACGCGACGGACGACAACGCGACGCGACATCGCGACAACGCGACGCGACACCTCGACAATGCGATACGACGCACGACAATGCGAAGTGACAATGCGATATTTCGCGCTTTTATAGCGCGACAATACGAAATGAAATCGCAATATTTCGTTTGACATTGTCGCGCGTCGCTTCGCATTGTCGAGCGTCGTATCGCATTTTCGCAATGTCGCGTCGCGTTGTCGAGCGTCTACCTCTAAGCGCGACGGCGACATTTTAATTGGCCTCAACAGGATTCCGTAGATCACTAGTGAAAAAATTATTTCGTTCAGATAAATTTCTTATGTGTTACGGAGTGACGTCACAGTGCAACTTGGAATTTCCAATATGCGGGGTCAACACGAAATGGATTTCATGTACTTTTTTAAATAAATGGATAAATGTCTACTTATCGAGAGTATTTTTTGCATATTTATACAGTTATTGAGAACAAATGCTTCCGTTTTTTATGTAGTCATTTGTTTTGTTTTGTTTTGTTTTTTTTTTGTTAAAAAAAAAGATTTAAAACGTGATTTACTGGGGTGCTGGACGTTTCGGTAAATGATGAAACGTCCAAAGGGTTTACTATATAAATCCAATTTACCGAACTGGTCATTTACCGAAACGTCTGTAAATCATTTACTGTTAATTTCAAATCGACTCGAGAAGCGTGTCGAATTGTGCTTTAGGAAATTAGTCAGTTAGAGAAAGACTTCACATTTTCTGACAAATGTAAAATTGTAAAAAAATTGAAAATGCGAAGTCTTTCAATGAAGGACTAGTTTGAACCCACTATCAATATAAAATACAGAAGTTTAAACTAAACTGGAATTTTAAAAAATCTTATATTCTGCATCAACTTCAGCTATCTGATTTTCATCCAAAATTCCCGATGTTCTTGTAAAGGAAGAAAGCCTTTATCGAGGATAAAAGCCTTGTCCAATCATTATGACAATAAATTTTTCTAAAACTTAAGTCGACAATAAGTTCCTGTAAAATGTTACGCTTGCCATGCTAAATATCTAAAATGGACTTGTCCGTCTTTCAATGTGGACGGATCCATTAATTGTTTATAGGAGTGCAGGTTGAAAATTTACTCTCTAAATGGCAGATAGTACAGACCATGATCAGACTGCACGGATGCGCACGCTGATTTTGGTCTGCACTAGTCGCAAAAGCAGAGTAAATTGCCTCCAGCAGGGTAAGGGTTAAGGTATTAATACACATTTTGTTATATTTAATCTATTTTTTTTCAGTTTTTTGCAGTCACATGGTCTGTGTAAAAGGTGACAGTGTGCCAGTTAAAGCTCTATGTACCTGGCTGATGACAATGTCGAAAAGTGTAAAGTACCACTATGGCATGACATATCTGCAGAAATGACAATAGTTTGACTGCAACAAGCAGAACAGCTGTAGAGGTATATATAGCCACTTTATCCAGCTATTAGGAATTTAATACATTTTGCTTATTTTTAGTTAGTTTATCTATTAGACCAATAAATGTGAATTCAAGAACAGTTTTTTTCTTAAAAAATGGATTTGTTTAGCTCTTTTCAAGTGTTACTTTCAAATTTGTTTTATTAGACTGAATAGTCTTAAAAGGATTGAGGTAAGAGTGGAACTGAGTAATGGTATTAATATAATCAGGCAAGTATTTAAATGTTCAAATTACATTGTACAGTGCCACACAAAAAGTTCTTTTTTAAGATTTATGTTTCAGCAGTTTTAATGTTTAAATGAATTCTGAGATATTCCATATTGCAGTGATGATAACTCCTTGACATTTTCATTTTTGCATAGGGTAATTGGGTTTTCACGTAAAGTAACCACAGTTTGTTATACCTTACATTTAATAGGCTATTCAGACAGCCCTGGACTGTGCATAACCATTGCTTGACATCATTTAAGTTAAGTTTCATGAGCATTACAATAAGAAAACATCTAAGGTAAATGCTGGAATAGCAACAATGAGGAACACCTTCAGAACCTTTCAGAAATGTTGTAGACCTCAGTAGACTCTTGACATCAAGTGTCCCTCAGGATTCCATAATACAGAATGATGTGAAAAACCCTAGATTGATAATGCCATTTCTCCATCACCAAATGAAAGGGTCTAGCTTTTGAGCTGTCCATCTGTCAGTCCGTCATTATGTCTGAAAATTTTAAGATTGCCAGTAACTTCCTTATTAGTAAATGGATTTGATTTATACTCAAACAGAACATTGGACAAGACCTTCCCTCTGATATATATTTATTTCACATTGACCCAAGAATGACCTTGACTTTGAAGGTCCAATTGCAAAAAATACTTAATATTGGCTATAACTCCCAGACAGATTTAAGTCATGTTTGTACACAACAACAGTTTGGGAGAGATATTCAGAATGACAATTTTGACCCTTTTTAACTTAGTTCATCTTTGCATGCATCAACCCTTTGAGATAAATCATCCAAATGACTTTTTTTAACTGGACCCCTAAATGACCTTGATCTTAAGGTCAAATTGTCCCCTCAGGATTCCATAAAACAGAAGGATGTGAAATACCCTAGATTGATAATGCCATTTCTCCATCACCAAAGTGAAAGGGTCTAGCTTTTGAGCTGTCCATCTGTCAGTCTGTCATTATGTCTGAAACCCAACATTTTTGAAGGATCTACAATTACTCTTTGTGTGGTCCAGATCTTAAAGTTCTAGGCACCATTTCAGGTGAATTATCATCTTTCAGTGACAGTTCTTGCTATTAATAGATTCTTTTTTTTCACTTTTCAGGAAGTTGACGCCCCTCTCCTTCAAGAAATGTATACAATCAAGGGGATTGCTGTGGAGCAGATGGAACTACTGAGTTTCTTCTGGACAATGATGGCATTAAAAATATTTTTTTTCGAAAAGAGAAAGAAAGCAGTGTCATATGAAGACAGCAAAGAAAATTTCATGTGAATGAACTGAAATAGTTTTAATTTCATGGACACTGAACAGGAAGTGAAATGCTTTCTAGTCAGAAATAAAGAGATAATCCAAAAGTAATGACACTATATTTGTACATATAGATGACAGTTTTTGCTCTTTGCTGGGTTTGTAGACATGAATATAAGTATTTTTTGTGAACAATGATGACATCATGTTACATCTATTCCTATAGAAATGATGTAGAAAGCAGTACCAGAAGAAGACAATATATAGAATCTCACTGTATTTGGTACTTCCAGTATCTAATATATTTCCTCCTTTCAGAGAATTTCCTCTTTTGATGCATTCAGCTTATAACTAAACCATCTGTCCATACTTCCATCAGTTCAACGTTTTTTGCTAGTTGGAAATTTCTCACTTTTTGCAACTACTTTTGTAGCATTTGCATGACAGTTTACACTTAATCATTTGTGTGTAGTTAATGACACAAGATACTTAACTCTGACTGCCATATTCAATTTCCACACATCTGTATGAAAATGCTTGCACAGATTTCATTCATATTTGCATGTAGATGTGTCTACATATGGTTCCTTCCATTACGCCCCTTTTTGACTTATTTTCTACTAAAATGAAATTTCTGCACATTTAAAGAAAAATGCTTACACATATTTTTTTCATATTTTACATGTATATGTATCTTATAAAACTACAGGTTACTTGCAAAATTGGGCAGGACACCTCCAAATTTGTCAGAGTTTTGACCTTTATAGACTAAATTTCTGATAAAAACCAAATGTCTTCACATTTATAGGGTTATGTTTTGTAGCACACTGTTCATTAAATAAATGTAACAATTATACTACTTTTGACATTCCGCCTGCCTCTTTAATTTTTATCATCTGCTTATGATACATGGCTAGGGAAAATGTGTCCCATGGACACATTTCTACTGAATTGTTATTTTTGATAGTTTAATATTTTTAAATAAAGATAATGTTAACAAGTATTGCCCTCTTTTGTTTGTGGTAAACTTATTGTCAGCTAAAGTTTTACCTCTCTTTACAGTTGTATTCATATCAGAGTCAGATACCTTCCTATAATTACTGGAAAGAACTTGTACTAGACTGCAAATGTTACCAGTAAACTACCAACAGAACTTACAATATTGGTATATCCATAAATCATGGCTGGTATTATAGTACTCTTGTACTTTTCTAGAACATTATAGTTGAGGAACCACAGGGTTTTAGAAAAATAAGTGGAATAGTCGATACTAAATTTGATATGGGTTGAAAATGATCAAGATCAATGATGGCGAGTATTGAAAAGAGCGTTCAGTAGTTATGTAAAAAAAAAATCCAGTGAAGTTAGACTATAATTTATGGCAAGGCAGGTCGGTCAAAAAAACAGATTTTTATCATATTCATATATTTTTATTCATATGCTACAAGACTAGCTCCAATTGACCTCTGTTGCACAGAGATAAATTCTCTCAGATAAAGGTATTGCATTACATGCATGTATTCTTTACTTGAAAACATAAACCCAGCACTACGCGGCAGGTTTTGCAGTACTTTCAGTGCTTTGATATCAATACGTAATGAAAATCACTGCAATTTACAAAATTTACCTGTCCTTATACCAGGATGTTTTAAATCAGGTCGCACAAATATATCAAATAACCATTCAGTTTGTAGTTAGAAGAAACTGCAACAAATTAGATATTTTATATATAACTTGATTATCAAAATCTTATGTTTATACCGAAACTTCTAATCATAAGGTTGGTCGAAGTACTGTTCCCACACAATGAGTAGTACTGTTTACACATTGATACTGAGAGAGATACAACATAAACATGCTAAGGTGAAAACGGTGGCTTGATTGAGAAATCTGTAAACTAGGAAAATAACAGTGAAAATAAATCATCAGTACCAGGAAAAGATCGTCTAAAGGTAACGAGTTATTAGATATGTTTATTGATTTGTATTCGGGTTGTCAGACATAAAACCTTTGTGTTTGTAAAGGTGTACGACCCATAAAACGTAGACAGTTTTAGAGCTTTTAACAATGAATTTTTCAAGGTATGATAAGCATTAACTTCAAACTTAACGAGACGTTTTGTAATGTTATGTAGTCTATATAATAAAGAATATCACATAATTTCTATTAGTCTGATCTTAAAAACAACAACAGCCTAGAAATGTTATCATTCACTGTTATGACTGTTCACAGAAAGCCACAAAAAATGTAACACACAATGTAATTGCAAATATTGTACCAATATTCCCGACCCATTTTATGATGAGTGGATGCTACCAAAGTAAATTTCATTTATTCGGAGGTGGGTGACGAGGGAGGGTGTCAACTTAAGCTGTTATTTTTTTTGGTTTTAGTCATTTACTGTCTACAGCTAATGTGAAGAATGTAAAAGAGGTTTACAATGTACTTTTGGGGGGAAAATGAAATTACTGATACACAATATTCATTTCTTTACATTGTGTAAAGGGTTTATACTTTAATAGAAGCATATTTGAAACGAAAGAAATTCAATTTCTCTCCAGAAAGAGACCCTATCGAAGCGACATACTTGATATACAGCATATATATTTTAATGGCTCATTCGGTATAAAAAATGAAATATAATGGTAAAGAAGATCATTTTTTCTTTTTTTTTTCTTTCAGACATTTAAACACTTTGAAAATGTTCATTTAAAATAAATGGGTATCCACCCTAAAAACGTTCAACAACTCTTTATATAAAGACGAATACATATGTATTAAGTTTAACTTTTGATTTTGACCGAAACCTCCTCAATAATTTCTTTGGCAATAAATCATTTGATACTGTAAATATTTACCCGACTCAAAAGAAAATTGAATACTCATGATTGCAGGGTTTGTCTAAAAAGCAAAGTAATAAGTATACTGAAAAAATATTGACTTGTCAAAGATAATAAAAACTAGGTTGTAAAACAGTAACGATTGGACTAAAAGTGTTAAAGGTTTATTACTCATTGTACTTTCAGAATAATGAGCACGATTAATCTACCGATAATTGATTTGGACAAAGCAAAGACCGAGAGGAAGACATGTAGGAAACCAAGTTGTTGACGCTCTAGAGAATGTCGGCTTCCTCTACATAGATAACATACATGGCATAGACTTTGACAAACTGTTGGAGTGCTGCAAATGGTTCTTTGGACTTCCAAAGGAAACCAAAGAAAAGCTAATGAGAAAACACTGGAAACCAGAAAACAAGAATGTTTATCGAGGGTATTTTCCAGTGGTGGAAGGTGAGCCGAGCAGGAAAGAGGGGTTCGAGTTTGGCAAAGACATTGATCCAAACGATCCTACAGTGGCTCCTGGAAACTGGTTTTATGAACCCTCTGTGTGGCCAGAGGAAGACGGCACATTTCCGTTTAAGGAATTTATGACAAACTGTTACGACATTCTTCATAACGCAGGTTTAGAAATCCTTCGTCTTGCTGCCATAGGCCTTGGCATAGACGAGTTCGCTTTTGACGACATTTTCGCCGACCGACCGGTAACTACATTCCGTCTCATGCACTACCCTCCTTGGGATGGTGCCCCACCGGCCTAATGCAAAAATAGAAGACGGGAAGGTTGTGACTACCCCTGACCACACAGACTCAAATTTTCTCACATTACTGTATACATTTGAGTACTCAGGTCTAGAGGTTATCACCGCCGATGGGAAATGGAGTGCGATTGCCCCGAGACCAAAGAGTTTCGTAATGAACATTGGTGACGTGTTTTCTAGAATGATGGGAGGTCGGTTTAAAGCAACACATCATCGAGTAGTTGGATATTGGTGTTGACAGGTACTCGGTACCATTCTTCATGGAGCCGTCATACGATGGTGATATAGGAGAAAATTTCATGTCCAAAGCAACAGGAAAGGGTCCCGAACATAAGGTGGAACCATATGGTCCCTGGATGATTCAGCAAGTAAAGTATATCAAGAAGTATTTTGAATACAAGGTTCTACCGGAATTCTAATTTCAGGAACTATAAGAGAGTTTTATTTGACGTTAAACTTCGACGTTGTTGTTGTTCAAAGAGAATAGAACAAATTAAAACACCCGATATCCGTGGTATTGTAGATAGGACAATAAACCTGAGGGTATATGCTAGTTTGTTTGTTCGTACATGTTTGGGCGTATAAATGTTACAGGGTTTAAAAAATGTCACAAAGTCCTCCTCGTGTAGTTATTTAATGCACCATTTATCTATGCCGTATCAGGCCAGGCAAGGCAAATAAAGTTATATCTAGATCTGTCATGTAGCAGTTCATTTTATAAATAATTTTCTCTGATTATAGGCGTTTAACTTGCCCTCTAACAATTAAGGTATCTCTCTCTCTCTCTCTCTCTCTCTCTCTAAAATCACTCAATTTCAGACAACAGGAAGCCAGAAAAGAGTGTGTAACAGTTGCCATGTATTTCCCCTGCATGTTCAGTCTGTATCCACACTTCTGATCCCCTGATCCAGTTCAAGTACCCACTGATTGCCTGTGACCTCATATCCTTGACTTCCGCGAGAGTCTGCTAGGAAATGAATTTATCATCACTCCGTCCTTTACAATATCAAGATATTGATTCTTGCCCTGGAACTGACATTGCAGTTGATGCAAACACATATAAACCTTTAAAAGGAGCTGTGAAAATTCCTGTTGTTGGATGGTATGCCCCTCCTGTATTGGTGATCACGCGGTCAAACAGGATGGTATGATGAATCCCGAGACTCTTCAGATCGGGTACGGAAACACACGCTGTGAAACCGACAGCAGAACCTGAAAAAAACTAAAACCCCATAATTCAGATTCAGTACATTGACTCCTGTTAAAGGTGTCTATAGCTCAGTGATAAAGACTCCACTTCAGGTGTCGAAAGCCCCAGGCTTCAAATCCTAGCTGGAGTATGAGGTGTGTTTTGGGGGAAAACACTTAAGCCACACGTGCCAGTTCATACCCCCGTGTTTAGAGAGTTCATATGTTAAAATTATTTTAGAGAAGTACTGATAATAAAGTTAAGACCAACAAGTCAGAAAGTCCAGATTTTTACGTGTTTTTCCTATCTCACACAAAAGAACATTACGCATTAAGCAGAGTTTCAACTAACAAGACAGGTTATTAAAGGACAGTCGTTTTTAATCTAACTAGGTAAGTTTTTCCGTAAGAGTCAATAGTCGTGCAGATTTTGAAAGGTACCTCATACTGTATAATGTTATGAAATAGCATGGGTTATAATTAATCATGTAGTTTAGTTTACTGCCAGCAATAAATACACACAGATAAGACATTGTTCTTAGAGGCTATTCCCGCATTTTACTCGGTCAGATTTGGCCAACATTATTTTACTCTTACCTGGCAGTACAGAATCTTCTCAGATTGTTTGAATGTTCACTCAAAGGATTGTCAAACTTACATCTTTGAACTCTGTCTTCCTGTAGTATCAACAATGACATGTTTTGGCACTACCAATATGAGGGTAATATTTCAATACAAGATACTTTTTCTTGCAAAAATCACTGGTATGCCGCAAAATCTGACTGCAGTGTTATAAATATATACCAACATTGATATGCCACAAAATCTGACTACATTGTTATCAATAAATATATAATAACACAGGTATGCCGCAAAACTGACTACAGTGTTATCAATAAATATATATTAACATAGGTATGGCGCAAAACCTGACTACACTGTAATAAATATATATTGTATATAAAATTGTGGTTAAGGAGTAGTTTTGTCAATGAAATTCAAGATAATCGTGCGTTCGGAATGTTTGAAATGCAGATAGTTTACTATGTTTTGTGTAAAGACTGAAGGCCTGAATCACAAAATTCGATTTCATTTAATACGATTCAAGATACAAGTTTGGTGCTTGCTTTTTACAAATTCGAAATCGGCAAACATATTGTTTCGTGATCATTTTAGTTTGACCTTACTCTCCTATCGGCCAGTGAATAGATGTCACGGAGTGCTCCAGTTTATTACATGTACTCTGTTGTCGTTATCTCTCAAAGGTTATCAGATCTACTCGTTGATACAGCTTTATCAGTTATACGAGAAAGAAATAGAGATGAAATAAATAAATAAAACTAACGCAGCTAGATCTTTGCACTCATTACACTGTATAACGGTTAAAAACAACTAAATTAAAATCAACAGCAATTTATTGTACAATCAAGCCTCCGTTCTATTTCACAAGCTTCTGAGTGTGTTTCAGAACTTTCTTTTGATAATTTCTGTTAAGAAATAATTATGAGAAACAATTGAATTACATTTTGCCATAGTCTGTCTAATTATAACTTATCTGGTATACTTTTTCGAAGGAGAACCTACCCCGTCACCTTGGCATTTTGGATTGCAATCTGTTAAGTATTTTCCGACTATTTTAAAACGACAACAATTATCTAAGAAATGCCTAATACAATAGTGCTTGCTTTCAATTTCCTCTTTAAGTATTTTTTGCAGAAAGACTTTTCCAGAACAAGCTTCTATTTTAACTAATGACAGCTCTGCATACTTTACAAAATTGACTGGTTCCCGACAACACCGATGTCTTTGTGCCTATAGTGCACACAAGTTCAATAATGTACTTACTGTTGTTAAATTTGATAAAATACATACAGTTTATTCACTGATAACTTGTTAAGTTAAATTCATCCGCAGACTAATTCTTAACTGTCTAACCTACCTTCATTTGTTGTTTAACATTCTCCAATTCTCTCTTTAATTGTTGAAGTGTTTCCATTACCGTTGAATTTTCTGAATCTGGAAATACTTGAATACAATTTACTAATTTTATGTTTAAAACGCATATTAAAGCGAGCGCGCAGTAAACTTCATTTTTATCAAGTTTGTTAAAGTTTCTTTTTTCAGTTTAATAGCCAGCCTTATCTTTCTGTGTCATTAAGCCGTCGAGATAAGCATGCGTAGCAACAGTTCCTCTTTTAGTTTGGCAGATCTTTTAACCTATATTTTGAAGCTTAGCACACATTACATGGAAAGGTCAGTTTTGACTCCAGTGAATAGAATAATCTAGGTTAAGAACAACATAGCAAAACTACAGCTGAAGCCATTGCATTTTTACACGAATTTTCTTTACTTTTACCACGCCCATGTCAGGAATCCAGATAAGAACAACTGTTAAACAAGGACATTAGACACATATTCAAGTCATAGTTCAGCTTTTGTATTTTCGATTTATCACTGGTAGACTTTTAACGATTGTACAGTTTTGACATGTCTTGAATAAATGACATATTTATCTATATATTTCCCTCTTAAGGCGTTTTCCAAAGTGTACAAGTTCTCCACTCGTTAGCCAGTGCCAAAACAAAGTAATGACGTATAAACAAGGATGCTATATTTATCTATATATTTCCCTCTTAAGGCGTTTTCCAAAGTATACAAGTTCTCCACTCGTAAGCCAGTGCCAAAACAAAGCAATGACGTATAAACAAGGATGCTATAACTAACATCACAGAAAACCAGCAGTAAACATGTATATAAGTAAAAACATGTCATACATACTGGTTTATATTTGTAGTAAGTACACTATCTGGGGGCTGCAGTGGAGAGTTGATGCCCAGGGTTGGTTTTAAGTCCCAGTTTCTGTAGTAGGAATTTGTTTAAGTCAAAACAAGATGATTAATCATCTTTACATCTAAATGTTGCATGGTTATAACAAGCGTCTGTACATTGCAAAAATCCGTATGCAACATTCTCGTGACTCGTGAGGATGAAAAAAGCCTGATGACGATAAAAAAACACTTAACTGTAGGCACTTATGATTCATGCTCAATTAAAAATCCTTACTAATACATGTATTACTTTTTTATTTTAGTTTTAAAAATAAAGAATTTTTGTGTCTGCTGTCATTTCAACATTACAAAACCGGTATCAAAATGAATATAGAAAGCTCAGTGTATTATTTTTCTCTTTTTTATGAAATTCTTGTTTTTTTTCACCTTATTTTATCAGGACGCTTGGCATTCAGAAAGCAAAAGATTGTATTTTAAATTCAGAATGTAATTTTCGAGCTTGTTATAAATCAAATAGACCACAAAAAAACACCAAAACTAATACAGATGATTTCTCATTTATATTTTTCCACGCAGCTGACTCACTAATAGTCCAGTCTGATTTGGTACTGAAAACAAATCCGGAATTAATGTTTAAGAGATCAAAAACGACAAGCTTTACATGAAAATGTAGGTTGACAATTTGACGCGATCATAGCTGACGGCTCTAGATTCCTGTTCTATTATAACGGGCAGTGTTATTCACAAGCATGACTAGCTTTCTTAGTAAATGAAGTAGACATAGTAATTGCATGTTAAGGGATCCTTTCGAACACAATGTCCCGTAACTAAATCAATTGTTTTAATTTTCACAAAGGTAATTTGTCACGGCGTTGTCAATGACGTCATATATGTATTATGACGATTTTGCAAACGATGACGCCGTCCACTTACTGAAAGACGTTGGCAACAGCATAAGCGGTCAACTACCGTTCATTTCTTTTCTTTCTTTTTTCATCATGTAGATAATAATTCAAACAGTTTTTCATTAGCATGTTGAAATGAGTACGCCTATTCGAAGTTTGTCGGTTGGAAGGCATTCACCTTTAGCCAGATTTCGAGCTTCAGACAGATGGGTTGCGAGTAGCAACTGCAAAGTGAACCAGGTCAAAGAGTACCTAGCTCAGTATCCCTCGGTACTTGAGGAATTTCTTTTACAGGAGAGTATAAGTGCAGAATTTCTTCAGTCTGTCTTACAGAAGAAACGTGCGGCTCCAAAGGATAAAGTGGTGCCAAACAAAGATGTCCGGACTATTGGAAAACTATTAAAGATTTACTCGGAAACTGGAATAGAAAAGTTTTGTCGTAAGATCATCAACTGCACAAAAGATGAAGAAATTTGTGAAAGAATTTATGAAATCTGTCAAGTTGTGGGATTTACGGTGGACGCAGTAAGCCACAATTTATATGTTATAAGACCAAACGGTGTAGATTTGGCGTTGTTTGAACCAGGGAAGAAATTCAGAGTGGTCGGACCAATTGGAAAGCACTTGACTGTTTCCGCCCATGTCGCTCTCGAGAAAAAGTCGCTCAATATTATTGACTTGCCACAGGACTCTAGGTTTCCGAAAGGTAACGTCATTATGATTTATACAACTGCAGAAATTTATCCTTAAGATAACGTACAGCGTGATATTTCGCACAGAATTAATTATGAAATTTTATTTTTTTACTTGTAATCATCCATTTGTTCTATTTATAGCCAGTTTTCTCTCTTTATTTGTGTCTAAAGGCATAGCGCTAGGAGACGACTGTGTCCACCATGCTATGGCAATCCCGGTAATTCTCGAGAATGGCCGATGTTACGCCGTGGCAGAATTTACACGTGGTTGGACCATGGAACCTTTTGATACCAAGACTTTCGAATTTACGAACGCTGTTTTCTGCTGGGTCAACGCTTGTGTACAGAAGATAAAAATTAATAAGGTAGGCCAACTTAAAACTACACGTAGCGGTTATTTCCCTTTCAGATTAATTTTCCGAAGAAAAAAGGGGAGATCCCTGAGAGGAGGAGAAAAAATTTTAATATGTAAGTAACAATGATTGAAAGTACGTTCATATATAATCGAGAGTGTTCCTTTATATATCGACAATATGTCCTTACGAAAACTGCCATTTGGATACACGAATTGCTGTATACGTAAGTTTACTTTCAAACGTTACTCCCTTAATGTAATGTAAAGTTACGGACACTTTTTTTGCGTTTTTATAATAATTTGCTTTCATAAACTTGAACTAATTAACGACAATTACAAGATAAGGTGTATGCAAATAATGCAATCAGTCCAAAGTCACAAATAACTAATAATTTGAGAATATGTAGGGTGTTGGCTATAGATAAAAAGCTATTTTTGCGTTGGTTTTTAAAATCTATTTAGCACGAAAGACAACAGTTCTACCCAATGATAAATCGTGTCACTGTTATTATTTGATATCTACCTAGCTGTTGAAGATCCAGGAAGCGTTGAACAAGTTTCTGCTGGAGACAACCAAGGTGATGTTTGATGACATCTATGACACGGACCATCTCGTCAAACACATTATGATCTTTACAAAGAATCTTGTCTCCGCAGACAGGTGTGCTCTCTTCCTTGTGGACGAGGAAAAGTAAGTATTGGTTGTAACTGACAGTTTGAAAAAACGCCTTCTATATATTCTATATCGATTATCTTATTTAAGGACTTTTTGGCATGCTAAATTGAACAATTAAACAAATCAGAAATTTTTTATATAGCACATGCAAGGTTAATATATCAAGATTCTTCTAAGAAGATGAATGTCTATTCGAGTGACGTCACACCCTATAACTCACCCAGCAGTTAAAAATGACATATTGCATACAAGCGTCTTATATTTCCAGTAGTTATACCAAGTTGCATAAGCTTCACAACGTGTTGTTTCCTGGATTTTTGCAGGAAAGAGTTGTATGCTGATATTTTCGACGAGGGAAAGAAGGAGGATGGTGCCCCTGTGTTTACCAAGAAATCACAGATTCGATTCCCTCAGAATGTTGGTATCGCAGGATACGTTGCCAAAACAGCTGAGGTAAGACCTGTTCACCAAAACAATCCGTCTTCAGTAATGCTGTGGTTAAGGGAATAAAAATAGATCGAAATGAAACATCATATTAACAAAATAGACCATTGGTCTCGTGCAAAGTCGCTGTTACACGAAGCGATACTTGTCTATCGTCGCCGTTTATGCGTGTCCTAACATTACCATCAACATAGAGAGAATACAAACAACTCGCCATAAATGACCATTTTACCTCTGGTGTGATATGCCTGTGTCTTAAGTACCTCGTGTCAAAGTTTAAGTTTTCTTTAAACGAACTATTCAGTATAACTGTTTAGTATTTGATTCTTGGTGGACAGGCCAAACGTTTGTTGAGCATAATCTTTCCCATAAAGGCATTTAGAAATACGTCGGCAGAAAAGCTCGCCTTTGCCTCGCGGCTTCTAACGCACTAATTTGTCACTCAGACAAAGGTAACGGTCGATCCTTGACATCCTTGGTTAAACCCCCAGATAGAATATTAGAGACCTATATTGGATTCACATATATTGGTCGGTCGGTCCATCCGGCCGGCCGTCCATAGACAAAGTGTGTCCAGTCTGCTTCTAAGCAACTATTTCTCAGAATTATTTATCAACACTTTTCAAAATCGTGAGTACTAAGCCTAGTTTTGCATAGTGATGTCACGTTCCACTCAGATGATTTTTTACTGAGTAATGGCCCTTTGATTTAAATTAACTGGACTGTTTTTCAGCAACTATTATTCAGATTTTAATAACACTTTGCAAAAGATGACTGTGTCAAGGTGGTACGCGGCGGGGGTGTATTCATCGCATTTAGTGACAGTTCTTGTTTTATTGCCCAGTTCATAACGTTCTAAGGCTTATGTCGAACATCGTCTAACCTTGGTTTCTTATGTCAAAGTCAAAGTTACACTTTCATATTTTTTACTTTCCTTGTACGCAGATTTACCTTTCAATCGGAATTTAAGAGTGCATGTTATCAATTAAGTAACTAACAAAGTTTAAAAAAATAACTAATTAACAAAGTAACCTCTCGCATAGGCGACACAAAAGCTCCGAATGACTCAGGTTTTCGACTTCAGCTTCACGTTCTACGTAATCGGGGTATAACGATAGCAGTAACATGTCAAAATGCATTTTAAGATTTTTCTTTTAGATTGTGAACATAAAAGACGCTTACAGGGACAGTCGCTTCAATCCCGAGATAGATAAATTGACAGGTTACCATACAAAGAGCATTCTATGCATGCCGATATCAGGAAAACATGGCGTCATTGGAGTGGTTCAGATGATTAACAGGTTTGTTAGATTATTCTTTGCATGCCTGTTCCTTGAAAACACGGCGTCATAGGAGTGGTTCCATGCGATTCAAATGATTTAACGGCCAGAATATCATGCCAAACAATAAGTCAGGGTGTCATAAAAAGAATACTCTTTGTATGCTGATATCTGCTCACCATATCGGAAACTGTTACAACGGTATAATCCTGTACTGAGGAACTATGATATCTTAATGTAAACCTAGTAAAGTAAAAATAGCTCAGTTGTGTTCCATGAGTCTGGCAAACGTGCACTGTCGGGTTGATAAACCTCTTTATTTTAGATTTTTGCACTATGCTTTAAACGTTTGAAGAAAGGGATAACAAAAGGATAAATAGTTTTCAGAGAGTTGAGACAAAAAAAACTTATTTTTTGAAGTTTTCAGTGTTTACAGTCACATTTCAGGCTTGATGGCGATTACTTTACACAGGACGACTGAGGTCGCATTCAAGTCATTCGCCATTTACAGTGCCCTTGCCTTGCACTATTCCCGCGTCTACAACATTCTGTATTTGCAACAGGCTAAGTATAAGGTAAATCTAACTTTACACCAGAATATTAATCTGAAAAGTGCTACCTAGCCATTGACATTCACTTCTGAAACAGCGAAAGAATTCTGCTTAATATATGTATTAAATTGTGCACTTGGGGTTTTGTGTTGGAGAATGGCAGGTCACTACGCGGCATGAAACGCAAAGTTATGGATCAGAAATATAACAGGAATACTGATCAGTACCCCTCTTTTTTGGCATTTGAGGTGTTGCCATTAATGAATTCAAACTAAATCACGTAGCTGTATATGTGACAGAAATTACATTTAACGACCAGTTAAAAACGTTTATGTCCACATTTTTATCAAATATATTGTCGTCACAAAAACATAATTGAATGCTGCTCTTTTATCTAATGAATGTATTTATAAGTGCATTTTGAATATATCGTCAGAAATTGTAAATTTTCAGTTTGAATCGTTCAGTTCGAATCATTGAATAGGTCGCCATGGAAGTACTAGAATTCCACATTGCCTGCTCTGAAGAAAGCGTAGCTCAGCTGGTGTCAAAATATCGTCTGCCAGAAGACAACATTCCAGAATTGTTTTTCACTTCTGATTTTTGCGCCTATGACTATAAAGACATTTTGCCACAGCTGTTTATTCTGATGATCCAAGACACTTTTGGTGAGAAACAGTTTGAGTTAGACAAACTGTGTAGGTTTGCCCTCACTGTCCGGAAAAACTACCGTCCTGTCACGTACCATAACTGGGAACATGGCTTCCACGTTTGTCACGCCATCTGGCGGATGATCCAAACCAGTGCAGATAAAGAATTCACGCTTCATGAAAAGATGGCGCTTCTCATCGGTGCGATATGTCATGATATTGACCACCGGGGATACAATAATGAGTTTTTCAAGAAAATGGACCTTCCTTTAGCCGCGCTGTACTCATCATCGATTATGGAATGCCACCACTACCAGCAGACGATAACCATTCTGCACGCAGAGGGGCATGAAATCTTTTCATTTCTGACAGCAGATCAACATAAAGACATGCTGGAAAAAATCAGGTAAGAAGCATATGTCGAGTATTTGTACTAATTATACAGAGGTTTATGTTTAACCACGCCGTTTCCGGGACTCTGATAACAGACACTGTTGTCTGATGAGCTAAAGCAAATATTTTTAAGGTTCTTTGATATAGAATTACACGAATATTGTAAAGGAATCAAGGGATTGCACGTTTTATAATATATACTATCAGAAAAAATACCAAATATTTCGTCTTATGTAAAAGTTGGCCTTACTTAGGACGGTCGAAAAAAAAAACGGTTTGAGAATGGTTCTCTGTAAAAAGTTTTATTGATTTTGGATTATTTATTTCACCACACTGACTGAAATTTTACAATATTCGAAGACACAACATTATAGCGACCGACCTTGCTCTGTATTTCGGCAACCAGAAATACCTTGCTGGTCTTATCGAGAAGGACAAATTCTCCATGTCCATTCCGGAGCACCGCGAAGCTCTGATGGCCCTTATGATGACTGGTGCTGACCTATGCGCCGTGCCTAAACCCTGGGATACCCAGAGACGTACCGCAGAGTATCTCTATGAAGAGTTCTGGGCGCAAGTAAGTGACAGATCTAAATTTTTAAAATATATAATTAAAAAAAATGCACAATTCAAGTAAATTTGTTGTTTTTATAGCAGTCTTCAAATTCTTTTCTTTCTATATTGTTGAGAGTAAATTCTTCGTTATGGTTAAACTGATTAGTGCTTGGAAAAATAATTTATCATCAAAAGGCAGATGTCGATAGTCGTAGCATAATTAGAGATTTGTTCCATACAGTGGCGTAGGAGCTGGGGCCGCAGGGGTCGCGATCACGGCCCCAATATTTCTGCAAGTTGTGGCGATGTGGCTTCACTACTTTAAACTTAAGCCGCAAAAGTTTATTACTGGAAACCGATGACATCAAATGTACATATACATGCACATATACACAATAGGATGATAAGTGGACAGTCACCTCGACTTGTCACATGTACAACTATAACAAAAGTTAACGACATAAGCAGGATGAGAAAACATGCAGAAAACGTCTTTGAAGTAAGTCATTCATAGAAAAAGAATAAATAAAGTACATTGCTAATTGTTAATACTCAAAAAAATGAAACAGATATTGAAATCATTCAGATATTATTCATTAATATAATTTTTCAATGGATGGATCAAATCAACAAAGAAATTTTAAGTTTTCTAAGCGTACTTTTTGCATAAAGAATCCAGAGCAAAGATCATTTAATGCTCAATTGTTCAAAATTCATTTTTGGATTCATTATGACGAGGTAAAACTCGAATAAAAATACAAATGTTAATATTTAGTTCATCATTTTTGTCTACGAAGTGTAAAACGATGAACTTTTTTATGTTTATGTTGAAAAAAAAGTTATGTTTGTAACTGCCCCGTCTGTCGTATTCTAATAAACGAAGTACAGTTTCTTAAAACTTTAAAATATATTATGTCATGCTCATATATTTTTATCGTATTGTTTTTTAAATTATTTCAATCTTACACGACTGAATGAAATATTTACATTTTACGGCATTTATTCTGACCCTGACTATATCAATTGGGTAAGCATTAAAGTACGTTTAAGTATGTTTCAGTCTTGCGACCGTTCAGTCGACTGTCTATTTACCCCCGGTTCCTCGATGCCGCCAAGGTTTTGAATTGCACGAGCAGCCAAAGTGCATTTGCAATATTAAAAATTCCTTGAACACGTGCAGTTCGTCTTTCAATATGGTTACATATCGGGCTGAAATTTAAGGAAAAACATCACCCAGAGATCGTCATTAGAAGTTTATAAACATGGAAGGGCGACACCCCTCCGCAACCCAAATGTTCATTGGGAGGCCCAATAAGTCCTTACATCTTTATTCTTTGTGCAGAAATTTTAGCTGTAAAGATCAGAAATAGTAAAGATATTAAAGGTATTGTAATCAATAAGGAAGAATTCAAAATAAGTCAATTCGCATATGATACCTCCCTTTTTTTTTAGATGGCTCTGAAAATTCCCTACATTCTACATTAAAAATTTTACATGAATTTGCGCATTATTCAGGATTAAAGGTTAACTTTGAAAAGACAAATGTAATATGGATAAGATCTTTAAATATAGTACCAGATCAATGAAAACAAGATGGAAATTGAAGTGGGGCACCATCTCTTTTAAACTTCTTTGTATGATGTTCCATGCTGACCAAAGAAAAATGATTGATTTGAATTTTAATGACAAAAGTGATAAAATTAAGAACAGTATCACTTGTTGGAATAGACGGGAGCTCACACCAATCGGTAGAATAACTGTAGTAAAAACTCTTCTTTTACCACTCTTAACTCATCTTTTTATATCCTTACCAAATCCTGATACACAGATATTACATAAATTAAACAATCTATATAAAAAGAACAATATTTATAAAAGATTATGCTGAAGGCGGTTTGAAAATGATTGATGTTTATGCGTTTATAAAAAGCTTAAAACTTACTTGGCTCAGAAGATTATTGACGGAAAATAAAAAATGATCTACTCCTGTAAGTAATGTAATAAATATTGAAAAGCTATGTATCTTTAGAAATGAGTACACAGAAAAAATAGTTTGTCATTAAGAAATTGTTTTTAGAAATATGTTTTGCATTCATATGCCTGTTTTATTTCTTGTTTTAAGATTAGCAGTATTGACATGTTTTTAGATATGCCTCTCTTTTGCAACCATTATTTTCTCATTGATAAAAAACCGATTTATTGTAAAAAAATTATATGATAAAGACATTAGATTTGTAAAAGACAATATGAATGGAAATGGTACTTTCATCAGTATTATGGATCTAGAAGTGAAAACAGATGTAAAAATTAATTTTCTTACATATGCAGGAATGCAAAGAGCTATCAAACAATATTTCAAAGTGCTACATTTTGAAGATGAAATAAGTAGAACAGAACAGAACAGAAAGTATATTAAGACAAGATAATTTTTTCCCGATAATACCCTATAATAACTTCAGTAAAGGGCGTAAAACAAATTTGCAACATGTAAGAAATACAGATCTTCCTGCATGCCAAGAAAAATGGTGTAATGTTTTTGAAATCGATAAATCTGAATGGAGATATATACATAGCTGAATTTTTACAACATGCAGTGATACATACTTACAATGGCTGCAATTAAGAATCGTGCATAGAATTTTTAGGTACCGATGATATGTTGTTTAAAATGAATGTAACCACTTCTGAAAGATGTACACTTTGTAAAATAGAGAAAGAAACATTAATTCATTTGTTTTGGAAATGCACCTATTCAAAGTCCTTGATTATTGAACTGACAAGTCTTATTAGGAACTATGATGTTAACTTTTATGTGAACTGTAAAACTTTCCTTTTAGGATACCCCAGCAAAATGTTCTGTCAATATAATATTGTATGTTTAGAAACGAAAAGATATATTTTTTTATGTAGAAGAAAGCAAGTAAGGCCATCTATTCATGGACTAAGAAGAAGTTTCAAACTTGCCTCTGCAGTTATGCATGAAACATACAGAAACGAGAAGAATAAAAAAGCTTGGGTGTTAGTAGAACTATTGAGTATATAAGGCATAACATTAAATAAAATTAAAACATTAGTTACTTATAGCAAATCATCTATTTTATAAAATTTTGTGCAAGTATATAAATGTGACAACATATAACATAAAAGAGGCCTTATTGTTTATTGGCTTGTGTATATAAACATGTTATTTTCTCCGTTTGCAGAATATATTTAGAAGTTTTATATACATATATATGAACATTGCTGTAAGGTTAGTAGAGGATGGCACCCGACCTCTATTTAACCTATGACGGGGAAAATAAACGGGGTTACCCAATACAAATGGGGCCTCCAAAACAAATGTTCATTTGCTTCCTAATATGCTTGATATAATAGATGATAAACACCCTTTTACAAATACCTGTTACTTTAAAGCTTAGTTTAAAGTGTGAATTCATTGCTCAAATGAATAACAAAGTTGTATTTGAAGTATTTTAATGTGTTATGAAGTATGTTATTCATTTATTTGTTAGGGTGACGAGGAGAAGCGTAAAGGATTACAGCCAATCCGAATGTTGGACAGACTCTACAGGGATGAGATCCCAAAACAACAGGTATTTTCAGTGGCCTTTTACTTTCAGGGAATTGTATGCTAGACCACCGTATACCTCAAGTGAAAGAAATATATACCGAACGTTTTTAATGTTTGGTTGTACGACTTTTTGTAGTCATAAAATTATAATTTTAAATCAGTTGAAAGTTGGCATGTGATAAATATTCATTTCTCTTCTGTGATAGTTCAAATTATTTAAAACTGTGCATATTTTCATTTTATTTCCAGGTTGGTTTCATCAACTTTATTTGCTTGCCATTGTATACAACCCTCTCGAAATTACTACCGGAAACAAGTGCTTTGTTAGAAAGATGTAAGTGCATAAAGGAGCACTGGGAAATGGTCACCAGAGAACGCCTGACCAGACGAAATACACTTTGTGCATGAACACTGTTTTACAAATCTATCATTAAACTTTTTGATTTTTTTTCATTGTTGTTTTAAGGTGAAATTTCTAAAAATAAAATTAAGAATCATGTTTCACACTGATATGATGTGGTTTTTGTGCCTTCCTAGACATATTTTTTAAACATGAGTTAAATCTCTCGCAGCGCAATGTATGTGTGTGTGCGTGTGTGTGCAATTCATTGTGTCCATTCATGTACTTCAGGTTCTTGTATTATTTTGCGATGTTGCGAATTTTCTTAATATTTTGAGTTTAAAGACGGACCTGCTACAAGATTGACATTTGTTGTCTGCTTTTTACGTCACAAAAGGCGAATAGAAGCCATACAAAAATTAGCACGGTACACAACTTATTCGAGTACATTTATTTAGAAAATGTTGCAATTTTTTCTTTTAACAACAATCGGTTTGTAATTTCTTTTAATCTCGTCTAACAAATTTAAAGTATTTTTGTCATTTACCAGGGCATTTTCATCGGTCAGATACTAGCGGAATCCTTCTTTCCATGATAAATTGTCAGTTTTCTCAACGTTATTCTATCTCCAAAAATTGTAGAAAAATACCATTGATTTAATAGGTCTATTTCATTATGATTCTAGAACAAGTTTTCGTGGTTTTCATTGCTTGAAATTCTTTGTTTATAATTAATATAAGTTTTTCATTTAATACTTTTCTTAACCATGTGTTTCCTAAGACAAAGGGATCGGAAACGAACAGCTTCTGTAAAACTTATTAATTTATATTTTGCCAAAACGATGCGTATATCCTACAGAAAAAAAAGACAAACATTTTGGAGCAGTTATTCTTTCAGAGATGTTTTTAAAGGCCACAAAAAGTTTAAGCCATGCATCTAAACTTTATGAACACCATTGCATTCGTACTTTTGTAAAACAAAACAAAAAAGCAAGAAAAAAATGAACATACTACAAAGTTGAATAGAAACAGAAGCATCTTTGTCAACATAATGGTGCCCAGATTTTGAAACTAAATATCTGTATACGCCCAGGACAGACCCTTGACATAAGAAGCCTTGTGGTACACATTCTATGAAATTTCCGTATCTGTTATTATTCTCTAAGCTCCTGAAAGCGATATACCCTAAAAATAACCAATAATATACGGTATACGTGTTGAAACAGCTCAAATTCTCTGTAAAATGAAAAATAAAAGAAAATATAAAGAAGAATATACATTTAAAAAATCGCACATAGACAGTATGATTGTTCCATCATAATAAAAAGTAATTCGCCCAAAAAGTTTGCGACACTTTCTGTATAAAGACTAGTATTTATGGGGATTCACATGGCATCTGGCTGAAAGTTGGGGATTCAAGTGTATTTTTGTCTGCGCATTTGAATCCACAACTACAAATCAGAAGTGCACTTTGCAAGACACATTTGAATCCATAACTACAGGACAGATGTGCATTTTGCAAGACACATTTGAATCCACAACTACAGGCCAGATGTGCATTTTGCAAGACACATTTGAATCCATAACTACAGGACAGATGTGCATTTTGCAAGACACATTTGAATCCATAACTACAGGACAGATGTGCATTTTGCAAGACACATTTGAATCCACAACTTCAGGCCAGATGTGCATTTTGCAAGACACATTTGAATCCACAACTACAGGCCAGATGTATATTTAGCAAGACACATTTGAATCTCAACAACAGGTCAGAAGTGAATTTTGCAAGACACATTTGAATCTCAACTACAGGCCAGAAGTATATTTTGCAAGACACATTTGAATCTCAACAACAGGTCAGAAGTGCATTTTGCAAGACACATTTGAATCTCAACTTCATGCCAGAAGTGTATTTTTGAAAGAACATCTGAATCCCTAACTACAAGCCAGGGAATATTTTGGTAGGTGCATTCCCTAACTACAGGCCAGCCCTGCATTTTCGAATGCACATTTGAATCCTCAATTTTTGAATGCACATTTTATCCATAACTACAGGCCGAAAATGCATTCTGTGTTCAGTATCTGTGATTTTATATGAAAGAATTTTGTTTTACTATGACGGATAAATTATGAACTCTATTTTTGCTGTGCTGTTACTTGATCTGCAACTTACATTAAGTTTTACTATGACGTAATAAATGACGAAGTTGACGTTAGCGACGGTGACGTTCACAATTACAGACGTTTACAGATGCTGTTGTCTGAAACATAAAAATGTGGGTAAGGAAAAGACCCACTTAATGAGTTCACCCCGGAATAACAAAAGTTTGGAAAGAAAGTTGTCTGCGTCACACTTCAGGGCCTCGGCTAGATGGTTGCAGGCTGGGAGTATGAAAGATTTGAAAGAATACAATGTGAAAGAATATTTGGCTAGATACCCGCGGATTCTAGAAGAGTTCCTGCTAGAAGAAGCCAGTGTTGAATTCATAGAGGACGTTTTGAAGAAAATAAGAGACAAGCCCAAATGCTCAGTAGTTTTACTCAAACAGCAGCAAGCAATAGAAGATGTCACGGATTTGTACTCCGAAATCGGCACCGAAAATATCTGTCAGAAGATCTTATCCAGCACAACCGACAAAGATATTTGTGCGGTGATAAACGAAATGAGTCGAGTAGTTGGATACAGTATCAATGCTGAAGGATTCAGTTTGTATTTCATTGAGGAAAATGGTACCGATGTTTTGTTATACAAGCCTGATAAGGATTTTCGATATCTAGGTCCAGTGGGCAAGTCTATGACTGTGTCAGCACACGTTGCCAAGGAAAAGCGCTCGCTCAATATTACAGATCTTCAGCAAGATTCACGATTTCCGAAAGGTACTAATACACGAGGTTATTTTCTTCTTATAAGGATTCGGTCTTTAAAATCAACACTTTTTGATATTCAAATTGTGTGTTCTTTTAATGCGAAACCTCAGAAAATAAAATATTTGCTGTGAAAAATTAAATGACAATATGATGTCAACGACTGCCTGACAGAAAGTCCTAAAATTCTGTACTTAAATAAAACATTTTCATATATCAAAATGTAGATTTTTTGTGTGATTATTTTCAGGCATTGGCCTCGGAGACGACAGGACCCATCAGGTTATTGCAATTCCGATACTTCTAGAGAACGGGCGATGTTATGCTGTTGTTGAGTTTACACGTGGTTGGAACTACGATCCTTTCACAAGTTCGGAGTTTGAGATAATTAATGCAATTTTCTGTTGGGTGACAGCGTGTGTCCAGAAGATGAAAATGAATAAGGTCGGTTAATTTGACTGCCTTGCCGCTGAATGTTAGGCAATGTTAAAATCATTTATACAGTTTCACCAAAAGACCTCAGGCAAAGATTGCTTACGAAGTATGGTCAAGTATTACAAAGTTTTCAGGCATGGTCGATATAACATGTTAATCTTTTCTTTAGTTTTTATTTCAATTCATAAGTTCTATAACATGAAACTGTCTATATTTTAGTATACCAGTTATTTTCATCATTTCAAGATGTATACGTGTAAAGAAAATGGTGTATTAAGATAATGTCTCATTTCCAATAATATTGTAAAGTATGTACATGTAATACTATTTTCTGTTTCAGATTCTGAAGATTCAGAAGGCATTGCATTTGTTTTTGTTGGATGCAACCAAAATCATGTTCGAAGATCTGTACAGCATTGATAATCTTGTTGATCACATAATGATCTTCACAAAGGAGTTAGTATCAGCCGACAGATGTGCATTGTTTCTTGTTGATGAAGACAGGTGTGTATATCCGAATGTAGCGTTCAGTAATACCAACATACGTTTTGGTCAAATCTATGCAGCAACATTAACTCAGCGGCTTATTAACACATTTTATTATTGTTGTTGTTTTGTTGTTGTTGTTGTTTTCTTCTTTTTTGTTTTCGTAAATTATAAAGTAGTTATACCATATTTAGCACAGAGGTTAAACGAACAAGAAAGTTATAAAGTTTGAAGTACTCAGCTTTATTGTCAGGGGTGTTAATAACCACACTTTTCTTTTGCAACGATCACATTTGGTTCTATTTCGTTTAGTTATTTTTGCATACAGCCATGCGATAAGCATTTCATCTTATATATTTAAATAATTAGCCGCATATTTAATGTTTTAATGGTGTATTAAATACATTTAGTTCAGTTCAGTGTGACGGAGTAGTCCTTACATTAGGACAATCCAAAGTGGGGAAGTCCAAAGGATTCCTCCGACACTTTGAACTGACCCAATGTAATTCATACACTAAATAACACACCATGCTTATATTTACATTTATTTATACATGTTTATAAAACTAACAACTGGAAAAGTGTGAATCTCCGACTTTTAAAAAAATAAACAATGTATTCTTTTGATCTCTAAAATTTAATTCCTTTTCACGTAGATACAGTTATTCACGAAGCCACGTGATACATTTGCTGGTAATATATTTATTGTTTGCAGTGTGCAGTTTAAATTCAAAATATCAAAGTTTAGCAGACATAACGTTTCATTCGGTTTCGAGTTGTTATTTTTGCATTATTGTTTTGTAGGCAGGCAGTTCAGCTTAAAGATAGTTGTTGTGAAGAAGACCCACTAGGCTTAACTATAGTTACTGTTAAGTAGGCTTACTAGTCAGTTCATCTTAACTAAAATACTTCGGAGTAGGCCTACAAGACAGTTCAACTTAACTATAGTTACTGTAAAATACCAGAGCTTGGCCTCAAGCTGTCTACGAAACAGCCAACTCTAACATACGGTGCGTTGTAAACATATAAAAAAATGCAGCATTTAACTAGGACAAGAAAACGGATACATGAGCAAATAACTGCAGTTGAATTTGCCTTGAAAAGCAGATGAATTCGAGACCAGTTTGATATACGGTTGTTGGCAAATGTGACTTCATTTTCAGCTTGTCTCGTACGAGTGTGCATGTTTTCAAGTCCGTGTACCACCACCTTAGTTACCTCCCCTTTATTTCTCTTGCAGTAATGAGTTATATGCGAACCTATTCGACGAAGGAAATGTTTCAGAAGACGGGAGTCCTGTGTTTACAAAGAAGTCACCAATTCGGTTTCCAAAGGACCGAGGTATTGCCGGATATGTTGCCAGCACATGCAAGGTAAGATGGTTGCTAATATTGCAACAAGGTAACATTTTGCACCCAGACAGATTTGAAAACAAGGTAGGCCTACTAACAGATATAATTCTGGTTTATTCCTTGGTAACATATAAATAGTTCTTTCAAATGTCCAGACTACACTTTTATAGTCATCATATGCATATAGAAGATTTAAGTGTATATGTGTGTTTGTTTGGGTTTTTTTGTTTGTTTTTGTTTGGTTTTTTGTTTTTGTTTTTTTTTCTATCCAAAAGCATTATAATTAAGTATTAGAAAAAGTTACAAAACACATGTATACGTAAATACCTCAGACTTAGCTATATTGATAACGCGAATGTAACAATAACATATTTTTACAAAAGTATTATACACAGTTTTCTTATGTCACTTATTAAATAATTTTCTTTACAGATTTATCAGTTGATCAAATAGTGTGTATTCTAAACGAGTTTTTTTAAATGCAGACGGTGAACATAAAAGATGCATACAAGGACAAGCGCTTCAATCCTGAAATAGACAAGAAAACAGGCTACCATACGAAGAATATTCTATGCATGCCAGTTACTGGTAAACATGGCGTCGTAGGAGTGGTTCAAATGATCAACAGGTAAGTCAGGTTACAATAAAGAGTGTCTATGTATGCCCGTATCTGGCAAGCATGGTGTCTTACGAAGGCTTGTCTTTAAATGTCAATGTTCGTGTTCCCAGTCTAAGCGTATTTTCCACTAATAGGAAGTTGGCAGTAGCAGTACGTAGTAGCAGTTCCATTGCAGTAGAAATTAAATCAAACGTGAAGTTGGCAGTAGCAGTAACAACAGTAGCAGTAAGCAAAACGTGAAGTTGGCAGTAGCAGTAACAGCAGTAGCAGTAGGCAAAACGTGAAGTTGGCAGTAGCAGTAACAGCAGTAACAGTAGGCAAAACGTGAAGTTGGCAGTAGCAGTAACAGCAGTAGCAGTAAGCAAAACATGAAGTTGGCAGTAGCAGTAAATGCAGTAGCAGTAGGCAAAACGTGAAGTTGGCAGTAGCAGTAACAGCAGTAGCAGTAAACAAAACGTGAAGTTGGCAGTAGCAGTAACAGCAGTAGCAGTAAACAAAACGTGAAGTTGGCAGTAGCAGTAACAGCAGTAGCAGTAGGCAAAACGTGAAGTTGGCAGTAGCAGTAACAGTAGAAGCAGTAGGAAACTCTGAAAGTCTGCGAGAGTGTTAGAAACAGTCACAGACCGGTGCAATTGAACCGGGATGGTCGCCAGACTTTGAGATTGGCACCAAATTCCCGAAAGTTTGCAATAATGTCAGAAACAGTAGCAGACCGTAACAATGGACACCGGAGGGTCCCTTAACATAAAAAATGACATTTTCTCATTTTTGGCACCAACATTCCTGAAAGTCTACGAGAGTGTCAAAAACAGTCACAGACCGGTAAAATTGACCCGGGAGGATGGCTAGACCTTAAAAATGACATTTTCTCAATTGGCACCAAAATTCCTGAAAGTCTGCGAGAGTGTCAAAAACAGTCACAGACCGGTAACATCGACACGGGAGTGTCTCTAGACATTATAAATGACATTTTCCCGATTGGCACCAAAATTCCTGAAGGTCTGCGAGAGTGTCAGAAACAGTCGCAGACCGGTAAAACCGACACGGGAGGGTCCCGAGACATTAAAAATGACATTTTCCCGAGTGGCACCAAAATTCCTGAAAGTCTGCGAGAGTGTCAGAAACAGTCGCAGACCGGTAAAATCGACTTAGGAGGGTCCCTAGACATTAAAAATGACATTTTTCCAAGTGGCACCAAAATTCCTGAAAGTCTGCGAGAGTGTCAGAAACAGTCGCAGACCGGTTAAATCGACACGGGAGGTCCCGTAGACATTAAAAATGACATGTTCCCAATTGGTACCAAAATTCCTGGAAGTCTGCGAGAGTGTCAGAAACAGTCGCAGACCGGTTAAATCGACTTGGGAGGGTCCCTAGACATTAAAAATGACATTTTTCCGATTGCCACCAAAATTCATGAAAATTTGCAAGAGTGTCAGAAACAGTCGCAGACCTACGCAATAGACTCGGGAGGGTCTGTTGATGTTTAAACATGTTTTATTTTTATTGAAATTTTCCTGACTGTCAAGGCTTTCTTACTGCTACTGCTATTACTGCTACTGCAAGTTTCACGTTTTGTTTACTGCTACTGCTGTTACTGCTACTGCCAAGTTCACGTTTTGTTTACTGCTACTGCTGTTACTGCTACTGCTAACTTCACGTTTTCTTTACTGTTACTGCTGTTACTGCTACTGCCAGCTTCACGTTTTCTTTACTGCTACTGCTGTTACTGCAATAGCCAACTTCACATTTTTCTACTGCTGCGTACTGCTACTGCTCAATTCCTATACATGTATTTTCCATTATATCAGTAATGATGTATCGCCCCAGTAACATTAACTTTTTTTTATTTGGACTGTTTAATGAATTTAAGAAAATAGGTATTCTTAACCCATGTATGCCTTATGGATTATACCATCATTGTCAGTTGGATTGGCCCATTTTCAATTAAAAGGGTTACTGGTATAAAATTTCAATATTATTCTACTTAGGGAAGAAAATCCTTTATGCAAACACTGTAGACCCTGATCAGACGGCGTTGTGGCGTCTAATCTGGGTTAGCACTGTTTGCCTGTGTCTTTTTCTGTAGACGATATACATTAATGGGTTCATATTCTTTGACAGTCTAGAGCGTGACTATTTCACACAAGAAGACGAGGAGTCGTTTGAGCAGTTTGCTGTTTACTGTGCTGTCGCCTTACATTACACCAAACTTTATGGCATGTTAGCACGTCAAGAGGCAATGTACAAGGTGCGTACTCTCAATAACGGAGATATTCTTTACTTAGTTAGTGACCTGCAATAGCTGCATTCCATTGTTTTTTTTTCTTTCCCTAAATGTTAACCACTATCAGACAACGTGTCAGAACCAGGTCCGTACCTCAAATGTCAAGGTCACACTTGGCGGTCAAACATCAAAAAAAGCATTTTTCGGTGTCCGCTCCATAACTTTGTCATTCCGTAGAAATGTTTACAATCATATGAGATGATGTGCCACGCACAAGAACCAGGTCTGTACCTCCGAGATCAAGGTCATACTTTGAGGTCCAGTGTCAAAAATGAGGTATTGTTTTAAAAGTAACAACACTGACATTGCTCTAAATATGTCCAAGTTCATGTATGGGAAGGAGCTTAAAAAACAAACTCTAGTTTTTTTGTTGTTTTTGTTTTTTTGTTTTGTTTTGTTTGTTTGTTTGTTTTGTTTCTTTTTTTGTTTTGTTTTTTGTTGTTGTTGTTTTTTTGCTTTTCTTCAGTGGTTCAAGACTTTACAACATTATTTAATCCGCACATTTGTAATAGTCACTGATTAGTCTTTATGTTACAGTTTCACACAAAAGGCTTATCATTTTATCTGGGAATACTTTAAAATCTCCGTGCAAATACGAACAATTTTTCTACTGTACAGATTGCGCAAGAAGTTCTGGACTTAAATATCACGGTATCTGCGAAGGACGCCACAGTTCTTGCTGCCGATCACAAGCTACCAGACGACAAAGTTCCCGTCGATTTCTACACCTACGATTTCTGCGCGTATGAATACAGCAGTCTGCTTCCAAAACTTTTCATACGTATAGTTCACGACTTGTTTGGGGACAAAACATTTGATATAAACAAACTGTGCAGGTTTACATTGACCATTAGGAAAAACTATAGAGGTGTAGCCTACCACAACTGGGAACACGGGCTCCACGTCGCTCATTCCATCTGGCGAATGATCAAAACTAGTGAAAACATGACATATACGGTCAGTGAACAAATGGCGCTAATATTTGGCGCAATTAGTCATGATATTGACCACCGTGGTTACAACAATGAGTTTTACCGGAAGTTGAAACTGCCTCTTGCAACACTGTATTCTTCCTCGTGCTTAGAGAACCATCACTTTCAGCAGACGATAGCTATTTTAAACACAGAGGGTCACGATATATTTTCCTTTCTCGCTGCTGATGAATACAAAGCTGTGTTGGAGAAGATAAGGTATATGTGTTCATAATATTTTTATGGTAGAATCCCTAGTGTGTTGGGGTACAACAATTCATTTTATCCCTCTGCAGTTTCTTAAATTTTTAAATTTCATTTTGTTTCATTCAATGTTTCGTTCAATAGGAATGATTTGCTTGGTTATCTTTCTAAATTATGGCTTGTTTTTTCATGTAGGAAGAATATTCTGGCCACAGACCTTTCCCTCTATTTCGGCAATCAGAAATTTCTGGCAAGTTTGATTGAACAGAACGAGTTCAATAAGGACATTCCTGAGCACAAAAGCGCCCTCTTCTCCCTGATGATGACTGGTGCCGATGTATGCGCCGTACCAAAACCGTGGACGACTATGGCCAAGACAATAAGATACTTGTACGACGAGTTTTGGATGCAAGTGAGTATATCTCCGTCTTCTGAATGTTCCATTTTTTTTTTTTGAGAAACCCCAGTCACTGTCAGTAATACTAAAACAAGAATTAGCGTTTCCAAAAATGCTTGAAATCGCCGTTCAGCCATGCATTTCGTCTTATCCATAGATGAATGTATTTCATGTTCTTCATTCATGAATTTGATAATCTTACAACATGCTTTGCACTGAAAAGCGAAGTTATATTTGATAATTTTCACACAGAAATTATAAAGTAGATGCAATATACATTGTAATTTTTATTGTAGCTGGACTATTTTTGAAAGCGGACGATTTGGCTTCTTAATGAAAAACATCCCAATATCTTTATACATCATGTTAAAATTTGCAGCATTAAAACCTTGTAAATATTGCTTTGTTGAAAACCAGTCTACGCATAATTAATTGACTATTTGCGTAGTTTTTTAACTTTATTTATTACTAAAAAATGTATACTTAACAAAAGCTAGAGACAGTTCTTCAATACCATAAGAATATTATATGTACAATTTAAACAGAATAAATTTTAGGTAAAAAATACGATATTGCCCTGACCCTAATCAAGCATATATAAAACACGGAAAAATCCTGATCAAACTCCTCGCACCGGTTAAGCCACGCTTTGCTACTTTTACTGTACTAATCAGGGGAAGTAACCCCTGCGGGGAGTTTGTATCCTGATTAGAAACGCCCGGAAGCAAGCATTTATTTTTTTCTTTAAGTGCAAGTTTTGGAAAAAACAAACAAACCATACTCTTATTTAGACTATATTTTCTAATAAAAAATGACATGTAGCAAAAAAAATGCGATTATCCTGTATTTATCCTACAAGAGTCTGAAGACTGGTACTGAGATCGTACATTGATGATGATATTTTTCAGTTGTAAGAATAAGTAACCCGACAAACATGGCGGTTGGGCAAGTCCATTTACGCATCCCTTGCAGAAGAATTTTGACGTCCATTTTGTTATCATGTGATATGAAATGCTTTGCTTTGATTGGCTAAAGGCAGGCGGTGTACAGGCAAAACTGTTCAAATCTTGTTAATTGTATATATCGCCGTCCAGGAACGGCGATAATGAGCCTGTTTGAAAACTTACAGAGCGCTGGTCCTCGAAATTCGTCGTAATTTCTGGGCTAAGCAGTTGTTCAACAAATGCAGCAGACGACTGAAGACAAACACTGGCAGACCTCTTTAGACTTATACTTAAGCCATTTTTTATCGTTTAGTCATTTAGGATTATGCTCCAATCATTAATTTGTATTTTAGTTACACATATAATATGCCGAAGATATTCTTTATCATATATGCTTTAAGGGAGACGCGGAGAAGAAGAGAGGTTTTGAACCAATGGCGATGATGGACAGACTCATGAAGCTCGAGATCCCTAACCAACAGGTATAGATTACTATAGTTGTTTTATTGTTTTTTGTTTTTTTTTGTTTTTTGTTGTTTTTTTAATACACGTGAAGATATGAAATGTTTATACCTATGTAAACCCTCTCTCTCTCTCTCTCTCTCTCTCTCTCTCCTTGTTTCTACTGTCTTTTATAAGCATATTTTTGCGATGTTTTACATTGCGTTTCACAACATTGTTTAAATTGTTTTCTTCACTTTTTCTGTCTTTAAAATAAAAACCAGTCAAGTGAACGACAACCGACTTCTTTTATAAATTGCCATAGTTTTGATTCCAAAGTATCAAGCAAACTTTCCAGACTACTGTTACATTCATTATCATAAAAAAATACGTGTTCCCTTTTCATTTTCATTTTCAAAGAATCGATGATTTCGTGTGAGACTTGGCTTCTTCTTGACTATAACTTCTGTCAGTGAATTTCGTGCACAAAATATCAAGAGCATACAGTCCTGGTATAAAGTTTTCGTGTTTTATGTTCCAGATCGGGTTTGTCAACTTTGTTTGCAAACCACTGTACTCTACACTAAGCACGTTACTTCCTGGGACCAAGCCGCTGTTAAAAGGTTGTAAAACTACGGAGGAGAATTGGCAAAGAGTCCTCAAAGAGCGAGAAAACAGCAAATCAAAGAAATAACAATTCGATTTTTTTAAACATCTATCTTTTTTACAAATGTAAATTATGGAAAAACTCGCCTTGAATGCAAAGTTAAATGTTTCGATATGTTTTATGTAAAATGTTGTGATATATTTTTAGGGATTTTCATGACAAAGTCTGATTGATTAAATAAAGTGAATTTAACATTCGCTTATCTTATCATTTTTTCTTTGCATCACACCTTGCATTTTCTAAAACTAAAACATATTAAAGCAGAACACAAAAAATCTGTATAAGTCAGCTGACCACTAAAAACAGTTTAAATTATATTATACCTTTTCTAGCTATCTCAATTGCATCACACCTCCTGGTAGAGGTTTTGGTGACAGTGCAAATCGTTTCAGTCCCAGAAAAGGGGAGTACTGTAGCCTTCAAACCTCGCCAGCTAGAATCTATTTAATCGGACTTTAGATTGAACTATTTCTTACTGGCATATTAGCTGAAACACGTACAATACAATACAATATAATAAGGGTGATCTGCCAACTTATTTAAATGAATTATTTCGAAATATTGTTTTTTCAGTCTAACTCGTATAATCATAAAAATCAGTTAATCATTGGAATAATCTAAATATTAATATTCGTAATGAAAACACTTAGCTCTTTTATGCTTGGCCTAAAACAAAAATTTAAATCGCCACATGTTCCCTCTCTTTTTCTTTTAGGCGAAAGATTTCAACAGACTTACCATGCTATAATTAGAAACAGTTGCAGTGATCTTAATGACGGTTAAAAATCAAAATCATCTTCGCGAAAACCCTAGTTGTAGATTTGGTAATTCATGTTAGAGTGCAGAACTTCTTTTCTTTGCCCAACTGCACACTATAAAGAGAAGAAATTTGTTTATAAATACACGTGAATTTCACCCGCCGAATGTATCCAAATTATTATTTGGAATAGAGTATTTAAATTATGATGATAATAGTATTTTATTTAAACAAGTCCTTCAATATATCAAATCTACGAAGCGATTTGATAACAATTAAGTAGCATGTAATTATCTTTTTCTGCTGTATTTCGATAATAGTGTCTCGGTTGGGTTATCATGGCAGGCAGTATGGACATTTTTGAAATAGTTAATCTAGTCTTTCTTTTCTTTTCTTTTTTTATTTGTTTTTGTTGTGATTAGTTTATTGTAAGTCAAAATATTAAACTCTCACATTTCACTATTTAATTATAACGATATTATGAGACCACAATAAAGAAGGTTATTAACATTTTGTTTCTCGAATTTGACGCTTGGAGAGGGCAGTTTTCTAAGGTTGGTAAAACTTCTGGCCCAACCCATTTATTCTATTGATAAATACTCATTATTTTCAAGCATTGAAATTATCTGTAATGTAACATATGCTTTGCATGTTCTTTTGTGTGTATTGTATTATTATCTTGATGGTTATAAAATGTGATTAAACTAAACAAGGCACTTTTTCCATCTTTTTGTGCCTTGAAATTGAATATCCCGCTAAAAAATAAGTATGTTTCGACAAAGCGTACAGAACGTTCGTGAACTTGCGACGTAACTTTTCCCGCAAAATTGATGACGTCATATTAAATAACGTAATCGTCTCTTCTTAACGTCAAACTGTACCGGAAATATAAAAAAATGGGTGGAAAAAATATTTAGTAGGTCAAAGATAATGAATTGCACGAATCCGTTAAGGGCGTGCACAGCACTATCTGAAGACGAGGTTAAAGAGTATCTTCAAAATCATCCGAAAGTTCTTGAGGATTTTCTCGTGTCGTCTGTGCCTGAAGAATTTATAGATGGCGTCTTGAAGATAAAGTTGCTAGAAGAAGCGAAGGATAATGATATTGCGACCGCAAAACTTCTTGCTAAACAGCGGGGCCGCAGGTCAACAATTTATACAGACACAGGAATCCAAGCAATGAGTAGGAAAATACTTGGTTCTACAAATGATGAAGATATATATGAAAGAATTTATGAAATATGTCAGTTGATGAAAATCTCAGTAGATGCACAACAGATACTTGTATTTGCAGTGGAAAATACAGAGGAACATATTGCCCTTTACGATCCAGTAAAAGGTTGTATCCGCTTCGGAAAAGTTGGAAAAAACTTGACAGTAGCCGGCTTTGTTGCACATGGAAAAGTCCCTCTTAATTTAGATTATGAAGAACTCGCAGATGACCCCAGATTTCCACAAGGTATTGGCATAGAGGAGTATAGCAAATGTCATGTGATGAGCATTCCATTGCTCCTCGACTGTGGAACACCATATGTGGTTATACAATTCCTGAGAAGCAAAGACGATCAACCATTCAGTCTGTTCCATTTTGAGCTTGTGAACGCGGTTATGACATGGATAATGGCTTGCCTACAGAAAATGAAGCTCAACAAAGTAAGTTAATGTTTGATGGCTTTCGCTGCTTTTATTTTACATAGCTACTTATAAGTAGGGTCTTTGACATAATTTATAAAAATATATAATATTTATTTTCTTTACGTTGAAACGTTTGAACAAACAAATCCGTATGGGAATGAACAATGCGATGGCTGTTTTCAGTATTTTGGTAAGCCATAATAAACAATGAAGAATTTATCATAATATTACTCTAAGCTATTAAATTGAAAGCGACTATAATAGTTTAGACATGTTAGTGGAATGTGTAGACGTTTTCAATTCCTGTTACCTGTATCATCATTTAAAGAATAATAAAATCATTTCATCGGCAGAGGCATGTTCCTACCTCCCTGGTTTCGGTTTCAAATTCCATGTATGCACAAGACGCGCCTGTATATAAAATCCGTCACTGGATTCTTGAATTCCATCTATTTATATTTGCTCTGTATGAGTACTACATGTCCCTGTCGAAGAAAACAAACAACAACAACAACAACAACTGTGGTTCGTAAATCAATATCAATTTAGAAAGGTTCGATATTACAGTTACTGAAGCTACAAGACGCTCTGAACAACTTCCTGTTAGAAACAACAAAGGTTATGTTTGATGACATGGAGAATATTGATCATCTGGTCACCAATATAATGACCTTCACCAAAGACCTCGTCTCCGCTGATCGATGTGCTTTGTTTCTTGTGGACGAGGAAAGGTAAGCTCTCGTGAGTTTCTGTCACATACTTTCTGCAACAGCTTTCCTGAAACATTTTGGAAAGATATATCTATAATTTTACCAGCTTTTCCACATTTTCTACTTCTCTGGGTAAATTTTAGCCTTAAATTTATGTTTAGGATGGCGAACTTTTAACCAGTAGAGTCAATACATTTTAAACATTTCCTGATGGTTTAATTACTACGTATCTGAGCTTGTGCCGTGATATATTTGCCAATATAGCACGATATTACTTCTTTTTCTGGGATTATCGGTGTATATTTGGGTGTGTTTAAAAAAACAAGATGACGTCATTGTACATAGTATATCGCAGAATATGTCATAACTGACCCCTTTGCGTCGCAAGTCGCAATTATTTCATCTAAATGCATATTACGATTCCATTTATAAATGTTATTAGAAATGTTGTATTTTTATATGACAGGTGATTTGATTTTTAATTTAAATCATCTTTGACTTTGTTAATAAACAATATATCTATATCTTTGCATAATTGTTATATATTTTCGCACAGGAAAGAGCTTTTTGCCGATTATTTCGACGAAGGACATAAGAGTGAAGCAGGTATACCGGTGTTTACAAAGAAGTCACAGATCCGATTTCCAAAGGAGCGCGGTATAGCTGGTTATGTGGCAGAAACTGGGGAGGTAAGAGATTGGGGATAAAATGCTTATGAGATTATCTTGAAATATTTGAAGACTTAATTCACATTTTCGGTTTCGTTGAAACATATTTTTTAAGAGTTAATGCAAGATGAGCATTTTGAAATATGTTCATGATATTGTTTTGAGTACTTCACGACAATTTGCTTACAATTATAGCCGTACACGTGCTGTATAACGGAGCGCCCACGTTTTGATAAATTCATAATTATATCCGCTTTAATGCCATTTACAGGTTGTGAATATTAAAGATGCTTACAGTGACGAAAGGTTTAACACAGAAATCGACAAGAAAACAGGCTACCATACAAAGAATATTCTTTGTATGCCAATTAACGGTAAAAATGGTGTGATTGGAGTTGTGCAAATGATTAATAGGTAAAAATAGTCTGATTTATTATTTAAATTGTGTTCAACACTTAAAAAGAATGTTATCACGATTTTTTTCTCGATTTTCACTTGTTGTTGGTGTTGTTTTTCGATGCAAAGTGGCTGTGTATGAAATGCTATTCTTTCCAGCCTTTGTATGCTGTTGGTTGGTTTGATAAAGACCGGAAATTTAATATATTATTGCCAAAAGTGGTAGTTTCCACAAATTCTTAATACGGAAAGCGGTGTGCGAAGGCAGCTTTTTTAAAAATAGTTTTTTCTTACAAATCGTAAGTCCAAAATAAACTATGTTTTAACTGTTCTGGTGATTAAATTATTTCACGAGAAAATACCGGCTGTTTTATTCCTGGTTAGAAATTGCAAGCATAAAAATTGACTTTAGGTCTTACAATACAAGTACCCAGTGCAGCCATTCCATTTATGAATCTTGAAGGCCTCCAATCAGCATAGCAATATTCCTGCATAAAATAATACTGTGTGTTGTTTCTCAGGAAAAATGGAGATTTCTTCACTAACGAGGATGTAAGTGCGTTCAAACTGTTTGCTGTTTACTGCGCACTTGCCTTGCACTACTCGAGACTTTACAACATGCTGTCTCATCAACAGACTAAATACAAGGTTAGTTTCAACCATACTTCCGTTTTATTTCACGATACTTGCAATTAGTCATAAATGTTTAATATACCTAGAAAGTGTTCAGTGCACTTCAAAGTGAGGTTTCCCATTTTAGTATGCAAGAAAAAGGAACTTACATGACCCACAATGGAGGACTAGAATTTCTCGTCAGGAAGGAAAGCTCGGGTTCCGACTTCGCCCGCGTCCCCTTGTGACGTGAACTTCTAGTCCTCCATACTGGTTATATAAGATCCTTATAGTGAATGAGGTCTGTTCACAGTTTAAATTGATATTCAGTTTACATTTGTACATGCATCATGCTATGAATGAATGGAACATATTGCGCTAATGTTTAGTTCTGTTCTCCTTTCCTTACTTAGACATTAGAGCATAGTATTCTGAGTTAATATAACTTACTAAATAGTAAGTAAATGATATATTAGATAAGGTACAGTCGTTCACGCCAAGAGCCAAAGGTTGTAAATAAAATAAATAAACCTTTCACCCCGAAAAATAAACCTTTCACCCCGAAAAATAAACCTGATTTGCGAAAGCGCATGCATGTATGAATAAAAGGGAAAGGGTCTTAACTTTAACTTTTTGCAGGCAGGTAACTGGACTCGTTCTTCCTACTTTACCAAGTAAAATTCAGCAGTTATTACTACGTACACTTCCCTGCTTGTGCTTGTCCCTGTGCACCAGAAAGTGTGTATGAATTGACTGTTGTTTCCAGGTTGCTATGGAGGTGTTACACTTCCACTTGTCTTGTAGTGACGAAGAGGCTAGAAAACTGCAGGCTGACCCATTTATCAAAGTTGAGCAGATACCGCAAAAGTTTGACAGATACGATTTCTTTTGCTATGACTATGAAGAAATTCTTCCTCAGTTATTTATCAAAATGATGGAGTACACATTTGGTAAGCATTACTGACCACAGCAGAGATAGCTTAATTGTGCATTTTTGCTCGTGTCTTGGTAATTAAGTATAAAAACTGCTTTCAAAGGCCTGACGTTGCTATGTTTATATTCACATTAGTCTACGCTTTTTATTTCTCAGGTTTTGTCTAAAATATGCACATTTGATCTTCATATAAAGACTCCAGTTACTGGCTAGCACGACAATTTCTGCTTTTGTATATGCAAGGCCGCTTCGATTTCCGTTTTACTGGTTTTGGCGTTAATAAGTTTATAAGAAAAAACTCTCTTGTTGAATCTATCTTTAGGTAAAAACGCATTTGAAATGAACAGGCTCTGTCGGTTTGTACTGACCATACGGAAAAATTACCGACCAGTTTTATACCACAACTGGCACCACGGTTTCCATGTTGCCCACTGCATTTGGAGAATCATCGAGACTTCCGGTATAAACTTCTCGAGACTTGAAAAAATGGCGCTCATTGTTGGCGGTATTTGTCACGATGTAGATCACAGAGGGTACAACAATGATTTCTTCAAAAAACTGAATCTACCCTTGGCAAACCTGTACACGACCTCTGTTATGGAGCAGCACCACTACAAACAGACGATCACCATTCTACACTCTGAAGGACAAGATATATTCTCATTCTTGACTTCAAGCGAGCACAAAGAAGTACTTGAACTTGTCAGGTAAGATTCCGAGAAAGAACCTGTTTACCATTAAGCCCATCACTGAGTTTGTAAAAAAAAGTTTAAAGAAAAACATCAGGTACTGTTTTTACCAAGCCGTGTTCACATTTAACCTTGTTGTCTTGTCATGTTCATATTTGTTCATATTTAATCTTGTTATGGTCATTTTAAATCTTATTTTATTCATAATTAATATCGTCATGTTCATATTTAATACCGCCATGTTCATATCTAATATCGTCATGTTCATATTTAATTTAATATAAGAATACCACTAACGTCAGGTTGCTATGGAGGTGTTGAATATTATTTTTGTGAACTGGGAGAAGACGCAGTCTGTAAAAAGAGTCAATGCTTGTGATTCTCTGTTTGAACTATGAAATCTCACTAAAATCTTATTACTCCATTGTTACCGATGCCAGAAGATGTTAGATGTTTCTTCTCAAAGTCAAGTCCCTTTTTTGAATTGTGACTATCTAAAGGGTCTTTTATAGTAAGTTCGACTGACACATTGCCATGTCTCTATGCAAACTATTTGCCAATGTCACCGGTTTACTTTTTACTTCAGAAAGTTTATAATAGCCACGGATCTAGCGTTGCACTTCCCAAACCAAAAGTTTCTTACGGGTTTGATAGAGAGGGACGAATTCAATGTGGACATACAGTCACACCGTGACGGCTTATTGTCGCTGATGATGACGGCCTCTGACCTCTGTGCTATCTGTAAACCATGGGAAACGCAGAAGAAAACTGCAAGACTGATCTATGAGGAGTTTTATATGCAGGTTTATGCCAGCAGATGTTTTTTTGTTATATTTTAGTCACTTGATATTTATCACAGTTGTAATGTCTCGTCATGTATAAAAGTATATTGCGTAAGTTAAATGGGGTTTAGATAAAATGGGGTTTGAATATACAACAATGTACAAGTGTGGATTTTATTGATTACACTCTGAAACGAGTAGAATATATATACGAGTAGAATATTTCCGTATACATATCCATATACGAATGGCAAAGAGTATGCTTTACTCCTCTTACTGACATTTCTGGTTTATCAGGGCGACGAGGAAAAGAAACGGGGAATACAACCAATACCAATGATGGACAGAATCAACGAAAAGGATATTCCAAAAATGCAGGTAACGTTGATATTAATCATGGAATCGGGCGGTGTCCGTCTCAGAGATGTTGTGTTCCTTCCTGTTTTGTATTTTAATTTCTTAACTTTTACATCTTTGAAAACTTATTTAAGTAAGAATAGTTACAAATGGATCATTGAACTGTAAGGTTGAACCCTTGCCCTGAAGTCACGGGGGCAAAATTTGAACGTGGCTTCCATACCTTCACTCAGCACTGGTCGGAACTTCAGTAATCAAGCGTGAAAAATTGTTGGCAACGCTTTGAAAATTAGTACATTTGAACACTATTAATGAAAGATGAAGATGTAAAACTTCGAACTGAACTAGTTTCAATGTATTCTTATTTCTCCAGGTTGGGTTCATTGGCTTTATCTGTAAGCCAATGTATACCACGCTTCACAGTCTTATACCGGCCACAAAGCCACTACTAGATGGATGTGTCACGTGTAAGGAGAACTGGGAGAGGGAGGCAGCAGAAGCCGCGGCAGCTGAGGCCGAGAACATATCTAAGAACTAGACACTTTAGAAGATGTTCATTAAGAACTAAGAATGAGACACGGTATATTTGTAAAGTAAAAATGTAAAATCATGTGCATGAATTAGGACTGAAAAATTAAAGTTCATTTATATTTTGTCTGAAGTGTATTTTATCATCAAAATAAGAAAAGGATTGTACATCTTCACTGGTGCACAATCATATTATTCAGAAAACAAAGTGAACAAGGAATGGTGTGAACACTTCTTTAAATGATGATTTTGGTAAAGTGAGAAAATAAAAGTAGTCTTACCAATCAGAAACATGTATTGAGGACACCTCTTTGTTTCGGTGTACGATAAGCACGAAAAAAAGTTTCATGAAAATGACTTCTGGTGTTCGCGAATAAAATATTCTTGATCTTTCACCATAACCAACAATTATTCTGTTTTGTTTATGCAAAGAATATTAAGAAAAAATTTAATGTGCCCGAGGAATGGATCGGCTAATCCAGACTAAGGGACAGATCTTTTGAAGCGAACAGCTGACTGTATAAGCAATACGGCGTGTTGAAGTCAGGTGACTCATCTTACGTGCGCTGTCCGACATGGGTACCAATATGCAAGAAAGTACTTCTTATATTATTATTGGAGTGTAGGACAAACCCCACTCCTCAGACATACCCCCCACCCCCGTTCAATTTTGTATAGGAGGACACAAACTCCCTCATGCATTTTAATAGGTGGACAAAACTAGGTTTGTTACAGTTTTTTAATTACAGAGATATTTTTTTTTTAATTACAAAGGTATGAAAACCCATAAGGAATACCTGTAAAATTGACCTGTTTTTTTTTCTCTCTTTTTTCTTTTTTTTTGGAAAATATGGGAAATCACCTGTACTGATTGCTACAACTGCCAAATCTTTGCTTTGTGCAAAATATATATGTTTTTTTTTTATCAAATAAATTTAAATAAAATGTTGAAAAAATCTTATGTTGTAAAATGGAAGAGGGGGGTTTTGTCCACCCTTCAATATGGAAGAGGGGGTGTTGTCCACCTTGTAAAAAGCAGGGGCGGGGTGGTTATGTCCAGTGGGGGGGGGGGGGGGGCAGGAGTTGTCCGGATACCTTTTTATTGACATAATTATGGCGCCGGACGATATCCGTGTTTTATTGAATACGTTATTGAAATGACGTCAAAAACGCTTGGAATCAAGAGCTGTGAATGTGCCAATATGAAGACGTCCAACCGGGTTCAAGCAAGACAGAACACAAAAATTTATTTTCTTTTAATTTCAGTGCAAGCAGTGAGTTTAACAGGACATATTGTATACCATACTGAAATGCACTCATTTCATTGCTTGAGACTGTCACACGCACGTGTCTGTAAAAAGTGATAAACACCCACCAACAGTAATAACCACAGAAACATATAATAATTATGCGCATTCAAACCTATCACCCTACATTTCAGCAGGGTATATAATAGCACTCACGGACTTAAGTTTCGGTCAATATGCTTTTATGGAACTGTAAACGTGATACTGGCCTCGGACTTCGTCCAAGAAAATTTAGTTCTCGGTCAATATCATTTTTTACAGGTCCGTAAAAACACATACTGACCTCAACATGAACCTATAACTGTACAATCATCTACAGTTCACTTATATCACAGTAAATTAACAAATAGCATGAGAGAACTCCTATAACAAGAAGTGCATGCACATGTGTATCTTTAAAAATGAGGACCATGATGGCCCTTTATCGCTCACCTGAGTTCCACCAGCTAAAACAGCAAGGCCAATGAAGGAATCAAGGTAAGTTCACCCAATATTAAAGTTGAAATACACATGCAAAATTGTACATCTCGTCTAAATTTCATAGTCAAAGCTTCAAAAACAGTAATAAGGTCAGTAGCGCAAGATCAATATCGACTAAGGTCAAAGTTTAATTATACATGCAAAACTGGTATATAATTATAAAGGATAATTAATTACCAAACTGTAGATGCATAAAAAAGAAAGGTCAATGTCAGCTAAGGTCGAAGTTGAAATCTACATACCAATTTTTAAATATAGTTCAATTTTTTTTATTGTAACTGCAAAAACAAGAAGTTAGATCAGTAGGGCATGGTTTTTGTTGGCTACAACCAAAGTTGAAATCAGCATGTATAATTTTAAGTGTAGTTCTAATTTCCATACTGTAGCTGCAAAAAGAAGAAAGTAGGTAAAGATAAGTCTAGGTCACATAAAGGTCAAGGACTAAATGAAATATGTGTACATGAGGATTCTTTGAAAAATCATTCATGGAATTACTTTCTATTTAAGTCTATATAAATTAAGTGACCCCGCTTCCCCACCCCTAGGCGGGGTAATATTTTACTCTAAGGAAATAATTTGAACAATATTTGTAAAGGCCAACCATGCAGTGCTACAATACTACTAACAAATATCAAAGTTCTACAGCCTACGATTTCTGAAAAGAGGTGTAGTTTACATAAGATTTACGATAAAAAATTGATGAATGTCAATTTGGTAGGTAGTTGGTAGTTGGCAAGTTGGTAGGGGACTCAATTGGTTATTCGCTTGAATCCCCATCTACTTTCTAGTTGGTAGTTCGTTATTCAGATTCTGCATATATATATGATATATTATCTCAAAATAGAAATTATACATCCGGAATGAATGTTAGATATATACAACAAGATAGATGTATTATGCAATGTTTTTTAAAGAAACAGCGTTGGCAAACCAAGCTTAAACTTCTCGTTAAATTGTTGTTGTTATTGTTGTATTGAATTGGTGCTACCTGAAAACATATTTGTTTCTTTGATGCCGTATCTGAATAGTTGGTAGTTTTATTACGGAGCAGAGTTTTTAGTTGTTGTTTTTTTTTTGCAGGAAGAATGGCTAATTCAGAGGAAATTCATAGACCATTACGCTATTTAATGTAAATATCTGTTATCTTGCCCTTTGCGGTCGGGTGTCGTATACGATACGTGATCATAATGTCTTGAATTTGGAAAGTTGTTTGTATTCAGTTTATATATGACAGGGTTATAACCCGGACAAAAAATTGTGCATATAACAGTATTTCAGTGCTAAGAAAAGGGGTGTGCATCCTGCATGCGATACGTCGACTTGATGTTCCTAACATTTGCCTCAAATATATTGGAAATCCTTCAATTCATGACAAATTTACATTCTGGAAACGAAAAAATGTTACGACATCCACATGGACGCACGGACGGACGAAATGTGTGATTGTAATCTGCCCATCTTTTGGGGATAAGGGATAATAAAATACTAAAATTGAATGACAAACACGTACCAACACGCACAGATTTTTCAAATGATTTCAATTGAAGAAAGATTACAGAAATGTCTACATACATCAAATCTTTTCTTTATACAGGTACAAATATCAGCAAATTTCGTTAATTAATTAACAGCAATATTCATTTAACCAATTAATGTTTCTGAACAGGAAGAGGACCAATATCGGCCTATATAGCTCAACCTTAGCAACCTAGACAATTATACAATTTTAACAATTGCAACTTATTATCGCCGTTCCTGGACGGCGATATATACAATTAACAAGATTTGAACAGTTTTGCCTGTACACCGTCTGCCTTTAGCCAATCAAAGCGAATTATACATATCACATGATAACAAAATGGACGTCAAAAAACTTCAGCAAGGGATGCGTAAATGGACTCGCCCAACCGCCATGTTTGTCGGGTTACTGATTCGTACAACTGAAAAATACCATGATCAATTTACGAACTCAGTACCAGTCTTCAGGCTCTTGCAAGATAAACATGGCTACATGTCATTTCTAACTAGAGAATGTAGTCTAAATAAGAGTATGTTTTGTTTGTTTTTCCAAAACTTGCACTTCTAGAAAAAAATAAATGCTTGCTTCCGGGCGATTCTAATCAGGATACAAACTCCCCGCAGCGGTTACTTCCCCTGATCAGTACAGAAACAGCAGCAAAGCGTGACGAAACCAGTGCGAGGAGTTTGATCAGGATATATCCTAGTTTTATATATGCTTGATAAGAGTCGGGGCAATATCGTATTTTTTACCTTAAATTTATTCTGTTTAATTTGCACATATAATATTCTTATATTCTTTTCACTGCAAAGCATGTTATAAAATTATCAAATTAATGAATGACGAGCATGAAATTCATGCATCTATGGATAAGACGTCATACGTGGCTGAACGGCGATTTCAAGCATTTTTGGAAATGCCAATACTTGTATGACTATAATCATCTTCAGAGAGGTCCAATACTAAAACATGAAATTTCAAATATCTCGGATTTTAACAAATTTAGACCGGCACTATAGAATTGTTACATGCTAAATGTGTAAAATATTTTTTTAATTTTTCTTACATAGGCTTTCGTAAAAAAAAAGATGACCCCAGCGTTAATTTGTCCCAGAATGTTGTAATCGTTTTTATGATGATGCAACGGAAGGCGTAGCGTACCTTGCTGAGTGTTTCAAATAGTCATCAAAGTATGGTAATGAAATGTTAGTCTAAAAAGCACCTGACCACATACATATACCTTTTTCAGTGAAAATTGCATTTGTTTGCTTTAAAAATGAGTTACATATGCCAGAATACTGTTGTGTCGTACTCTTTCTTTAGGAATGTACATACAAGTCATGGCTTTACAGAACAAACATTCGTCGGTCCTGTCGGTCCGTCAGGTTACATTACACCAGTTAAACTTGTTGAGTGAAGCATGTCACCTCCATCGTCTTTCGATTGTGGTAAGCTTATATCGCGCTATATACTCATCACATATATTAACTTTGAAAATTTAAGAATGTTAGGGTTATGGAAATACGAACTGACTAAATATGTCTTTCTCAGGTCGTGTAAAAAGGAACAGTTAAATAGATAATAAAAGTTATCACCCAACATATTTATAGAACATAAACCACAAATTAAAAATCCAACCCGTTCCAACTGGCATCGAATGGTTCATACATCTAAATTTGGAGATTGCTTTTGCTTAATCTGACGGTAAAATGTTTGCGATACTTGCGCATTGACATCATTCATTCATTCATTCATTCATATCATCTAACTGGTAGTTCTTTTTTTTGTCTATGCCTGTCTTTCTGTCTTTCTTTCGATCATTCTAACATTTTACTGACACTATATTAATCATAACTTCCAACGATGTTACAACGATCATTAATTTGAGAATCTGAATAATAAAATCATGCTTAAAAGCGGTGTTTCGTTTTCCTTTTATAGCCAGAAATATAACTTAATATCCCCTCTCACTAAATACCAAGAACGCACTTCTTGTAACTATATCTTCTATCCTGTTAAATATATCTTACATTTATTCCGGGAGTATGATTTTTATTTTGAAAGACATACACGAAATATCTGAATAACCAACTACCTACTGGAAGGTAGTTTGGGATTAAAGCGAACAACCAACTGAGTCCCATAATGCGTATAGCTAGAAGGGAGTGTTACCATGTTGTAGATTACATCTAACTTGTATATTTGTTTGTTACAGTTACATTAGTGTCGTATTTTGATGGGAATACATGCAAAGTTTGAATAACCAACTGCCCTCGGGTAGGTAGTTGCGGATTCACACAAATAAGTTACTAATTCGCCTGCTTCATTCTCTTTTTAGAAAAGAGTATGGTTTGTTTGAACATATTAGATTTGATTATCTGCTACAGCTATTAAATTTTTTGGTATTACGAATTACCAACCACCAACTTGTTGGTAGTTGGTTATTGGAATATCCAACTGCCAACTACCTACCAAATTGATGTTCATAAAAAATTGTCAAAAGATTTTTGTGGAAAGGTCTGCAGGACCAGCTTTCAACTAAGGGACATTTGAACAAACCAAGTGGAGGTCAACCAAACAACACATAATATATCTAAGCTCTAGGCCTTTTGGTTTGAACATCATTAAATCAAGTGATCTATTGGCGAGACATTAATACCCCAAGGGCATTGACAAATCTTTACTCTGAAAATTTTCTTGCCAGAAGCCATAGGCCCAAGACCTTAGATATTTGGTATGTAGCATTGTTTAGTTTACCTCTGTAAAGATTGGTGGTTTGAAGGTGGCATTAATAAGTCCAGGGCTTAATTTGAACAGTCTTTGCAGAGGTAAGCTAAACTATGCTACTTACCAAGTATCTAAGTATCTAAGGTCAAAGGCCTATAGTTTCTGACAAGATTTCAAAGATTTTATATTTTACACAATTAAGACCCCTGAGGCTGTCAATTTTAACCCCTGGGGCATGATTTGAATAATCTTGGTAGAACACCTCTGGATAATGCTCCATGCAAATCATGTAAGCCCAAGGCATTGTGTTTTCAGAAAAGATTTTCAAAGTTTTCCCTGTAAAAGCCTATGATTTTTCTTTCTGTTGCCACAGAAACCAGAGTTCTTGATGGAATTCAATTGTTTGAATAGCTTTGGTAGAGCTTCATGCTTGAAATATCCCTTCAATGTTCCATTCACTCTGGTCAGCTGGTTTTAGAAGTGTTGATGACAGACATCATGAGGTCACAAAAGCTTCCTCTGGGCACTTTGTGCTCAGGTGAGCTAAAATCTGGGGCATTTCTTTTTTCTACTGGTATGTTTTATATACATTGTTTTCTAATAATTAAAGGTTACATCAAGTGATACCAGTGTCTGACCATCTATGCTATCCACATGGGCATCTTGCTTTCCAGACATCTCCAATTTATTTTGATTAAAATCACTAACAGACCTTGTTATTTTTATCTGAATTACATTTTTCCTTGTATCACGGTTCACCTCATTCTTTCACAGAAAAAGTACCAAAGAATGTTTATGTGCTTTTTTTGTGTTTTACCACATTTTGTGTCATTGCCTCTGATTTATAACTTTCCCAAAATTCTATAATTGTCAGTTTCACCTTTTTTCCTAAGCCACGGTTAAAAGTAATTTTCAAAACAGCAAATTAACGTAACAAATTATGTATTCTGGAAAACTAAAAACAACAAAGTCATTATAATTTTGTTTATTACTTTTTTCGAGTTTTATCAATAACCAACATAATGGTATGACTAAAGTATGATGCTGGTATGGAACAAGATGAAGGATGTATCTTTAATATCAATGTATACAAGCCTATATGATAACATGTGGAAGATAATTATCGTTATAAAATAATATTCAAGTGACAATCTATTACAAGTATGTAACCCGATAAAAGAACATTAAGAAAACATTCAAGTATGACAAAATCAATAACCTGGAGAAGCTCAAACCACATGTGTGAAGCAAAAAAAACGATTTGTCAACATTTATTACACATTTACACATATTTTGTATAAACAAACTATTTGTGATATAGGTTAAACTACCCTGAAAATCATCTCTACACTTTTGTAACAATCTCCCTTCTTCAAACATGGCTGTTCCACTCCCTCTGACAAAATTCATGTTTGAAAGGCCAGCTCTCTCAATATTCCATGGAAGTCACTTTAAAACTAAAACACTTCAAATATGTAGATTCTAACACATGACTTGTTCATGCATTATTAAACCGACCAACTACACAATTATGTTATGATCTGCCTTCAGACCCATGACCTTGGTCAAATCTAATAAATTAATACATATATGGTAAAATTTACATTAAGTCTACCTTACTTGGTGGTCTAGTGAGAATTTAAATGAAGTTAACATAATCACAACTAAGTCTTAACCCTTTTAGGAAGATAACGTCACTACATGAAGTTTCTGTACAACAATAGAGAGGTTTAGATATTTACACATTGAGGGATGAATGCAAAAAAAAGTTCTTAGTGCTATATGATAATGTAGCTGATAGCACTATTTTTTTGCATTCATCCCTTGATAATCATATCCATTATTCCCTTTTCTTTGGTTTGCCTAAATAGTATCATCTTTTCGCTTTTGTACAAAACCAACAAATAAAAGAACACAATTATAAACGAAGTAAAACCTATGATTTAATTGTGACAAAATGCTTGTTTTTAACTAAACTAAAATAGCACTTAAAATGTACAGCGATGTTAAAGGAACATGAAAGGAAAATACATTGTTTCCCACACAAAATGCTCAGTTTCTGGCACATTTGCTTTAACTGTAAAGAAATTAACTTTCTGACATAATATGACAACTATACCTGCAAGTTAATCTTACTTATCAACTAACATTATTCAGTTAAACCCTACCCTAAATTATATCCAAAAAATGTTTATTTCATTTTAAACCAAGACTATATTCACTAGTCTGTACTGCTTATCGAGCACTTAAGCTTATGTAGTGCATATAAGCAATCAGGGCAATAAATCTGATAATCTGAAAGCTTGGCACCGAAGTTATGAAGAACAGAAAGATTGAAAAAATTCTGAATTTGAGCACAGAAAGTTGAAGTAAATATGGAATGGACAAGAAATGTCTGAAACTGAGCATTTTTTTTAAATATCTACATGTTACATACACAACATATGTACACTGTAGTGATGGATAAAATTATTTAAAATACACAAAGATCATAGATCTGTATCATGGCCAGATCAGTCCAGTATCACATTTAGGCATGGCACAACAGGGAGATTAGCACATTAGCTTTACATATACACCACATTAAATACATTTATATGCCTCTTGTGAATATATCAGAATATTACATAAAACAAAATACTGTTCATATGTTTAGTTGTAAGTTACCCTTTATCAATAATCAGGATATTTATAAACAACCTGACAGTTTTCTACAGTTCCTACCATTAGATGCATTAAAAAACCAGCTTTTTTGTACTGTGTAGCATACCGAAAACAAGCTGTGTTTTTTAGCTAAGTTTTAGTGTTTGTTGAGTGACAAGACTGATAGATATCTGCACCTGGGCACATTTTAGCAGATACGGCCTGAATTCTCAGAGGGCAGGTGCACGTTTCATTCCTTGTGTTTTTATACACCAGAAAAGAAGCTAGGTGTACAGGTCTGACTCTTGAATAACTAAAAATACAACTTCACGCTCCTGTGATAAGTTCATACACATATATGTTAAAGTGTATGCATAGGCCAACTGAACTCTACAAAACAATAATATCTAAAACTGGTTAAAGAGATATCTAAAAGCAAGCAGATTTTAGTATCTTAAATGATGTTGAGTTGAATACACTATGTTTTTATAGTTTGAGTTGAATATACAATGTATTTAAAGTTTGTTTTGAGTTGAATACATAATGTATTTATAGTTCGTTTTTTACATGCTGCACCTCTAATTTTTTTTAAAATACTGGTAACTTACAAGAATTTACATCCATACAGGGGAAAAAATTAACAGAAACACCAAATCAATATATCATAATAAAATCTACATAGAAATGTCAAACATAAATATTTATAGTATTAAGTACAGATAGCAGGAAATCATTAAATCTTTTTCAGAACTAGAAGTTACATGTAAAAAACATGAGCACCTAAATATGAAAGCAAGTTCAACTAATCACATGAACATATAACTTCCTTAAAGTACTTCATAACATTGAACAAGGCATAGCTGACAAAAAGACCATATTGTCTCTTCATGTATAGTTAATGTTAGCTTAACACAATCCCTTATGCAACAGAGCAAAAGTTCAAATTAATTGTATGTTTGGCAAAAAGTAAGTTGACAGTCATTTGACAGCTAATATCAAGTTCAATGTACTTTTGACCTAATTTCTGTTTATTTTGACAGGTGCTATATCAAATTTGAATAGTTTTAACTAATTCATATTACATCGATTGGGAAGCAAGTTCTTGTAACTTATGTTAATCCCTCTCAATGACTGCTTCCTGGGTTCAAACCAGTTCTCATGTCGGAAGTGAGGAATGTGGAATGTCACTCAAGAATCTCGCCTCTGGTGGGATTCGAACCAGCAATATCCGGATCGGAAGTCCGGTGCTCTAACCCCTCAACCACTGCTCCTCCTCCTGATCAAATTTGATAGCATTTGGAAAGTTTTGTTGTTATCATGGTTATTATATCCAGTTTGATGTACTTTTGACCAAAATAATCTTTATATTATTTTTGACTGCTTTCAATATCAAATTCAATGCACTTTCCAAAATAGGTTATTTCTAATAGCTGTTTCAAAACACATAATAAAAGCACAAATTTCATCTATACCGCAACAAATAAAAACTCACAAAAAAATAATAGGATTCAAACTCTGAAATAATATATAAAATAAATCTACTGTCTAAATAGCAATTAGCATTAACTAAGTACACAGAAGGTTTACAGATGTGCACTTTTTACTTTATGAAAGACCAATAATAAAACACCCGTGGTCAAAAACTCCTACTGGCATAAAGTATGATGTGGAAAGACATTCTCTCTACCAGTATTACAGTACCCATATAATATTACTCTAAAGCACCCATATAAATCTTCAATTTATCAATGATTTCAAAAAGGGATGGCCAAAACAATATCAAAGATAAATGTTTTTTCTACACAAGGTTTTGTAAGATTGTTGTTGTTATTCCTCTGTAGTATTCCAATGCATTTCTTGCTCTGGACTGGTCCCCATAGTTTGATCAGCTGCTCATTTGTCTCTGTTCCTTGTACCAGTCTACAAATTCATCTAATAATACTGGCCCTGAAAAGGCAAAACAATTACCAACTGGTCCACATACTAAACTTTTGTTTTAAGTAAGTTGGGAAGATTTTAATGGGACTGGTAAGTATACCGAGACTTAGCCATTTTGTATAGCCACACGGAATACCGCCATACAATTTTTGGTCCACAAGTCTGACAATAAAAATGGCTTGTCAGGTTCAAACCAGAGCTAATCTAAATAGATACCTTTTTTTGGCTCTATTTTTTGTTAATAATATAAAAAATAATTTGAAAGAAGGAATTTCTTAAGTGTAACTCAAATAAAAACTTCTAACAAGTTGAGAGATGAGAGCCTATCTAGGTTTATGCATATAAAGCAGACTAGGAAGGTTTATAGATTTACTTACATGCACCATCCTCATCATAATTGGTTAGATCTGGACTGATATTTCTACTAAACTCAAGTATATTACACCACTGATCTTTGTTTATCACCTTGTACTTTGATTGCTAAAATAAAACAAAAAGTTATCAATACTGATCATGTTGAATAGAAACTTATTCAGATACTGCATCAAGTTTTACTTTTAACGGCCATTCCATTCAAACATATATCCCACCTCAGGAGGGCAAAATAAAGAAATTCTGTTAGGGTGTTCTTTTTTTTCTTGTGTGTGTGTTGGGGGGAGAGGGGAAGAGAGGGAGGGAGGGAGAGAGAGAAGAAGAGAGAGAGATAGTACCTTCCTTGGTGAGGTTTATGTTTCCCTAGAATGGCCCTACAATGGTAACTGACAAAAGTTCCTAAATTGCTCATAAACATCTTGTTTAAATTTTTTATCTATAAATCCTTACAAGTACTGCAACAGATCATTTTCAACTGTTACATTCAATTGCAGTAATGACTGTGCAATATGCCAGTTCTTATCAGAATATCAACAAAATTGCACAAACTAAATAGAACACAAAAATCTCTGATTTTAAGCACTAGTTTGGTGAAAGAACTCTGACCATTACACCACCTTAAATACAAATACCACAAACTATAGTACAAATTATTAACAGCAACAATTTGTTTGTTTTGTTTGGGTTTTTTTGCATTAAAAAGTAATCATACTGCCATTAAGGCATGTGTGTCAGTGTCCATATGTCCATAAAACATTCAAATCTAATGTTTATTTCAAGAAATTCATACTAAACTTAACACTGTTCCACAAGTTCTACTGTTACTTACATCTAGATATTGATGGAAGGAAGAAAAAAGTGACCATTTTTTCCCCAGTAATAATGCTAACATTGCCTTGGCTGTATCCAAGTCCATGCTTCTTTGATCTTTGTCCTAAATAATAAAGGAAATATCTTTTTACACACACAAAAATAATCTGAGAGTGTATTATTTCTAATGCATTTCATGGACTCTGAAAAAAAGTATTGAAAATACTAAAAATAGTAAAGAAGAACGGTTCAAGAGTTCTACTTACATAACAACTTCAGTGTTTTGGAATATTCAATACACAGCCATATAAATATGAAACCAAGTCACATGTACCATAATGCAGAAAACAAAACCAAACAGTCTGTCTCATATGAATTTCAATCAATTAACTATGAAATTAAATTAACTTGTTCAAACATAAGCAAAACTGTGTACTTAATTCATTTGTAGCACTTTTACAGTTTATAAAGGGCTTTCCTGAGACACTGTCCTGAATGAGGAAAAAGATTTTTTGAATATCTGAAAACATTAAGCTGTTTACTGGACTGGCTTTGACTGTAACACCATTACAGAGAATATTTACTTACCCTTGCAAAGTCAAAAGCATATCTGTAGATATTTTTAAACTGTACTGGGTCCTCTAACAAATTTCTAAGATATTCTAATTTCTGCTGAACTTTGCTGATACAATCACACCTAAAGAATAAATATTGTCATCTAAAAATCTTGTTTGACAGTTGTCTATGGAAAAGACTCTAAACTTTCAAATCTGCTATTAATAACTTAATCAAACAGAACAAGAAATTATGACACAAACTGCATTTTGAATCTACAAAACAAATCATATCATAATATCCACAAACAAAATACAAGAAAGTCCATAGGACATGGAAGTCCCTCCACCCCCTACTTGTACCTGTCACAGAAACCATAGCGATGTATGCATAGTATGTTTTGTAAAATATAACTGTGCGGAGATGTTCATATTTACATTGAAGTGAAGAGGCTGTTAGCTAGATGACTAACTTGACAAAAAAGTCTATACATAAAATGGGGATTCTACTCAGGCCATCAATGTAGCCTTTGACCTACCAAAATCAATAGGGATCATTTGCTGGTTATGCCCCATGTCCCAACAGCTTTCATGTACCTAGGTCACTAAAGCCAGAGTGTTCCCCTATGAAGTTTGATGAACCTTCACTAAGGCATTTGCCAGTTATTGATTGAACATTGATTTTAAACAGGTGGCCACTGTGACCATTACCTTGACCTCAAAATCCATACAGGTCATCTGTAGATCATGTCCATAACCCTATGAAGTTTCAAAAAACCTAAGCCCAAACATTCCCAGTAATAAACGATAAGACCAAGACAACAACAATGCCAAATGCCTCACACTTTTCAAGTGGGTGCATAAAGACAACATCGAAAGCTAAGTCACTTATCCCTTACATTAAGAACTAAGATAGTTGACAAATAAGTTATACTATGTTCTTAAGTCAAGTACGTAGAGAAATTCTTATCTGTAGTTAACATGTCGTTATACTAGTATACTTACTGTAAATCTGACATTCCTTTGAGCCATTCTGCTAAAGTGAAGAAACCCATAGACTTGGCATCTAATTTGTAGGCTAGAGATAACATCACAATCTGTAATGTAATATTCTAACTGGTTGTAGCTGGTGGTGAAAGCTATGGTTGAACAAGACTTTTCAACCCATTCAGTATACTACCTCAGAAAAACAAATGTTATCTTAAAATATTTGCTCATTCAGACCTGAGGATGTTGAATTTTCCAATTTCAACCCCATATTTACAATTCTACAGGGGATACTAACAGTTTCACTAACTTGATAATATATCAACTACATGCAAATGCAAATAAACTATGGTCACTTTAGTAGTCCCATGACCAAAAGAAGATCTAAATTTATCACAGATATAAAGAATGTCCGATAATGTTTGTTATACAGTAAGGTGCTTGATACCTGTAGCACATATGTCAATCTTTGCAAGTGAAACTTGATCTTTAAGGACTTACATTTTCAGGTTCAACACCGATATCTTCACATAATTTCTCCATACCCTCTGGTCCCAAAACATCCTCATCTGGACCTGTACGAACAGATGAATTCAAAATCTATCCTGACTTTCCTAATTCTATGAATTTATAAGTCATATTTTTGTTTTATTTTTTTACTTTAGCTTACATTAAAAAGAGATGTTTTGCATAATAAAGTTACCTGAAATGCCAGTTTCTTATAAACATTCACCAACTTTCAGTTCTGCAAAGGTCTGAGCATTTTAATTTCATATTTTGAATGAATTCAAAACAGCCATGTCATGTAAATCATGATATAAGCAGACAAAAAGCATCATCTTTGAGTTTAACAGAATAATTGATTTTTCCAATCAAAGTTTGAGTATAATTCATTCATTAAAGGGATATACAGGCAAAAGTTTTAAGCTTTCTTTCTCATTCCTTCAATGAATATACTATAAATGTGAACGAAATAAATACAATGATCTGTCCCAGTAACAAAGATTTCCTCTTTTTAAATGAAAAACTGGGTGGTTTCCTAACTTGACCCACGTGGGTCTAGATAGAAAATTTAGATTTCGCGCTAAATTTCGCAGTGAATGATTGAACGGTTGAAGTACCTGTGACCTACAGCAAAAACAACCCAAAACAAACAACGATTGGTTGTTTTTGTCACGTGACCTATTCCAAAATAACTTGGTGATTTTGTTCATGTTTTACTTTTTGTTAAAGAACGTTCAAATATTTACATTCAAGCCCGCATTTCACTACAAACATACTGGGAATTTAAAGTTCTTCATATTGAACGCGATTTGAGCAAGTATCAGTTTTAACTTTTTGGGCACTCCTTTAACACCAAAAGACAGTATTTTTACTTGTGGCATACAGCTCAAAAATACATGTATGCTTCAATCTTACACTGAGCCAAACAGTTAGCCTTTATGTAATATCTTCACTTGACAGCATGCTGTCAGACTTTAAGATGTAGAAAAAAGCTACTGTCAACTTCAAGTTTACACACAGCAAAAAGTCTCCTTACCTGTGTATTCATGAAACCAGGCTATACACTGTTTATTACTGAATGTGTCTGTGGCACCAGTCTGCCCTCTCCGTGACCTAGGATATATGTATGTAATGTGTATTAAAATCTCAATTTCTTCACTAATTAGATCAATGTGATTCTCATTTACAACAAAAACAGCGAGTGTAAACTTTTAGTTTACCTTTTTTGTTCTTTTTAATTAACAGATAGCACTTTGACTTTCATCAAAGTAGTGATGACTTGCAGTGATAAGTCTGTACATTAAAAGGTTCTTTATCATCTTCAGTAAAATATTCTAATAGTTCAATGCAGGGATCTGGAAATTTTCAAATCTCAATCAGTCCGAGACACCAACCCTCCCCCACCCAGGCACGAATGAAAATAGATCACCCCAAAACAATGTTTAATGTTAGTGTGCATAATATAATATATGCTTTAACAGGTTTTCTCTTTTTGAAAACACAACCAATTTACTGTCACTGACAACTAAAACTGAATTCTGGTGCTTACATTAGTTGCTTTACTGACACTGTAAACTTGCATTAAAGCTAATACTTAAGATATCTATAAAATTTTTTGAATAAGTCAAGTTTTGAATACTATTTTAAACTTATTCCATAATTCATACTGAACAAATTCCCCACATGTGCAAGCTATGAAAACATAAGACAGTGTACAGACGATAGAACTAAGGCATACATTACATATAGACTGGAAGGTCAGAGTCAAGGAAACTCAATAATGAGACCAACTTCAAATTAAGACCACCCTGGTCTACTCCCATTGGTGGATTTTACATCTAGTTTTCACTGTACTTTTATTTAGAACACAAGATGCAATTAAGTGCCTCAAACACAAGATGTAATCAAGTTCCTCACTGTGTGTATTTAGGTCTTTTTGATCTTCCCTCCTCCATAGTTGGGGATGACCTTTTCCGTCTGATTGGCATCTCGTTTTGGCTGAGCTCGGAACCACCACTGCTTGAGCACTGGAAACCAGTCTGATCTTGTAGACTCTAAACAACCAAAAAGCAATAAGACTAGAAACATTTCAAATATAAATTGTTTTTTTAAGTGTTTTTTTTTGTTTGTTTCAAGAAAGCAGGCTTCATATATAACAAGTATTAGTCTAAATTTACCAAAAAAGCAGTATGTCTTAGAAAATCACTATAATTAGTCTGCCAAATCATCGCTGAATACAATCCTACCAAAAAAGGCAACAGCATTATGGAATTTACATCTGCAACTTAAAAAATAGAAGCTCACACCCCTTTCCCATTTTTAGTTAATAAGTTTTTATGTTTTATGTCTTACCAATGAATTTAGTCTTGTGAAAAGGTAGCCAGCAGATTGGCTATCTTCTGCCTCCAGGATTTCTTTATCTGGTCCTCCTGACAACCACCATCCACTGTAATGAAATCTATCTTCTTACAAGTTAAGCTAAAAAAAAAATCAGGAACTTCTCTGAATCTGTTTAAATGTGAGGCATTTTGTTTTGTCACATCAGTTTCGATAATTTTTTTAATTTATTATTTTTTTAAAATAATTTTGGTGATCTCAGTAGCCAATGACTATTTTTGCAATGCTTACATACAATCTAAGTAAGAATTGTTTTTTTTAGATATTAAGACTGTGTGTATACTTACACTCAAAATGTTGACAACTGTCACCTTTAATATTTGATTTGCAAAAATGTGTGGAAAGAATAAAAAAAAAACATGAAATGAAAATATTTGCTAATGCTGACAAAAATGTCACAACCAATGATAACAAGGATATCGTTGGAAATGATGGACGCTCCCCAACATAACGCATGTTCAACAAATGCCTTTAATAGATTTGGAGTTATAGTCTGGACAAAACTGTTCAAATTAAATGTAATAAAGCCATTAAAGGGAGTTAATTCAAAATGTAGGTAAGGAAGAGTTATGTTCATACATAATAGAAACATTTCAAATATAAATTGTTTTTTTAAGTGTTTTTTTTTGTTTGTTTCAAGAAAGCAGGCTTCATATATAACAAGTATTAGTCTAAATTTACCAAAAAAGCTTCCACTCTGTCTTTTTCTTAACTTTCAACAAAATAGCTTTGGAGTTATGTTCAGGACAAAAGTTAAATTTATCAAAAGGAGAAAGTAAGCTTGACAGAGCTTTTGTTCTTGCACACTGTGATTCCTCTCACTGCATTCTATTGTTATTTAAGTCTGCGATTAAAATTTGGTCGTAACTTTCACCACAGAAAAGGTACTTTCTATGTTGTATGCAGAGGTGAGATTTCGACCCATACAAAAATTATGCAATGTCTCGACTTGCGTACAATTTGTCCGACTAGTCTAAGCCTAACCCATCAACATTAAATGGATTCCAACCAAAATGCTCCTAAAGTAAGATTCTAATACTCAAAGCAAGTGATGAACAGTGAAAACCAAATAATTTAGGTAAACAAATTGAAGTTATGTACCCAAATTATAGTTCAAATTTGAAAGTTAGTCTATTTCCAACCTATTATAAAAATTTACTTCGTGCAACGAATGATTTTGAGTACGAACCAGATTAAATCATGAATAAATAAGACAATGCCATTCAATTAGACATCTCATAAGGAATCAGAACGAGCTAGGATAAAGGTTTGTATTTTTCGCAATTTCTTTTAATTTTCAGACAGAAAACTTGCTTAAGGTTGTAGAATTACCTTTTGCGCTAAATGTTTTTTCTGAAGTTGGTCTTTTCTGGCAGGATATTGGGGATACGCATGCGCTAACGCAAATTTAGATTAGTAGACGACATTAATTTTCACACTGCGGATTCCAAGTCTTGTCATCGAAATTAATATACTAATCTTGAGTGAACTGTTGATAATTCAGTTAGAAACACTCACTTACTGCACAAATAATTTCAGAAAGTGCTTTCAGGCTGACGGATTAACATTGGTTTAACTTTGGGCAAAAAAACAAAAAACAAACAAAGACGCGCACACGTACAATTTCACCCAGCTGTACCTGGGTACTACTGTGAAAAAGTAACTCCACCTAGGGCGGATTATCGTGAGCAATTAAAATAATCTTGGATAGCTTTTTTTGCAATCGAGCTAAAACAGATTTATACTAATTAAATATCCAGTTTCACCTGTAAAGGGTTTAAATGTCGTCGGTACTTGTTGTCCATATGTGACCACTGAAAAGTTTAGCTATTTTAGGTTGTGGTTGGAAGTGAAAGAAAGAGAAAGTTTCCCATTGTAGAGACACTCGTGGTTCTTTTTCATGTTCAGTTTATAGCAATGGAACATGGGTTTTAGTGCTACGATTTCTTTTTCTTTTTTCCTTTCCTTTTTTTGTATTAATAGATTACTATTCTAAAAAAACTGAACAGTGCTTGCCCCGATAGTTAGTTGGAGCTTTTATTATTCGGGTTATACATTCCTAGCAAAATCTCAAAGACACGTCTGATTCCCTTTTCTTATAACTTTGAGGGATACAATTAAAATCATTTCGACTAAATTTACATTACATGCGGTCCAAACATATTTAGTGCAAATAAATAAATAAATAAATAAATTTATTTATGTAACAAAATAACAAGTTATTATCATCATTTACAATATGAGGCCGTTTGATTTGATACGCCTTTAAATGCAAAATCATTTTACTGTTTTAATGCTCTCTTTTGTGTCAGAACTTTGTTCTTTTTACTATCTTGTTTTACAGCTGCTATACTCGTTGTTACTTATAATTTTGTTTGTCGGGAAAAAAGTCTTTGGTTAACGTTTAAATGTTTACAGTATCTGACGGTATTTTTTTTTCTTTGTCTTGTATCTTGGGTCAGATTAATGTCTCATGTCGAAAAGCAAATTAGTAGAATTCATGGAAAAGCAGGGAAACTCGCGACCTAATTGATAGAATTATACGCAGCTTTTTACGCAGCTAAAACAAGGATGTGGGAAAACGCAGCCAATATAGAGATATAAGAAAACGCAGCCAATATGAAATCTATAGGAAAACGCAGCCAGTATACAATAAGAAGGAGAATTGACGCAGTTGTATATTTATAGTATGTGATAATATGTAAGAAAAATAAAATAAAGTAATTTTTATAACGTTTTTTTTTTTTTGTTTTTGTTTTTTTTTAACGTACAAATGTTAATAATTGATAGAATTATACGCAGCTTTTTACGCAGCCAATACAGAGATATAGGAAAACGCAGCCAATATAGAGATATAGGAAAACGCAGCCAATATAGAGATATAGGAAAACGCAGCCAATATGAAATCTATAGGAAAACGCAGCCAGTATACAATAAGAAGGAGAATTCTACGCAGCTTCTTAGGCAGTCAACACACACTATATCCCTGTTTAGGTAACAGGTTAAACAAAGAACAGAAACAAAAGCTAATAACAATGCAATTTATTATATACGTTTATTTTATTCAATCAAAAACAAGTGTAACATACGCCATTTACATAATTGTTAGAAAACTTAACTCAAAAATAATGTTTTACTTATAATTACGTGCACTGTGTAGAAAAATAAATAAATATGCCTGGACTATTGTATAATTTGCCGGTTACATAATTGTTAGAAAACATAACTCAAAAATATTTTTTATCTATAATGACGTGCACTGTGTAAATAAATAAATAAATATGGTAATAAATTTACCAATCATGGGAGTAAACCGAACTGTTTGGTGGCAGAGGTGCGATTTTCTGACAAGTTTTGAATAAAATTAACCCAAAAAATACATCATGGCACCGTACTACCCTCAACTAAATACAGTACACCGTCTGTCGGTTTACATTAAATGTGAAGCATAATCTGCACCAATCGCTCAGTAAACAAATGATTGTTTTGTTAAGTTTATTTTCATTTGTCGAAATGTTAAAGCGTCAGAAACAACCAATGAGACGCGTTGTTGCAAATATTGCTATCGGCATTCCTGAATGCCAAAATTTTGTCCAGATACTGAATCAGCTACATTTACTACTGTAATACTCGTAAGTAATTTTCAAAACTTGTTTAAAACTAAAGTGTTTTAAAGGGTTTCGTAACCGCCTGTTCAAAAGAAGCCACCTAAAGTAATGCTGACATGGATGAATGCGAAATATATTTCATTCATTGTTGATAAAATGGTTGGGGTAATAAAATGACCATTGAGTCTTGACCAGTGCTTTTGGAGTATGAATTATTTTTATTGAGATTTTAACCATGTCTGTTATGAAACTTTACAGACAATGTCAGAAATTTGTCAAACTCATTTGTTCAACTTGATGAAATATTTTGGTTTGTTTTGTTTGATGAGTTTCAAAAAACCTCTTTCATCTTACTGACCACATATGCAGACCATAAAGTCTAAGGCAAAGACCTAAAAAGCTTGTTATAACTGGCTGAATGACAACAACATGTCTCTTCATCAAGGGTAAACAGAATAGGGGTCATGCGTTCAAGTCCCGCTCTTTGTCCATGAACTCTGCACTAGCAATTCAGGTTCCTTTATTAACTGAGCTGCTCAGGCTAAGATAAGATAAGATAAACTTTATCTAAAGTCGGCAAGACAGGAACAACATAACATAAGCTCTTATGAGCTTTTAAAGCGACTGGCTGTTGACAATACTAAAGTCATCACATCACTAACAATGGACCAGTGACATAATTCTCTAACACAGCTCATTCATAAAAGATTGATCAGATGCATTGTTGAGACTTTATTCAGATTCCATATGAATGAATGGATTACTTTCAGTTTCATTTATCTTTTATGGTCCCAGAGTGGAAATAGAGCTTGTAGACTACAGTATGTGACAACCTATTATCGTAATTGAAACAGTTACATATTGATAGTTCAATTTTTTTTTCAGATGTCTTGCAATCAGTAATATGTCTGGAGATTCCAGGAAAGACTTTATCTTGGCTACAATAGCCAATCATTTTGCTGTTCAGCTCAATGATGGGTCTATGAAAAACCTGCCAGATTCCCCGGCCCTCAACAGCTTCCTTGATGATGGCAATGCAAGTGTACTTGCTGGTCAGCTTGACCCAAAAAGTCGTGTGAAGCTTCTTACCTTCTCCAACAAGGTAATTATTCAGTTTTGAGCATTTTTTTATAATCTGATTGATAGTATATTTATGCATTTTGATTTAAATGATAGATATCAGGGTTTCCCCCAGGATTTCAGGAAGGGTCGTCGCAGGAAAGACTGATTTTATCTGTTTTGTCATGCGCCACTGCAATACACTGATATATACATGTAATTTTAAATGGTGTACAATGTACATCTGTATATTACATAGTTACATATATCAATTTTGATTCTCACTTAAATAAATAAATCAACAAATGTAATTGCTCTTCATTCTTTAATGTCTTTCTTCTTTTAAAACCTTGGTAATGAACAGGAGTATAGTCTCAGGGATGTACATGGGTTGTCTACCCAGACAGCAAAAATATTCAAGTCTGAGAGAAAAGGAAACTTTTTCGCTGTTTTTCTATAAATATTAAAATACGACGGGGTCATGGAAATATATGACAATCGAAATCGCCTGCACAAAATCCTCAATTCTGAGGGAGTGCAGTACAAAGAAGAAGAAATTTATCTGATATTTTCACTCGCTGCTTTATGTTTAATGCTGCAGATATTTGCTGAAATTGGTTTCCTTCAATTTGTTAAGCTTGTCTTAAATCTACTTGACCTTTTCTTATAAATAAATCCGAGAATTAAAACAAAAGTACCAAAAAGTATTTCAGACATTTTGTGTGAAATATGCACTTGCACTTTTATAAACTCAATGACAAAACTTTGCTTGGACTGCACGCTTTTTTCGTGGAGCTTGTGAATACTTCCTGCGTGGCTGGTAAATAAAGAAACATTGCACGAACTGCACGTTTTTACGTGGGGAAAATAGAAATATCTGCATCAGTTGAACGTTTTCTATGCTCATAATGAGCATCTTCACATACTGCGAACCATCATTCAATTACAATAAATTAATGCCGATCCGATTTTGATCTCGGCGTCATCAATCAGTCATATGTCGCTCCCTATTTAAATAATATGTTTTGTTTCCTAATCAACAACTAATGTTTTAAAATTTCACATGCGGTAATTATCAAAAGTCGGGAGATAAGGCATGTAGGGCAAATTATAGCATGTCGCAAATTTGGTCCTGAAATTATGGCTTGTCACATGCGACTAGCGATAATGGCCTGGGGGGAACCCTGGATATCTACCTTAGTTCTCTACAGCTCGAAAGTATCAGCATCAGATTGTACTGACTGTAAATATGTAGTTTGTCAATATAGTCAACTCCAGATGTAATCAGATTCGAGATGTAATGATACATATGGTTAGTTTCTGACCAGTTTCCTATTAAATTCAATTAACCAGACTTAGCTTGTTAAGATAACTGATGTAACAATATTCAGATGTAGCAATTAATACACTTTTGATGACCCTGGTGCAGTTTTCTTACCTTTATTGTGATATTTCAACAGATGCACATAATTACTCAAATTTATATGCTTAACAGAAGTTTGTCTATAGGATATGCTCATTGTTATTCTCAGCAATCATAATAGTCATGATAAAAACAGATATGATTTTGATTTGGTACTCAGAGTGTTCATTAAATGCAAGATTATAAAATTGTGGTTAGTTGTATTGTTGTGGTCTTGAAGTAATCATGGCAACACATAAGAGAAAAATGATTTGCTGATAACAGAAGAGCAAAAAAAGCAAGATATTGCAAGTGATTATGGAATTAAACAGAACTCTCTAAGTACAAAATTGAAACCCAAAATTAACAATTAAAGTTGACAGTTAAAATTAACAAACTTTTTCAAATAAGCATATGTGTAATTTAACAAAACATGAAACTTATTTTTAAGCAATGTGGTTTTTGATAGTTTCATAACAATGTGGTGCACGTTATTTCAGGGATAATATCTTAAAAATTCATTTTATGGAAATAAAATGCATGTTTAAATGTAACGTTAAATTTCAGTATAACCACGCTTGGAAAAAATCAGGGAACATAATCTATGTTAAGTAATATGTGGTATTTTAATCAAGCCCACCTTTCTTCTTAATCAGACAGTTCACAATAGATGTAACAATATAAATTACATGGTTCATTGACTATCATTAAAAGTTTTAAGTTTACTGTATGTAGTGAAAAAGAGTCAGTAGATCTCCATCATGTTTTGAATGTGAATGTGAACAAGAGACATACAAACATTTACAGATAATCAATTTTGATGAACTGTATTTCATCCTTTAGGTTGAACCAGGTGATAGCAAAGACCGTGTGATAGTATTTTTTAAGATCCGTCCAGATGTTATCACCCCAGACAATGTGCTGTCAAACATTGTTGTGTCATCGATGGTTGATTCACCTCTGAATACCCTGTACCATGTCATGCAAAAGGTAACAATGATATGTGATCTCTGTTTTACAAAAGAAAGGTCCTATTAAATAAGTCTTGGACATTTTATCACAAATTAGATGGATTATGTTTGCTTTAAGCTAAATAAACAATGTTTCATTTGTTTTTATCAATGGGTTTTTGCAATAAAAAATTCTTGACTTCATTAATATACAGGTGACAGCATGCAATTCATCATAAAAGGTTAAATTTGACCAAAACAAATAAAAAAAATGTTTTATAGTGCTTTTAATGTACAAATCAAGTTTTAGAATATACCTGCAGGACTCCAGGACATGATTCTGTTTACAGGTTTATGCTCCCCTGCTGTGTGAAGACAGTAAATGGAGCAGAAACTTAGACCCTAAACTTCAAAGTCTTCTGGGGAGCTTGAGGCAGGACTGGGAAGTGCCCTCCGAAAACAGGATCCCTCTTTCAGGGGGAGAGATGGAGGGGATGAAAACCTTGGCAGTAAGATTTTCTTTGTTTCTGAAATGGATCAGTCACATCTCAGAATTTGCTTTCACTTGTCATTTTATGTTTTTTATCTAAAATCTCTGTATCTTAATTTGAGTGACTGATACTTGCATTATGTTGTCCAGTGAGACATCATAATGGGTATAGTATTTATGGATTTTTTTTAATTTACTTCTGCATTCTTATATAGTTGTACTTTTTTGTTAGGTATACTCAGTCCAGTAGATGAGTTTGATTATTGGGCAGACATGGCGCGAGTCGGCAAGGGTGATGCAAGAGAACGAGCAGAGCACTTTGTTGAGCTGTTCAAGCCAATATCAAAGGATTATGGAGGTTTGGATGCTATGTCCTTACAGGATGCCATGGAAATGGTGGACATCACACAGGACACACTAGACGATGTTTGGAGACAGACAGAGTTTGACCCGTACCCTGAGAATAGGATGAGACATCTCATGGATTGTATAGGTTGGTTTTGTTATAAATATCAGTTAGTCTTTCAGTTTACCATAGGTCTGCTTAGTGAACCGATTTTGTCTGTTCGGAACTGCAAAAACTGAAAATTGTAGTTCTTAGACCTAAAGATCATTTGCACTCCTCAGAAGTTATTTGTGTAGTATGTGTCATGCAAAGCAAAGGGTGGGCCTGTTCTTCTAGTCATGTAAAGTATTTTCTCAAAGCCAGTTTGCTTCTTTTACAAAAAAAAACAATAAAACATTCCAGGTGGTTCTTTGGGCCGGTATGTTCAGAGGAAGCTAGCAGAGGAAAATCTTTGGTCTGGACAGTTTGGAAAGGTAAAGGAGGCATTGCGTTCAGGACAACTTATCTGTGAGCGATGGATTGCTTCATGTGAAACACTGACCATGCAGTTCTGGAAACGCTTCAACTATCACCCTTGGAAGGGAGAAAAATGTTCTCCAGAAGGACTGAAGAAGCTTGCTGCTAGACTGGAAGAGGTAAGTTAGTAGTCTTATTTTTGTCTAGCCCGCTTGCAGATAGCTCGACATAGTCGTCACATTTGGTACTGCAGTTCGGTGTATATGCGTGCATGCGTCCGTCCATCCAGATTGCCTTGTCCGGGCCATAACTTCTCTGTGCATGGAAGGGATTTTGAAATACCTTGGCACATTTGTTCACCTTGATGAGACAGTGTGTTGCATGCAAGACCTAGGTTCCAAGCTCAAAGGTCAAGTTCACTGTGCCAGGTCAAAGGTCCAAAATTTTGATGATAGACCTTGTCAGGGCCATAACTTCTCCCTGCATAGAAGGATTTTAAAATACCTTGGCATATTGGTTCACCATGATGAGATGGTACCCAGACCCAGATTCCTAGCTCAGAGGTCAAGGTCACAGTGACAGCTCAAAGGTCCAAAATGTTGATAATAGACCTTGTTTAGGGCCATTACTTCTCCATGCATGGAAGAATTTGAAAATACCATGATACATTTGTTATGCTCCCTGAAAGAGACATCATATAGGCCTGCCTTGTCCTTCCATCATCATCTTCCCACAGTTTCCATTTCACTGTCCCATCCCCATAGGTGGCTTTCCATTGGCGAGCTCGACAGGCTGCCCATGGGCATTCTAGTATCAGACCTTTGTCAGGTGTTTGATAAATGGAAGTTTATTTTTTAAACTTTGTAAGTGTTATTTGGATTTGAAATGATATAACCTTAGCATTTTTGATATGATTTATGAGCATGCATTCATATTAATGTCAAGAGAAGTCTGAATGTGAAACCAAAAGCTAAAGGTCTGAAGGGTTTTAAAATTAAATTTACTTACCACTTTAATTTTTTAAGGTCCTTTTGAACTAAAGTATATCTGTTCAAATGACTGAACCATATTCTTGGCAATTATCTCTTATTGTACATATGTATTTTACTCTTACAGATTCTTGACTTGCGTATTGTGCATGACCAACAGCTTAGGCTAATGACATCTCAAGAACAAAAGGAGCTTAGAGTGGATGATGCTTTCTCCCCATTTATGGGGCTCAATCCCCTACAATACAACCCTTACACAGCCCCTTTGTGGACTGCTGCCGTAAGCCAGTATGAAAGAATTATGGCACCAGCTGAACAGAAGACAGTCGCCAAACTAAGGAGTCAGTTTAGACAGCTAGAGGGAAATCCACAACAGGTTTGTTTTGTAACTGTTGTTGGTGAGCGTTCATTAATTTTGCTATACAAACAAAAAATATCTTGTACATTTGTTAAAACAGTTGGCACACAAGCTTGTAAATTTGTTTACCAGAATGGCCAGTCAATCATCATAGGCAGTTTACAGTATTTTGCTTTTATTTTACTTAAATCTTTTTAAAACTACAGTTTTTTTTGTTGTTTTTTTTTTGGGGGGGGGCGTGTTTTTTTAGGTAATGAATTTGAAGTTAATAGCTAAGATTTACTAGCATGACATTGACATGCTTCTCTTTCTACTAAAAATGCCTTTCAACAATCATTATAACATACACTTTAAAAGACATGGAAGTCAGAATGAGTTTCTCTATATATACATGTAGATACAGTCATGGATTAATTATGCCAAATGCCTTGTAATAACATAAGGGCAGACAAAAATGATATTCATTACCGTAATCAGCAGTTACTTTATAATGCATTTACATGTATGATTTAAGATGAACATTTTATTGAATTGTTACAGTTGCTGAGAGAATTTGAAAGATACAAGTCACTTATCAAGAGACCAGGTATCAGTAAAGAGATGGTGGCAGAAAGGTAATACATGGCTGTATAATTTTCTAATCAGTATAATATTTCCTATCTAAATTTAAGAGGGTATTTCAGTTGCACTTTAAATTATGAGCAGTCACATATAATGAAAAAGTAATGTTCTCAGATTATAAAATGAAAACTGTAACTCTGATGTGGCTATAATGTAAGCAGTGTGTACCCAGCCAAAAGGTTTGCTTTCATACAGCATTGTCCATTCTGTTTTACAGAGAAACTTTACTTGGCCAGTTGACTGTTCACCAGAAGACAGTGCAGCAGAGCTTCAGTGATGCAAGTGGTGGAAAAGCACCAAAGGGAAAGAACCTACCAGAGTTTGTCAACACTATTGTCTTTGTGAGACAGCTGGAAGCCAAGGTATTTTCCTTTTGCTGGTTTATAATAATGAAGTATTCAGTGTCTGCTTAAGACTCTATTTATTAAAGTTTTCTTTAAAACCCAGAACTATTATATGTTGTTCTTATGTTACAAAAAGAGTGATGTAAAGTCTTGCTCAACTATGCTGGCATTCTCAGTCATGTAAAAAAATGCCTTTTTCAAGCTTTAAGGTCAGTTTCAAATTATTAATTAAATATTCAGCAGAGAACAACTATAAAGCAAGACAAGTTGCTTCCTTTTTTTAATTGTTGCATATAGTTTCCTGTGCCTAAGAAACTTGCAACTAAAACAACAAACGATATTTAAAAACAATAATTGGATGTAAGAAATAAATTGAAACTAGTACAATACAACAAACTAATATAGATACTTAATATTTTATTTTATTTATGTTTTCAGATTGAGGAGAATATAAAGATAGCTGAGAGTTTGCTGAGTGATCTGAGTGGATTCCAGAGATTTCGGAAGGATGCCACAGAACTCCGTGATGAGATGGTAAACTGGAGACAGGAAGCATTTGATGAGTGGTCTCGAGATATACAGGCTCTTATTGATGATACCAAAAAACCTCTCAGGTTAGTCTTATACTACATGTTCTGGGCCCTGCGGTGTGAAAACCAGTCCTAGGATGTTTCCAAAATATGAAAGCTTAACATCTTTCTTGAAGTTAAAACATTTGAATGTTTTCTGCTAGCATGGTGATACACACATAGTCTTTTTTTACTCTTAGCTGAATTATGGAGCTTTCTGTTTTTATCCACACAGTTGGTACATCTTGTAATAAGGAACAGTTGTGGTAATGATGTTTTTGTGTTAGTTTATTTGCCTAATTTCATTCTAAACTTACTGTTTGATTGCTTGTACTAAGTAAATGTTGTTTATACATACAGTTTAGAAACAAATGGTCGACTGATGGAGTTAGACACAAAGAGTGGAGAGTTACGTGTAAACTATGGTGATCGCTTGGTAACCCTGATGCGGGAAGTGAGACAGTTATCTGCCCTTGGTTTTGCTGTTCCTGCCAAGATACAGCATGTTGCTGCCACAGCACAGAAATTCTACAGACATGGCTGCATTTTGAAACAGGTAAATTTATATTGTCTGAGGTGATTGCAGATTTTAAGGGATATAATGTTGGGCTTTGACTGTTCACTCACTTTGCGCTTGTAAAGCTATGAAACCTATACAACAACTCTATTGGTTGAAAGGATTCAGTGAAGAAACTTGATGAAAACAAAATATCATTAAAATTCTTGTTAAGTTTTTGAAAAATGGGGCCAGGTGAATTTCTGGTCAGTTAATCCAGTGGATATTCCCATATATTAAAAAAAAAAAATTGTGCTATGTTTGACCTGTTAGCAATTTCTATTATGTGTATCATCTGAGTAAAAAGAATGCTGAAAGCAAGTACTGTGATATTCTTTAGGTTGCTCATTTCTACAACACGATAGATCAGCAGATGATTCCTAGCCAGAAAACAATGATGTTGGAAGCTGCCCTACAGTTTGAAAAGCTAGCAAAAAATCCTAAAACTGGTAAAACGTTTCATTTGTTCTTACTACACCTTTTCATTGTATTTTAAATTTTGGTTTATAATCAAAGTATTTAGACAAATGAACCTTTTTCAGTCTTATTTTGTAATCAGTTTTGTTAATAAAGTAATGGTATGTAAATGATAATAGAGACAAATAAACTAACCTTTAAATTAAAAACTAGCATGCTTTATGTCTGAAATATAATTTTTGGATTATTTTACAGCTTTTATTCACACCAGGTCTTGTTATTAGGGTTACCAAAATTATTTAAAACTTATTTCATATATAAGGGTATTTGCCAGTGAAGTCAAAACTGAAATTTGACTGTTGTTTGTTTATTTTCCACACAGGTGCAAAGGTGAAAGGAGAGGACGTTTTGGTGACCTGGGACAATCCCGAGGAGCTAGAAATCTACATCAAGAAGCTACAGTCAGCTGCTGAGAGACTAACAACCATGAACAGAAAACTGAGGAAGTCACATTTTGATATTTCTGAGAAAGTAAGGTTTTATAACATTCTTTTCTTTTACTTTAGTAAACAAAAACAAACAAAAAAACACACACCCTCATTCATAATTTAGCAAATTTTTCTGTTGTTTATCTAACAGGAAGACATATGTTTTAGCTGGAGTTTAATTAATGTTTAAGTTCTGCCATCATCTGAGAGGGAAATTTGTAGCTAGCAAAGACAGGAAGACATGTTTTAGCTGGATTTTAATTAATGTTTTAGTTCTGCCGTCATCTGAGAGGGAAATGTGTAGCTAGCAAAGACAGGAAGACATGTTTTAGCTGGATTTTAATTAATGTTTTAGTTCTGCCGTCATCTGAGAGGGAAATGTGTAGCTAGCAAAGACAGGATGACATATGTTTTAGCTGGAGTTTAATTAATGTTTTAGTTCTGCCATCATCTTAGAGGGGAAAGGTGTAGCTAGCCACACTACTCTTTTCCTAGTTAATGGATAGAAATGTAAGCACACTTCATAGTTACATCATTTTAACATTCACTGTTGACACAAGATGTGGTTATGATTTCTTTAAGTAATAAGTGTAGACTTTGAATAGTATACATGCTGACATAAGGTTTGTTATGCTACAGGTACAGCAGTTGATGGGTGTTGACTTACTGAGACATGACAAGAAATGGAAGGAGATGCTTACTGATATTAGATATACCATGACAGAAATATCCACAAAGGTAATACATCTAATTTCTTCAGATTGGTTACACATTTTAGGTTGTAAGAGATTTTGGAATAAAGTACCTTAGAGTTATCAAACCAAGTCCAGTTAACTAAAGGAGAATCAAACTTATTCCAGTTAACTAAAGGAGAATCAAACCTATTCCAGTTAAGGAGAATCAAACCTATTCCAATTATCTAAAGGAGAATCAAACCTATTCAGTTAACTAAAGGAGAATCAAACCTATTCCAGTTAACTAAAGGAGAATCAAACCTATTCAGTTAACTAAAGGAGAATCAAACCTATTCCAATTAACTGAAGGAGAATCAAACATATTCCATTTACTAAAGGCAATGTTAGATAATGAATCACTAATGTGAATTAAACATACTACCCCTGTTAATTTTTTGGTCCAGAGTAAGATGTTTCTTGTCAGCTTTTATCCATTGTATCCTTGAAAAAGCGAGCTCCATAAGAATAAGTCTTGCAATATTTGTTCACATTATGTCTTAAACTAAAGCTCTTCCTTATTAATTTGTCTGTTTTGTTGGTTTTAGCAAAATATACCTCCTGAGCATATGGCTCCATGGAAGTCACACTGGGATAGACAACTGTACAAGGCTCTTGAATACCAATATAAGATGGGACTGGAATCTCTCAATGAAAACCTGCCAGAAATCAAAGTGGATCTCACTTACAGGTATTGTGTATTGATTGTGATGCCTGTCAGCCCACTGTTTAAGTAAAGAAACACAGTTTTACTATACCCTTTTGAGTGATCTCCCTCAAATATACAGAGTGCTTTGTCTTCTGCACATGCAGGGGCTTTGAGATGTAGTGCACTGGACAAGAATATGAAATCTACATGCCTGTTTTATTGAAAACAAATTTTTCCTGATTGCTTTATTTTGTGTGAGAATTGAAGTGTATTTTCAAACTGCATTGAAAATAGGAAGTATTTTTGCTAAGTGGGAATATATTGTATCAATATTATTATGCTGCTATGGTTATGGAGAGAAGCTATAGATTGAAGAATTCAAATTACATGTTGAGTTACTAATATCAAAGGTCAATGGCCCTTATCTGTGTATGTTGCCCTTGTCCATACTTCTTTCTGTATGTCCCCATAATAATTAAGAGTCCATTATCATGGTGTAATAGGAATTATTTTTCATACTGTGTTATTGTCTGGAAAGTATTTTTTTTTCACAAGACAGTATTTCTTAACTGACCTTGATTTTGAATTAAATACCTTATTTCTCATTAAACTGAAGGAATACCTGTAGTGCAAATTTGAAAAACTAAAGTTTACATGATTATTCAGACATTAAAGAAGAATTTGAAAGAGCATGAACCATAAGCCTTATCTAGTTTCTTAGTTTTGATTCTAACTGGAATGCTGTATGCATTACATTTTTTAACATTCAGTTGATCTGCAAGACTGCATCTTGAATATTTTTTGTTAATTATGTCTCATTGATAATATTCTTGTTCAGAATTGAACTTTGCAGTGTCAGTATTGTCTTTAGTGCCTAGATCTCTTAATGTTATAATTCCCTTTTTGATATTGCAAAATGTGCTCATGATCTTGACATATTGAATCAGTGCATCCAATAGCTAGATATAAGAAGTTATATATTCAAACCTTAGCTGTGACAAGCATTCTGGAAAAATTCGGACCAAAAGGTAAAGAAGTTATGTTCATAGTTTTCATTGAAAGTTAACATTTTTGCTATCAATTTAACAGTCAGGCAGTCTGTTAGAGATTATTTCCTCATGTTTATTTGTTCTTGTTTACAAAGTCGTGGCTTTGTAATTTTATTTTATATGGATTTTGACAATATGTTGTCACAGTTCTATATTCTTTCGTGCCTTTAATGAGCCAGTGAATGCTTATAAGAAGTCTAAATTTCAGCTTGTTATCTTCATTACTTTCTAGATACAGTTGAAACAAAATTCTTCAAATCTGCAAGGGACATAATCATCTCTTGGTATTTTTCATTGTATCAGCTCTTTCATTCCTTGTACATGTAAATAGAATTGACAGGGCGGAAGAATGCTACCACAGTACACTGTAGTTATATTCTGTGGTAATTTCATCAGGTGCATTTCGACTCTCTTCAGCAGTAATTCGCTTGAACAACATTAATCTGAAACCTTGCCTTGCTGTCAACTTAAATAAAAGAAGCCCCTACCATTGACATGGCACAAAGTTTCAAAGTTGTAAGACATAAACTTGAATGTATCTTGATGCGATGATTAAAACTGAGACTTGTTATCTAGAGTAATTATATGATGTCATTATTAAAGCGACTGACTCACAAATGGACCAACAATGAAAAAAAAAAGAAAATGTTCTTACATCTTGAAATTTTTGCTGCAGTTGTGAAGAACAAATTTAAACTAAGTTCAGATTCATTTTTTGATACAGAAAAACATCAAAATATAAAGTTTTACACACTTTTATCTGTAAAAAATTTACCCCGTTAGTCACGGGGTAGATACTTTAGTTATAACATTAATTTTGACGCAACCTTACAATTAGACACTGTGGCTCAGTGGTCTCGATTGTCGCTCTATATTTTACAGACCGAAAGGTCGTGGGTTCGAATCCTGGTTAAGTCAAAACTTTTTTTTTTCAGTTTTCATGGTGTATAGAAGCATAATATTACGTATTTTCCATAGGATATTAAATTCTCTTAAATTTCAAAGAAAAAAATTTTCAGCAAAATTCTGTGAGTCAATCGCTTTAATATAACACAGAATTTATATCATCAGGTTGTCTGAACTACATTGTCACTGACAGGCTGCTTTTAAGCAAAGCTTGTATTTTTCAGCTGACAAGCAAAGATTGAAATTTGATTCATTAAATCTTGACTGATGCAAATTTGTGTTCTACAGACAAAGACATCTTCAGTTTAACCCTGCGTTTGAAGAGGTGAAGGCTAAGTACTTCCGTGAGTTGAAGAAATTTATTGGGATCCCAAATGTGTTCCGTGGTGTGGGTGATGGCACTGAGAAGTCAATATTTCCTGCAATAATTGACCGCAATGCTGAGGGATTCTTCGGATGTTACCAGAAAGGAGAGGCCCTCTTCAACAGACTAAGTGGTGTGTTGGAACAGTACAAGGTGTGTTGAATTACTATTTTCTTACTCAATTTTTTCTGCCACGAAATTGATTTTGATACAATATAAAATAGAAGGATAAACTGTGATATTGAATTTGAATATTTGTAGTTCTTACATTTTAGCATAAGACAAAGAGAAAACAAGGCAAGTTTATGTGCAATTGAGACTAGCTTTCATAGACATATTGAAAGATTTAACATAGGTTGAAATGTTCTTTAATGAATGTGAATATCATGTGATTTTGTATGAAAGAAACATGTGAGAACTATGGAAAATATTTCTAAGTGACAAAAAAACTAATGCTGATATTTTAGGAATGGGTGGTACTTGGTTCAGTTGACCTGGAGGAATTCATTGAGGAGAATATGAAAGATCTGTCAGACTGGGAGAAAAACTTCAAGGCTCTCAAGATACGGGGAAAAAATGCTGAAAAACTGCCCAAGTATGTGTTACAATTAAATGAATATCTTGTGTTGTCTTATTGCTTTAGAATGATAATTTTTTTTTATTTTGCAAATTAATAAAAAACTAAAACCTTTCTCAGCTGAACAGCCTCTGTACCAGAGGTTTCATTCAATATTGAAAGGTTTCTAGATAAGAGGAGTAAAATTTATACATAAGATAAATAAAAGGGACCCAAAGGTTCTGGACTGGATTTAAGAGGGATTGGTTTAGGGAGATTTTATCTGACTTAAGTAAACAATTCTGAGAAGTTACATTTCACTTATATTGATTCAAATGATTCATTATGACTTCTTAACCTTACTTTGTTTTATGATCGGATCTAGGTTATTACTTCCAGAGTATCTTGTAAGGGTGCAGGTTAGAACTCCATATTTAGTAGGGAATGGATGAGATATTACAAGATTTTTAGTCTAAAAATCTATTAATTTATAAGTTTAAACAAAAACTGTAAACCTTTAACCTTGGGCTGTTAAAAGATACCTGGTTTACTATATATTTGGTCTTTTGTAACAGTGAGATCAAGGTTGACTGTATCACAGTAAACATGATGCCAGTGAAGGCAGTGATTGATGACCATATACAGCGCCTGTTTGATGCCTTGATGAACTCACTGAGGAAGGCAATCACCAAAGATGTGACAGAGATTGAGTCCTTCCTTAACACTTCAATGGAGACTCTGTCCAAACGTCCACAGACCACAGAAGAGATTGGTGAGGCAAATGCTAAACATGCTGAGTTTGCCAAAACCAAAAAGCAGGTATAAAATTTAACAAATGAATTTGTTTAACAGTAGTAACCATAACATCCACAATTATGGTAGCTGCATTTGTCTTGGTACTTTTTGTTTACTGTCTGCTGTCATATACATTTTTTTATGTTACCAATGTAGTAATATGTCTTATTCAATCCTGTATTTGTTTCAGATCAAGCCACTGTTTGAGAAGGCTGAAGCAAAGAACAAGTTACTGCGGACAGTGGCGGGTGGGGGTGTTGACTCACTGAGCCACCTTCTTGCAAGATGGGACAAGTTTGAGCTAATGATGGAAAGTCACCAGCTCATGGTCAAGGAACAGGTGAATTATGTGAAAATTGCATGTTTTTCTCTCGCAAACTCTTCTTTGAACCCATAGGGCCAAGTGACGTCATCAGTTTAACAATTTTCAGAGTGGAATATATGGCAATTGAAAGAGTTAGGGATTCCTGATTTTAAGAGGAGAATTTTACCTGTAGGCAGTGATGGTAGGTGAAGAGGGGCCAGCATGCTAGTCTAAATTTTTTTCTCATTTCTGGACTACTTAATTTCTGTCTCTTTTAAAAGCTGCAGATTGGGTATAATGTTATATCTGAAATACTAGAGGAGAGAAAAGGGGGCATAATTTGATATGATTTATTAAAAAGTCAAATGAAGCAGAAAAGTTTTTGCTATGTACTAGCTAGATAAGTATGCAGATTATCATATTAAATAGTCTTGTACCTAGTGTGGAGAAAATGATTCCTTTCTTAGAAAGTTCATAGAATGCCTTTCATTATTTGATTTTTGCACCAGAAAGAAAAATGTTTTTGTCTAAATAAGAAAGTAAAAACTTCTGTGCCTTTGCAGATTGAGGTCATGAAGGGGAATGTAGATTCTCGTGTTAAGGCATTCCAGCAGGACATAGAGAAGTTTGCCGCGCGCTGGCACCAGCTAAAGCCAGGAGACGATGCTCTTGAAGGGGACAAGGAGAAAACAAAGCAGGCAATAGCACTGATAAAGGAGAAACGCCAGGAGTTCCAAGAAATGGAAGAAAACAGGAAGAAAATTGTGTATGTATTTATTCTGACATTTTTTGGTATTTTTTGTGCTGATGAATTAGAGAACAAAATTGCTTATTTATATACAGCATTATACATTTTTTCACTCACCTGAGCACACATATTCAAAGGTGAGCTGACGTGATGGATGACTGTCAGCATTTTCCTTCAGACAACATCTTGGCTAGAGCAATGAAAATTAAATCATCTGCCAAGTGTTAAATGTTGATTTCAGCCTTGACCTTGATTATCCTAGACCTTAACTTTTTTCAGTTTTTGAAATTTCATTAAAGAAATTTAAAGGGCCATAATTGCCTTTTTGTATTTAGTAGTTAGAAGAATTGAATTCTTTAAATGAATTAATCAGTGTATTGTGGGTTTTTTTGCAGCAATGACCTTGAGCACTTTGAGATGACAGTGCCAACCTTTGAAGTTGCAGATGAAATTAACCGGGACCTGTCACAATATGAGGCCATGTGGTTCTTACTGGAAGAGTTTAACAATGGTCTACAGGAACTCGCCAAGGAAGACTGGATCTCATTTAGGTATTTGAAGCAAAGGGCTTTGACATCCTTATTCTAGATAATCTTAGGTTGAAACCTGTTTTGTAGATTGTTTGGATGGATGTTGAGTTTGTGTGTGTTGCCAGAAGTTAATGATTTTTTTCTAACTGAAACCAATCTCTATCAGATATAAAATACTCTTGAAACTGATACAGTGCAAAATCTTTAGATCTTTTTTTTGTATGATTACATTTTTATGCCCCCTCTTCAAAGAAGTGGGGGTATATTGCTTTGCATTTGTCTGTCTGTCCGTCGGTCCGTAGACCAAATGGTTTCCGACCAATAACTAAAGAATGCTTAGGCCTAGGAACTTCAAACTTGGTAGGATGATTGTCCATCACCAGTAGATGACCCCTATTGATTTTGGGATCAAGGGGTCAAAGGTCAAGGTCACATTGACCTTGTAGGTAGAAACGGTTTCCGACCAATTACTAAAGAACGTTTATGCCTAGGAACTTCAAACTTGGTAGGATGATTGTCCATCACCAGTAGATGACCCCTATTGATTTTGGGGTCAAGGGGTCAAAGGTCAAGGTCACATTGACCTTGTAGGTAGAAACGGTTTCCGACCAATAACTAGAGAACGCTTTGACCTAGGTTCACCAAACTTGGTATGCTGGTTGGTCATCACCAGTAGATGACCCCTATTGATTTTGAGGTCATTAGGTCAAAGGTCAAGATCACAGAGACTTTCATCCTAAAAACGGTTTCCGATCAATAACTAGAGAATGCTTTGACCTAGGTTCACCAAACTTGGTATGCTGGTTGTTCATCACCATTAGATGACCCCTATTGATTTTGAGGTCATTAGGTCAAAGGTCAAGCTCACAGGGACCTTCATCCTAAAAACGGTTTCTGATCAATAACTAGAGAACGCTTTGACCTAGGTTCACCAAACTTGGTATACTGGTTGGTCATCACCAGTAGATGACCCCTATTGACTTTGAGGTCGTTAGATCAAAGGTCAAGATCACAGAGACTTTCATCTTAAAAACGGTTTCTGATCAATAACTAGAGAACGCTTTGACCTAGGTTCACCAAACTTGGTATGCTGGTTGGTCATCACCAGTAGATGACCCCCTATTGATTTTGAGGTCATTAAGTCAAAGGTCAAGCTCACAGAGACTTTGACTCTAAAAACGGTTTCCGATCAATTACTAGAGAATGCTTTGACCTAGGTTCACCAAACTTGGTATGCTGGTTGGTCATGACCAGTAGATGACCCCTATTGATTTTGAGGTCATTAGGTCAAAGGTCAAGACCACAGTGACCTTGATCCTAAAAACGGTTTCTGATCAATAACTAGAGAACGCTTTGGCCCAACCACAAGCAATAAGGTGCTGCCGGGGGGGGGCATTTATGTTTCACAAACATTTCTTGTATATATATAGAGGGTTTCCTTGCAGGACATTGCAGATGATGTGTACTATTTGTCAAGAAAACGGATCATGTCATACAATGTGGATCATGTCTTTTGTATGATAGGGAAATATGTGACATAAATTATATCACATGTACTTGATAGTATAGGTAAAAGTTTTGATTATATCATGACCTGTTTTTATTACAGGAGTAAGACATACCTGTTTGAAGAGTTCCTCAGTGGCTGGTATGAAAAACTGAAAGAAAGGGAGGCAACCACAATGACTGTCAGACTGCACAAGGACATTGAAACATACAAGGTAAAACACCTCTATCATTGTCTAAGTTTAACCTTCTATCAACTTGTGTCAAGATCAGAGACCCCTTAAGATGAGTGAAGATATGCTAGAGATGCAATAGAATTATAGAAAGGCTAAAATGATTTTTTATAAGTGATAGAAATGGTCTTATAGAAAGAAGAAAAAGTTTCCTATTCTATATACAAGTAAATAGTGGTTGAATGCATAGAAATATGTACATAATTATTCAGGTGTGGCCTGAAATTTTTCTTGCAGAATGTGATGCCAGTGTTGAAGTGGGTACGTGGCGAACCTCTGTCTCAGGACCACTGGATGGAGCTGTTCCGTGTGCTGAAGATGCCTCGTGGTACCACACTAGAGAAGCTGACTTTTGGACATGTTCTAAATGCTAGTGACCATATTATAGCCAATGCTGATGTCCTTAAGGTCAGTTTTTTTTACAAGATTGTGGGTTGATGGTTTACCACTTTGTGTGACTCAGAATAGAAAGTCAGATTTATCATTTCTTATCCAGATTTGATATAAAAATTTAACAGGAAAATCATTACTGCTGACTGTGTTATGCTGAAAATGTTCACCTGACCTTAGTAAGGGAAACTTAATACAGGTACTAGATTTGAAGGAACATATTGTCTAAAAGATTTGTATTTAGTGTGCACAGCAGATGCTTTATTGTTGTTGTTTCTTTTTGTTGTTTAGGAGTTGAACCAGAGAGCACAAGGTGAGGTGACTATTAGGGAGGCAATTAGGGAGCTGGACCTGTGGGGAGCTGCAGCCCAGTTCACCCTGACCGAGTATGAGGATAGTAACAAGAATGTAATTCATCTTATCAAAGACTGGAAAGATCTTGTTAACCAGGTATGTCTGGGACATGATTTTTGGTAAAGAAATCCTACGTTTCTGATCTTGTTAACCAGGTATGTCTGGGACATGATTTTTGGTAAAGAAATCCTGTGTTTCTGATTTTGTTAACCAGGTATGTCTGGGACATGATTTTTGGTAAAGAAGTCCTACATTTCTGATCTTGTTAACCAGGTATGTCTGGGACATGATTTTTGGTAAAGAAATCCTACGTTTCTGATCTTGTTAATCAGGTATGTCTGGGACATGATTTTTGGTAAAGAAATCCTGTGTTTCTGATCTTGTTAACCAGGTATGTCTGGGACATGATTTTTGGTAAAGAAATCCTACATTTCTGATCTTGTTAACCAGGTATGTCTAGGACATGATTTTTGGTAAAGAAATCCTGTGTTTCTGATCAACTGTTCTTACTTTTATATCTCAGTTTCTTCATCTAAAATATTACTTTAAAAGTTGCTGTAAATTTTAGAGTGCTTCTGTATTAGATGTAATGACGACAAAGTGTATGCTACAGAGAAATATTTTTGTTCATCTGTTTTACCAAATGCTACAAGGGTTTCCTTTTATTAACAAAACCACCCATTGCAGGTTGGAGACAACCAGAGTCTGCTGCAGTCCCTGAAGGACTCTCCATACTACAAGAGCTTCGAGGACAAAGCCTCAGTCTGGGAGCAAAGACTGGCTGACCTGGATGAGTACCTACACAACCTAAACCAGATCCAGAGAAAATGGGTGTACCTCGAACCCATATTTGGGCGTGGGGCCCTTCCCAAAGAGCAAGGGAGATTCAAGAGGGTAGATGATGACTACAGGTAGCAATGACTTTATAACACTGAATGTTACTTATCCTGCATTTGAAGTAATATTTACTCAAATTTTATTTGTCCGTAATAGACTTCAAGTTTATTGTTGATTCAAAAAACAAATAAGTATTTTCAAAATTGAAAAACTCTTCATTTAACAGTCAATCCTGTCTTGTATAGTAAAATGAGAAAGAGATTCTAAGGGAATCCTTGCTTGTTAGTATTTAAAGAGTAACTTGAATCTTTATGTTTATGAAGTTGCATGTATTGGTGTGACAGCATGTACATGTACTTAAACATGTACTTATACATTCCAGAGCTATTATGAAGGATGTGAGACGTGACAACAGAGTTCTGTCCCTTGTTAACAAGGCTGGTCTCAGAAATCAGCTGACCACAATGTTAGACCAGCTTCAGAGATGCCAGAAATCTCTCAATGAATTCCTTGAGGTTTGTTGTATATTATGAAAAAGAATAATTCACATCATATAAGTACGTATACTCAACCTGATAGAAGTCTTTTTTAGAAAAAAAAAGGATAATTTCTGGAAAAAAGAATGTAAGAGCTAGGGGGTCATTTTATAGAAGATAACATTTATCAAATACTTAGTAAAAGCGTTACAGCTTAAAAATAATTGCCAATGTATACATTTACTCTCACAGGAAAAGAGGTCCTTGTTCCCAAGATTCTATTTCATTGGAGATGATGACTTGTTAGAAATCCTTGGACAGTCAACAAATCCAAACGTGATTCAGACACACTTGAAGAAGCTGTTTGCCGGCATACACAGTGTGAACTTTGATGACAACTGTAAACATATTGTAGCCATGAAGTCACTGCAGGGTGAGGTGGTACCACTTAAGAGGAAAGTACAGATTGTACCAGAAGTTGAGGTATGGTACCATTTACCTAGTTAAATAATATGGTTGTATTTCCATGGAATAATTTTGAAAGTTGTAGGGAAGTTTCTAATTGATGGTGAAAAATTGCTCATTTTGGCTTGTTAGCAAATTATGTGTAAACCATTTTCATAAATTCTGTGAAATTTAAGTGAATGACTTTTGTTTTTTTTTTTCACTGTGTGGAGTATTGCTGACTGTTTTAACTCCTTAAGTCTTTTTTAACTCCTCGTCTGTTTATTTGCCAGTATTTGTGTTATTTCCTGTTACAAATCTAGTGACAAACATTTTACAGTATGACTGATGACACAGGACAAAGGGCTTTCCGATATTTTTTTTACTGTTGAAATAAATTGAATTGAAAATCATCAAAAAAATAGCAATTTCATATCGTCTTCAGATGCAAAATTAAAGTAAAATGTTGCTAGCCCGAATTTTGTCATTCATAAAAATGATTGTTTTATATCAAATTTCTTGATGACCATTACCAAAGCAACAGTTTTTGGAGACAGTTCTTTCTTGTGTAGAGATGATATTAACTGAATAAAATACACAGCTCAATGATAAAAAATATAGCTTTGTAACAAGTTGGGATGCATTGTGTAGACATTTCAAAACTAAATAGCTAAAATTTAGATATATAGACTCTACCATATTAATTTACTTCCAGCAGGAACTTAGATAGAATCAGAATATCAGATTTGTGCTTCATGTTCCTTTTCAAAATGATATTGTATCATTTCTGTTCTGTGCAGAAAGCTGAAATTTTCAGACGTTAATCCTGCGAAATTTGTCCGAATTAATGAAAAAGTGAATTGCCAAAAATTTTGTCTGAGAGCCTTTTTTCCCCATGTCATCAGTCATATGTACTTGGTTTTTTTTATCATCATAAGTAGAATAAAGGCACAATGGGTAGGGCATAATTAATTCTTTCGAGAGCTCTTCAATTGTTGTTGTATGATTTAAGTCTTGGCTGGGCAGACTGTCAGAAGAAATGAAAGATACCCTGAAGGAACTCTTGATTGAATGTCTAAAAGAGGCAAAGCAGAGCAAGGGAGGACTGGATCCTAACAAGTATCCTTCACAGGTAAATCTAGAGTTCATTTTTGTGTGTGTAGTGTATAAGTATCAAAGATAAGGAGGTTTCTTTAAAGTGGATTGATTTTGAATGACATTTTTTCTTCCCTGGCAAGGTTTCAGGGTGAAAACATTGATCTGTTTTGGGATATTAGGTTTGACTTCACTTACTCAGAACTTTCAAGTTTTTAAGCACGATAAAAGAAATGAATGAATAAAAATACCCTTCTTTTCTTTGAGTTATTTAAGACTTCCTGTCATTATGGATTTTATTTTTGTCTATTTCAGTGCAAAAGAATTATGTTGTATTTACTAACTGAAGCACTTACTGGAAAATAAAGAAATAAGCAAAGTCTTAAGAGTCGAAAATGATTTAACTCTGCCTTTCAGATCCTGTGCTTAGCGGAACAAATCAGGTTCAGTGAGAACTGTGAAGCTGCTATCAAACAAGGGAACTTAATGAACTTTGGTCGAGAGGTTGAAGGTCAGTTAGAGTCATACACTAGTGTTGACCTTGGTGAGGTCGGTGGAGATGATGAGGCTCAGGTGTTGGACCTCAAGTTGAAGGCGCTGATCCTAGATACAATCCACAACATGGATGTTATACACTATCTCCTTAAGGCAAATGCCAAGAATGCTAATGAGTGGGTGTGGCAGAAACAGCTTAGGTAAAACTGTAATAATATTCTTCAAAAATTGGGAATTAGAACCAGTTTGGAGGTGAACTTTCCTGATATGGAGTGTTGTTCATTTACATATTTATAGTAGGGATACAGGAACTCTGAAAGATGCTACAAAAGTTGCATCATACAGAAAGCACATTCTTACATTTAAATGCAGAGAAGCTGAAACAAGTTGTAACAGATTATGATAGAACTGAAGAACTGTGTACTATAAAAAAATTTGTTGGTTCCTGTACTAGTTTCTATTAGGAATGAAGGTGAATTACTACGGAAAATGCAATTTTTACAGAAAACTGATCAGGTCAGTTGTCAGTGTGAAGAATTGTATTTCCACTGTTTGTAACAAAATGTTTTGAAAAGAATAAGTTGCAAGCTCAAGCACTGCTTTGTCAAGGGGATGTTTGCTTACAGTTTTATACTTGTTAGTGTATATTATATTGATTAGATTTTGTTGTCATGAATATAGCTTTGTTGTGTGTTTCAGGTTCTACATGAGGAGAGATAATACATGTATTATGCGGATGGTGGATGCTGAGTTTGAGTACACATACGAGTACCAGGGCAACGCACAAAAACTTGTACACACACCTCTCACTGACAAGTGTTACCTTACTCTCACACAAGGTAGGTGTCAGTTAAGTGCTCTTTGTGTTTGTTTATTTTTAAAAGCTATTTATAGATTTTTTATAAAAGAAAGGTTTGAGCTTTGAAGTAGCAGAAAAAAAAAATTAGGGGAATCAATTTTAACTTTACAGGGACATTTTTACAGGGGTGTTTTGCAGACCCTTTAAGAGACTTGAAAGGTCTTTGTTTATCTTATTTTTCTATTAGGTATGCATATGGGGCTGGGAGGTAATCCATATGGACCTGCTGGTACAGGAAAAACAGAGTCAGTTAAGGCCCTTGGTGGCCTGTTTGGTCGACAGGTGCTTGTCTTCAACTGTGATGAGGTGATGTTTTATTTGCAAATACAAAGTTTTCAGCAGATAGTTTGTTTTTTTTTCTATCAAAAAGTACAGATAATAGCATTCCTTCTAAGTCAGTCATAAACTTCTTATAAGTGAAAGTTAATTATTCTCTTTGATAGCAATTACATTTCTAAAATAGTTATACTAAACTGTGTGGCATTTTTCTTATTCTTTGAAACTGAAGCTGTGTTAGTTAGTATTTCATTCAGTATTAAACAAAGACAGGTGTATGCCTTATCAGGAAATCTTTATACACTGATAAAGTGACAGAATCAAAACTGTGAAATTGTTCCTTAAGGGAAGTGTATGTTGAGAAGATTTTAGTTTTATGTATAATTTTATATTTTATTCTGTCCACCAGGGTATTGATGTGAAGTCAATGGGTCGTATCTTTATTGGTCTGGTGAAATGCGGTGCCTGGGGATGTTTTGATGAGTTTAACAGACTGGAAGAGGCTGTGCTATCAGCCGTATCCATGCAGATCCAGGTCATACAGGATGCGATCAAAAACAGACTGCCACATGCTGAACTTCTAGGCAGAAATGTAAGAATATCATGTCACTTTTTGTAGAAATGATAACTTGAAATTGTAAAGACATTTTGGCTGATAGTTTATGATATACATCAGAAAGAGATGACCTTTGTTTTGTATGTAATTAAAATTATGTTCGAACTAAAGCTTGCTGTCTTCTAGAATAAAGAACATTTTTTTCTAAAATATTTATGACACATAGGAATATTAAAAACCTTCTCATTTGATGTCTTAGGTAGTCTTGTCATATTATTTCCATTTTCTTGTCTTACCAAGGTGAACATTGATCACAACTCTGGTATTTTCATCACAATGAACCCTGCTGGCAAGGGATATGGAGGCAGACAGAAGTTACCTGACAACTTGAAGCAGCTGTTCCGTCCTGTGGCCATGTCTAAACCAGACAATGAGCAGATCGGTGAGGTCATCTTGTTCTCAGAAGGTTTCAAGCAGGCCAAGGGTCTCGGACGCAAACTCGTTGCCATTTTCAACCTCTCCAGGTGAGACTCTACCATAAATTGTATTGTCACAAAAAATACAACATATTAAAGCATATGAAGTTTATGTGACTTAATTGGTTTGTATATAATTTCTGCACTAAAATGCTATTCAGATATGATCTCCAATTGTTAACAGCTGAAATGACAGTTTTTTAGACCAAATTTAATTGGGTTGTCTTATTAGTGCAACCAAATGATTCACTACTGATTGTTGTTACTCCACAGTGAGTTGTTGTCACCACAACAGCACTATGACTGGGGTCTGAGAGCCCTGAAAACAGTCCTCAGAGGATGTGGTAATCTCCTGCAGATGAAGAAGAAAGCACAGTCTGGTATGTTTTCTATGTAAACTTTTCTGTAGTTTTTGTGTCATTCATTTGAACTGAAGAACTGAGGCTTGAAATATTCTGCGACACCAAAAGTAAGCCAGTTGGAAAATTTCTAGTATTAATAACATTTAACAAAAATAGTTTTAATTGTAAAGTGAACTTGGCTGAAAAAAAATGTAAATTCCATTAAATGTTAGAAAACAGTTACATACTATTGCTAAATTCAGATCAGAAGTAAATGTGACAGTTTTGTCCTACATGTATGTGAATTGGGCTATTATATGTGATGAAGGCTAGTACAGAAATTTTGATAGCCATTGTATTGTATGTTATTATAGGTAAGATAGATGGAGGTATGGAAGCCAAGCTGGTGGTACAGGCTCTCAGAATCAACACCATTTCCAAACTGACCTTCTCTGACAGTGTCAGGTATAAACTTACAAATAGATCATCTTTCTCTCAGATTAATTGTGTTGTTGAAAACAGATTTTGTAAATTCAGATGATGACATTCAGCCTGGGCCCTGAGCGCAAGTGAGCATGGGATGATTTTTAACTTATACCTTTCTTTAATATCTGTATTAGTGATCTTCAGACTGGTCAGGCTTTGTCTGGTGACTCACTTTCTACCTATATCTATACTTTATGTAATTTTTAATTTAACTGCCCGTTTCTGCATGAAAAATTGATTAGTCTTTCTGTGCACTGTTTAAATATTATGTCACATTTCTCATATTTTAGAAACTGAATGATAACAACAAATTTCATGACTAAATGATGTGTATGTATGTATTATAGATTTGATGCTCTGGTTAGGGATGTGTTCCCAAATATAGAGTTCAAGGACATTGAGTATGAGACTCTGGCAGATGCCATCAGAACAGTGTGCAAGGAGAACAACTTAGTGGTCAATGAAATGCAGGTAATTGAGAATTTAAAAAAGAAAATATGATTACAGAAGAATGATAAACTTACATGTACCTGTGTTTGACTTAATAATTTGTTGTTGCTAACATATTTGGGAAATATATGGAGTTACACAAAAACTTTGCAACCTCAGTGCAAAGAGTGGTATAGAACACAAGATTGTAGAAGATTTTACTGCTGTAGTACTCTGTTTTTATAAAATAATTTATTGACCAGTTTAAAAGTAGGAAAAAATGTAGAAATACCAAGAAAATGTTAATTCTGGAACAGATGTTGCAATTTTTTCAGTCAGGTTGTGGTTAAAGTATTATTGAATTAAGTTTATCTTTTACAGATCAAGAAATCACTGGAGTTGTATGAACAATTGAGACAGAGGACAGGAGTTGTTGTTGTAGGGCCCAGTGGGTCCGGCAAGTCTACACTGTGGCGCATACTGAGACTTGGACTTCAGAAACTGAACAAGACTGTAAAACACTACACCATGAACCCTAAAGCCATGCCAAGGACACAACTGCTGGGTCAGATAGATATGGACACCAGAGAATGGACAGATGGTGTACTGACCTACAGTGCCAGACAAGTGGTGAAAGAACCTCAAGGTCTGTTCTTTAACTGACTTCATTTAATTGAAACTTGTTTAGTTTTAAGAGCTAGCATATTGTTAGATTTGACAAAAGATATTGAATGGTTCAAACTTAATATATTACAGTTTAACACACACCAGTTTTACCGAATGCTAGTTCAATATAGAGGCTGTGTTTATTTGTTATTCAAAGTATTGTCATTACACATACCTTGTAGAGGTCCAGTCATGGATTATCTGTGATGGAGACATAGACCCAGAGTGGATCGAGTCATTGAACTCTGTGCTTGACGACAACAGACTTCTCACTATGCCGTCTGGAGAACGTATTCAGTTCGGACCCAATGTAAACTTCCTGTTTGAAACGCATGATCTGAGCTGTGCTTCCCCAGCTACTATCTCAAGAATGGGAATGATCTTCCTCAGGTAATATTATACTGATCAATGACAGTAAACTGTGTTTTTTTAGTTTACTTATCTCTGTACCAGTTCCCATGTAAGCATTATCCCCAGAGGAGGTTAGCTATTTTAGGTTGAAGAGGATAGTAGATACAGAATACATCCTGCTTCAGAGACACTACTGCTTATTTGCATGCTCGGTGTAGCACCAATACATAGGACCCCAGTTAAATGTGTAACTTGAAAGACAGCAAAGTTAGTGGAAGAGTGGGAGGTTGAACTTGTAACCCCTGAATTGCCCTTAAATGAAATACATGAATAATTTTCTCTTTTCCAGTGATGAGGACACAGATGTAAAGGCCTTAATACATTCCTGGCTCAGTGTGGTACCAGAATCAGAGCAGCAGGTTCTTGGAGGATACATTGAGGATTACTTCTACAAAGCCCTGGACTGGGTCCTCAAACAGGTATGCCTCCTTTGTTAGACTGGTTCTCTAGTCTATATCTTAAGATAATGTTTTCAGCTTACATTAAAATATAAAAGACTTTTCAAGAGTTTCAGTTACATTTCCTTACCCTCACAATGAGGTGCTGGTGAGGTAAGGGATCTCTGATATAAAAAAAATAATAGTTTCAGCAAACAGTCAGTAACTGTATTTGCCTTTTTCACAAATAAATAGGGGCATCTTGTTCTGGAAACCTTTTGAGTTAAATGTATTTTTCTGACCTTATGTGTAAGAGGACAATTTTATATAGTACATTGAATAAATAGATGTAAGAATACTTCAATACTGTCATTACTGTAACAACACATGGTATATCTGATTTAAAATAATATCTTCTTTTTTCATTTGTTAAGAGAAGTAAAGTAAGGACTTGAGTGATTTGAGATATTTTCTTTGCTTGCATAAAATAAAATGTTACATGAAAACTGGTTTAATCTACACTATAATTTGAAATAAAATTTGTAAGAAAAAAAGAAAACTAATGATGTCTCAAAAGTTTTGTGATCAATGTGTTGAGTTCAGTTTAAACCAGTATCATGTAAAGTAAAACTTGCTTTGTCTTCCTTTTTCTCCTAACCACATCATATTGAGTGAAATCTAATCACATTCAGTTTATAGAAATGCTCAAAATGTCTTTCAAAAACACATATATATAATTAAGATATGAGATTTTTGTAAGGGGCATAGCATTAAATGTAGGTATTTTTATAGCTACTAACCTTTGATACCAAATGGACAAGAAGTTAGAACTTCAAGATTTTAATTCTCGTGGTCATATTTCAAGAATGCTGTCAGTCAGTATTATCTAATAATACTCTGATTATGAATGAAGGATTTAAGTAAACTCATAAGTGTCATACAGTTTGAATAATCAACAGATGATGAAACACTTTGTTCCAGATCCACACTCTTAATCAAAATTAAATGTACATATTATCTGCTGTGTTGTTTGATACATACAAAATAGATATATTTTAACTGACAGATTTCAAGTGTAGTAATATATGTGATGTTTTTGCATTGTTGTATTTGTCCCTTGCTGACAGACACTGGTGAGATATTAGAATAGATCTCTGTAACAAACATAAGGCAGAAGAATTGCATGGATACAGTTAGATTATGAAAAAGATTATAAAAAAGTTTTCCTTTTATAAGTTTTGAGCACTTCACACTGATCATTTTATAGATATATTTGTGTTTTATAACAAAAACAAACAATTGCTCACAATTCTTGTATAAATAGATATATTACAAGATTACCACATATCAGTTCCTGACATTTAATTTTCTTCCTATATACACCATTTCATCACACCTTTATATTATATATACATAAGAAATCACCTGAATTGATATATGATCCATAGTCATATGTGTTTTTCACAGCTTTTTGTTGTAAAACATTCTCAGAAACAAATAAATTTAAAGTATTTGTGTAGAAGAGATTCATCTCATAAAATTTGAAAGTCAAAGATTAATGGCTTATTGTACAAATTTTAAAATCGTTACAGGTATTTACATAACAAAAAAATGTGTTGTCAAAATTTCAGTAGTTTATAATAATGGCTTACTGTACAAATTTTAAAATCGTTACAGGTATTTACATAACAAAAAAATGTGTTGTCAAAATTTCAGTAGTTTATAAGCATGGAATTAATTAAACCTGCTGTTATAACATCTGCAGAAGTTTGCTTATTCCTTACATTTTCTAGCCTATAGATGATGCTTTAAGCAGATAATGGAATGTATAAAAATGTGCACATAGTAACAAACTAGCAATCGCAAGAAATAAGACACTTTTTAGAATTGTCAATATTATAACTTTGTGACATACAGCACAGGCATGTTTTACTAATATTTTCCACCATATGTATAAGGTGATAATTTAAAGAATGTTGTTTTCTGTGGCAGAATGACTTTGTTGTGGAGACAAGCTTGGTGGGTGTGGTTCTGAATGGACTGTCACATTTGAGTCATGTTCGTAACAAGTCACATTTCGCAATGTGTCTGATTCGAGGGCTGGGAGGCAACTTGAACGAGGCTTCAAGAGAAAACTTTGCCAAAGAGGTAACTTTCAGTTTGACTCACTAAAGGTCTTTTACATATCAGTTTAGCTTACTAGAACATAAAGGTGATTTCAAGGGGAAAAAATAAACAGGTTAATCAACAGTCACATAATAATTTATTTCTGATTAAGAAGTCACAGATTACTTTCCAGGTAATATTACCATTGAAGATACAAGTGCAATGCAACTTGTAGAAGGGATTTGCCCTTGAGGGGCAGTAAAAATTGATGCTGAAGTCTATTTGAATGACATGTTGCTCTAAGTATGCTTACACAGTACTGGAAGAGATTAAGATTAGAATGCTTCTATTTAAGCATCTTAATTAAAAATTATCATAAATATTTCAGGTGTTCCACATGTGTCAGGAGATGCCACCAGATTCCCGCCGACCGTTGGACACGTACTATGATGAAGACATGGGTAGATTGCAGACTTATAGCATGGAGGTATGGTAAAGTTTTATCAGTAAAGCACCTTACACTGTATGTACAGAATGAGTATGGCTTAACAAGTTAATTTCACTTCAGGTTCTCCTGTAGTTACTTGTGCATGGATCTGTAGGTAACAACAGAACAAAAATATGTTTGGACTGTAGCATCATTAATGCTTTTGCTATGAGCATATCAAATATTGTCCTTTTCATTTGGTTATGTACATGTCAATTACATGTTATATTATAGTTGTATGTGGTTGTTGTTTTTGTTGTTGTGAATTTTGTAATAGTGTCCTCTTACATAATCTAGAACTTCTAAAACATGTATTGGGATCAGTTTTTATGCCTTCGCCCCTTCCCAGAAAAGGGTTATTGTATTTTACTTCTGTCTAGTTTCTTATCACATATTTTAAAATCTAAATGCTGTATTTCCTTCATTTATTTATTTAAGATACTTTGCTCACAGGTTACATTATAATGTGACTTTGTTTCAGATTCAGACCTATGTTCAAGGGGTATGTTGTAAACACACCAGTTGAATTAGCAGAGTTCAGTTATACATGTTTATAGTTCAGTTTAGTATATAGTGGCAAGCTTGCATGATATATATACATGTACCAACATCATCATTACATGATATGTATGTACAGTCAGAAAAAAGACGCATGTTTTTATTTGCTGAACATGATAAGACAGTAAGAAATTTAACAGTATGTCACAGTAAAGGAAGTAACTTTGCTTAAGGTTTTTTTTTTTATTTACATCAGTGGTTATGCATGCAAGCCTGGGAAATAAAAATGTAAACAAAATGACATTGAATTTTATTCTACATAAAATTTACATATTATAAAATTCTATTACCTAAAAGAGTTAGCTTGTTACTCCAAAATACATGTAGATCATTGCCGCTCTACATATAGATCATTGCCGCTCTACATATAGAGCCACTCTACATATAGAACAAAACTTATGGGAAGAAAAAAATCTACATGTATGTCATTTTTTCCACCCTTGATTGACAAGTTGCTCATTTGTATTTTACAAAGCAGTTAGATATTCATAGTAATTATTTAGGCCAAACTTAGTATTATAATTGTCCTGTATTTCAGTTTTATATAGGATAAATTAGAAAATTACTTCAAAAGAATGAAACAGGTTCATTTAACAGAATACGAAGTATGTCATGTAATTAAAAGTCATTAAAGAGAAACTAGAAAATGAATACATTATGTGACAGTTGTTTCAGATACACTTTTCATAGTTAATGAAATCTAGCAGCTTTTGTGAAGCAGTAAGATGTCTCAGACTAGACTACCTATTTGTCCCTGACATTTTCTGCACAGTGGAATTACAGTTGTAATTTTATATATAAACAAGTTACATAAATAAGTCTGACTTCCTTGTGTTTTTGGGGAGAGGGCTCGCACGGGGTATCACAAAATGGTATTACATGGTATAAGGCTGGAAGATGTTTGCTTTGTGTTTGAACCACACAGATTGATTAATGCTTCACAATGTGACAGGTATTCTGATGACAGATGTGTATTGTATAACAGAGAGATACACTGTTCACCATTAATCAGGTTGATTAAGAGAAGATCATAATTATAAGATTAACGGTTGAGTTGTGACTATAGTATATGGTCTGTTACAGAGGTCATAGTCAAAAGTTTCCAAGGGCTCTTTCTTTCCCTAATTTACACATAATTGCTAGAGCCATGAAACTTTCTAAGAATATTTGTCAACATATGAACTTATGCACCTGGATTTTTGATGCAAATTTGTTGGAGATCAGCATAGTTATGCCCTCTAATAAAGCTAAAAAATAGCATTTTTAGACTTTATATGCACCTATAATTGTACAGGATTTTTTGTGATAATACAGCGGAATGTAAGGGCGTCCGTGTCCTATGGACATGTCTCTAGTTTATAGTAGCTTGATACCTCAAGTAGCTTTCTATATACAATGTATACATGCTAGAATGAATGTTTTTTTGAAAAACCAAATATTTGAAGAAGAAAAAAACAGAATAGTTTTATTGAGTAATAAAAAATTAGTGCTAGTCTATGGGTGACTTGAAATGGCATTTCATTACACATGTATATTCATCAAAGCCATGAAAAGCTTGACAGATGTAGCTTTTATATTATACTTAACATACTGTTAGGTATTAGCAAATGCCAGAGACACACTGATGAGTAAAATAACTTGTTTGTCCTGCTGTTTATCAAAAACATTGTTGGCCAGTCAAGTTTAATTTAAATTATCAATTCAGTGTCTTGTTTTCATGGTATCTCAACAGTAAAGCAGTATCCATGGAATATCTTAGTACAACCTCATGGCACACAGCAATACAATTATAAATGAATACTTAAGAATTTCAGTTTTTGGTATTTTGATTTTTTCTTTTTGGAAGGTCTGTAGACATTAGGAAAAGACACAGTTATACTAAAACATGAACATTTTCATTGTTTTGTACTTTATACTTGTCAGTTAAGGTCTTTTTAAAGTTTTATATAAACAAATTGTATTTATCTAAGTATATGATGTGCTGAATACAATGATATAAGTTTTTCCCTTTACTTAATATTCCAGTGGGAATAAAACAAGTGAGTTCTGTATAAAAATGGTATAATTCTTAACATTTTGTTCATGATTTTCAGACATCCGTAGACTTGTCACCAGAGCACTTCAACAACAGTACATCCCTACCTGTGATCAGGACTCCAGATGTTCAGAGAGCGATGGATTTCTTCTCCCCATGGCTGGCCCCTGATAACAAACAGCCCTTCATTCTGGTGGGCCCTGAAGGATGTGGAAAAGGGTATGCATAAATATTGTTTACTTGATGAAAAAAAAATCTTAATGGCTTCTCTTGTTTTCTCCTAGGAAATGTGTATAATACTAGTATTGAAACATTGTAGAATAGAATTAGAATTTTCATTAAAGCTTACAGAATACACAACATTGTAGAATAGAATTAGAATTTTCATTAAAGCTTACAGAATTGTATTCTTTTAAATTTATACAAACTGTCAGAATTTGTATCTGTTCATGATTAATTAAACCTACTTACTGTTAAAAGATTTGCTTCAAGTTCACATTTTCAGTACGAGTCAAAATGCCAGAATACTTTAGAGATAGATGTGTGATATCTTGTAAGGAACTGTTATAACATTGGTGAGCTCTGAAGCTGTAACCTAAGCAAGACTCCATTATAGGCTGTATATAACTCAAATAAAAGTTCTGTAATTCCATTCAGCTGAAGGCAGTTGTACAGAGCCAGCACATATGTTATGGTTTCAAATTCTGTACAGACAACATTGTGTAATTTATTGATGATAGCATATGTTGTTAATTTATACTACATTTTATTACAGGATGATGTTGCGACACTGTTTTGAGCAGTTACGCTCCACATCTGTTGCTGTGGTACACTGTAGTGCACAGACTAGCCCCACCCATGTGCTTCAGAAGCTTAGTCAGACCTGTATGGTACTCAACACTAACACTGGAAGGGTTTACAGGCCTAAGGACTGTGAGAGACTGGTTCTCTACCTCAAAGATATAAATCTACCCAAACCTGACAAATGGGGAACCTGTCAACTCATTGCCTTCCTGCAGCAAGTGAGATTTGCTTGTCATTAACTGGGATTTTGAATATTTTTACATTAACCAGTAGTGAATAAAGTTTACAAGTTATGTAAGATAAAACTTAAAAAGATCTTTTTTTTCTGAAGGGAAGTTTCTGAATCTTATATTGTATATCTATTGTTTGGTCTGATCAGTTGGACATTTTTTTTTAATGGATTGGGTCATTTATATGCACTCTTATTTTTATGATGACTGTATTTCTTTTCTTTGAATTTTCAACAGGTTGTGACATACAATGGTTTCTATGACAGTAACTTGGAGTGGGTGGGGTTGGAAGGAGTACAGATTGTTGCTAGTATGAATGCAGGGACTTCTCTAGGAAGACACAAACTCACACCAAGATTCACATCTGTGGTCAGGATTTGCTGTATAGGGTTTGTATTTCATCAAACGTATACAAAACATTTAGATAATTATTGACTGTCTGCACATGCTGATATCCTTATATTAGGAAAGTAATGGAGTCAATACAAAAATCTAGAAAAGTATCAATATCAAAAGATGATAAGGTAATCAGTTTTTTGCTTAATGTGGAAATAGCTCAGACATTTGCTTTTTTAACAAAAGCACAGAAAACAAATATTAATTATCAATGATTTTATGCAGAAAACACTTCCTACTAGTACCTAAATAACATATGTTGCAAAATCTGTCAAAAATGTTCCTTATGATCTGAATCATTCAGAAAATGAGAATAAATGAACACTACAGACAATGGTGTTCCCCAAACTATAATTCCTGTATTTTTGTTACAGGCACCCAGACAGAGAGCAGCTACAGTCTATAATTCCTGTATTTTTGTTACAGGTACCCAGACAGAGAGCAGCTACAGTCTATAATTCTTGTATTTTTGTTACAGGTACCCAGACAGAGAGCACCTACAGTCTATAATTCCTGTATTTTTGTTACAGGTACCCAGACAGAGAGCAGCTACAGTCTATAATTCCTGTATTTTTGTTACAGGTACCCAGACAGAGAACAGCTACAGTCTATAATTCCTGTATTTTTATTACAGGTACCCAGACAGAGAGCAGCTACAGTCTATAATTCTTGTATTTTTGTTACAGGTACCCAGACAGAGAGCAGCTACAGTCTATAATTCCTGTATTTTTGTTACAGGTACCAGACAGAGAGCAGCTACAGTCTATAATTCCTGTATTTTTGTTACAGGCACCCAGACAGAGAGCAGCTACAGTCTATAATTCCTGTATATTTGTTACAGGTACCCAGACAGAGAACAGCTACAGTCTATAATTCCTGTATTTTTGTTACAGGTACCCAGACAGAGAGCAGCTACAGTCTATAATTCCTGTATTTTTGTTACAGGTACCCATACAGAGAGCAGCTACAGTCTATAATTCTTGTATTTTTGTTACAGGTACCAGACAGAGAGCAGCTACAGTCTATAATTCTTGTATTTTTGTTACAGGTACCAGACAGAGAGCAGCTACAGTCTATAATTCTTGTATTTTTGTTACAGGTACCAGACAGAGAGCAGCTACAGTCTATAATTCTTGTATTTTTGTTACAGGTACCCAGACAAAGAGCAGCTACAGTCTATAATTCCTGTATTTTTGTTACAGGTACCAGACAGAGAGCAGCTACAGTCTATAATTCTTGTATTTTTGTTACAGGTACCCAGACAGAGAGCAGCTACAGTCTATCTACAGCTCATACCTGAAACCTATCTTATATAGACAACTGTCCCGTCATCCAGTCTGGAGTAACAGCTCTAAGATCCACGCCCTGGCTGGCTCCATGGTACAGCTCTATGATGAGGTAAGTGACAATAGAATTTCACTCTGTACTTTTTTTGTCTACCTTATTTACGTACATCTTTTTTCAAACATTTAAGCACTGATGTGAGAAAAAGGAAAGTCTAGAACAATGACACTAACATCAACAAAAAAGCTATGCATGTCTGTTTACAATTTTGCCTAATACATTGGTAAGTAAGCAGTTATTTCAAATTTTCAGTTCACTGTTGTATGCTGAACAAAGGTAAAAAATTCAGCTTCTAGATTTTAAGGCCAGCTTAGACAGGTAGCCTCATTTTGAAGTCATACAGATGACTTATCCATTCAAAAGGGCATTCCAAGTTTCAAGTAGAGTAACCTCTAGTATTCTGTGAATTTGACAGCTGAGATCAAGGTTCACAGTGGATGACTACAGTCACTACCTGTTTACACCTCGTGACCTTACGACCTGGGTTCTCAGTTTTCTGAGATATGACCTGACTGGCGGTGCAAAGGAAAACACAAGTGACCATGTACTAGAAATCTTTGCCTATGAGGCCAAGAGATTGTTCCGAGACAGAATTGTTGGGCAGGAAGGCGAGAACAGTTTTGACAATGTTCTTATGAACGTTGTGCGTAGTGACTGGTCTGCCAACATTTTTGATGATCTGGACAGTAAGTGTTTGCTTTCATTTTATATTTATTTTCAAAATTATCATTACAGCGTTTTCATTGATCTCATATATAAAATTCATTAGTAAACTAATTTTTTGGATAACCACTGAAGAATGGGTAATATGCCTTATTGACTGTACAAGCAAATTTACTTTTAACAGGTGTTGAACATTTGCTTACTTGATCTTACACTGAACTTAGTGTTTTTGTCAGGGTTTTTTTTACAGTATCTGAATTACATATCACAATTTAAACTTACTAAGATTCTTTTTACAGTGAGATAATGCTCACTTGAAAATTACTGGATGTATTAGTTAAAGCTTTTTCTCTGCCTTTACAGAGGAGTTCTTTGTTACCTGGGGTGCTAGAAGGGACTCTTCTGCCCCATCTGCTGCAGGAGCCCCACTTCCTCCCAGTGGGAAACACCTTGGAAAACTGAATGCAGATGACCTCAAAGCCATTATTGAGAAAGGCATCAGATTCTATGGTAAGCCTATATCTCTAGACTTAAAACTTGTTTTAATATACGTGTAGATGAGAATGACACGTTTTTTGTTTTTCAGTACCATATTTGTTTATGTCTAGATAAAACATTTGCAGTGATCTGTACTATTGTAACACAGTACTAACACTTTTTGAATCTGTCTTGGATTATTCAATTGTTTGTTATATTCAGAGCGTGAAAACCGTGATCTGGACATTCTGATTTTCCACGAAGTTTTGGACACAATGGCAAGAGTGGATCGTGTCCTTACCAAACCTGGTGGCTCCCTCCTGATGGCAGGTCGAAGTGGTGTAGGGCGTCGTACGGCTGTCTCCTTGATAACTCACATGCATCAGATGCAGCTGTTTACACCCAAGATATCTCGAGGATATTCCTTGAAGAACTTCAAAAATGATCTCAAAACTGTAAGTATTTCAAATCATTCTTAACAAAGAATTTTTTAATGACTTGATAGACTTGTCATTAATAAGTGAGAAGAAAGAGTTCAGAATGTGAAAAATTTTATTCGTCCACTTAATCATTATTTTGAAGTTGTTTGCAATTTTGTAAGAGGTAAATGATTTCTGATTGTCTAGGAATATTGGCTTCAGGATTTATAACATTCGTTTATTATGGCTGTTTACTTACGTATTGGATATATACATGAACAGGTGATGCAGCAAGCTGGTATAGAAGGGGAACAGGTTGTTTTGCTGCTGGAAGACCACCATTTTGTGGACCCTACATTCCTGGAACTTGTCAACAGCCTGCTGTCTGCTGGGGAGGTGCCTGGTCTGTACAGTCCAGAGGAGCTTGAACCCTTGCTGAACCCACTGAGAGATATGGCATCAGAGGCTGGTTTCAGAGGAACCCTTGTCAACTTCTTTGCCCAGAGTAAGTTTTATTTGGAAGTTTATTTACATTTAAGGTAACATATTGTTCCACATTGAATTTATTTTGAGTTGTTTTTTTTTTTTTCAAAAATTAATATCTGTTTAGCTTCAAGATCTGATTTAAAGAAGAGATTGGTTATGTTATCAAAAAGTTAAAGTGGACTGACACAACTAGAATAAAAAATGCTTTTACAATAGATACTGAATATTTATTTATGTACTTCAGGTAACACGTGACTGTCCTTTCCCACTCTCCAGCTTTTAATCTTTAAACACATAGTCAGATCAAAATATATTGCAGATAGTATGTGTATGCCAAGTTCTGTTTTATGCAGGGATTTCTAATGTTAAATATAAGCCAGACACACATTAATAATCTTTTTTATTTATTTACAAACATTGACTAAAATGGTTTGTGATATTTCAGGGATAAAGAACAATCTTCACATAGCTCTCATTATGGACTGTACCAACAACAAGTTTATTCTGAACTGTGAGAGTAACCCAGCCTTGTACAAGGAGTGTACAGTACAGTGGATGGAAGGCTGGACGAGAGACAGTATGATCAAGGTAAGGGAGAACTACGTGTGACCAGCCATTGCTTCTATGTGGTTGGGCTAAGAGTTTGGCTACCTATTGCAATCTGGTGTGATAATAAATATCTGTCATATAACTTGAAAAGATCTTAATCAGTTACTTTATGTGACATTTAATGTGATACCACCTGCAACTTATGTCAGAGACTGAGAGAGACTGGGACAATGAAGTAATACCAATAGCTGACATGACATACCTCGGATTATAGTTATTTGATTTTTGCTTGTAGATTCCATACATGTTGCTGACAAAACCACCAAAGATAGAGGGAGCAAGTATTGGTGAGACAAAGCAGCACAAGCGTAAGCTATCTGGAGGGGAGGAATTGCTGAAGGGATTCTTGCATGTACATGAGTCTGCAGCACAGAACCATTTAGGGGCCACACCCAGGAGATACATTGCATTCCTAAACACATATCAGCAAGTGTATCAGAACAAGAAGAAAGGCATAGAGACCAGACAGCACCATCTAGAGGTACATTTATATTATAAAAAAAGTCCTGTCAGTATCAGTCTGTGTTCTTAGAGACAGTGGCAAGAAATGTTTTTAGGTATCCAGTACATCATCTTCTGAAGACACGTCATATAACCCTTCAGAAATTTGAGTATTGACCATTAGAAATTAATTTTTTTTAGATTTATAAGGTATTTGGTATCACCTCTTATGATATTTTTAGTTCTAACATGGCAGAGTTTTTCAAAAGGAGGCAGGACATGTAGCAGTGAATTTTCACTCTTAGAACTGACCTTACATTAAAAAGAGTTCTGTTTGTTCTAGGCTTTATGTTGTTGTTGTTTTTTTTTTTTAATTAGTAGATTTACTTATACAGGGAGTAGTAACAAGTTATTTATTACCTAGCTGAGAATAGCAGTGAGCGGGAGTTTTAAAATGTCCAGTTTTGTTATGAGATATGTATTTGTACATGTATAATCTATTGTTTTTATAGGCTGGTGTGGCAAAACTGAATGAGGCCAAGCTGCTGGTAGATGAGATTGAAAAGGAAAGCTGCAGAACAGAGTGTACTATTGGCTGAGAAGCAGAATGAGGCCTGACCAGGCTCTCTCACATATCACAGAGAGTATGCAGGTATGAATCACTATTTTCTATGTGACAAGTGAGATGCATCCATATCTTCTAATGGCATATTTTCATATTAACAGTGATTTGCACCACTGAAAAACTGTGAGAGGGAGTTAAACAGAACATAAATAGCTTGATAGCTGGATGGTTAGAGAATTGACTGCCTGTTTGGAAGGTCCCTGATTTGAAACCTAGCTAGAACTCATGGGTGTGTCTACTTGAACAAAGACACCTTAAACACTCTTCAGTTCACCCAGCTGTGAATGGGTACCAGTCATGAATGTAACTGGCTCCTCTTTCAAGCATTTGGATTCACCGGGTGTTGTGGTCTGGAGAGTGATTCAAATAATCCTGAATAGATATCACTATGATCCAGCCAAAATAAATTTGTATGAATTGAATTCATGAAAAAAATTATATATTAGTACAATATATATGAGTGTTATAAAATCTGATTCAGTTTAAATTGCATAGTTGTTTCATAAAGTATTGAATTGACAACTCAATGCCCTATTTCAAAACAGTATAAAAAAGAACTTTGAAGGTCAACTAATTTTATCACCAATCAAATAACTTTTTCCAGAATGCAAATGAGCAAAAGAATGAGATGGAGGTACTGAAACAACAGGCTGCAGAAGAGAACAAGATCCTTGACAAACGTAAGAGGGCCATTGACAAGGAGTTAGCTGAGGTTGAACCACTCGTGCAGGCAGCACGTGCAGCTGTAGGAAACATCAAGACAGAATCTCTGTCAGAGATCAGATCTCTGCGTGCACCCCCACCTGTGATCAGAGATATCTTAGAAGGTGTCCTGCGACTCATGGGTATTTATGATACATCATGGGTTAGCATGAAAAGGTATGTCAATGGGCTACTGATAGTACCATCTATATTGTTTAGTTTCATAGTGTTATTGTGCTTATCATTACAGTATATTATTACTATCCTAATTTTGTAAAATAATTACAAAATAATGTCTGCTATAATATTTATCATCATTACATGCAGCACTATAAATGTTGTATCATCACAGTCATTGTCATCATCATAATGATAACATCATCACCACAGTCTTCATCATCATAATTGCTACAGCCAGAGAAGACGCAGATTCTGAAAATGAAACTTGCATTAAAACGTTTTTACTTGAATGTGTTTCAAAGTTTTCTGGCTAAGAGAGGTGTGAAGGAGGAGATTCAGACATTTGATGCGAGAGGAATCAATCATAACATTAGAGAGAGTGTAGAAGAACTTCTCAAGAAGAACAAAGATTCCTTTGAAAGCAAGGTATAGGGGAATAACTTTGTTAGTGAGCATAAGACATGCTTTTGTGTAAAACATGACTAATTAAAGAAATTCGTTTCAAAATGTTACCATGTTTGGTCGATTATCATCTGTATACTGTGAGTTGTTAACTAAATGTTACATGACATTATATGACAAAACATGTCACTTCAAATGGTTTCAGTCAAATTATAAGTTTTCATTTATTTGTCATAGTGAAATACTTTTTTTACAAGGAATACTGTTGATTGCTATGGGCTGTTTCTTTTTTGCAAATGCTGTTTAAAAAATGTTTCAGTGATCTGTTTTGATAAGGCATGTATTCTTAAATGTACACTTTTTGTCACTGTATATTTCAGAATGCCAGAAGGGCCTCAGTAGCAGCTGAACCTCTTGCTGCTTGGGTCAGAGCCAATGTACAGTACTCATATGTCCTTGAGAAAATTGAACCCCTGGAAAAAGAACAGAATGAACTGAAAAAGTAAATAAAAAAAGTTTACATATGAAATTCTTTATGTCTCTGTTAAGGTATTCCATGTTTATTTTTTCAGTCATGGTTGAAGTTTGTCTAAGGTAGAATTAATGTAATTCAAGATCAAGCAAAACATTATTTTAATATTTATCAATGTTTTTCTTCATTGCCATTAATTGCAATTACAACATATGTGTCATATTTATCTGGCATTTCCATTATACAAAGACTTAACTAATAATTTTGTTATCATCGGGTGAAACTGTTTTTACATGAGTCTTACAAATGTTGTTTGAAATTTCCTACAGGAATTTACACAAGGCTGAGTCTAGAATGGAGAAACTGAGTCGTGCCCTGGATGAGGTAGACCAGAAGGTGGCACAGTACCGAAACAGGTTCGAGACCCTGACCAAGGAAGCAGCTGAACTCAAGATTAAGTTGGACAAGGAAAATGAAACCATTATAGCGGCTGAAACACTGGTGTCCAAGTTACATGGAGAATTCACTCGTTGGAACAGCCTGGTAAGTAAAAAATGCTAAACCATTTCAGGGATCATATAGAGGGTCTCTAACTGATCTATAACAATAGGTTGATTTAAAAGTAAAGGACATTATTCTGGTTAAAAGATGTTACCTTGCTTATATTGACATATATTTTTATCTCAGGTTGCAGAGTTAGACAAGGAGCTGAAGGAACTCCCTAAAAGAGTGTTGCTTGCAGCAGGGTTTGTTGCCTACCTGTCCCAGGCCCCTGAAGATGTGCGTCAGACATGTCTTACAAACTGGCGTGAAGCCCTCGGGATTGATCACTTTGAGATGCGACGTTTCTTGTGTACTGAGAGTGAACAGTTGATCTGGAAAGGGGAAGGTCTGCCTTCGGATGACCTGTCAGTGGAAAATGCTATTGTCATTCTTCAGGTACTGTTTGATATCTCTTATTATGTTGTTTTCAGTGTATCTGATGTAAAGCTTTAAAAAAAAAAAAAACTGAATTGAGCTAGAATGTACTTAGTCTTTTCCTAATTTAAGCTTTGAAAAAACATAATAACATGATTCTTGACTTACACAGCAGTTTGACTGTTCTTCTGTCAGTAATGCATAATTATATATAATAAGTGTGATACATATATTTAATGTGTAAAGCTTTTTCTACTTAACACAAATTAACTTTCTGAATTTTATAATCTTTTCTTTAGTTTGACATCACAATGTCATTATGTAATAGAATATATTATTTTATTATGTAATCAGGCTACATTGTATTCAACAGGCTGCCCTGCATTTTTAGTTTTCCTGGGAGTTATCTGCCCCCTAAACATATTGTGTGTGAATTAATATGTGTATATGCAAGTATAGTTTGAGACCATTGCATGTAAAATGCTTTAATGTGTATTGTACTATGGTAGAAAAGGAATGGCAGGAAGCCTTATGTACATAGTTTGCATTGTGTATATGTAATTATTACTGTATCCAGATATCTGACATACCACCAGGGGTAAGACTGTGTTTGACTCCCACCACTTCCAGCACTGCATTTTGTCACTTCACTGCTTTTGTTTTTCAGATTAGCTCATGTATGAAACCTCAATACATATCAGTTATTTTTTACTTTTAAAGGGATACACAGGCAAATGAGTGCCAAAAAACTAAAACTGATATTATTTGCTCAAATCACGTTCAATATGAAGAACTTTAAATTCCAAGTATGTTTGTCCATATAAATAAAGTGAAATGCGGGCTTGAACGGAAATATTTGAACGTTCTTTAACTGAAAGTAAAATGCGAACGGTTATTTTAAATGGGTCATGTGACAAAAACAGCCAATCGTCTTTTCTCTTGGGTTGCTTTTTGCCATAGATCACGCGACAGGTACTACAACTGTCCAATCATTCACTGCAAAATTTAGCATGAAATCTAAATTTTCTATTTAGACCCACATGTGTCAAGTTAGGCAACCTCCTGGTTTTTTATTTAAATAGAGGAAATCCTTGTTACTGGGACTGATCATTGTATTTATTTCGAGTAAATTTATAGTATATTGATTGAAGAAACATGAAAGCATAAAACTTTTGCCTGTATATTCCTTTAAGACAATGGCCTTTTCTGAATAAATAATAGGAATAAACATTTGCTTTTGATGATGTATATAATATCTATGCATGTTTTTCTTAGACACAAAGTATGTCTACTGACAGTAAAATGTTTTAGAAAAAGCACATTTTACATACCAGTGCAGTTACAGGAGATGCAGCAGGGGTAAAAATTATAAGCTGACTTGAGGAAAATGCAGATTTGTCATATATTTTGTTAATAATTGGAAATTCTTTCTATTAAATTATAAGATTGATACATGTGACACCTGTTGAAATAAGAAGATTAGTGTCATGGACTTTGGCATAGAACCAAAGCAGAGATTTTCCTATGTTGTCATACATTTTGTGGTATCATACATGAGAAATTATCACCTTGTTGTTGAATCAATAAAGTACTATGATGCTTTACCCAGCAGTCCATTTGTGTGTGTGTGTGTGATGTTTATGCACCTTTTTCAGCTTATGAGTTTGATTTTAGCAGGGAGATCATTTGCTTTTGAATTAGCAATTCATTGCTTAATCCATTCAATACATTTACAGGTATATCATGTGCTTCTTTCATCTTGAATATCATGTCTCAACTCTCATAGGAGCTGGATTTTTTTTTATATAAGTAACTTCATATGGACCTTTGTTTAACAAATAGCTGTTAAAGTGCATGTGCACAGTGGCCAATACAAATAAGATTATATTTCTTTTTCTTGTATTGAAAGATTTGGAACTAATTTATCAGGACAGTTTGTTTAAGATCATGAAAAGTTGAGATTTGCATTATCACTGAAAATATACTTAAATTCAACCAATCGTATTTCTGCTTTTTAGGCAATTCAGCTGAAGGTTAGAAAACAGTTTTTGTCAGACATATAGTTCATTTTTGCTGATCTAGTCTTATTCTCCCATTCTATCAATTCTTTCCAATAAATATTTTTTTCAACATTACTTGTCATTAAGCATGCAAACTTTTAATCATTTAAAGATATCAAACAGCCTTTTACATTGTAATTTATCACTGATTCAGCATATCAATTATTGGTTCAAGATTTTGAACAACCTTTTAGTTTTTTATTAGTCCCCTAGCAGTGTTTACACTGAAGGGGACTGAAGGTCTGTCCATCTGTCTGTCTATCCCCAAATCTGGATCCTGTGATAAAATATAATACGTATGACTTCAGTTGATGAAACTTGGTATATGAATTGATGGCAATATAGAGATTATCCTCATCACTTTTTCTTTTCCTTGGATTGAAATCTTTTACAGCCCTTCATATCAAAATCTTGTGAAAATCTTATCAGTTTAAAACTGGGTATGCATGATCACCGGTAAGTGTAGATGTACATTACCTTTTTTTTATGCCAGCAAATGGCTGTTCTGCAGTTATACAGCCCATCTTAGCAATATCTTGTGACGCAAACTACTTCTACATTTTGGGGACTTTCTGTTTGAAACTTGGTGTGCATGTTTACCAATAAGTGAAGATATGTGTGACATGTTTTTCAAGCACATCAATGTCTATTCTGTGGTTTTATGCCCAGTAATAGCAAAATCTTGTGTCGTGAACTACTTCCATATTTTTAGGACTTTCTATCTGGAAAATGCATTTTTTGTGCACTTTGTGGTTTTACGGTTTGTCGTAGCAAAATCTTGTGACGTGAACATCTTCCATATCCCTAGGACTGTAGATTTGAAACTTTGTGTGCAAGATCATGAATAAGTGTAGATGTGCATGATGCATTTTATATTTCCCCTTAACCTCTGACAAGGCAGTATTGTGGGGGTATTAATCGCATTCAGTGGTAGCACTTGTATATTTTTAAAACAGACTCAGTAGGGGACTTATGTGTTGCGAGCAACTCAAGTGACTTGTTGATTCAAAATATCAAAGAGCTGTTTTGTTTATCATTGTTCTGAAATAGGAAACAACCTTTTAATCTTTTTGTATTCATATTTTATTTTCTTATGTGTACATTATTTTTCATATACGTACTTTCCATTCATGTCAGTTTTGATATATTGCTGTATTATGTCTCTGTATTTAACTGGTTTGTTTCCTTCATTGCTGAAAAGTATTGAGTGGAGTGGTTTTACTTTTTTCTAGCTCTGTTTTCATTAAATGTGAACAGAAGGAAGTTTCAAATTTTGTTTAAATCTGCATAGCGTAATATCCAGTGTTTACTTGTCAGGATATTGTCATATTTTTTATTACAAAATAGTATTGCTTCTTATTTGCTACTCAAGGTTAGGTGATCTATGTAAAAACTGAGTGACTTGTTGAGATTTTGGGTGTTGCAAAATTTGAGCTTATATGTTATTACCAACTCTTTAGTAAGTTTTCAGTATGTAATGGTTCAATTAAGACATATGTAGCACAAGCCTCTCCATAGTTTTTTTATTGTCTATTTGCAAAGTTTTGAAAGTGTGTTGTATGTAGCACAGATCAAAGCCTTGTTCTTTTTTATTTACATACTTTGCATGCTGACACAAATCATGTTTTTATATGCATATATTTTGTAGTTTGTAGTTTTATCTAATTGTCAGTGAGATACTTAAATGATAAGATAAATTCAGTTTAGCTAGTGTTTTGCTTCAACGTGTGTGTACGTATCAGCATGATCATTATAAAGCATGGACTCTTGTTTCTGTTGGGAAAAAAGACTGGAAAGAAAAATGATGTAAAAGTTTGACTTCAACATATTACTATATTAATGTTTAGAAAAAGCACTGTTATAATTGAGCTTAGCTTATGGAACTTTCATAGAAACTATCTTTTTACAGAGTACATTGAGACCATTCCTGGTGGATCCATCATCACGGGCAACAGACTGGCTGAAAACACATCTGAAAGAACATAGACTAGAGGTCATTAACCAACAGGTAACTCAATAACTTAATATTGGTCTCGTTATATTATACAATCCAGGATCAAAAAAAAATGTTTTCACCGTATGTATACCATATATTCAAAGTATACAAGGTGTTACTTATTGCATTACATCTTCAGTTTGTAGATTCCTTCATAGTAGGCCTTTATGACAGTAAAGAGCATTGTGTAGGCCTCATTGGCTCAGGCTTTGGTCTTGCTGAGCAGCACCAGATGCTACACATGCCTTGTATGTAAAGTTGTGTGTTACTTCCTGCAATAACAGAAAGTTACCTTGCCTTATCTCAAGAACAATGGTTGTAAATGAAAAAAAGTGAAAAGGAGAAAGTACTGTTGTCTGTGTGTTAACTGTTCTAATTGGATGTTTCAGGATGCGAATTTCAGCACAGCTCTTGAGCTGGCTGTCAGGTTTGGGAAGACACTGATCATACAGGAAGTGGATGGTGTGGAGCCTGTCCTCTACCCACTGCTCAGAGGAGATCTTGTCTCACAGGGTAATGAGAAAAATATCTGATGCTGTTAGATATATCAGAATTCTACATGCTTTCATTACATAACATTTTCTAAAGATTATTTTTTTCAAAATTTTCTATCTAATGGACAGACATTTATTCATATGCCTTGCACAGGCATTGGGTTAAGACCATGAATAAATGGAAATAATGGTATTACAAAAAAGGTACATGTTACTTTAACCAAAACTGAAGTTTGCCTCATATCATAATAATTCACAATATAACAGTAAATATGAAATGGTGATTAAAGGCAAAATATATCGGTAAAAAAATTACAGCAAAATTAAACAAACATTTTAATTCAGTTGATGTGTTAACTAGCAGCTAGCTGGTAATTTTAATATAACCACTTAAGGCTGGCCTTATGAAATGTCCTGACGATACTGTCAGTAATTACTTTACTTTTTTAATAGTATTAATGTAACAAATGTTACAGGACCTCGGCATGTTGTCCAGATTGGTGAGAAGACTATTGACTACAATGAAGAGTTCCGTTTGTTCCTGACAACACGTAATCCTGCACCTGAGATCCCTCCTGATGCTGCCTCCGTTATCACAGAGGTCAACTTTACCACAACCAAAGCTGGACTCACTGGACAGGTACTACTGCATTTCTTTTATTGAACTTAACTCTTACCATGCTTAATATCTAAAATGGACAGATCCATTAATTGTTTATAGGGGTGCTTATTGAAAATTTACTGACTGAATGGCAAATAATGCAGACCATGATCAGTCTGCATGGATATAGGCTGATCTTAGTATGCACTGGATGCAAAGGGAAAGTCAATTGCCTGCAGCAGGGTAAGGTTGAATTTTTGCTGTTTCCAGACAGGCATTTTAACATAACATTAGGCAAATGTTACTATTATAAAGAAAGTTCTTTTGAAGAATGATAAACAAGGAATTAGATTTGTCTCTATAATTAAAGATAGTTATCCATTTTCATGACCCCTCTTTAAATGTATTCAGCTTATTGTTAATACCAGACAGAATGTTAAGAGTGTTTGACAAAAAATATCAGCTGTAATTCATATTCACACATCGTGCTTTTGTAAGTTCTGAAATTTTGAAAACACCTTAAGACCAAGGACTTTTCAACACATAAGAGTTAGTCCTGTAGATTGTATTTCTAACTACTTGTCTGTTATAAACTGTACAAACAAGTGATAATGCAATCCTTTTCATTGTTTATAGTTATTAGCTGCAACGATACAGCATGAGAAACCTGAACTGGAAGAGAAAAAGACATCTCTGCTGAAACAGGAAGAAGATCTAAAATAGAACTGGCCAAATTGGAAGAATCACTTCTTGAGGTATATTGGACCAGTGTCTGTTTGTGCTGTTTTTAGAATTGATATATTGCAAGTTTGATCTTAAAATTTATTAATCTAAAAATTCTGTTTAAAAGTCTTTTCTAAAACCTTTAAGCTGGTAAACAAGTAATGGCACTAATAAAGTCATTTGTGTGTAATCTGTAGGAACTGGCAAATGCAAAGGGAAATATATTTGGAGAACAAGGAGCTCTTAGACTCCCTGAACAAGACTAAAGCGAGCAGTATCACCATAGCTGAGTCACTGGAGGAGTCAGTGAGGCTTCAGATGTCACTGGATCAGGTAATATCTAGACACATTGCAGTGTTTACAAGTCATATCTCATTCTCAGAAATAAAATTTCTAAATGTCAGTAGTTTTTGCTGTTGTAAAGTCAATCTGGGTGACTTTTTCCTGTAAAAAAAAAATGTGTTTCATGATGCACTGTAAGAAGAAAGTGCACAGTGCTCTTTACTGTCATAAAGAAACATCAAATTCACCATCAGGACTAGTGGTAAAGCCTAAACTAAATACCAGAAAGGCTGTCTTGAAGCTGTTTTTACGTAATTAGAACTGAAGACTTTACTCAGTCAGTGAAATAGTGTAATGATAAAAGAAGTAGTGGAGACAATGTAAATATAATCTTCAGAGTTTAATGATAACATGAAATGCTAATAATCTTATTTCAGGAACGTAATATATACCTTCCTCTAGCAGAGAATGGAAGTGCTTTGTACTTTGTGATCAGCGACCTTGCCAAGATAAACAACATGTACCGCTTCAGTCTTGCTGCGTTCCTTCGTCTGTTCCAACGTTCTTTAGACACAAGACAGGATGGCGGTGGCATGGATCACCGAATCAAGACGTTAATAGGGCACCTGCAACATTTGGTATATGAATATGTATGCAGGTCATTATTCAAGGCTGACAGACTCATGTTTGCCATGCACATGGTACATGGAATGAAACCTGACATGTTTGAGGAAAATGTAAGTATAGATTAGGGATGGGAACGAATACTAATATCAATATTCGAATATTCGTTTATTTTCAGTTCAGTCAGTTACCCGAATTTTGGTGTCCGAACATTGGTACTGTTTTCTCACCTGTACGTTGTCGGGGGAAACAGCTGTTTTATCTAGAAATGGCGTAGAAATGGCTTGTTTTATGGAAGTTTTAAATACTTATTAAGTGAATGGCAATACATAATATATTCCGTTCATTAAAACCACGTGAAATAAGTCCAAACACAAGAGGGGTGCATGTTGGGTTTTTTTTCTTTTATTTCTCCAAACAGCTTATTTTAATATTGTTAAGCGATGATCAAACATAAAGCGAGGATAATTTTTGTTTCAAATATGCTTATAAGAGGAAAATATTTGAGCTATTCTACTGATTGGGCAACTAAAAAGTAATATCAATAGAGTTATAAGGGTGACTGTTGTTCGTTTTCGTAAAACTTGACATTAATCCTTAAATATTGTGAGAAAATTTGTGAAATAAACGGGCGCCAATTAATATGAACAACAGATTAAAAGGTATCACTATTACGCCTGTGGCAAACTGTTAATCCGTAACGATTGCCCCTGCCAATTGTGCATTGCAATTTTATTGTTAATTGGATCATTTTTGACACGCAATAAAAAACACAATACCAAACAGATTGGGGTTTTTGCAAAATCAGAATGCTTACATTTTAAAAATCAACGATGTTTTATTTGAAAAAAAAATCATTTTAGAATATTCGAATTTGATTTTCAGATTCGAATATTCGGTGGATTTCGAATATTCGAACATTCGTTCCCATCCCTAGTATAGATGCCTTATTAAGTCTCATAAATAGATTAGATAGAAGTTGTAGCCAATTCTTTCACACTAACAACTATGTAGCAATTTTGAGTCTGTATTCATTCATATGTTATTCATGTTACCAGGTGTTTTATAAAATGATACATGGTTGTATTTTTATCCTCAGGAATGGGACACGTTTACTGGTATGCTAGTAGCTGATGTGAAGTCTGACCCCAGTAAGAGTATACCACACTGGGTAGAGCCAGAGAGGGCCCATGCTGTTGCCAATCTCAAGGTAACATTAAGTTATGTAATGTCTAGTTCTACAGAAATAGACGCACATTTGCAGAAATGAAGTCACACAAAATAATGATTTGTTTATGCACAAAATGTGGTAAAACTTTTATGCAGAAAGATGTCTTTTTGTTTGAATTCATATTGAGATTTTTGAACAAGATAAAGACAGATTTGTATTGACTGATGTAGTTTGCTTGTTAGGTTTAATTATGAATTGTCTCAGACTGTTCTTGTCTTTTCTGCTAAAGTAAGCCTTTTCTTTCTTCTGTTATTATTTGCTAGGGGTCTGAAATGCAGTCATCCAAAAAGTTTACTTATCTTTATTTTATGGTGAAGTTGATACATGTATATACATGTATGTAACCTATGAATTATTTTTATTTTTTCATATACTGTTTATTACAAGTTCTTCAGTAAATTTTCATGAACCTTGTTTCTTTGCAGTCAAATTTAGGCAGGTTGTACCAGGCTCTGGGTCTCGAGGATGGCAGCATGTGGTCAAACTTTGCTCGGAGTAGCCAGTGTGAGCAAGAGATACCATCAGGTATAGAAAAGAGAATCTCACTGTTTCAACAGGTGCTCCTTGTACAAGCAGTCAGACCTGACAGGCTGCAGAGCTCCATGGGACAATTTGCCTGCCAAGCTCTAGGTATACATTTCACAGCTTCTTAAATAAATAACTTATTGCTTAGTGAAAAATAGGTATTTTATTGTTTAGTAAAAAAAGGTTACGTTACTGGTTTTGTGTATGAAAATATCAGTTCTGTCCCTTGCCAAAAGCATTTTGAGATATTGATATTAAAGTAAATTGGGGTTACCTATTGTTGTTTAAGAAAATGCCTGAACCTGTAAATGAAACGTCTCTCTTCTATTTGCTTCTTGGACACACACTGAAAATTTAAACTTGTGCCTTGATAAGTATAAAGGTTATTTTTCATTAACCTAAAATATTGCTTTCTCTTACAGTCCTTGTAGATAAAATGTTCATTGTACCACTTTGATACTTATTTGTTACTTCTGACAAGTATTGATGATGAAAGTAATGTTTACTCTCCATAGTTGGTTAAAGACAAATACAGTTAAGTTTGTCAAGTTAGACCACTTCATTTATGTCCAAATTACACAAAAATAAGTATTTTGAAAGAACCAAAGTCTATAATTTATAACATGTGAGACCCTTTATTGAGAAGGGTTCGCTAAATAGACAACACTTTGACTTTTTACCAGCATTTTACTCTATTCCTTACCAAGTTATTTTTTTCCAGTTGGTGTAGTTTTAGTCAAAGGCAGCTTAAATTTGACTAGAATATTCATGTATTCAATATTTTCAAATACTCATTTGTAATTATTCAGGCATGCAGGAGTTATCTCCCCCATCTGTGAATCTAAAGAAGCTGTATGAGCGTGATACATTGCCAGAGGAACCTGTGTTGATAGTTATCTCCCCTGGTGCTGACCCCTCACAGGAGTTACAGGAGCTGGCTGATGAAACCATTGGACATGAAAGATATCATCAGGTATTAATGATACAAGATACTTATATATTAGTCATTACAAGTAAGGTGTGTCTTATACAACTTAAGTTTTTCATGTTTTTTGTATCTTTTTTTTACAAACATGCTTGTAAATACATGTATTATTCTGAATAATGAACAAGATTAAAATTTGAAATCATCTCCTGGAAAAGAAATATTCAGATCATCAAGATATGAAACCAGATATACTAAATTTCAGAATTATGAAACTGTTATTATAATAATGGATGTTTGAAGGATGGTTATAACAGTCATTTTGTTTTCTGACAGGTTGCTATGGGTCAAGGTCAGTCTGATATTGCCATGCAGTTGTTACGAGAATGTTCTCAGAATGGAGACTGGCTATGTTTAAAGAATCTTCACCTTGTAACTGCTTGGTTACCATCCTTGGAAAAGGTAAGAATTTCTTAGTTTTTAGGTTATAGCTTTAGCCAAGGAGAGAAACCCATAGTAGCTGATGCATAGTCATCATTGAAATTTTATTTCTAACAGCTTTTTTTTTGTTATATGATTTTTATAGGATTTATATCTCAGTTTCATACAATAGTTCCAGTCTTATAACATAGATATCTACTCTGTTTTGTTGGAGCAGTGTGTACTGATGCATTTGTGGTAGGAATGTGTAGGGATCATACTGGCATACTTTGGATGGAGAAGTGCACATGACCTTCAGTATGTCACAATTTTCTTGATTTATTACAGGAGATAAATACACTAAAGCCTCACAAAGAGTTCAGACTGTGGATGACATCAGAAGTTCATCCAAAATTCCCAACTATTCTTCTTCAGTCCAGTTTAAAGATCACGTATGAAGTAAGTTCCTTGATTTTATTTAACAAATTGTATGATAAAAATCACTTGATGAGTTGATTGTTTTTTCTTCTTTATCATGATTGCAGATCATTATAAATAATCTAATTCATCTGAGAAGAATTGAAAATTAAATACATATTAGACTTATGGCATTCAGCAAAATATTTGCAGAAGATGGTTTGCTGGAGAACATTTTAACAGCTGAAAAGGCTATCCAATCCACATTCTAATTATTTATATTTCCTTTAGGCGCCACCTGGTGTGAAGAGAAATCTGATAAGGACCTATGAATCTTGGTCACCAGAGTATGTATGCAAGGGAGGTAATATAGTGAGGACTCAGGCATTATTTGTTCTTGCTTGGTTCCATGCTGTTCTACAGGAGAGAAGAATGTATATTCCCCAGGTAACCAGGACTTATTATTGTCTTAGAAAAAATAGGTTTGATAGTCAGAAATGTATTCAGAGTTGATTGACTCCTACTGACTTAGGATTGTGGGTTTGAGTTTTTCTATGTACCTGACTCATTAGAAAGTATAAAATCTTATGTCGGTATTTGACCTCTGCAACAGGCCCAACAAAGCAAAGCAGTTGTTACATAAACTTTCTCGCTACATAACTGAAATAGTACATACAAAGAAATGACAGTAGATGTCAAAACATCTTCAGCCTTAAAAATTTGCCGAGTTCATAAAAGAATGAAAGAAATGAAAGTATATATTCAACAAAAACACAGAATGTCTTAAGTTAAACATTATTGCTTGTAAATGCATACTGTAGGCATCAGGTATTGGTAAAAATGTTCAGTTAAAAGAACTTCCGTCTTAAGATGTGATGGAGTTTATTGAAGTTCAGTTACATATTAAATGTTATAACTTAAATTAATTCATCATGGAAATGAAAATATCTTGTATGTTATGAGCAAAAAACTTCCATTTGAATGTTTTATAATCATATATCTATAAATGTAAACTCTGAAGAAAAATCTGTTTTATACAATTTGGAGCCGTTAATCTTTCAGGGTTGGACAAAATTTTACGAGTTCTCGTCCTCAGATTTGCGAGCTGGTGCAGACATTATTGATAGACTCTGTATTGGATGTAAGTGAACTTTGCAGAACTTTATGATCAGGCTAAAATAAAACTATCAAATATGAATCAAAATTTAACAATGTAAAATAGCAGATTATGGGGAAAAATTCGGTAAACTGAAGGTTTACCTGTGCATACATGTATATCATAAAACTTGGTAACTGTTCTAAATTTGTACAAGCACATCATTTTATAATTTCCTTTATGCGCTTCTTAATAAGAAGTTATTCAAAGTTTAAGTCCGTATTTGGAAAATGAAGAGTTGAGTAGATGAATGGCTAGTGGAATTTCGATGTTAAATATTTTTTTGTTTGTTCAGCCCAAGATGTGCAGTGGCAGTTTATCCATGGATTGTTCGAGTTGGCTATATATGGAGGCAGGGTTGATAATCCATTTGATACCAGTGTGATGAGATCATACCTGTCGCAGTTCTTTGACCAATCAATTCTGTCCCCAGGAGCTAAAAATAAACGACTTGGACCACTTAGACTGCCAACATCTACTAATTATAGGGTATTTCTCCAAAAATGGATTGCTTTCTTTTGAAGGAAAAAGTTATCATGATGTAGCACATGTATTTTTTTTCTGTTAAGTCATGATGAATGACTTTTGGCAACTTAAACTTTTAATAGATTGTGTTTGCTTACATGCAGTAGGCCAAAGACTGCATTTATATCAGAAATCCAAATTTACGGAGATTGGCAGTATTAGCATATTTCACTTAATCCTTTGACAAATGAACTAAATCTTTTAAAGTTTAATTTGCAAATATCTTATGGTCATGAAAATTGATTTCTTTTTTGCATTATCTAGAAATTTTTTTTTTTTCAAACTTGTTTGATTTTGTTGTTTTTTTCATGTTGGAATTTTATTTCAGTGTGTAAGAAAATGGTTTATTTTCTAGGATTATGTTGAAGTTATCAATGGATTACCAGAATATGATAAACCATCCTATTTTGGTCTACCAGAGAATATTGAGCGCTCTGCCCAGCGAATCATCAGTAACCAAGTTATCTCACAGCTTAAAGTCTTACAACGAGCAGACGCCAAGGCAAGCAAGTTTGACAAGGAGATCTGGGCTACGGAACTGGGTCCTGTTCTGAACCAGTGGAAAAAACTGAATACAGTATGTATCTGTCAGAGGATACAAGAAAGATTGTATCATAGAGGGATGTCAGTAAACAGTTATTATGTATCTTTCATTATTGGACAGCTTTGTGAAGTCAGTAGAAATGCATGTATATATGATGTGAAAAAAAATAGGATTGAACTTTATGAACCTTTGCTATTCTAGTACGTGTACAAATTTTACATGTAGATTGACCCTTATCAGTGAAAAATCCTCTCCTATAAGGAAAAGCTTGTTCACCAAGTAGATGGATATAATTTCTTAATTTTTAGACTTACTTGGAAGATATATTGATGGTAACTTCATATACTTTTTTTTAGTTTAAAACAGTTGAGTTTTCAGTTAGATGAATGTTACTGTTTTCTGTTAGTTTTTACCTTCTACAAAGTTGTCAGGCATAGTAAAATGCAGTTCAAATGAATGGCAAAATTTAATAAATATCTGTATTGTCAAAATACATCATATTAGACATGCTTATAGCTCTGGAAAATATTATTAACATGTAGCAGATTTATCAACATGGTTCAGAGTCAGTCCTTTTCTTTTGCAAAATAATGAAATAGATTGTTCAGTGATATTCATGGGTAAACTGTCACAGTTGATTTTAATGCCTTTAAGCTTAAAGTGCTTGGTAATCTTTTCTTCCACAAGAAGATCTGTTTTTGAATGGGAAATATGGTGCTGTAAAGGTTATAGACTGTTATTTCTGTCAGGATGAAATAAGAAAAAATGGGTAAATGTTAATTGATCACAGGGCATGTAAATGAAGAGGTTAAAAATGTAACTGTTTTCTTAGTTTTAAAAATGTTTCCTAAGTATCAGCTTTATTGATTTATAACATTTTAATTTCCAGGGTATCAACCTGATTCAGACAAAGGTTGCTCCCCCTGTTGAGAAGTCGGGCAGTGAGTCTCCAATCGTATCATTTATACAGCTTGAACGTTACAATGCTATAAGACTTGTACAGACTGTCCACCAGTCACTAGCAGTCACTCAGCAAGGTTATACGTGGAACTCAGCTGCTCAGTAAAGATGTACAGGAACTAGCTGCTGCCCTACTTAACCAAGAGGTCAGTACTTCCTGTTACCTACTTTACCTTAATATGTTTATACTTTTCTAACAATTACAGCTTCACGTCATGATGAGAGCTCTGTTCTGAATAAAAACAGTCTGATAAGTGTCTTGGTGCTTCTGGAAGTGAGTAGAGCTCTGATAAGTGTCTGGATGCTTCTGGAAGTGAGTAGAGCTCTGATAAGTGTCTGGATGCTTCTGGAAGTGAGTAGAGCTCTGATAAGTGTCTGGATGCTTCTGGAAGTGAGTAGAGCTCTGATAAGTGTCTGGATGCTTCTGGAAGTGAGTAGAGCTCTGATAAGTGTCTGGATGCTTCTGGAAGTGAGCAAAGCTCTGATAAGTGTCTGGATGCTTCAGGAAGTGAGTAGAGCTCTGATAAGTGTCTGGATGCTTCTGGAAGTGAGTAGAGCTCTGATAATTGTCTGGATGCTTCTGGAAGTGAGCAAAGCTCTGATAAGTGTCTGGATGCTTCTGGAAGTGAGTAGAGCTCTGATAAGTGTCTGGATTCTTCTGGAAGTGAGTAGAGCTCTGATAAGTGTCTGGATGCTTTTTTTTATAGTCCTTGAGTGATTTATTCAGGCCATAGCATGAGTCATTAGCAAAATACAGACTTCTGATCAAGTGTATACCCCATTTCACTGTGATTAAGTAGCTATAGAATATGTTTCTTGCTATTTTTTCGTAAGTGATTTTCTGTCATCTGCAGTTTTTGTAAATGCATATGAAGTTTTACAGTATGGTGTGCAAATATTTACAGACTCCACTCAGTTGGCAAGCAAAATGGGATGGACCAGAGGACCCTGTGCAGTACTTGCGTGGCCTTGTTTCCCGTGCTGTTGCTGTAAACTCTTGGGTTGACAAGGCAATGAATGGTTCCCTGCTTCGTGATACACTTGATCTGTCAGAACTGTTCAGGCCAGACACCTTCCTCAATGCTCTGAGACAACAGACTGCCAGGTGAGAAAGGGTTTTTTCAGTCCCTGTTTATAATTAAATACATCCTGTGACGTCCAAGATATTGAAAATATTGCAGGAAAAAACTCTTTTATCTTGAAATTTAAATATTTAAATTGAGGTTGAAAACTTACTAATACATGTATGTTTTAGGACTATTTGTATGTTTTAGGATTATTTGTAAATAAGCGATGTGGTTCTAGATTTTATGGCTTGTTATAATGAGTAAGTGTTGGAAATTGGTTTGAAGATTCAGATTAATATGGTATCAGTATAATGACTGTTGTACTGCTCTCTGTTGATGGGGAAATAATAATGCCATTGATTCTGTTTTGCCCTGTGTGTAAAAGACTTGAAAAGGCTTGAACTATCTGTTTATGCCTTATTTATACAGAAAAGGTATATGAATGTTATTTTATACTCTCGTTCTAGAGAGCTGGGCTGTTCCATGGATAGTTTGAAGTTCTGCTGTAGCTGGAAGGGAGCTCTACAGGGGGCCAAGTTTAATGTAAAGATTGGAGGGTTACAGTTAGAGGGCTGTAGTTTTGATGGCAGCAGACTGTCAGAGAACCAAAGAGACTCTCCAAGTATATCTGGCATACCACCTTGTGTAGTTGCCTGGATAAAGGTAAAGTACCTTCTGTTTGTTCAGTAACAATAGTCTATACACTGTGACAGGATGTCATTAATATGTTTGTCCATGTTTAAGTCATTTATGTACAGTTTAATAAGGCAATATATTTGCCACTACGAACTTAGAGTTGGTAATATGCAAAAAAAGCAGTTCTCCAAGCAGTGAAGTGTTCACTTGCTGACAGCAGTTGAACACAGAGCTGTAAGAACTAGTTAGACCAAAAAAACAGTTTTCCCTGTTTAAAGTCAAGTAGATGCCTCAGACTTCCATTAAGACAAAAAGGAATACATGTATGTAACTCATAATATTAATTATTACAGGATGATGCTCCTGACCCATATGGTATAGATGAGACAATATCTATCCCAATCTACTACAGTGCTGACAGAGACCGTATTATCACAAAGCTGAATGTACCTTGTGGTGGTAACAAATCCCAATGGATTCAGTGTGGGGCCGCCCTCTTCCTCAAGGCTCACTAAGGGTCAAACAGTATTACAGGGCAGACAATGACATTAATTCAGGACTGCAGTAAATCCTTAAAAGTGTGTTGAAAGTTGGCAGTATACATTTGTGTATTCAAAACCATAACTTGTTGCCTAGGTAGTGTTAGTGATTAAGAAAAAAAAAACGAAAATAACTTTTCATTCCTTGTATTTCGATGGAATTAAAGAGTGAACAAAGGCTTGTGAAAGAAAACATTAGATATTTTTGAATTTTACTATTGTATTAGTATGGTATAGTAAAAAGCTCTGTAGATGCTATATAAGACCTTTGTTCTTATTATGCTTATACTGCAGTGTTGTGATGTTCATTCCATCCACTTTGAATTGTGAGTTACTAATTTTCTGTGATATTTATTTCTTTATTTTTTACTGGTTTTTTTAATTTAATAAAAGTGTAGTCTTCTGTTTATATTTATTTCTTCTGTAAGATTTATTTTGTCTGCATGTATTGTAATGAAATAATAACATTTAACACATCAGAAAATTATTTACAAACAACCATGTATCACTTGATTTATTAATTCTTACGAGGTATAATATTCAAAGATGGAAGAATTCTCGAATATAATTTTGATATTATGATGCTAAATTAAATATTAGGAAGTTTTTCGTTTTGAATAACAACAGTAAACAGCTGAAGACAATCCTAGTGTCTCGTGTCTCTTCCTCCAGTCATTATTTCTCTTTTATATAGGAGTGAGCTTGGTGGTCTGTCGGTTGGTCTGTCGGTCCGTCATGGTTTCCAGACAATAACTCATGAAAGGCTAGACAGATTTATACATTTTTTGGTACACAGCTGTAATCATAAAATACAGGTCAAGTTCGATATTGGGGCTGGTGGGGCCAAGGTCAAAGTCACTGTAACTAAAAATAGAAAAACGGTTTTTGGATGATAACGCATGAAAGGCTTGACAGATTTTAAAAAAATTTCAGTACACAGGTGTAACATCATAAGATACAGGTCACTTTCGATATTGGGGTTGTTGGGACAAAGGTCAGGGTCACTGTTACTAAAAATAGAAAAACGCTTTCTGGACAATAACTCATGAATGGCTTGACAGATTTAAACAGTTTTTGGTACACAGGTGTAACATCATAACATACAGGTCAGCTTCGATATTGGGGCTTATGGGGCCAAGGTCAAGGTCACAGTTACTAAAAATAATAAAATGGATGAAAAATGGTTTCCCGATGATAACTCATGAAATCTTGACAGATTTAAACAATTATCAGTACACGAGTGTAACTTGACAGGATACAGGTCAAGTTTGATATTGGGGCTGGCAGAGCCAAGGTCAAGGTCACTGTTACTAAAAATAAAAAAATAATTGATATCTGCTCAATAACTTGAGTTAAGAATGAGATATAGTGATGAAATTTGCTGTAAAGGTAGCTTCTATGAAGACAAAGCTTTGGATTGAAAATTTTGTATGATGGGTCAAGGTCAGTGTTTGCTTAAACTAAGAATAGAAAAACTGGTTTCCAGATAATAACTCATGAAAGGCTTGACAGATTTAAACCATTTTTGGTACACAGGTGTAACATCATAAAATACAGGCCAAGTTTGCCTTTTTTTGCTGCTGAGGTCAATGTCAAGGTCACTCTTAGTAAAAATAAAAAAAAGATTTCTGCTCAATAACTTGAGTTACAAATGAGATATTATGATGAAACTTTCTTTAAAGATAGTTTCTATAAAGACAACGCTTGGAATTGAAAATTGGGCCAGTTGGATCAAGGTGACTGTTCACTTTAACTAAGAATAGAAACAGTTTCTGGAGGATACCTCATGAGTTACAGGAACAGTCAGGGATTTATTCCCAGATGGATAAGGATGCATTCAAGCCCAAATATGTACTTGTAAAATTTGATGATGATTGTGTTTGAAGTAAAGCTCGTGAATGCTCTAGATGTCTTATTCCAGAAGAGATCAGCTAGAGCATCAGCTAGTTCTACTAGAAAATACACAGTCCAATGGTCTACCGGTAATTGTTTTCTCTATATACAATATAATTAAATATGAAATATATACATATTTCCAAGTTTCTTAAGTCACTTTATGCCATTCATTCTAAGCTTTCCAGTTCCAGTATCAAGCACCCATGTGGGGGTATTAATCACCTTTAGTGATAGTTCTAGTTATTTCTTCTTTAACATTTGCTGTGACTTCATGATATTTGCCCAAAAATTCAAGTCGCAAAAGGCGAAAATATAGTCAATTTTTAGGCCTGAAAGTGTTAGTGTAACCCCAAAGCATAAATTACAGTAACTAGACTCTAGTATTCGATCACAGCCAGTTTCCTGGGAGCTAAGTAAGTTACTTAGTTACTGTAACGATAACATGAGCACCGATGGGTGGAGCATTATATGCCTGAAGGGTGTTTTTTCTAAGTATGATGCATTTGTGATAAGGGAGGAAACCTTAGGCTTTAAAATTAAATGATTTGGTTTAAATTTTGAATTTTTTTACCTTTGACCTACTGACCCCAAAATCAGAAGGGGACATTCACTCAACGTGTGCAATCATTACATGAATTTTGAAGTCTATGAAAAATGGTTGTCGAGTTACAGAGTGTAAATGATTCTAAACATTTAGGTCACTCTGACCCTGACCTTTGACATAATGATCCCAAAATGTATAGGGGTCATCCACTCAATGTGTGCAATCATGATATAAAGTTTGAAGCCTCTCTAAAAACTTTGACCTACTGACCCCAAAATCAGTAGGGGTCATTCACCCAATGTGTGCAACCATTATATGAATTTTGAAGTCTCTAAGACAAATGGTTATCAAGTAACAAAGTGTAAATGATTCTAAACATTTAGGTCACTATGACCTTGACCTTTGACAAACTGACCCCAAAATGTATAGGGGTCATCCACTCGATGTGTGCAGTCATGATACAAACTTTTAATTCTCTATAACAAATGATTGTCAAGTTACATGGCCGAAATGGTTTTCAATGTCAAGGTCATTGTGACCTTTGACCTACTGAACCCAAAATCAATAAGGGTCATTCACTCAATGTTTGCAACCATTATATGAATTTTGAAGTCTCTTTGACAAATGGTTGTCGAGTTACAGAGTGTAAATAATTCTTAACATTAGGTCACTTTAACTTTGACCTGTTATATACTGACCCCAAAATGTAAAGGTGTCATCCACTCAATGTGTGCAAACAAGATATAAAGTTTGAAATCTCTAAAACAAATGATTGTGAAGTTACATGGCGGAAATGATTTTCAATGTTAAGGTCTATGTGACCTTGACCTTTGAACCTTTGAGCTACTGACTCCGAAATAAATCAGTAGTCATCCACTCAATGTGGGCAATAATCAAATGAAGGTAAAAGACTGTAGGTCCAAAGAGTACTCAAGTTATCCCCCAGAAACCAAATTGCTAATGGACGGACGGACGGACGCCCTGGACCATAACATCATATGCCCCCTTCGGAGCATATAAAAATGACAACCTAGGATCGCCTGACATGTTTCTTTAGCAAGGTTACTCAGTACTCTTTGTTGTTTTCACAGTGTTGCCTAAACATGTCTCTATAAGATAGTTCTTCTGCTTCCCATCCTATCCAGAGAGTCATGGGACGCTCAGTGCACGTGTAGTAAATGTCTTGCCAACTGGTGTACAGGGGTGCTCATGTTTGCAATATAACAAATTCATATAACACAATAAAGAGAAGAGGTATGTTTAGTCTATTTATTCTAAAGACACATATAATGTAGATACAGCTGTAGTGATGATTTAGGAACAAGTGGATCTATGTATCATATAAAACCTTGCTTACAAAATTTAAATGATGAAATCAAACAGGTTTTTGTTTCATATATATTATATTTTATAGTTTACACATAAATAAAAACATATTTAAGTAATCAGTTTTATGGAACAAAAATAACATTGTGTCCATAGATGAAAAATGTAATATATGTAACTAAAACAAAGAAGACAAGTCTGATAAATAAACAGTAAATAAATTGAGTATATAACTTATAAACCTAAGACAGTCTTGGCTTTTCATAGATTGTGTATTAATCGTTTGTATTCGGTAGTAAGAAGTTTAAAATATTCAGCCTTTTATTCCGGCTGTAATAAACACAAAAGGTACAGACACGAAGTCGGGTAATCCGAACTCCTAAATAAATAAATAAACAGGATTGTACTGCAGTAAATTGAGTAACCTGATTGTCTGCCAAAACTTGCCATTGTAAACCCTGTTGCTATGTACCCCCAGTGTCTGCAAATAGCTAAGACTGACCCCACTCAGAGAGAGAGAAAAAAACTAAATCTAGAGGCTACATATTGTATTACTGTCTAAATGAAATAATACCACTTTCCAAACGAGGCCTTCTTATAACTGATAACAACAATTACTTTGTTCCATACTAGTCTCTACTATATGTACACTGTTTATGACTATGCAGTGTTCAAGAAGATAAAACAGTGTGCCGGTTCAGAGAGAAGAAAAAGAACTGGTCAAAACCCCTATAAATTTCAGTGACAGACTCGAGTAAATAACAAGTGTTTGTAAAGTGAATTAAATCATTCAAAAGTAATGAAAGCCTAAAATGCATTCGCACGTATATGTTTTCAAAACACCAGATACTTGAATGTAATCATTCACCCACCAAGCATGCGCCCGCACCATAATTAATTGAATGTATCGATTGGAAAAAAATCTAAAACACGCACACAACATGCTTTATATTCAAGTTTTTATCTTGTTTGCAAAATCAAAAAAGTAAACAAGATAAACTTATCAAAAGCCATTTTCGTCATGGGCACGCTACATATAGTTCGTCAAACTAAGCTTTGCTATAAACATTTGCTATGCATTTATTGAAGTAGCTCATTCACAGAAAATGAATTCCTTCAAAATGGTTCAAATACTTATAATTAGGAATTAATGATCAGTAAAATCTGTTTCCACTTAAGTTTCTTATAATGTGTCGCTGATTTTTGTAACAATAGTCTATATCGTGACGAACGGTATATAAACGTTTAGGCTGCTACACCGTTAAACCAAAGTTCAAATATATTTTGGTCAGATTTTCTCGATTTTTTTTTTTTTTTTTTTGTAAATTTTCAGTTGTTTTGTTAATTATACTTTTTTGCTATTTTAAAAATGACTTTGAGAAGGAATTCTTTTTCTTTTTTTCACCAAAAGTGTGAATGAGCTGCTTAAAAATCAGTTTGCAAAAATTCAGAATTGATCGGACTTTTGTGAAGCCTTTTTTATCAAAACTTCAATATCGAAACAATTTTGGTGCGAAATTCGAAACGACGTTTAGGCCCTATTCGAGTACAAAAATGATTCATAACTGCTTCTGCGAAAGAAAAAAATTATAATTGTGTGCTCCATGCCAAAACTGACTCGAAAACGTTTTGTACTAACATTTACCGTGTGAAATCAAAGCAACCTATAGGTCGTCTACCAATTAGCCATAGATTCATAAACTTTTGTCGTATGAAATTCATACTTTTTCAGATTAAGTACAGCTATAACAACTAAGGTTTACAAACAATACATCCTGCTCTAGAGACGGTGTCTATACAGAAGTAATAGTTGGTGTACTTATTGTGTGTCTAGAAAACGACCAATGTTGTGTGCACACATAAAAGACATCTGAATTTACCGCGTAATTTTCACAAGTTCCGTCAGTCTGCCTTCATGCAATATTAACTGTGTATGAACATATTTTGAAAATAACACATCCCAAAAAAGCACCGCCCATGAACACCAGTTGTCCTATAAATAAGCTATAACGTTACCTTTTTCACCTCTAACATTCATTTTTAATGATATTTTGTTTTACTTTATATGTAAAATGACAAACATAAAATATCATTAAAAATAATGTTAGAGGTGAAAAAAAAAAGTAAAGTGATGGCTTATTTATAGGACTAGAACACCAGCTGTATCCACATGCTCCATGTCATTATATCTTTATATTTTAACCATAGACAAATAAATGCAAAATCGTTAAGCAGTTGGCCACATACTGCTAAATCTCCGCAGCTGCATACAATAAACTCACGTCACGTTTTGCAAAATTTACGCTAACGCCAAGTAAAATTTTCATAATGACCATACCGCCATTACTATACTACTGCGAAATATTGAAAGATGGCGATCGTGAGTAAATATTTTCTTTTTCATCCAATATTTCATAAACACAGCAACAGTTAGAAACGTTCAAGTCTTGCTGCAGAACAAAACACGTTATAATATTCCAGTTGTTAATTGGTAAAAACGACAAACCTAACAGTTACATACATGTACAATAAAAGGTACAAACCTTTAGCAATACTTTAGTTTCTACAAAATTTGGCACAATAAGAATATCACATTTACAAGCTAATCACTACTGAAAATCTAAAGGAATAAAGTACCTACAAATTACGAACAGTCCTACTTCATAGCGCTACATAATGTATTACCAGTAATATAAAAAATGGCGAATTTTATCTGGTTAATATCAAGAAAATGGAAAAAAAAACATATTAAGGTTAATAGTTCCATTTGATTTCATTAGTATCCAATTCTCAGAATATAATTTTTGATCGAAACCCCTTGCCAGACAGTGTTCCACTTGTAAGTCAAGCATTGAAGTTAGGTCAAGTTATACTGTTGGTAAAACTTACAAGTTACGATTAAAGCACAAGTTTACTAGACCAAACGTTTTAAACATTTTTTTTTCACTTTTTCTTACAATACCACCACTGTAAGTTGTTTGAAGTTCAAATAAGCTTAATATAGTAATGGTTCGTGATTACAGACAAACTTCGAATACCATGTACCCTTTTAATCCATGCACTTGGCAATGAAAACAATATCACAAGTGTTTAAACTGAATCGATGCACTTCCACCAAGAAGTGTCTTTGCTATGTTTTCTGAATAGAACAGCAAGTTCACACTGTGATACACGATGTGAAAACACATTGTTTGCTGAAGTTCTTTCCTTTACGTTAATTTATCCCTAGTCTCACCATTTCGCCTCCGAATGTGAACCGAAATTATAGGTTGACATGTTTACATTTTATAGTTGTTAACCTTCTACAAAGGTGTTAAGGTGGAACAACTAAAAAATATCAGATCTATGTATTAGTAAGCAGATCAACACTTTAGGCATAATAAATTAAGCTAAGTTATCCCATGTTGTACCTTTACTTTGAGTTTACTGATCAACTATTCTGAAGCAATGTACATTGCTTAGTTTGCAGTTTCAGCATATGTTTGCTTGTTGTGCAAACTTTGCTACAACATCGGGGCTATATTTCACAAAAGGTTTCATGTCGTCAGTTACAGCCACGGATTTACTGTACGGTAACTTCCCGCGCTGGTTCCGATTATCCATGTGTTTAAGACTAGCACGTATTTGATCTAGGGGAGGTAATTTGGACTCATTCAAGTGATAAGGATCCGGACTATTTGTTGTCAGTCTATGGCTGCTCAATGAGTATTGTGTCTGAGTCCGTAACAATGGCGACAGGGAGTTGGGTGGTGTGAATTTCCCGCCATTAACTGAGAGTTTAGGTTTTTGTTTTGATTTATTGTCAATGAACAATTTATGGGCAACAGACCCTTTTCGAATTCTTTCTTTGTTATACTGAAGGTCTCTTTCTTTCTCACGTGACATTCTGTCCGGGTATGTCTTGGGGCGTACTGCCAGACTGCCAGTGTTCTCCGTCCCCTCTAACCATACAATATCCTCATGGATACTTTCATTCATTCTGTTCAGAACCGCGTGTTTGTCCAGGTACAACATAGGTCGTGTTGATGATCGTCTGCTACCTTGGGAACTCTTGTTCGTCTGCCGCGACTCGCTGCGGTTTTCCGGAATAGGGCGGTTCTCTTTATCGTTGCTGGCTCTAAGCTTCGCCACCGAGGTTCGAGTTCTTGTATTGGATGGGACACTCTGACGCGTGATTGAGGTCCTGGCCCGTTCTGAATCCAAATCGGACTTTAATGGATTGATATTGATCGGTTCGAAGTAGATGTTGCCATTGTATCCTCGCCACGCCTAAAATGAAATGTAGAAATTTCTTGAAATAAAACAAAAATGAAGGAAGTACTTGTATAACTTATCTTTTAAACTTTAAACAAAATGTTTTACAGAAAGTCACGTTTCTATGTATCAGAACCCTGGTTAATATCGTCTTCCAGTTACGTGTCCGTGAAAGCAAGTTCTCTTTCAAAAAGTACGGCGGACAATCTATTAGTTCAAACAGTGTTAAAGAATTCAGACAAGATTGTATTCACTGTCTGTAAAAGAAGCCGGTACAAGCGCTTAAATTTAATTTTACTTGTTCATCCATACGGTGCATTTGATTTCCTCTCAAGTTACGTAAATAATGGAAGAATACGAGAAATTAATTGTATGCCAAAGTCCACAATACACCAAATAATGCGATGAATCTAGAATTTATTCAGGATCTAACACAAATGTATGTGTTTAGATATAGAATTTAGGGCGAAAAGTTATATAAAGCAACTACAAATTTTCAAGTCTTCAAAACTGGTTTTAATGTCTTTGAATTGGTCTGTTATGAACTTTTTTATCTTCTGAAGCCAGTATGGACAGTGCGACAAACAAAAAACTTAAGTACAGCTGTCGGTTATGAAAAATATAAGAAGATTGTAATTGTTAATTGCCTTTAAATCTTGGCGACTTGCCCCTCAAAGAATCGGCTTACACCCGTGATTTTAAGAGATAGGAATGAGATATTTTTGCCACGTCCAATAGCTTGCCCGTTCTGCCATTTTCCGAGACTATGCATTTGTGTATAATATGTAACATACCTTTAATGGTTCCATGGGTAGGGGTTTGTCCTGGGTGACGTAGAAGTATTTAGGTATCTGGGCTCCGAGTGTGACCTTGTTCTCCCCCTCACCGTCTAGTCTCATACTGTTACAGCGTGCAGACAGTAACGACATGGCCCGTCGGAACATCGCCTCTCGTGATTCAAGCGCAAGGCGGGATGCATTTCTACAAAGATAAATACATCTATGGTAGGGACCACTGTTTTAATAGCAAAGATTACACACTCTCCTTACTTACCTGAGCGTGCAGTGAACACTTTTCTTCTTTAAAGCTTTGTCTAAACAAGCAATGAAAACCTTTTAAATCTGATCGAAAACCCACTTTGTCCAAGCCACCTGTGACTCGACAGGGGCTGACAAAGGAAGCGGGCAGCTTAACTCAAATGGATGTACAAGAGACAGGAAAGGTATCTATGATAAGCGTAGAAACTGGTCATCTAAACCAGAGTTTATTTATGATATCTAATTTTTATATTCTCAAGCCTGTTTTTGTTTAGATATATGCCTGTATTGATCAATGAAAGTGGGAAAGTTCGTACGAAGAAAATAAAAAAATATCTACACCTGACTGAAGACATAATTTCACTTGCTTGAAAATGTCGATTAGACCTCTAACTTGAAAAATAATCTTTAAGAGAGATTATGTTAATCTGATTATTGTGCACATTTATTCTTTCATGGGTTTAATGGAGCAATTATGCACACCAAAATCTTGTTCTTTGTGAGACTGACTACCGATTTTTATACTGCTAATTCCTACACCCAGCGGGGCACTTTGATATCCATTTAAAAAAATATCCATACATTAATGAATTCATGAAACAAGATTAAATGGTCGTGAAGTTTTATCTAATGTTTCATGTTAGTGTATTATCCCTTAAATATAAGGCTAGTGAGCGTTAGCCATTCTGGACGTGTTTCAGTAATTTTATGTTTCCATATACAATGTATCTCGTTTCTACAATGACATTTTTTCACCAGTTATTTTATGCATATCCATCTTACGCATGTTTTGTGTGAGATTCTGTTCGACATTCTAGAATGGTATAGGTTTATCTCCACAATTCTTATAAATACATTGTGACTTGACTTAACAAGTACGAAATATCAACTCAAAGTTTAATACCTCATAACTTCCTCATATAAAGGTCAAACCTGCTTAGTTTTGTCGTCAAAAACTGATGTTGTTGTTTTGTTGGGGTTTTTTTTCCGCAAGGATTTTACGCTGCACGTGTTTTATTCATACTGTAATTGACATTTAGCACAAACTTTTGAATAAAAATTGACTTCAAAAGATGTTCATTAGAACATTTGTGCGACAGCTAAGTATATTGTTAAAAGTTTTCAAGCGTTCTGTTTAGCACTATATATCTTCGGTTATAGTTTGGGTATGAACTTAGTTTGTATATTACTTTTGTTTCTTCTGACTACAAAGTGAACTTCGTCTCAACAAAAGCGTGAAAATACAAAAAATGGAACTGATATTCACCAACAACAGTAAATAGTTTTCACTGGAAAGGGAAAAGAGGATGACATTATATTCACACATTTAACTTTGGTTCCTTTGAGGGTATATAAGACTGATAAAAAAATGAAAACTTATAACTGTACGAAATGAAATAATGATTATATTTCGTAACATGACTTATACCCTGATTATGCTAAATCGGTAATTTTCGAACAAACGTACGATGAATGAACATTAAATCAACTACCGACCTTAACAGAAAATGTTGCAAATATCTTGGAGAGTTTTGGTACGAAGTGACCGGTGACGAATGTGACGTAAGCGCGTCCGTGCTCTCGTGCTCAACCTTCCAGCGCCGGAGAGTCCAATGACCTCTCTGTCTCACACTCCTGATCTTTAAACACTATTTCCACACAGAACACGTCTTTCGACTTCGACATTTTTATATGATATTTATGCAAAATTCCAAATTTGAAATCATAAACTATCCATATCAATGAAAACTGAGGCCGACTATGATAAAATGATCCACGTTTTTATACGCGAACTGTTAATGCGTCGGGCTTGATTTGAAATAAATCCACCTTTTTATGAATTACCAATACATCTGTTATAATGTCACTCCTGCAGTCGCGTAATCGTGTTTACATTATATTGGAAAGAAATAAAATATTTCAAAATTAAACTATGAAAAGTTTTAAGCCTATTTTTAGATAACTGATATAAGTCTTTTGGAAAGGTATATTGTAAATAGTATCGATACAATCAGTGTGTGCAGATTATTTCACTCGTATAAATGAATATTTATATTACAATGTCTATAAATACAGGTATTTACAAAGTTGCAAAGCTGAATACATTTATGTTTGAAAAGTGTCAATTTCCGCGTGCGCGACGATAAATTATACCCCGAATTAAAGCCATAAAACTTCTCTCCCGGTGTCTGTATGCTGTCTTACAAAGAATTTCGTGTTGACAACTAGAACTTAACAACTATTACAAGGTGCAAATATTTCTTTATATATACCACCAACACTTAACCTCTTAAAACTGCTGGATTTGGTTTTTGTATTAAAACAAAGTCAACATTGAAAGCAAACACGAGGGACGTAGTGATAGTGGACCGCTGTCCGAGGTCTAAAATAAAGATTTAGAATATTAGTTTTCCGGTCCGTATTGTTACTACAATTACTGTCCAAACTGTGAACAGTAAAATAGGAATCAGAAAAACAAAAGCAGTCTCAACTAAGTGTGAACTTTGAAACTTGAATGTATTTTTAGAGCTGAATAAACATAAATATTGATAATTTAGTGGAGCCTTTGAGTAAACAAACGAGCATACAAAAGACATCGAGATGTGATAATGTACTGGACACACTTAAGAAAATATGTAAACAAGAAATGTCTCACAGACACGAATGCCCCCCGAAACAAGGCAATGGTCACAGTCAGTCATGGTATCTTATAACTTGATGTTACCTTGATCATTTGTGCAAAAAAATTGCAGACAGTGAAAACTAGAAATACCATTGTACTGACGCCAATATCCCCCGCATGCCGCCTTTTCAGTAGGGTATTGATATATGGGAACATGTTACTTTATGCCCCGGACTAAAAAGTATGAAAATTTTGAAAGGGCAAAAATTACAAAATTATGCAAAAAAGAGTTATGGTTCTTGGCCACTGCACTACTCCTTAATGAGATCTATTTATCTATGAAGTTTCAAGTTGATAACTTCAATAACTTTTGAGTTATGCCCCAGACATAGAAAACCCGACAGCCCCAAAATTGTGCAAAAGTGAGTTATGGTTCTTAGGCACTGCACTTCTTCTCAATGAGCTTTATTTACCTATGAAGTTTCGAGTTGATACTTCCAATTCTTTTTGAGTTATGTCCGAGACAAAACTTAAGTATAACAAATTTCAAACGGCAATAATTCCAAATTATGCAAAAGAGAGTTATGGTTCTTTGGCACTCCACTCACCCTCAATAAGATCAATTTACCTATGAAGTTTCAAGTTCATACTCCATTACTTTTGAGTTATGCCCATGACAAAAATTAAATTTGAAAAATTTCAAAGGGCAATCATTCCAAAATTATGCAAAATAGAAATATGATTCTGGGTACTGCACTTGTACTCAATGAGATCTATTTATCTATGAAGTTTCAAGTTGATATCTCCAATACTTTCTGAGTTATGCCCCGGACAAGCAAAAATGGAAAAGGGAGATTATTCAAAATATAAGTGAGCCGTAGTTACGGTTCTTGAGCATTTCACTCTGCCTCATCACCAGCAACCTATATTCCAAGTTTGAAGTCAATCTCATGTATACTTTGTGAGAAAATGGCCGGACAAGGAAAACTGGAAAGGGGAGATAACTCAATAATTAGCATGGCTAGAGTAATTGTTTTTACTCACTGAACTTCTCATCACCATGATTGAAGTCAATGCCTTATATACTTTTGGAGATATGCTCCGGACAAAATGGGGACGGACGGATGGATGGATGGACGGACGCACGATTCGATTACTATATGCCTTCCTTCGGGGGCATAAAAACTGTGAAACCTTTCAGTTCAAATTGATATATTTCTCATTAATTGTAGAGTCAGGATCTTAAATTTCACTTTGTTTTATCTACAAATCTTAATTTATACTTTATTTAAGCTTAATTAGGACTAAGGTTATCAAAATTTCGCTCTCGAGACTCTACCCCAAGATGAAACAAAACGCTCGAGAGAAAAGCCTGTGAGTTTCATTACTTGTGCTAACTCACAGCTGGTTGAACTGGAGCATGTTTGCTTAAGGTATCTTTACCAAAGACACACACGCGAACTCCGTCTAGGACTTGAACCCAGGACGTTCAGAACAACAAGAGAACACTCTAACCACTGATCTGTCTATATTGCATGTATGTATTTTCGAACCGTGAGCTAGACTCGCATCAAAAACAGGAAATAAAGAAGTTACAGTCACATTCCACTAATGGAATTCGAACGAAGACGCCAGACACTTACCTCTACGCCGTGGGGCTAACGCATTTTACAAGTCCAGTTGTATCAAAAATGATATCACATTTATCAGTTAGAACAGACGCTTTTTACAGAGGTTTTTGTGGCTTTTACCAAAATCTTGTCAGTTTTTTTTTCTCTAAATCAAATCAGATGTACTACAGTTCATTCGTCTATATTATACATAATGGTGGCTAATACAGGGTAAGAGAAACAAACATGCAAAAAGGGTGACTTGGACTAAAATTTCATCTTAGGCTAGATAACTGTAAATCTTAACATGAAATGGCTCCGCAGAGCTGAGCCTTAGACAAATTTATCATTAGTCTATATAAAAATGGGAGATAATTAATGACAAAAATCATAACGGCATGTATTGAGACTTGTGCCCCGCTTTAATAATAAGACCATAAGTTTTGCACTATTTTTTCAGCCATTTCGGCTTTGGCAGAAGTTGACGTACATGTTAACTGTGCGTTTCAATTCTTTAGAAGTTAAGATCGATATTTACGGAATCTTATTACTTACACTTCTGGCGATAACAAAAATACTGAAACCACACCTATCGTTACACTTAAAGGAAAGAAACATTTTGACAACTCACTGGAAAATCATACATGCACTGAATAGACCCGGCTGTGAAGTTAACAACGTATCATTAAATGAAAATGAAACTTCTGTCTTTCTACCGCGGCGGCTGGTAACTTTACTCTGATATTGCTAGCGGTTATTTTAAGAATGGATGCTTTGCAAGTGGAAATCAATGATTGGAGAAAAGTTATGTTTCTACTGCTTTAGACAAACAGCACTATCTATTCTATTTTAGAAATCCTTCTTTATCTCTTAATCAGTAACGATTTTAAAATTACCTGTGACTGGCATGTTAATAAAATCTATATTTTGGAATTATGAACTAAGATTCTTTTTTTTTTTTTTCAAAAATATCTACGTTGACTAGCAACAAGGACCTTTTATTACAATTTAAAGTCACATTCGTAAAGGTTCAAGCCAGTTCACTCACTTTCCTCTTACTCCAAACGACGTGCCTATGTGTCTACAAGCCGTACAGGCGTTGTCAATGGACCGTATAGTCGGGTAGGCTGGCAGAGACAGGATAAGTCCGCTGTTAGAGGGGTCTATAAACGGTAACCGTGAGTGATGGTAGTATGATGAAGAAGGAATCAGAGCATGTTTGACCAAGGGCCTGGGTTAGCCATCCTTCTATACACGGGCTGCTACTAAAATCCTGTTACCAGTTCCGGAAACAACAAGGCTCACTTTAACAACCAGTTTCAGAAAGAAAGTTAAACCTGCTTGACATAAAGTCACCTGCTCAAAACATTGTGAAACGGCAATTGAAACGGCAATTGAATAAGTCCAGTTCAAGTTTCAAAAAATGTACAAGTCTTCAAACAGTTTAAGTTTCAATGTTGTCTAGACAGCCCATGGAAACATCCCACACCCAAAGCAGCCGGTCACACTCTCAACACCATGCATTTAAGTATGCATAGACTGGCATCCTTTCACATGTAAAACATAAAACCACAAAATAAACACTATTCTGATTAATCATTTAAAAAAAGAAACTATTTCCAATAAATTCTTCCAGTCTGAGTGTTTCTCTAATCCATATCTAATTCTGCAACAATGCTCACTCAGTTAGCACGGCGTCTGCTGGAGCCGCTCAGCATTCAGAGAGAGACGGTTCCTAAACTAATATTTGTTAACGGCTTCAACAATTGTATTAAATAATGCGTAAGTATTTGATCAGTTAATCGCCATTCAGTGAAAATTGCATTGTTAATGATCTTTATCAGCCGCTTTAATTGCGGCCCGTCATTGAAAATTTAACAACATCGAGCTCAGGTGAAAAATCAATGCAAATGTCTTATCAGTGAAAAATAAATTCTCTATAAAGACAAAGGTAAAAAAAGGTAACTTTTCAACAAGGAAATACATACAAACTCCTGAAATGACACAAGGTTTCCACTTAGGATCTAGGTGGGTTCATTTAGATTTAAAAAGACGGATCTCTTTCACTTGAATTGATATTTTTCAAGACAGAACAAAGGGAGCTAGCGTGGAAATGTAGAATTTTGCAACCTTACATAACTCTAGTCAACATTACCTGTCTTTCTGCCTCTTTAAGAGAAAAAATCAACACAAAAAGTCTGTAAAAATAAGTAAGGTTTAAGAAGCAATGACGATGAAGATGATGACGTCAACAAAACCAATACGATGACGATTAGAATGACGATTGCATATAAATATGATGGGACGACAGCAACATATAAAACAACAACAACGATGATGGTGATGATGATATCAACAAGACAAAAACACGATGACCATTCCGAAGATACCCAACAGAATAAGATGGCGCCGAGAAAACATATCATGATTTGTCTTTTTTTTTCAAATCCGCTAGCAATTAATAAATTTGGCCTGCCGCAATTCGTACGAGACAAAGTTTTGTTTCATTGTATCAGAACCAATATTAATAACAACAGAACTTGGAGAACCTCATTAAAAGTAGATCATAATCTACAATGCATGTCAGAAGTTCACACAATATTCTAAAGGATATAATAGCATGGTAAAGTAGAAATCTAAGGTCACGAAAATGTTAATTACCTTTAATTCAAATCTCGTTACTAGACTTATCAGACATGTAATGCCTTTCGCAAGGCTACAGGTACATTTGACAGTTTGGTCCAAGTTAACTATCGAATTTCTAACTGAAATATTAAGGCAAAATATGACAGCCCTTTAAAGTATAAGAATTCACAAATATGCTATGTTAGAAAGAGTACTGTCTCCATTCATTCATTCATTCATTCATTCATTCGTTCGTTCGTTCGTGCGTTCGTTCGTTATTCATTAATTCGTTCGTTATTCATTCATTCATTCATTCATACGAAAGTTGGCTTGTTTATTCGTTCGTCCGATTATTTGTCCGTCTGTTATTCAAATAACCGAAAGAAATCAGTTGTATAACTTTTGGTTGTCATACCACACTATGGCTATAGGGGAGTTAACTCGAGATGAATACATGTATGAGGAACCTACCACAGAGTTACAAGAGAAATTACATGTTTTATTTCTTTGACACCAAAATGTAAATTGCTTTCATGTATAATGAACGTTTAATGACTATTTTAAAGTTTCAAAAAGTTAAACCTTATTTTCGATCGATCATTTCTTTTTATATCGTGTAAAACTAAAGCTTACCAACATAAAAATTGGAAACAAGCTGATAAAGATATTGCAATATTAAAGCATTGGCAGAAGAAAAACAAATCATACATCAGGAATATCAGTTTATATTTCCACACGGAAATGATAAAGAGTGTACGGAGATTGTTTATTCTCAGCCTGAGAATGAAAAAAACTAGAATAGCGTAAAATGAACTGATAAATTCAGACTTACTGAAATACCCTTAGCTGTGCTTTAATTGGTCGGAACTGTCTGAGTCCTTCCACTTAGAATCCATTATCCATATTTCATTATAATCAATAAAAACTAAAATAGACATCACTTATGCAGTATTGTCAGAAACGCTTTTGTAAAACATAACAAGATTATGGACAGATTAACTCCAGTTAAAGTTGAACTTTGATTTTACCGTGTTTGGATTAAGTTTTGTGTAATAACCCATGAATTGATGCCAGCTTGAGGATTATTTCATAATGTCAGCTGTACAAGACATCTGCAATACTTGTTGTTGTTGTTGTAAGTGGTGGTGAAAAATTGCATATATTACAATTTTCTGTACGTTGATAAAACTGCTCGTCAGCTATTCAAGATTGCATAATAAATTATAGAATTTTCTTTTTCCCCTTCATTTTATACAAAACGTATATATTGAGAACAGAATTAAACTCTAAGCGAAAAAAATAATTGGCAACAAATTTGCTTATTCGAAATTCTTTCTTTTCTACATCAATGTGTCGAACTGGCTGTTCTAAGGATGTCCGGAAAAAATATATTATTTGGTCTTGTATATGAAACACGGACAGTCTAGTTTTAGACGTACGTTATTTTTCATCTCAACCATCCAAAACCAAATAATCTTTACACAGAGAATATTAAACTTAAGGTTCTTTCTCACCATACTACGACATTATATAGAGGATATTTGTTTGTTTTTGTGGAAGATGAGAATTTATTTCATCGAGTGAACACCATATGTGATATTTTCACTGAGTGGCATAAAATAAAGTTGTTTTAGCTTGACTTTATTTTTTCAATTGTTTTGTAACTTCTTGATAATTCTTGCAACAAAGACAATTTTTTGACATATTACCTCTAGGAAATAAAACATAAAATCCAGCATCCAGTCTTTAATAGTATTTCCAACACTAGTTAAATATCCATGGTCAGCAAGACAATGTCCAGTTACAACGGTCGCCGAATATCTCTAAGTCCAACATATGTCAGTGGTTCAGTTCGTTGGCGATTTTTTCTGTTTATTATAAATTTTCTTTTTCAAAGGAACCGATACTAAATCTTATTCTCCAAACAAGACGTTGACAAAGGTTGACAAAGGTGGCATATTAAACATTATCATGAGAGAAAATGAAAGAAATTAATGGGTACACTGTTCAATAGAAAGGCAATTTGTAAGCAAAAGAAAGAAGTCAGATTTGTTTATAAGATTAGATAGTGTTTATTTAGGAATTAATATTCCTAGTTGGATTGTCGAACATGAAAACTGATACAAGCTTTTATCAGTTCAATACTAACTATTTGCTTTACATATTTAAACAATTTTAAGATATTTGGAGTTTATTTAATCAAATTGTGTTTGTATTTAGTGTGACGGTACGCGCCTTTTCTTAAATTATTCTCGTCGCTATATTTGAGTCTAGTTGTGCGAAAACGAACGATTTTGTGTCTGACGTCATTGTTGTATGTAGCCCGGCAAATAATTTCATGATTATGTAGTATACAAGTTGGCTGTTGCACTCACAAGTGTTATGCAAATATGTGTATGTTTTTATATCCACCGTGCAGTACTGTCCTCTGTAGAAAATACATGTGTTCCTGACACATTTTCGTTTGTAGAGTTTTGATTTGTGACATTAATTACCAAGTACATTCAATAATGTAGTATCTTACCTCGACGATAGATCTGTCTTTTCCGCTTTCCGAGACGCCTTCTCTATCTGCATTTCCTCGTACTGATCGAGACAGAACAACTTCCGTCCACCAGCTCCGCACTGGCGTGTTTCCAATCGGTTACTCCAGCTGACGCCGGTCTTTTCGCGTTTCTTGTTCCTTTTTGACTTGCCATTGGCGAATATAGATGCTGTGCTCCGTAGATACTGATTCGTATATCGGGAGTTATCCCCCGTCTCTCTCGTGCGACATTGAGTACTATTCACCGTACTGTTCCAAGTAAAATTCAATTCTGGGATGGTACGCGTTGTAAAACCCAAGCTTTCCCTCGGTGTGTTTGTATATGTCTCCCGGCTTTCCGCCCTCCAGAATTTATCCTCATTTGCTGTTCGGACCACTGCTAAGTTGCGTAATTCTGTTTCGTAATCATCGTCGGTATGCCTGACATCATTATCGAAATTAACAATCTTCTCCATTTCTTTTAGAACATATCCGACATCAGAATCACTGTCACTTTGCCCGTTGTCATACTCTGTTCTCGTCAAGTTGACGTGTATGTTCCGTATAATGTTCAGGTCGTCGTTGACTGGAGAGTTATTAACTGTATTTAAACAGTCTTCCTCGTCATCACTTTGTGCTGATATGTCGACCTCCGTATTCTCCCGAGCGGGAGGTGTCACGGGTACCTCAATGTTATCTGTATTGGTTTTGTTATTTTTGTCAATATTTGTTGCTTCGTATTTAGAAAGTTTTATAATTGGTATACTCTTGTGATCCTCCATAGTTATTGAAAAGTAATTATCCTTATTATTTTCAAAGCTTGGCCAATACTAGTCGTGCATTTCATAAAAAGAATTGTAAATTACTTCCAAGATATATTCACTGCATAACTCTAAATATGTTTGCCCATGTCTAAAGAGGCACTGAAGATCATTTAAATAATTTAGATAATGACTCTCATAAAAGTTGTAGCAAACTATTTCTATATGAATCATAAACTACACACAGTAGACAAACTTTACCACCTTATCACAATATTTTCTTGTATATTTCTCCTAAGTTGGACACTATAAGCATTCCAAAAACAAACAACTTCAAGACTTGGAAACTATCTTCTAAAGTATACAAGATGTGCAGCGCCTGTATTAAGCATTGACTTATTACAACATTCCCCGAGTGTCATATTCCTTTCTGTTTTTTGTTCTTCAGATAGACAACAAAGCTTTAGTATAACTAATTACGATAATTGCGTGTTACTTATATTACGCTGAAGGAGTCATATTGCTAAATGTACACATCTTACAAATTGTAGTCCTTCATGTATAGAACATAAACGCGTGTAAGTGGGTAATCAATTACATATTAATTTTAGATAGCTCAGAGGTCTAAAACTTACTCAAATATTCATTTAGCTCAAAGCCTGTGGAAAAAAGCAGCACTTCTTAAAGACATGTATCGTTTGAAGCATACAGACATCAGCTCAGCGCTCTTCGTTTTCAGCTTACTGGATTATTCACCAAAGGCAGTAGGAGGCGATTCTACAGATACAATGTAATTACAAGTAACATAACTATTGTGTGAGTTTTGCGGGGTTTTTAAGAAATGTTAAGGTTCAGTTACAACGCTTTCACTATCATTAGTCATTTATAAACCAGAACGTACCAGAAAGATGCTCATTACTCAAGCAACATTTTAGGAGTACATACGCCATTTAGTGGGCAAAGAAGGCAAGTTAATTATTTTGGATGTACATTGTATTTAAAAGAAAGACGAAGCAGTGAAACGTTTTTTTTTTTCATAATCTTTCCGGGACACCCTTTACACTATTGGTGTAAATACTATCAATTTTATCAGTGCTTAACTTCGTCTTAATGTTCTATTATACAACATGTATGTTGATAAAGGTCATAAGTACGAGTAACCCGTACATTGTGCTTGTCCTTTAAGCCAACAATGATGAAAATGTACCTTCTATACAAATAATGCAATAATAAGCTCCCTTTGGTTTAATGATAAATAAAGCCTTTGCTATGTTTTTGCTGGCTCGTTTAACGACAAGCTGTTTCTCTTTTAGCCAAGAATCTCGCTCACTTCGTCAGGCCTGTGTCGCCATCCACGATGTAGGAGTTTTCTAAGCTCCCCTCTCACATGCTGGTATTTGGCCGTGTAAGCAGCGTTGTAGTTTTCATTCGGATCTAGTGTATGATCGTATAATTCAACCCCAATCAATTTATCCCAAGTCGGTCTGTAGAAAGGAGCGTATTGGAAGCCAACCCACTCTGTGTACCGAAAACGTTCAGTTCGTATAGAATAACCCATAATATTTTCCCTTCTTGGGTACTGCGAGAACGCAGCTCTCTTGATCGCGGTATTTGGGTCACTGATAAGAGGCAGGAGACTTGTTCCTTCACTACATGTGGGTACATTTAGAGACTCTAACGGACAACTAGGTATAGAACCAAGCCCTGCCGCCTCTACAATTGTTGGATAGAGGTCGACAAATTCCGTCAATCTTTCCGTCATTATACCGCTATCAGTCAGTCCGGGAATTCGTATCAACATCGGTGCATGAGTGGATAATTCAAAATTTGTCATTTTACTCCACTCCCCGTGTTCACCAAGTTGCCAGCCATGGTCTCCAACAAAAGATATAATTGTATTGTTTGCAAGCCCGAGATTTTCAAGTTCATTGATAACGTCGCCAACTAGAGAGTCCATCCATGTAACGGCACTATAATATGCTCGTCTGAGATCAAGGGTTACTTGATCTGGAAATGTTGTATTGATCGACCCACTGGTATTCAATTTTCTTATATCGGCGTACTGCGATCTTAATTCACTATTTGAATACCATGCTATGTCTGGCATATGAACAGGGGCGTACGGGTTGTCAGGCAAACGGATCGTGGTTTCTGGGTAGTAGTTTTGCATAACGGATTCCGGAAAAACGAAAGGAAGATGTGGTTTCTGAAAGCCGACGGCCATGAAAAAATTTGTTACACCTGCCTTTGCCTCGGAAGCCAGAGAACGTAACGTCTGAATAGCATTGTCCGCTATCTGCCTGTCTATCAAAGGAGTGTCCTTGAGTTCTGCATCAGGAACAGCACGCCAACTATGATCCCTGCTTTCAAAGTTAGCCACTCCATGGAAATAAGGTTCAGACCATGACGGCGGATCTAGCATATTACCATGGTAAACTTTCCCCATACCAAATGTTTTATATCCTTGTAATTTGAAATACTCCGGCAACGTTGTAAAATTTCCACTAACGTTTCTGAAATAATGATCAAGATCCCACACACGTGTTGTGTCCGGTCGGCGTCCAGTGAGGAAGGAAGTCCTACTTGGTGAACACAGTGCTTGCTGAACATATGCTCTCTTAAGTAGAAGACTCCTAGAAGCCAATGCATCGAGGTTCGGCGTGTGCATAGGTGGATGAACTGGCGAAGGAAAGTTTGGTCCATAATAAGCTCCAAGCTGTGGTCGCAAATCGTCAGATATTATGAACAGAACGTTTTTCCTCGCACTACATGGTACTGAGGTGGTAAACAAAATTGCTAAAGTAGCCGTAAAGAGAAGTTTTAAAGTCATGTTTTCAACCAAGCACAAAGTTCTGTGACATCTGTTGGTGTCGCAACTTCCATGTGAAAATATTTCATGAAATTATTCATGAGTTGGGTCATATACGAGGGTTGATCGAATATTAATGAGACTTTTGCTCTAAAAAATTTATCTTTGTGTCCAGTACCTTGTAACTGTGTCAATATACAGTTTAAATATTTATTTACAATATACTTAAGTAATAATTATTTTTGAGATGTATAAACGTCTCTGATACGTTGTTATAGTAACCAATGAACGGATGAGCGGGGCAAGCGAAAAAGATGACTACATTTTCTATGAAAAGAACGTTAAAAATAAAAATCGATATGGCCGAACGTGGCGCGATTTCGTTTGCGGCGTACATGACGTCTGGTGCGTATGTGTTGACGAGGTCGACGTCATATTCGTTACCACTGGCAAACAACAGATAAATAGGCAACCGTTGCTGAGAACACAAATATTCACAAATGACGTCTTAAAAGTCTCTAGAAAGTCGTGCAGTAATTAAATTCTCAGCAGAACTGGGCAACACACCAACACAGACGTATGAAATGATGCAGAAGACATCTATTAAATCATCTGTTTCCCGGGCGCTGGTTTTTAGATGACACTGACGCTTTAATGACAGGCAGGCAGGACTGGAAGATGAACCGGGACGAGGACGGAAAACAATTATTGACGTCAAATTGATCGAATCAATAAAGGACGTCATTTTTGCGGATCTCCGGTAGACGATAAAAGAAATTTGTGATTTAACTGGTCACAGTTATGGAACAGTTTATAAAGGTTTAGAAAAAATCTTGAAAATGCACGAATTAAGTGCTCGGTGGATACCGCGTTTATTATCTAATGACAATAAAATCAGCCGTGTGAATGCCTCCAGGAAGTTTTTGGAGCGATATCGTAAAGAAGGAGATTCATTTCTTCAGCGGATCGTCACTACCTATGAAACCTGGCTGTTTTATATGACCCTGAAACTAAGGAATAATCAAAACATTGGAAGACAGACGCATCTCCACCACCTAAGAAGGCACGGATTTCTAAATCGACTGGGAAAATATTTATTTTCTTTGCTGATATTAATGGAATGATTCTCCAGCATGCTGTACCAACACATAAAAACAGTGAATGCCGATTACTATTCAAAGGTATCTTTTTAAAAATAATATTTATCAACACTTTTTTATCAAAGTTTAAATAATGAAAACAATATTATAATTTAGAGAAAGAGAATTACAGAGAGTAAATAATATATATGCGAAAGAAAATTTTAGTTCATTGATTAAAAATTAGTAAACAGTCATTCCGCTATTGCCTTTTCAGGTTCTTCGTAGAGACCTACTGAGGGCACTTGTGCGTAAAAGGCCAGAGATCGACCTCGACAGAGTGATAATTCATCAGGAAAATGCACCGCCTCATACTGCAGAAACTACACAATTAGAGATCGATGTTTTGGGCTTTGAAGCAATAGAACACCCGCCTTACAGTCCGGATCTAGCCCCTATGGATTTTCGTGTTTTCCCAGTGATTAAATCTGCGTTAAAAAATAATAGATTCGATTCATTTACTGAACTTTCTCAGGCAGCACAGAATGTTGTTTCCGAGCTAGACACACAGTGGTATAAAGACATGTATACACAATGGATTGATCGACACCATAAATGTATCTCATGTAAGGGCGAATATTTTGAGAAAGAATGACGTCCTGGATGAAACATTATGAAGGGGACGCTACCCCGCCCCGACGTGATTTACCTCTGTAAAACCGGCGGGAATTTTTCATTTTTAAATTCAATAAAGTGATATTTGGCATATGTGTGGAAAAAAGATTCGAAAGGGTGCTGTCGTTGTTTCACATTTATACTCCAAATACTCTTCCAATACTAGAACCAGTCTCATTAATTTTCGATCACCCCTCGTAACTCGTACATCAAACGTTTCGCATTCTCACGTTTTCGCTATCATTAGTAACACGTATCTGTGCTTTATCTCATAGAAAAACAGTCCTAAGAGAAGTCTTCGTATGAAATAAAGTGCATTTATCTTATTTCAAAATTTCGTTGTTTCTGGGTCTTTTATGTTGCACTTTTTTCAAATCTATGACAGATCAAATGCCAGGAAAAGGGTCATAGATCGTTTTAAAGGTAACAAAGACTATCCTCAACTAGTGATAACCAAATATGATTTAAAGTCAATGCCCCACAACTGTGACCTTTTAAGGCTTATGTCAAACTGATAAGACTCATAATTACTAAAATGAGGCTTGTTTAACTTCTTACAGACATTTCATTTAAGAGACACTGATATATTTTTTGGCTGATTCACGTAAGAACTCCATTTAAAGATGAAGATTTAGAAAACTGCATTCCTTACTTTACTTTTAGGTATGGAACCCTTTACAGAAAGTTGATAGAGATGAATAATATTTTTTTTGGTTTTGCTAGTTTTAGCAAAACGGACAACGTATCGAGATGTCTGTCGGAGATATCGCTATGAGGAAGCTTCAGTTCTGTAGCTTTTACAAAAAAAGTCAAACTGCGCCTTCAATGCCCAAGACAATTAAGCGGAAAGCGGCATATAGCTACTAGTGTTTTTTTTTATCAAATTGTCTTTTTGGAAGTATGTAAAAGACGCCTAAAACACAGAGACACAACATGGACATAGGAGTAAAATTTGCGTGTTTCATGCAAATGCTCCGGAAAGAGAGAATGACGTAGAAGTTTATTGAGATTAGTTATAAGAGGGGTGCTAAATTTTTTTTGCCCTTCTTCTAAACGTCTCGGGCTAATAAGATTAGATCCATATGCTTTAGATGGATCGACATGAGATATCGTGTTTAAAATGTATCTTTTTGATGGGTTGAATTAACGGAAGTGTGTGTGTGTGCGTGCGTGCGTGCGTGTGTGTGTGTGTTTAAAATGCATCTTTTAATTGGGTTGACTTAATGCGTGTGTGTGCGTGCGTGTGTGTGTGTGTGATGTATATTTTAGCAGGGCTGAATTAACGCAATTCGTTGTGTGTGATGTATCTTTTAGCAGGGTTGAATCTACGCTATGCATCTTATATTAACTTATAAGAATGAAACCGATAGTTTCTATTTGACGTAAAATTGTAAAACCAAACTTTTAGCCAAGTTAACCGGCCTAGATAACAGTCAAGATATCACGGCACTCACATTTCACAAAACAATCAGTTTTGATATTCTTAAGCGTTCATAGATAGTTAAAATTTGCAGATGAAAAGGTACTAAAATAATTTAAACATAGTTCTAAATTATTATCCCAAATTAAATGATTAATGAGTACATTTTAGATAAAAACGAAATTTTGTATTCAGTTATTCTAAATAATCTTCACACTTTTACATCAGAGAATAACGTCAGTGTTTGTTTTGATACTAAGTACAAAACTTGTTATTCATTTCCTATATATAATTCATTCTAAGTTTGGAGGAACGGAGATAATAACATAATAACAGTAATAAGATTCCATTTAACAACGAACAAGTAAAAAGATAAAAGAAAAGTAAACAGAGCAAAACACAAAGTAAATTTGGTCAGAGATTTGATCAAAAGTAGAAAAGAACTAATTACTTCCTATTCATAACTGATTTTAATCTGTTTTGAAATATTTAAAAAAAAGCGCTACGTTCGAATGAACCCTATGCCCCCGGCGGGGCCTAAAAAATGTTAAAGTTTTGTGACAAACAAACAGACAGACCTTATCGTAGTTTATAGGTTTTTTTTTTGTTGTATCAGATATTCTTTAAATTTTCAGCTGCAGGTATATACGCTGCGCGTAATTATTACAGCATGCTAACCTTATGAAATAAAATACTATTGTTACACTAAACAGGAATATTAACAGACATTTGAGCCTTTGACTTACGTGCGAAATTGTTAAGGATATCAAAGTGATCTGGCAGTTAACTAATCTTAGCCGCATTCTCCTGTCTGGGCTCGAACAAGGGGACAGATAGGCCTATATGGTGTCGCCTGTTATTATCGGCTATTGTAAAACATATCTATATTAATAGTAATAAAATTATTAGTGAGAAAAAAGATCACCTTGACTGCATTATTTCAGCTTGCATACTGGTTGTGACTGGTATTTCTGTCTCTGTTCCGGTTCTCCAGTATAGGTCTTTGACGCTTATTCCTTGTAAGAACCGAGGATCGGACCATGTCCTACTGCTCATCCGGCTGTCCAGGCTCACGTCAGTTCTGGGTGTTAGCATCTGTTTCTCAATTTGTTTTATAGCACTGTCAGTCAATGATCGCACATTTTTGGCAATTTCTTTCTGTTTTTCAGCTGTTTCTTTTATCTTAATCATTTCTTCTGTCTGCTGTTTTAATTTTTGTTCCGCCATCAACTTATCCTTTTCCTCTTGTTCGCGTTTCTTTTTCTCCGCTCTCAGTCTTTCCAGTTCTAACTCTGTGTCGCTCAGATCATCACCATTGTCGTCTGTGTCTTCATAGATCCCTAAATCCTCGTCCTCCTTAGACAGCATCTTCTTTCTCCTTCGTTTAGAGTTTACTTCTGTCATAAAGGTTCCGCCACCGTCTTCATTGTCATCATCACCATCATCACTACACTTGTGATCATCATTATCAGGATCGACGGACTTTTCGGGCAAAGATTTTCCATGAAAACCGTCCGCACTCTTGTCATACGAGTCTTCAAGTTGGTTTTCAGCAGAGACTTTAGAATCTTCTGTACTGCGTTTTGTGTCGTCTGATTCCAGCTGGTCGCGTGCTGCATCTTCCGGTTCCGTAGCCGGGTTTCCTTCCGGTTTCATCATCTACCAGTTACCTTAAAAAAAATGTCAGTTTGAAGGAATGCAAATTATGTTGATAATTTACATATGTTATCAGCGTCATTTAATATTTGACAAGGTTTTTTTTTGCGAGACATTCGCGGTGCTGTAAATGGTCTTTGGCATGGATTATCATGTACGAGGTTTGACATTGAAATATCTCCCTTCAGACATGACCCTTGATTGAATAATTTGACTTTTGAGTTTTCTGATATAAAATTAATCCTGCATTTGATTAATATAAAAGATAACAGATAACATACCAAAAATGTTGACAAGTTTTGGCGGAAAACGAGTTGAGGGGACCTTATCAATTTTTATGATTTAGTCAATATTTGAACGTATACGTTTCAAGTGCCTAATACAGGCCTTTCGTTTTCTGTACACGCAGATTTAAATATCTGTGACTCCACTAATATGGAAGTTTTACTTTTGACCTTCTTGATAACACGGCACCTCTGTGAAAACGATATAGGACACCATTCGCCAAAACTTTAGTGATTTCCGTTGAAATTTTACCAAATTATAAAACTCTTGAATGGGGGTACATTGCTCAAACAGTTGATCGAAATTAAGCTCTTATCAACAACATACTTGAATTTGCTTAATTTGCCACGTTTCCAGACGATGTGCTTCTTTATTGTTTTTTTTTTTATTTCTAATGTGCTAAACGACTGTGACAGACAAAAAGTTGCTAATAAAACATGTGCAAATATCCATAACATTTTCCCCTTCTTAACACTTGTATTGTTAACTTTTACATGTTAATAAGTTTGTAAATTCCACTCAATCGTGCTTAATAGTCTGTTCTGTCATCCGTCTGTACTATAGTCTGTTCTGTCATCCGTCTGTACTATAGTCTGTTCTGTCATCCGTCTGTACTATAGTCGGTTATGTCATCCGTCTGTACTATAGTCTGTTCTGTCATCCGTCTGTACTATAGTCGGTTATGTCATCCGTCTGTACTATAGTCTGTTCTGTCATCCGTCTGTACTATAGTCGGTTCTGTCATCCGTCTGTACTATAGTCGGTTCTGTCATCCGTCTGTACTATAGTCGGTTCTGTCATCCGTCTGTACTATAGTCTGTTCTGTCATCCGTCTGTACTATAGTCGGTTATGTCATCCGTCTGTACTATAGTCGGTTATGTCATCCGTCTGTACTATAGTCGGTTATGTCATCCGTCTGTACTATAGTCGGTTATGTCATCCGTCTGTACTATAGTCGGTTCTGTCATCCGTCTGTACTATAGTCGGTTATGTCATCCGTCTGTACTATAGTCGATTATGTCATCCGTCTGTACTATAGTCGATTATGTCATCCGTCTGTACTATAGTCGGTTATGTCATCCGTCTGTACTATAGTCGGTTATGTCATCCGTCTGTACTATAGTCGATTATGTCATCCGTCTGTACTATAGTCGGTTCTGTCATCCATCTGTACTCGTATCCTTAATATCAGCTTTTCATATAGGCCACAATTTAGACCAAAATAAAGAAACATATAAAATTAAAATCAAGGTATCAATGAATACCACATGCAATTGTATCCCCCAACAAAACATTTAATTTCAAGTTGCCTACCGAATCAAGTCAATAGCTAAAAGAAATCAAAGATCGTACTCACGTTGTGTCCTCAAAAAAGGCATCTACTGTCATTCCTTGTAAAAAAATTCGCACATGTATTCCACTGAACAAGTGTTTTTATTCTTAAATCAATAAACAATTAACAGTTCATTAACGCTTTGTTTTAGCTTACTCTGGGTCTAAACCCTTTTTTAATTCATTCACCTGTAACCGGTTTAATCAAAGTCAAATAATATAAATGTGTGCGACTGTAAATATGTGATCAGAAACTTTAACCGGTCTCTATTCATTTTGTGCGTCAATGTCAAAATATAAAGATATATTGGCCTTTTAATATAGAATATTTCTTATTGAAACGATATGTGCTTTATATTCCCCTCAATTGTGTGTAAATTCATCAGCTATTTATGCCTTACCTTGATTGCAAACAAACCTTGCTGTTCAAATTAGAATGAAAAATGATATAATGAAAGATACGGTCTTTGCAAACAGAAGTAAATGGTTTAAATGAATAAATATTTATAGTGTTAATATCTCGTATATCTAGATTCACGTTACCGGAGGAAGTCCATTGCACATGTCTGAATATGATTGTCATTGGTAATTTCTTAACATAAATAAAGTGTTAGCATTTAATGTAATTCGAGAAACTTGATTGATTCTATGCTTTTCCTGGTTAGTCAGCTACATTCTATGTAGTAAGAGGTTGTAATTTCTCAGTTGGTGCAACTGAATTTTTAAAACTAATTTTTACTTATTTATTTTTAATAAGTTTTTATTCTAAAATTTCTTATTCAAATTTCGATTTTCTGTTTATATCGTTGAAATGCGGTCCGACTGTACACTCTATGAAACAAACACTGCCTTGCTGAACAGTAGTTTCAAAATTAAATCATCACGTGATGATGAAAGCTATCGTCTTTATCAAATCTTTACTTTGCAGCAATTTTTAGTAATTCTACTGAAGTAATTTGTTACAGACCCAATTCCTGTTTACAACAACAACAAGAAACCATGATATCGTTGAAAACGATGGATGCTCCCCAAACGCACACAAAAGAGTAAAATAAATGTGGAACTGAGGAAGGTTTAGAGAGAAGGAGTTGTTTTGTGTTTCCTGATGAAGAGGTCTGGGTGGGAAATATTATGAAACTGTGTTTGAAAATGAATGAAAAGTAATTGGGCTAATGTAATAGGGGTGTAATTACGTATAGGGTAATAAGGAAATGTTGAAACAGAATTCGTTAAATGTTTGAGTTCTAATAAAGTTGTATAGTCCTCTAAATCTTTACAAAAGCAACAAATAACAAGAAATTATAATGAGACACTTTATCATATATCCGTATGTCAAAACATGGCTGATTTCTTAAATTGTTCAGTCAAAAATAATTTCTCCCCTTATATATTTCTTCTTTTCAAAGTATAAATGACGTTAATACATTTCCCCGTATGTTCTATATATATAAAAAAGCAAAGCATTGTTACTCTTTCTTTGTAACTTTTGGAATTATCTCTCTTCATTAAATATTACTTGCACACTTCATATGAAACTTTCGATAAATTCCAAATGTGAACAATAGTCCGGACAAAATTTCGGGACGGACAGACGAAGCGGCGACTTTATGTACTAGTATCCCCGTTGGTGAGTATAAAATATTAAAAAATCAGCAGATATATTCAGTATAAACGTTCAGCTTAGCTTATAAAAACGTGTTAAATCTACACTAGAGAACAAATATTTGTATTTCAAGACAGCAAACAAAGTACGTATCTATATCTGATTTCATTTTTTGAAACCCAAATAAACCGTGTTTTTTTATTATTCAAACATTACCTTCCTGAAGAAGTGGGAACACATGTAAACGTTTAAGTTTTATACAAAGACAATATAACGATATTTCCCTACAGTTCTCTCTGGCTTTTATATTTCGTAGAATATACATGTTAATCGCACTACGGATAAAGTTAATTCTTTATGTTTATTTTTTCTGCTTATTGTTCTGTGTACTGCCCCGAAAACAGTTAAGTGGGAAAAAATTAAGCACAGTGTTTTCTCAACGACGCCAAAACTCTGTCTGAAGAGAGTAATGACTGGTTCAGTTGTAATACATATTCCATTTAATGGATTCGCCTGGATGTTTATAGGGAACTACTAGGCAGACCTTTAAGATTTGAAGTAAAACGCAATATTTATTTCTCTTTGCTATGACCTGAATGTTTCGTCCATTCTTGTTTCTCTGTCAATGAAAATAAGATATCAATGTTTTAAACTCTACGAGAGTTTCCTTGGAACCTTTCTATCAATTGCCTTTCCAAGCCTGTCTCTTTACCCAGAGGTTAGGGAACCCATTGGGTTACTGATAAAATTCAAGCATTTGTCGAAAGTATTTTGATCATGTCATGTGAAACACTGAAAGTTTGAGGTGTGTATGGGACTTTACTGCTATAAGACGAGTAGTATGTCACCATTGTCTCTTCAGAAACAAAAACTCAGAAGGCAAGCATCTTTTCAGTTTCCTACAAGAGAAAGGTCAAAGCCTGCTGTAAAGGACAGGTCTTCTATCACTACAACAACCATGTTCATAGAAGACAAGGAAGTTGTAGGTCTTAACAAGGTGAATCTTTGAGTCAGTGAAAACATTTATCCTCCTGCAATCTTCAGGCAGTTATAGTTGGTTAAGAGCAAAAAGATTGTCATAATTTCTACAGAATCAATGTCATAAGGATACTTTAAAAATACAACATAAACTGAAGGTCTGGCGAAAAAAAACTGTGCAAAAATACAATGGGAAGGTAGATTGTTTTTGACTACTGCATAATTACCGTTTCATACTTTGTAAATATCAAAAGCTAATAGTAAACTCATCGGAACAAACTTTTACGAAATTACTAGACATTGTGATAAGGTGAAAAGCTGAACAGTGGCAGAAGTGTTTCATATTTTTGAAAAAAAATAAGAAAAAGAAAAAAAACATATTTACTTTTCGGTTTGTTTAAATTCGACTGGTTTCCAGGATTGACTGCTAAAGGGAGGTAAAAGCGTTGTTTTAAATAACTGCAAGCATTTACCAACTCTCACTCATTCCATTTCTTTATTTTCCATACTAATACATTCAAATCAGATATACATGGGACACCAAAAAGTCTATCAGAGATTATAAGACCGTTCTTTAAAGTTTAAATACATCAGAAAAAAAGTAACTGCAACTTAAAAAATATTGTACAAATATCAAAACTTTTATATGACAATGTTTTTCAAAATTCTTCCATATTTTTTATACTCATAAAAAAAGACTTGAACTTTCGGATATACAATGATTAATCGATGCAGTTAAAGTAAATGGAAATACAAAATTTATCCAACAAGAATACCACCAATCAGGCCTGGATCTTTTCTCCATCCTTTATGAAGAAGGTTGCTGAGATGTGTCCGTGCTTGTTGATATTTGGCGTCGTCGGCACCGTTGTAGTTTTCGTCGGGATCAACCTCATGATCGTAAAGTTCTACTCCCGTAACGTTATTCCAGTTTGGTTTATACTCGGGGGCGTACTTGAATTCAACCCATTCCTGTATAGCGATACCTATAGTTACGGACTGTATATCCCATGGTGTGTTTGCCGCGAGGATACTGTGAAAATGCGGCTCTCTTTATCACGGCATTTGGATTTCTGATTAAAGGTAAGAGGCTGGCACCTTCATGGCATTCTCTGATGTTCGCGGAATCCACGGGGCAAAGACGTAGCGAACCGAGACCTGCCGCTTCAACAATCGTTGGATATAAGTCAACAAACTCGGTTAGTTTGTCACTTTTTATTCCATGATCAGTAAGTCCTGGAATCCGTACCATCATCTGGTGCATGTGTAGCAAGTTCAAAGTTTGTATGCTTGCACCATTCTCCATGTTCACCAAGCTGATATCCATGGTCTCCAACTGAATGATATAATGGTGTTGTTTGCGAGACCGAGATGTTCAAGCTCTGAGATAACTTCACCCACAAGAGAGTCGACCCATGTTACAGCACTATAGTATGCATCGTCTGAGATTGATTGTTAGCTGATCAGGGAGTGTTGTGTTTATAGCACCACTCAGATGTAACCTGTATATGTCACCATATTGAGATCTCAACTCGTTATATGTTGCCCAGGCTATTTTTGGCATATTGACTGGAGCATATGGGTTCGAGGGTAGATGTATAGAACTTCTTGGATAGTATTTTTGCATAACAGATTCAGGAAAAACGAAAGGTAAGTGTGGTCTTTTGAAGCCTACAGCAAGAAAAAAATTATCATGTCCGTATTTCGCACCTGGAGCAAATGTGCGAAGAGACGCTATGGCGTGGTCAGCAATTTGTCTGTCTACTAGAGGTTTGTTTGTAAGATTACTGTCCGGGATGGCCTCCCAACTATGTTTAATATCGAAGAGTGAGTGTCCGTGAAAGTAGGGTTCAGTCCAGGACTGATGGTCTATACCACCAGATTCCGGTGAACTGTGGAAAATTTTACCGACCCCCACTGTTTTGTATCCACGCAACTTGAAATACTCCGGCAAAGTAGTGAAATTCCCTCCAACTGTCCGAAAATATGTCTCAAGGTCATATACATGTGTTGTATCTGGACGTCGACCGGTGAGTAGAGAAGCCCTACTGGGTGAGCATACAGCCTGCTGTACATACGCACGTCTTAAAAGGAGACTTCTCGAAGCCAAGGCATCTAGATTAGGTGTGTGGATTGGCGGATGAACCGTGGAAGGAAAATATTTACCGTGATAAGCGCCGATTTGAGGGCGCATGTCATCGGCTATCAAGAAAAGAACATTCTTCCTGCCCGGCACATAGTCCCGCGATTGACACAAGTACTCCAATGAGAAAATAATATTTGAAATTCATTTTATCATACAAACAAAACATACCATGTATGAAATTTGCCAAGTTAACACAAGTAATGGTCTCGGATTTTTTTATCTTTGTACATGTATATAGTAAGTTTAACTATATCGGCATTTTTCGTGTATAAAAGTTTGAAAACTATGACTTATCTATGAAATCGTTCCGATTTATTTAGATCTGAAATACTTAAACAACACAACTGTTAATTTCTTTTGAGTCGAAAGCTTTACGCAACACAACAGACATCTGTGAACAGACTACTCAAATACGTATATTTTTCAAACTTTTAAAACTGAGTATTCTGGTGCCCTTCTTTGACTTTTTGTGTTTTTCTGTACGCTACTGGTTTTCCTTGATCGGACTCTTTAGGTTTTACATTGTCAGCTTTCACTGTTACAGAACTGTCTCCCTTTGTTGTTTCTTTCATGTCCACATGTGTGTTCCGAGATTCGGAAGAACCCTCTTCACTTTTGGTATGACTGGTAGTATATTTTGAACTCACTGACCCCGAATGCTCTTCAGCTTGAATAAGGCCATCATCTTGAGTATCTCTAACAAGCTGTCCATCTATTCCCTCAATCCCGGTAACTCTGAAATCTTTACTTCGTTCTTCATGTATTTTTTTCGGTACAGGACGTGGCTGGTTTAAAGTGTACAGCTGCCATGGAAATTTTACATTGTCCCCTTGGATGATCGCAGGCCATTCTACACAGGCAGAATCGTGTCTAGACTGGTGAGTAGTTCTTTCCAGACCTATGAAATGTTTTGAGATGTTCTTACATTCTTTGTTAGGTGCTGTAATCAAGCGAACTTCCGGTTCTTCAAAGCATGCAATCCAGGAGAATTCCACACATTTGGCGAGGTATTTATCAATAGCTTTTGACAAGATCTCCTTTGACTGATGCTTAAAATGTTTGGCGACTAGTTTGTCGGCTTTAACATCACTGATCACTGCCTAGAAAGTAAAAAAAAATAAAACCCACACACACCAAATAATGACATATACTTAAATCTATACATAGGTTTTTACTTGCTTTGTTTGATAACTTTCTAGCTCCGGCTTAATATAAGTATATAGATTATTTGAAAAAAAAAACGTGATAATTTAAAAAAACGTCTACGCATATTTTTCATAAATCAATTGTTCAACACAAATGCCCATACTTTATCAGCACTGAATAATTTAGTGAACATGATTGTCTCTTCATTTAAATGACATTTAAAAAAAAGTATTACCTGTTTAATGGACGGTAAACAAAAGGGCGTTGATTTTATCTGGCACTTTTTACACATGCTTTCCAGACTCTAAAATAGGAAAAAATGTTTGTACCTCGATGGAAATTTACTTTGTCTCATAAATTAAAACTAAAAATGTACATCCCAAAACTGTAAAAGAAAAGTAAAGCAAAAAAACGTTTTATTTTCAACAGTTCTTTCTGTTTGTTTGTTTGTTTGTTTTGTTTTTGTTTGTTTGTTTTTTGTTTGTTTGTTTGTTTTGTTGTTGTTTTTCGACAAGTGCAAAAATGTTAACAAAAATGTAACATTAAGAAGGCTCTCACAAATACTGTACATTGTGTGTATAATTATGAGGTATTTAGAAATGACGCCTCAGTCTCTTGTCTCCAAATTCTTTTTAATATTTGTTATTCCAAAGGTATGGTTCCTGCTGATTGGGGAAAGTGTATCATCAACCCGATCCCAAAGTCCAATACTCGGGATAGGAAAGACCCTATGTCATATAGAGGAATTGCATTAGCTAATACAATGTACAAACTGTATTGTAGTATTCTCAACCAACGTTTGTCAACATGGGCAGAGTCGAATGCCAAGCTTGAAGATGAACAAAATGGCTTTCGGAAACGTCCTAGTACAATTGACCAATTGTGAACCTTGACCAATATTGTTGAAACACGTTTGAAATCCAAGCGATCAACATTTGTAGCATACATAGATTTTAGCAAGGCATACGACTCGTCAATAGGGACATTCTGTGGAAGAAATTAGCCAATGTTGGTGTTCATGGTAAAATGTTCTTAGCTGTAAAATCTATTTATTCTAATGTAATAGCTTGTGTACGGGTAAACAATTTGTATACAAACTGGTTTAATGTAAACAACGGCCTTCGTCAGGGCTGTGGCTTGTCACCAATTCTTTTCAATTTCTATGTTAACGATCTTGCTGTGAGACTAAAGGCATTAGGCCTAGGTGTTGACATTGGAAACGAAGAAAAGTTGTGTATACTTCTTTATGCTGATGACATTGTTTTCATTGCTGAAACTGAGGAAGATTTGCAAAGTATGTTAGATGTTCTGTATGAATGGTCATGCGCCTCTCATATGAAAATTAATCCGACAAAGAGCAATGTAATGCATTTTAGACCAAACAATGTAAATAGGACCAATTTTGTCTTTAAATGTGGACCAGATAATCTTGAATGTGTTCCAAAATATGTATACTTAGGTTTAACACTTCCAGAGAATTTAGATTACTCTGTCACAGCAAAGTTTGTTGCTCAAACAGCCAGCCGAGCTTTAGGTCTCTTAACAGCTAAATAAAAGTCTCTAGGGGGAATGCCTTACAATGTCTTTACTAAGTTATTTGACTCGTTGGTTTGGTCTGTGGTAACATATGGAGCAGCTATATGGGGAAACAAATCGTTTTCCTGTATTGACTCAATTCAACACCGTGCTTTGTGTCTAGGGTCTAGGGACATCCTGTTTCTCTCCGTCAGCAGCCCTGATAGGCGATATGGGCTGGCAACCAACTTTCAGTAGACAGATGATAAGTGTTTCTAATTTTTGGCACAGACTATGTATAATGCCTAGGTCCAGAACAAACTACAAAGTTTTTATGTATGCTAATTCAGTCGGTAGTACAAGATGTAAAAACTGGTGTTTCAGAACAAAACAAATTTTTAATGATCTTGAATGTACATAATTTTGTAATATTGATAATATGGTATCAAAAAAAGCTATGTTAGAAAAAGTTCAATCTAGAACAATGCAAAGTTTTATTGCAAAGTGGAATGTTAATGTCACATCTGAAAGAAGTAGAAGCGGGGTCGGTGGCAACAAACTGCGCACATATAGGCAGTTTAAGACAACTTTTGGAACTGAGGAATATTGCAAAATCATACTTCCGCGTTGCCACAGGTCCGCTTTTGCTAAGGTCAGATGTGGAACTGCACCACTAAGAATAGAGACAGGTAGATATGAACGCCTACCAGTAAATGAAAGGCTTTGTCCTTTTGTAATGACAAGGTAGAAAGTGAATTTCATGCTGTAATGGAATGTTTTATGTATGAAGATATTCGTGTAGATCTATTTGAAAAAGTGAGTGTCAAAAACCCACAATTTCACACAATGACAACTATGGAGAAGTTTAATTTTATATTCTCAAATACGAGTTGTGTACGGTATATTGCCAAAACCTGATTTGACATACTTAAGGGTAACTTTCCTTTACATATAAGAACATACAAATTGCTCTCTTTTTCCTTTTTGTGATGTGTCTTTTTATATGTTTTTATTTTAATTTAATTATGTACATTGTATATAAAAGAATAATAGGTAAATGTTTTTACTGGAATGTAGGTTTTAAGATAAATATTTTAACCACACTAAGACTGTGGTCTCACATCGTTATCAATTTTTCAAAATGTGAATATTATTTTATAGTTTATATAGTCCTAGATAAATCTAATTGGACAGTATAAAAATTTATAATAAAACAGTCTTAGTAAATTTTATTTGGCAGGATATAGTAAATGTCATTAATTGACTTATATAAGTTTTAATGGCCATATTTATTACATATTGGACAAATGTATGTTGCTTCTGTATAAAACATCCATTGACTAGGCCAATATATTGTATGGATAAAACAGGTCTTCATGTAAATTATGTTGAAGAAAACAAATCATTGATATACTGAAGTTAGTAATATTTTGAGATTGTACAGTATCAAGTGTAATAGATGGCATACTTTCCAAGGTTAAATGATATATAATGGTCAATTTTTCTTCTTACCATTTGCATTTAAACATTTTAGTATCGTTTTATTCATTGTACCACAATGTAACCTTCTGTAGGAAAAACATGCAATAGTTTGAATATATTGAGGTCATGTTTTTTAAAATACAACAACCTTTTAATGAATGATAATTGATGTAGCTAGGGGGGGACAACTCTTCAGTGCATAAAACAGTAAACTGCTGTGATATGGTAAAAATAAATAGTCTCTTGTAATTCTTTTAGAATGGCTTTTCATGTATTTTATGATTGTGTTTTACGTTTTAAATGTAATTTTATGTATACATGTAAAGATGAGACTGAAATAAAGAAATTATATATAATTTACTAGCTCTTAGAAGCATTTTCTCCAACGACCAAACATTTCAGAATCTTTTCTACATAAAAGCTATCACTACTTACCGTGTCAAGTGATTTGGGTAACTTCAGATTTTTGTTTATTTGTTCATCTTCTCCGGGGAAATACGCCTGAAATATCATCTTCTGACGGCAGTCTTCTGCCCTAGACTTACAGTGCTTGAAGCTTGCCTGTTAACAGAAATGAGATTTTTGTTTTGCTAGGAAAAACATCACTTTGACGTAGGTTCCATGTATTTACACTAAATTGTATTTTATGATTATATGAAACAGTAAGTATGATTTAGTGAGTATCAGGATATATAATGACATAAGTCTTGACAGACTGTAATAATCTAGTGAAGCATATAACTTTCACTTTATAAATGTTTGAAGGGAAATAACTTCAAAACAGGAAGTGCGGAGTGGGTAAAGTGGATAAACCTTGACAAATTGATGTTTTATAGTAGACACAAAAACCTTGTTTCGCTATATTGATCTTTACTTATTATACTTAATAATATAAACACAAAGAGATAAATAAATGCATGTAAAATTTACTATATTGTACCATATGACGTAATGGCTAAACCATAGTAACGTATTAGGTGTTCAAAAAAGGTCTACCGAACGTGATTCTTATTTCTATATTGAATGCATCGAAGAAACAGTTACAGGTGAAATTTATTATTATGAGACGAATAACTCATATCAACGATATCTTCTCACCTGTAGGATAGTAATAAGATTATCGAATATAATTTTCACGTTCTCGTCTGTTTCCGTTAAGTATGCGTTAAAAGCGTGTTGCCAAGCGTCTTCCTTCAGTCTGTCAAACAGCAGTCCAAAGTCTTCATACGCTATGTCGCTTTCATCTGCACCGCCACCCTTCGCGGCACGGTCAATTCTGGAATAAGACAGACAAGAGTTGTAACAGCCCCCAGTTTTTGATATTACACAAGATTTTTTACTGTTTTGATTCCCATTTGACTGGCAAGACCTAACTCGATTTACTATTCTGTGAACTTAATTTTGTAATCAAAACACAACAGGTGACGTTTCATTTCAATATTTCATCTCTAAATACTTACGACACACACTGTAGCTATTTTACACCATTTTAAGGTCTTTTATTCAATAAAAGAACGCATCTGATATATCAGGAAAAGCTGCTCAAACTGTTGAAATCTAACGCTTAACTCCATATCTATACCTTTCCCAACAACCTCCACCTGAAATTTCCTATTTTTGAAATAATATCTCATCAAAATATAAACTACAGTTTAAACTAAGAAAGCTGGATTTTTTATGGTTTCTTATAAAATGTCCTGACTACATAGTGTTGTTACCAGCATCAGCCTGCAAAAAACGCTCAATGTGCTCACTCACCTTTCTTTCAGACATTCTATTTCATTCTCTTCTTTCTTGATTTCTTCTTCAACTCTTGCCTCAGTCTTAAAATAGAAGAGCAGTTCCAGACGTTTAACTAAACACTTTAATTTATACATGTCTGCATATCATGACTGACGCTAATATTTATTCAACAGTTCAGAAACATTTCGAGCTTTATCAATCTCCTCCTCGTATCCAGGGTCAAAGTGTCTTGCCATTCAGCTACTGAACATAAACTTTAGTTTGATCATTCATGATGTAATTGTGGAAACGAGTATTACTAGCAGACGATCAGGTAAATTTTTTGAACGAAATAATTTTAATTTTGGTGTTATACTTTTTAACATACACAGACAAAATTCTATAAAATAAAAATTCTGTATGGTGTGTGATTTTGCCATTTCATTCTGTCGTTATGACGTGTTTATGGGGCGCCAACACGACGGAACGACATTCAAAGGGCGCCAGCACGATACTTCCATACCAGTCAGCACGACAACACGATTTGTCGTTCCGGCGACCATTGAATGTCGCGCTGGCGCGTTAACTTGTCATTCTGGCAGATTTAAATCTGTAAATCGCGTCCAGCACGACAGAATGACAAACTTTGACAAATGACTACTCTGTAGCCTATACGACAAATGCTACATTTGTCGTGTTGTCGCCTCGTCAGTCAGACAACACGAAGGAACGAAATGGAAGAAATCAGCCACCATACTTCTGTGATATGTTAACTCACATCATTCTGCTTCTCTTGCAGAAACTTTTGAAGATCGTCAAGTTGTTGTGAAACAAACTGCCGAGCATCTTCTGTTTCCACTTCTGACAGCTGGTCAGCAACTTCAAGACATTGCTTGAGGTCTTGGATAAATTGCTCATCTATGGAGGCCATCGTGCCGTAAATGACTGACGACTGAAATTTAAGTACTAGTAATTGATCTGAAACGATACTTTGAAGATAAAAGGAAGGAAGTCTGACCGATCGACCGACTGCCTGATAAGCAGTAGCACTATCAAAATGTTATTCACGACCTTTAAGACGGTAAATGTCATTTACGAAAATGAAGTTACCGACAAAAGACAATAAACAAGTTAAACTATACCTGGTTAAGCATATGTAAATCGTATAATGCGCATCCAAGTATCATTGTGAAATAACCAAGGTATTCAATATGAACAGGAGACATTTTTGACTGGCAAACGTTTTATTACAACAGAAAATAACAAAATACATTTATGGTAGATATATCAGAAAATAAGTAACAACTAACAATTTGAAGCCATTAGCTAAGCTAAAAATGTGCTAAGGGAAAGGACGGCTTCAATTCAAACAAGTTAATATTCTTTCCTACCATACGAACTACACGTTCACTTGTCTTATATAAATAATATATTGAACAATATGCTATAAATAAACTGAAAAATAATTGATCAAAAACATATTGTTCAAAAATAATTTAGGAATTGGCTGTAATCCTTTATATCCTTTATGCTTAAATGAATCAACGAGCTGTCCAAAGGATGGATACAGGCTCCAACTACTGCACGAATATTCCGGGGATAGAAAATGGTAAAACATTTTCACTTGGACCATCGTCAACAACTACCAGTCTGAGTCTACGGTTTTGATGACCGCATTTTCATTTTTCTTTACTCTAGGACCAATTTCAGCTTGTTTTACACTATCCTCGTCAGGTTGCTTTCTAAACTGGGCCACGCCTTTGGCCACAAGTGGCCCGCCTTCATGTAACAACATTGCTGGCCACAGAACATAGTCTATTTGTTGACCTGACACAGTGTATGGCCGGAACAGAGCTGTATCGCTAGCAGATGCATCGAAATTTAACACTAGAGGTGGGTCTTGTATTTGCATATACCATGCTATTTCTGTACACAAGTCGATGTATGAATGATACTTGTTCTTCTTAGTCAAACTTTTAACAACAACATTATCCTCATGTTTAGCACCTTCTTTTACGACCTGAAATGTTGAAATAAGCCATTGAAATAACGGCAATTTAATTACTGCAAATATTTATAAATTCGATTGTTATTCTGTGACATATGGCGGCAGTAAATTAACGTTACTTAATAAACCCAAATGCTGACCATCGCCCCATCTGTTTCTAAAAACGGGTCCACAGGAGATGAAAGTCATTGGAGCTTTTTTTTCTGACTCCCATCCAGCTATAACTCCATTAAAACATGCCCTTGAGTTAAAATTATCATACTGTTGTGAAATTATATATGTTTTACTATACTTACTTTCTTTACATGTAGTAAAGAATACTGTGAAATAATTCTTTTGAAACTCCTTCACTCTTAGTCTTAGGTCAGGAGCCGACGTCTGTACATCTGTCTTCACGTTCAGATTTAACAAGCAAATGTAAGCACTTTGCTGTTTGTTCGTAATGTCTTGACAACTTTCATAGCAAAACTGCAATTTAAATACATCACTTTATCAGCAACTTCAGTTGAATTTAATGAAATGTCTTAAACGAAATCAAATCTTTTTTAACTATATTCATACCTTTCCCGTTCGCATGTTAGGTTATTATATATGTTTATAGATCACGTACTTTAAATATTTTACTTGAATCAGCATAGCAATGTCAAATAAAGCCATGCGCTTTCATCAGTCACACTTAAGTTGTTCGTCAATGTTTGTTGAAATTCATTATCAGAAACAAGCGTTTAGTGATTCCGCTCCACAGCGTTGTATAAAGAGGAGTGGAATAAACAGCCATGCCTTTCCGACGATGACTGAACTGTGACCTGATTAAGAATTCAAATATGTTATCTTGAAATTCAGACCATTCAGACCAACGAATTTATCCCTATTTGCCAAACTTCCCCCAAAAAGCTCTATTTTCCATACCTTTAGAATATCTCTCAAGCCTTCAGTAATTAGTTTATCGTCACAATTCATTTTCTTCTTTGTAGCTTCAAATGTATCGGTCCACTCATTGTCGTAAAGTTCCGAAAGTCTCTCGGCTAGTTTCGTAGCTCGGTTTGGGTCGCTAAGATCGGCTATATCCGGATTGTTCTGTCGTAACCGCTCTGATGCCAGCTCAGATAGTCTAAATACAGATATGCCGAATGAAAATGTAATATTGTAGAGATTAGGGTATTAAGGTTGGTGGACAAGGAAGACTTAAATAAATAAATGTTGAAATTTGTTTTGTTTTTTAAAAACATATAAAAAAAATATTCCCATTTATTTACCTAAAGAAACTAATAAAGAAATGTTGATAGAAAAAAGCATAAATGCCATTTTCTTTTTTCAAAGATGTCACTGATTTGTTCGTGAAGACAGTGCCAGCACGCAGGTTAACCACGAATGTAAATAAATGTTACTCTGAATATAATAGCTACAATAATATAAAAGACAGTATTAATATCAAAGAATGATATTGTCGAGCAAGGAGAAAGTTGTTTCAAAGTGAATGCGTGAAACATTAATAGATTCAAGTGAATTCTTCACTTCAAATTTTAACAAATGTGCTTTTATGAAAGTCCGTTTCAAAAGTGTTTTTCGCCAAATCTTGAATATTATCAGTCAAGTGTACAAGTATATCATTATGTGTGCAGAAACATCTTTGGCCTCGGTTTAGTTTAAACTTAGACACCATCTTTTGAAAGGAAATTTATGGAAAGTAGAACTGAATGGGCCATTCATCGACCATTGTGTATTTGTTGTAAGCGACGACGAATCTGGCTCCTATCGTTATCGGACCCAGTAAACACGTTGACTTCGTTTGATACACATGTCAATTATTTTAAGAATAAAGTGTCATTCATACCGATGTAACAGCCTCGCTTTCTCTTCCTGTTTTGCAATCTTTAATCTATTTTTCTTGTACTTATTTTGATCAATCGAGTTTTGTTTCTGAAATGTATATAGGAAAGACAAAATGTTCATTGTATAACTATTATAACTATTTCACTTTAGTAAAGTCTACGAAATATCAACAATATACTTAAAAATTCCTACTTTTCTAGCAGGAATACATTCTTACAATACAAAATGTTCGAAGCTTGTTCTGATTACCGTACCTAAAAGTACATGTATAAGAACAGGAAATGTCATGATTCTTTTTAAATCCCATTTAACAGATTTCTTCTATGACTTTTATGCATGAATAAGACTTATAAAGTACATCAGAAAGTACAGTTTACCTGTTCCGACCTCTCGCGTTTCATCAGCTGGTTGCTCAACATTTCAACAGCTGTCGTACCATGAGGTGTAAGGTATATTTCTGTCCCGGTACTTATTTCTCAGCGCGCGTACGTCGTCACCAAGGGATGTTTTCAACTTAAGTATTCGTTTTCGTTCTTTTTTCCCTATTTCCTTTTCCCTTGTTATTTCTTCCTCCTGCTGTTTTTTCTCTGTTTCTTTTTTTATCTTATCCTCTTCAATCTGTTGCTTAACTGACCGGGGATCAATTTCTATAGATTCCCCGGACTGATGAGGGAGTGATATATTGAAACCATGTCCAGTATTCACCACGCCACTCTCTACTGTTCTCAAACTTTCTATGCCAATATCTTCGCGATGTTCTTTCCTTTGTCCATTATCGGTTTTATTTGCTTGGCTTTCTGCGTCTTTTTTGGTGTATTTCGGCGTTTTACCTACTATGCCCAGCTTTTCGGTTTTAATGTCAACTCCGCCATGGTCTTCCTCAACTGCTGACCTACTAGGGCTTTTTCTGTCTTCTTCAGTACTTTGGACATCATCGTCGGTGGAAGCAATTTTCGTTCTACCGGAACTGACAGTGTTTATTGATTGTTTGCTACCGGTAGCTTTTGATGGACTACATCCCATTACACTCGATTTTTGACAAACCTCAAAAGAAAAATAAGAGAAACTTTTTTCACAATAAAATTATTGTTGCAGTAAATAATTATCTGATACTGTCGAATGTTTTTATTTAAATATATAAACACTTTCAATGACACTAGATTTTAGTTTTTTCTTACTGGATTTTACATTTTACAAAAAGCGGTAATAAACTCAAATCCTGACAATTTTTGAAAGTTTTCTGACAAATATTTTTGCAAAATCAGTCTCTTATTTTTCTTCTTTGGGATAGTCAATATAATCTTGTGTTCCAAATGACAAAAAACAAAATGTCGCCGTATTCGAATTACTGCCTCATCTTCGTTAACTTCTGACTGTATTGATAGAGGACTGAGGTTTGATCCCCGATCAGGCTACGAGATCAGTAAGGTGCTGACTCACTTTTAAAGCTCGTGGGCTTAGCGCAAAACAGTCGTAACTGACTTTTTTTTCATTTTTCCTATTATTTTAAGGTGTCTTTTACCTGTGAAAAAATAACATTTATATCTGCACAGAAACCTGTTGAAATAGTCCAGATGGCATAAGATTGTATCAGACTGCTTTAGTGCAAAAAGGTTGTAACTGCAGTTGCGACCATTTTGCATAAAAAAATAGATGTAAATGAACTGATAGGGAAGCAACTAATTTTTATACATATGACCTCATAACTGACATAAGTGATGATGTCATTGTATTTTGTTTATGTGACCTTGTCCTTACTGTTTGGTAACACATGGTGCTGGGAATGTAAGAAAAGGAAAGAAATTGGCAAATGATTAAAAGCTACACTTTGATAAAGTAATTATTCATGCATATAAGAAAGAAGTAGATAAAATGTATCTTAAAATATTTGCAGTTAATTTATGGAAATATGTATGGATTTAGATAATTCTTTTTGAAATTCATTATTACCTATTTATTATTTAGATCAAGATAATTTTATTTGATATTCATTATTTTCTATTTATTTTATGGATCCATCAGTTAAACTTCAGGTTAAAGCAAATGCATTTTGAATAAAAATATGCTCTGTATCAAACTGTATGTTTATAGGTCTTTCAGTTCAGACTTTTTATAATGGTAAACAAAATGCTATTTTGCACCCAAGTTAATGATAGACCCTATTCAAAACATTCTTTACATACACAATTTCTAATGTTTAGAAAAAATGAACATAGTTAAAGGGACTCTTTATCAAGGGCAGGGTTCATTTAGAGGGAATGGCCGACAATGTGTCACATATGCTTTAACTGCTGCTTTTGAAAGCTATAATTAGATCTACCCTCCAAGATTATGAGCGCATCAGTTGATAGTGCCATTAGCTTTAGACTTCTTGAACCAATGTCTGATCATATGATGAATACAATTTGTTACGGTCTAGTGCACACCTTCGACAATTGTATAAATTCGACCTCTGACAACTGCATCAGGGAGATGATAAAATAATTAAAACATGATATAAAAATATACGTCGTGCTCGGTCATATGGCTTCGGCCGGTACCGAGGGTAAATGACTCCAATAATTGAATTGAATTGCATCAGGGAATCGATTCTTCGGCTCAGTGGTTAGAGCGTTGGCGTGTCATACAGGAGATCGAGGTTCGAATCCCGTTCTAGGTTGTACATTCTAAGATGCATTGCATCTTTCTGTTATGAACTTTCATGTTTGTAAAATGGGGGCTCGTTTTGGATGACCTTTCTATACTTCGTTATAAAAATTGATTCTAAAATAGAATCTTTCAAGATTTCTGTCTGATTCATTGATTTAAAAAATACACAACACTATTCGTCATCATAAATGATGACTTTCTCAAGAGGGGATGTTTTACCGTCTAGTGCACACCTTCGATAATTGTATAAATACAACCTGTGGCAACTGCGTTAGGGAATCGATTCTTTGGCTCAGTGGTTAGAGCGTTGGCATGTCATGCGGGAAATCGAGGTTCGAATCCCACTCTGGGTTGTGTATTCTTAAATGTATTGCATCTTTCTGTTAAGAACTTTCATGTTCGTAAGAAGCTGCAAACTTTACATGGCAGATGAAGCAATAACAAAGGCAAATTGTATTGTGTTCTTGGTGTACGTAGGTTCTGATTCAGATGACAGTAGTTATAGATATGAAGAAGTAGTTAGTCTCCAGATAATATAAAGTAAATCAGAATTAAAGCAGTTCTTTGTGACTTGGACAACAGCAGTAAGATCCTTAGATGTACTGGGAGTAATTTGTTAGATGACAATATTTTCATTTTCTAGACCTACATCAGTCCTTTCACTCTCAACACCTGCATCAGTTTTCAACACCTACATCAGTCTTTTCACTCACAACACATGCATCAGTCTTCAACACCTACATCGGTCCTCCCACTATCAACACCTACATCTATCTTTTCATTCCCAACACCTGCATCAGTATTTTCACTCTTAACACCTACATTATACAGTTATTTCATGTGTGTTTGGGGAACAGTCAAAACTATTGTCCCGAGGTTGTAGGGAAGACTTTCGAACACTTCAAAATGTCCTTGGGACAATAGTTTTGACTGTTCCCCTAAAACACACATGAAATAACTGTTTTATTACCTAATGCTCTATATAACTGTTTAAATACCTAATATTCAATACAATTTGACCAAATCATGATTTTTTTTCACCAGTAGTCGGCTGAGGACTTATCATCATATGTAAATGCTTGGTTTGTTTGGGCTAAAAGCCAGTACAGATCCGACACCTAACTCGGGTACAATAAAAATACGAAATGGAATTATATGAACGTAAAGCGCCGTTCGAGTCCTTGAAAAACGTACATGTATTCAATTTTAGTAACTTTCACTTTATAACATCCTATTGCGCATCCATTTGCGCACAATGAAAGCACATGATTGGTTCAAAAGTCAACTATGAAACATGTCAAACTATTGCCTAGTCAACAGTTTGAACTGTTGCCCGGACCTGAATAAATTGTTGCTGGTGTACTTGAAAGATGGAAAAAATGCCAGGAAACAGGCAAAAATAATGAATTACAAGTTATATAGAGCGTTAGGTTATAATAGTATTTTCACTCTCAAAATCTAGATCAGTATTTGAACTCTCAACACCTACATCGGTCTTTTCACTTTCAACACCTACATCGGTCTTTTTTACTCTAAACACCTACATCAGTATTATCACTACCATTACCTACATGAGTATTTGCACTCTCAACACCTACAATGGTCTTTTCATTTTCAACACCTAAATCTGTATTTTCACTTTCAGCACCTACATCAGTATTTTCACTCTGACACCTACATCAGTCTTTTCACTCTCAGCAGCTACATCATAATTTTCACTCCAGCACCTACATCAGTCTTTTCACTTTCAGCAGCTACATCATAATTTTCACTCTGACACCTACATCAGTATTTTCACTTTCAGCAGCTACATCATAATTTTCACTCCAACACCTACATCAGTATTTTCACTTTCAGCACCTACATCATAATTTTCACTCTAACACCTACATCAGTATTTTCACTTTCAGCAGCTACATCATAATTTTCACTCCAACACCTACATCAGTATTTTCACTTTCAGCACCTACATCATAATTTTCACTCTAACACCTACATCAGTATTTTCACTTTCAGCAGGTACGTCATAATTTTCACTCTAACACCTACATCAGTATTTTCACTCTAACACCTACATCAGTATTTTCACTTTCAGCACCTACATCAGTATTTTCACTTTCAGCACCTACATCATAATTTTCACTCTAACACCTCCATCAGTATTTTCACTTTCAGCACCTACATCATAATTTTCACTCTAACACCTACATCAGTATTTTCACTCTAACACCTACATCAGTATTTTCACTTTCAGCACCTACATCAGTATTTTCACTTTCAGCACCTACATCATAATTTTCACTCTAACACCTCCATCAGTATTTTCACTTTCAGCACCTACATCATAATTTTCACTCTAACACCTACATCAGTATTTTCACTTTCAGCAGCTACATCATAATTTTCACTCTAACACCTACATCAGTATTTTCACTTTCAGCAGCTACATCATAATTTTCACTCCAACACCTACATCAGTATTTTCACTTTCAGCACCTACATCATAATTTTCACTCTAACACCTACATCAGTATTTTCACTTTCAGCACCTACATCATAATTTTCACTCCAACACCTACATCAGTATTTTCACTTTCAGCACCTACATCATAATTTTCACTCCAACACCTACATCAGTATTTTCACTTTCAGCAGCTACATCATAATTTTCACTCCAACACCTACATCAGTATTTTCACTTTCAGCAGCTACATCATAATTTTCACTCCAACACCTACATCAGTATTTTCACTTTCAGCAGCTACATCATAATTTTCACTCCAACACCTACATCAGTATTTTCACTTTCAGCACCTACATCATAATTTTCACTCCAACACCTACATCAGTATTTTCACTTTCAGCACCTACATCATAATTTTCACTCCAACACCTACATCAGTCTTTTCACTTTCAGCAGCTACATCATAATTTTCACTCTAACACCTACATCAGTATTTTCACTTTCAGCAGCTACATCATAATTTTCACTCCAACACCTACATCAGTATTTTCACTTTCAGCACCTACATCATAATTTTCACTCCAACACCTACATCAGTCTTTTCTCTTTCAGCAGCTACATCATAATTTTCACTCTAACACCTACATCAGTATTTTCACTTTCAGCACCTACATCATAATTTTCACTCTAACACCTACATCAGTATTTTCACTTTCAGCAGCTACATCATAATTTCACTCCAACACCTACATCAGTATTTTCACTTTCAGCAGCTACATCATAATTTTCACTCTAACACCTACATCAGTCTTTTCGATCTCAACACCATCAGTATTTTCACTATCAGCACCTACATCAGTATTTTCACCCTCAACACCTACTTCAGTCTTTCACTATTAACACCCACATCAGTCCTTCAGATATGCTGTGCCATCTGGGGCTAACATACCTAAATCATTTCTGCTGTGCGAGTCAAACAGATAATAACAATCTACATTTTTAAGGATGTTGATAGAATAACAGGGTTCAGAATTTCCTATAGTCAATAAACAAACTGTCATCACATGAGCTTTCATAGGAGAATCAACAACATCATTTAAAGAATAGAATGAAGCACTAGTTGAGTAAGTCTGTAAGGTGCAATGAGGGTGACTAGATGTTGTTGCAACTGTTGGAGGAATGTTAAGATAATTGATTTCAGCTTCTCCAATCAAGGACACATAAAGATTATCTCCATTAAATTTGTAAAGATATAGTCAATGGCTTCTGGTGCCTTTTAAACTTAGAGGATATTTTTAGCTTTCAACAACAGCTGTCAAAGCATTTGTGACACACTGTCGGCCATTCCCTCTAAAGAAACCCTGTTCTTGATGAAGTGTCCCCCCCAACTATGTTCATTTTTCTTAAATATTAGTTATGTAACACTGTCGACCTTTTCTATAATTCTAGAAACCCTGTCCTAATTCCCTTAGCTATTATTCTGGGACAATTGAGCACTGAGTGTGTACCAGTTCCAAGAGCAAAATGTGTCTCTGTTTGTCAAACTGACATCATTCAGAATCAGAGAGTTTATCATGCATTTTATCTCCTCCATCTGCGTGAGTAGCTTTGTCTAGTTGTGAATGCAACTCATCACAGGAAATTATCTGCTCAGTTCTGTTCTCTTTTGCTCTCCTCTAAGAATGTGCATTTAGTGATCTAGTTATGTTGATTGAAGGATATTATGTTGTTCGTTCTGTATGTTTTAGTAAGAATATTTTAGCCTTACGCTGAATTTGAACAGCCATGGAAGAATATTACATTAAATAGACAAACAAAGTAACAACAGAGAGACGACAGACCTTTTATTGTTAGTTTGTTGTGTATACTGAAGAAGTACTTTGTGACTTGCATTATACAGAATGAAGTAAACATTGCAGATAATTAAATTGTATTATTTCATTCTTTTCCAGTGTTAGATATCAGCTTCTCAATGCTTGACATTACAGACAGTCCATTTGTAACCTTAATTAAATGCAATATTTCTAAGTAATTATTTTTACATATGAAATAAGAAACTGAAAAAAATAGCAATTAAATATAAACTTTCAAGGATAAAATTTCATCTCAGTTTCAGATACGACTGTTTTGAAAAATAAATCAAACAATTTGTCATTTTCAGCGCAAAACAGTAGTACTCTTAATATAAAATTAATTCAAAAACCTTCTTATTTGTAAAAGTACATTTTTTTATCAAAATATAAAGATAATGGTAAAGCTTTTTCACTCTCCTGAAAAGTTTTCAAAATTTCAGTTACGACCGTTTTGCGCTAAGCCCACGAGCTGTTTTGTTCGATCAGGGACAATACCTAGATAGTATTTGGGGCAATTTGAGAAAATTTGTGGGCGACTTACTTAGTTGGACTGACAGAATATTCCTTTAACTTTATATCAAACACGATTGTTACACAAGTCAAAGTTACAGATATGCATCTATTTTGAATATACGGAATATATTCTCGTGGCTTGAATAACTCTAAGAATCACATACATATACTATAGCGTGCATATAAATGAGACAGATGAAAAACGTACATTACCTGTGGAAAGAAGAAATTCGAATATAGATTTAAATCCCTGTATTCAAGATGTTTTTCCTTCTTCTAAAGCAATATGATGATAAATGCTATGACAACACACAAATAATGTATCCAGCTAGTTTCGTTTTCAAAGAATACAACAAGTATTTACATTCCCTTCTACGAAGTGTCAGTTTTCACCGAAAACTCAACCAACTGTAACGGTGACTAGTTAAACCTCATTGTTTTTTTATTAACGATTTGAATGGTAGCATACGTCACATTAAATATACTTCAATGAAAACAATATGTTTACAAAATCAATGTGCTGAAGTTTCATTTTACAAGTCATATCCCTTCTTTGTCCCTCAAATCTAAACAAGGAACTAAATTAAATTACACCGTTATCATTTATACGAAATAGGTAAATGCATTTTGTAATTCTTAGATAAAATATAGATCGATCACCATCAGAAGAGATCAACAAACACAGGCAAAATTGGATTAATGCACAGGTTAATATTTAATCAAATGCGGTATATTACATCTTATTAATATTGTTTGTTCCAGACCGTAGTACGTAGTGGTAAGGCACACCTGTTTTTGTCTTTTTTTGTTGTTGTTGTTTTTTTTTTTTGGAATACGTTCGTTCTGTCAAACATGTATTGATCTGCTCTTGTCCGTGGGTCTTCAAAGAGAATGTCGGTGTATCTTGACTTCAGTACAATGTAAGTAAGCTCAACCAGCTCTTGCTATGTACAGGCGATTGGAACAAAAATTCAGGAAAATGTCCTTGAAAATGTCCTAGAACTTGACGTGGTGAAAACCTGTTACCAAAAAAAAAAAGAAATACTTTTTTTCAAAAATTCATCGACAAATATACTGCTGTGAAATGTATAACAAGCTGAAATGTTCATTTTGAGCACAACTCTACTGAAATCCATGTTTTAACTCAATGAAGATGATATACCTTTAGAAAAACATTTTTTGAAATTAAAACACTGATACTTCTGATGTCTATATTAAAAATGAGCTCACTTCAATAGTAAAACTTGGGCCCATTGTTTTCCTTCTAACTGTGTTTATGTAAGTTAATATATGAAAACATTGTAAATTACAAAAGTTGAATTTAACCTTCGGTTGCTAATAAACTTTCCTTTACATAACAACGCTATAATGTAAGCTATATGGCCACTCTCTGATATCAGTTCCTTTGCCCTAGAGATTCTCACTGTGGTATTGTTCTTGTGCCTGACACCACTAACTTCACCTTCTGTCCACCATGGCTGACATGGAACAAGAGGCCTCTAGCAACAGACTTCTAGTGGCGGCTATTGACTTCGGTACCACCTACTCTGGCTACGCCTTCTCTTTCCGCCATGACTATATGATGGATCCTCTGAAGATAAACACTAACACAGCATGGGCATCCGGCGGAAGGGTAAGACAAAACATGAAAATATGGCTTATATCATCTGATGCTAAGACGAACTGTACTCATACCTAAGTTCAGCTGCAGCCGTGTATGTTAATTGATTTAAAATTGTTAATAATTCATGTATTCTGTCAAACACCATCGCTACCTGTATAACTTCTCACTGAATATATTGCTATATGCTAATTGGTTGTGTAAAGAACCAGAAAATAAGCTGCGTTGTTGTTAGTGCCTGACTGATCAAATTTTTTACAGAAACACCATATACATCTTTATCACACCGTTTGAACATAGATGGTGAAAATGGTATTTGTTATACGGCATTTAAAATATCAACTAATGGAGCATGAGATGTTCTTAAAACAGTATTCTACATTTTCTTCTATAACTACGTTACAAAATGAGCTTGTATCTATTTACAAAGGGTATGCAGTCATGGAAGACGCCGACGACGGTGTTGTTAAAGTCGGACCAGAGTTTTGACTCGTTTGGTTACGATGCTGAAGACAAGTATTGTGAGCTGGCGGAAAATGACGAACATCACGACTGGTACTACTTCAAACGATTCAAGATGCTGCTACATAACAAACTGGTGAGGGTCCTTTATAAATACCCATAAAGGAAGTAATACTAAAGGTTCCTGAGTTCATTACCTAACCCATTCAATTGTGCCTAATTGATTATGCCATCCTTATCAGTTGGATGAGTCAGTTTTCAATTAAAAGTGTTTCTAGTATGATTTTTCAACTTTATTCTATTTAAGGAAGAAAGTCTGATCTTGGTCTGCACTGTTTGGCTAAGTCTACTTTTGTAGACGCTAGGCATTAACGAGTTAATAACTTTTCAAGAAAGAGTTTAACTATACCTTAAAGGGATCGAAACATGTGGTTTTATATGGTTGCGAGTTCTAATCTCGATGGGAAATGAATGCATCTCCTCAAAGGCTCTAGCAGTAATAAATTTGGCGTACGGGAAAGGACGTGTATATTAAAACTAAAATGATTTAGAAAAGATGCAGTTTCATAAAGTTGCTTCTTCTACTGTAGTTCACTCTATACACTTGTAAATTGCATTTGTCATTGTTACGATCGTATACATTGTCATTTCCTTTTAAACACACAAGTGTATTCTACAAATTGCTGGAGTAAAGGTCACTATATCATAATTAAACAACAGAACGTGACTAAAGGCCTGTCCATGTGTCTGGCTTCAAACTAACAACTATATTCATTAATAAATGAACTGAAAATATACCTCACATTTGCCTTTTTTAGACAAACTTTATATAAGCTGTTTCATTTCAGGGTCTGAAAAGGGACATGCTTATACCTGAAGCTATGGGGAAAGAAATGCCAGCGAAAACAATATTTACGATTGCCATACGCTTCATCACCAACCACCTGCTAAATTCAATAAGATCACGTGGCATAGAATTTTACGATACAGATATCCTTTGGGTTTTGACGGTGCCAGCGATTTGGAACGAGCCTGCTAAACAGTTTATGCGGGAGGCAGCCGAAGATGTGAGTTTTAATTCGATATAATAACGATCGTGCTTGCCTGCATCAGTTTATTATACATTAGTCCTGAATGTTATAGCATGGCTTAAGTCTCTGGTAAAAGACTTGAGTGTTCAAAATGCTGCAAGACCCAGTACAACAAAAAATGCAACAGTTGCGTGATGGACACGTCATTATTTAATCTTTCATGTTTTTTCAACAGGCAGGAATCAAAAAGGGACAACTGAGACTGGCTTTGGAGCCAGAAGCTGCGAGTGTGTATTGTAAGACTATACCAATGGAGCGGCAGCAGTGTGGTGAGGGACAGGCGGTGACACTCGGACCCTTCAGTCCCGAAACCCGATACCTGGTACTGGACTTAGGAGGTTTGTCCTAGCCTATTTGAACTGAAAGGATTGATCCTGTAAATCCATAATACAACTGCTTAGCTCCTTTAAACATGCTGAATATAGACAAGAGACTTGTCTGTCTTTCAATTTGGACTGATCCATTATTGTTTATGGCGGAGCTTATTGAAAATTTACCGACTTAATGGCGAGTAGTGCAGACAACGTTTAGACTGCACGGATCTGCAGGCTGGTCTTGGTCTGCACTGATCGTAAAGGCATATGGTCAATTGTCTCCATCAGGATAAGGGTCATGCTTATGTCAGGGTTATATTGGGTTATATTACTAAAAAGTTCTATTCTTTTTTAAGTATTTTTATTCTTTTTTCGAATCAGAATTTATGACTTACAGTTAATAGGGGCTAAATGGTTATGATATAGTTGCCAGCGACACTCAGTGATGTCTTGATAACGAATCTACTAAAACATCAAGCAATATTAGTGCTCATTCTTACATTTTGTAAAATGTTTCCATCAAAGCGACTGACTCACAGATTATAGCTTATAAACGTTTTTTTTTTTTTTTTGTTTTTTTTTTTTTAAGTTTTTTTTTTTTTTTGGAAATCAAAGAGAAGGTATTTTGCTATGGAAAAAGCATAATTTGATGCTTCTATACAGCATATAAACAGAAGAAAAAAAAAGATTTATTTCAAAAGGATTCGAAATCATGCCCTGTTAGTCAGTAAATTTAGCGCTGCGTTTTTAACCACTAAGCCACAGACACTTATCAGAATTTTAACATCAACAAATATCTAACGCGTGAGTAACGGGGGGTAGATGTTTTACAGATAAAAGTGTTGAAAACTTCACTTTTGTAAAAAATGAGACAGTAACTTAGTTCAGATAATGCTCTTCAAAAAAAAAAATAGAATTTTCTTGCATTGTCGACCCATTTGTGAGTTAGTCGCTTTAACGGTCATTAGGTACCGGTATTTCGGTTTATTTATGTTTCAGGTGGCACTGTAGATGTGACTGTTCACGAAGTGAAAGCTAATGGTACATTAAAAGAGATACACAAAGCCAGTGGTGGTGCATGGGGAGGAACAAGAGTTGATGCCTCTTACTTCGAATTATTCAGTCAACTTTTCGGCCGTACACTCATGGAGGAATTTAAAAAAGAGAATAAGGTATTTCTCCCTGATCAGCGTTAGAAGATCCATTCCTATCTCATTTAGCTTAAAACTCGTGAAGTGTACTTACATGCAAAACTTATAAAATGATATAGTCTGCTAAGTTAAGATTAATTTTGGTCATTTACCCGAAAGGAGAGTTAAGCAGCAGTCGAAGATAGATAGATTTCTTGTTAAAACTTCTTTCTTTACTTCCATTATATGTTCCCTGTATTTATTTTTGCAGTACGAACATTTAGACATGGAACGAGATTTTGAGACGAAGAAACGAAAAGTGGTGGATGAAAACACGCGGGTCAATTTACACGTTTCTGCAGCCTTGACAGAATTTATCAAAGACAAACTGAATCTTTCTCCGCAAGATGTCGTAAACAATGCGGGCATGGGTGACAAACTGACTTTCAGAAGAGACAGAGTAACATTTCAGGGCCATGTTATCAAAGAGATGTTCGAACCGTCAATACGGAGCATTATACAACATGTAAAAGAGGTCATTAGCAGTCCGAAAGTTCAGCGACTTGACAAAATATTGATGGTTGGGGGTTTCTCCGAATGCGCACTCGTCAGGAAAGAGATTGAAGGGAATTTTCCAGATATTCAAGTGTGTGCCCCGGACGAACCAGGTCTTGCAGTATTGAAGGGGGCTGTCATTTTTGGCCATTCGCCAGAAGAAATTTCGTCTCGCATAATGCGATATACGTATGGAGTAGCCGCACTAGGCACGTTTATAGAAGCCCATCATCCGGAAGAAAAACGTGTCAGAATAGGAAACGAATGTTTTTGTAAAGATTTGTTCAGCAAGTTTATCGAAATCGATGAGGACAGTGGTAACAGAGACGTAATCACGCGAACATATGACATCCACGATCAAAATGCACCTTTAGTAATTGCCGTGTACGTCTCGACGAAACCATACCCAATCCTCGTTACAGAGTTAGGATGTGAAAAGCTTGGAGAGATCATGATTGACGTACCACTTGGTGGTTGGAGAAGAAACGCTGCTGTGGAGATTGAATTTGGATTCGGGGGAACAGAATTTACTGTGAAAGCTACGGAAGTGAAAACACAGATACAGCATGAGGCGACATTTGATTTTCTCAAATAAATTCACAAGAACAGTTTTGTAACATCTACATGTATATAAAATATTTTGAAGCAAATATAATTGAGAACAAATCGTGTTTTAAAGGCCCAGTTGCACTTATAAAGTTAGAATGTTCTAAAATATTTAGATTTAAGTATGTGCTACAGTTATGCGTCTGACGAATATTCCCATTATGCAAACAGGTAATACAACCCCATATCTACAAATCTACAGGAAACATTAACGGTTTCATTTCCTGGATGATACATCAAACTTATTGAATATGGGTACTCATGAGACTTTAGGCAGGGCTACATTTATCATAAATATAAAGAATGTCCTGTGTACTTAATAAATCTAGATGCTCGTTAGAAATATAGCTATAGCAATTACTTAAATCCTGTCATTTTAGTACGTATTATGTTTGCACGTGAAACTTCAGCTCTAAAAGCTAACGGTGATGTAAGTGTTTTTGGCATCCATTGTATTTGGATGGCTTTTAAAGCTACAGACAGACGCTGTGTTTCATGTCAAGTAAGATGATCTGAATTTCAGTCACATTGGATGCTGACAGGACAAAGCTGCTGGTCAAATACTTCTTTTGACGCATTGTTTATATGATAATCGGATAAAATTTAGAAACCTATTGTAACATTTATTAACCAGTTGTTTTAACCTGTTTGTGTGTGTATGTGTTATTTAGTATCTATACCATGCCGTGTATATAGTCATAATACATGTATTGTGTATATCGTGTTTGTGGAGCACGTAAGTTACATACAGCAAGAGACATAATCTATCATTTCTGGCATTCAAGTAATAATTCAGTAGAACATTTGGTGTCTAAATTTATTCTAGCAATTTCAATACGTAGCTTAATATTATTATAATAATTAAACACTTTAGCTCGATTTCTTTTATCTGTTTTCAAGCAGTTCTATTACTTTATATATACCAAATTATCTTCATTAAAAATTAACAACTAATCAATATATACTGTATGTATATATAATTTATTGATGTCACGTGGTTACACGCACTGCGAAAAATATCTGGATATACGGGAGTGTACGGAATCCCGTATATCATTAATGTACGGGTAAGAAAAGGGAAACATTAAATACGGAGGTATACGGGGTCGTATATTTTGCAAATTCGTATATAACTAAAATATGGTGTTCCGTATACTTATATGGAAATATGTAAAATGGTTTGTAGGTTATTAATTTCAAGAAGGAATATTCATAGAAAACTACTGATTGAGAAGTCAACAAATAAAAAATATCTTTGTAAATAGGAAAAAGTAATGATAATAATATGACCACTTAATTATTTAAATTATAATTAAATCTGATTGGACACTATAAAATTGACTTTAATTATTGTCAGTTTTATTTAGTATTTAAGAAACAATTCGAAACACCAATCGAAGAATAATTTCGTAATGGTAATATACGAGAGTGTGCTTGCATGTCATTGTTAGGAACATTGTAAAAACTCATATAATAACCCTATGAATTTACAAAACTGCAGTATGGTATCTGTGCAAGTAAAATTGGGTTTTATAATATATCTAAGCTGTGATAGTAAGTAAAAATGCCACTTACACATAACTTTTTTTCTAAGTTTATAAGTATTTCTCATTTATATAGATAGATAGATATTCTTTATTTCCTCCATCAGGAGAGCACATAATTTATGCATGACAAAATAACAAAACAAGAGAGCATAGATATTACAACAGGGAAACTACAGAGAAAGAGTCTATATACACAAGTCATATACATATACACATATATACAATGGAAACAATATTAAATTTCCAAGGATAAACACATATGTCAATAATACACAATTTGCAAGTATTAAAGCACGCGTGCACACACACATGCACATTATAATATTAAGACGATTTTGCATATACGAACAACAAAAGTATAGTATAACAGATGAGCTGCAAAGAAAAAAAAAAAAAAAAAAAAAAAAAAAAAAAAAAAAAAAGGTTAAATCTCCTCAGCTCAAAGTCGTTGGGACCAATCCAAACAATTCGACATAACCGAAGCTCGAGATAAACATTTTATGATAAAACAAAGTGAAACTGGAAATAAAGAATTGGGACAGAAAAATGGGTTTGAAATAGGCGAAAATTCGACCTATACGAATTCGAGTTAACGAGAATGAAATATAGTTTATTACATATGTGTCATTTAAAATACATGTATGTCATTGTAGTACGCCAAAGTATACTGTCCAGTATTCTGTCAGTATATTTATTTAAAAAAAGTATGATTCATCCAGTACCCGCAGGCATTTCAGGTCATTATATTTTTGTATGGCTCTAGTATACACGATGAGGATCTTGACTAGCCCGTAATAGAAATAAATAGTAACTACATATAATGATCCCGTACACCATGTATTTTATCAGTCTGTTTTTGGGTCCTGTATAAATGTCAAATACGTCAATAGATATTCCCCTGCATATTGCTGAAAATAAGTACCCGTATATTTTCGTACATATTCAGAACAAAGACGTATATGGAAATTTCCCATACCCTAAAAAAGTACAGGTCCGTATAAAATTCCGAACATGACTGAAATACGATTCCAATATACTGTAATATATCATGACCGTATTCTTGATCCGTACATGCAATATAATAAGTGCGGGTATGTGTCATGTACGGCTTTTAAATTTCCCGTATTCAATGAAAATACAATTTTGTATTTCCTCCGTATATATCTTGTCCGTATTCTTGCCCCGAATATATATATATATATATATATATATATATATATATATATATATATATGTGTGTGTGTGTGTGTGTGTGTGTGTGTGTGCGTGTGTGCGTGTGTGTGTGTGTCATGTACGACTTGAGGCATTCCCGTATTCAATAAAAAAACAATTCTGTATATCCGTCGTATTTCTTCTCTAGCATACAAAGTCTGTATTCTTGCCCCGTGTATGTGTCATGTACGACTTTTGGTATTACCGTATTCTATAAAAATACAATTCCTTATATCCTCCGTATACCTCTAGTATACTAGTAAACTAGATGTGTTAAAGCCCGTATATGGCTGAAATACGGATTTCGTACTATGCGTGTATTACAAATATAGGAACACATATACATTAATGAATATTGGAAGAATATAGATATCCGTATATGCGTGACAATTATTCGGAATTCCCAAAAACCCGATGTTCCGAATACAGATTAGTATACCATGTCCGTATATTATGTCAATACGTCCCGTATATCTAAAATAAACGGGACCGTACACTCCTGTATATTGATGTATTTTTGCAGTGACGGTGGCTAGAACAATTGTTTAGTCAGGAAGCAACATTTGATCTCCTTAGTTTATTCTAATAGTGACAATTAAAGCATCTTTGATACAGTGTTAGGTGGCTGATCAGTTGATTGTTGTAATTGCTAACAACTTAAATCAACTTACCTCTACTACTGCAACTGCTTTTCTGTTGCCAATGTATCTACTCTTCTACTTCTACTTCTATGCTGTTGATTACAATTTTCTGCTGCTTATACTGCTACTCTGCAGCTGCTAACACCTTTATGCTGCTTCTTCTGCTTTTCTGCTTACACTTTACTGCTGCTTCTACTGCTATTCTGCTGCTGCTAGCACTTTTATGCTGATTCTACTGCTACTCAGCTTACTCTTTTCTGCTGCTTCTACTGCTACTCTGCTTACACTTTTCTGCTGTTTCTACTGCTACTCTGCTAACAGTTTTCTGCTGCTTCTACTTGTTCCCTTGCATGTATCTAAGCTTTTTTTTTCAAAATTAAGATTACTTACAGATAATCTGAAAGAGCGCCAACAAACAGCAGCCCTGCTTTCTTTCCAGCTATTCTTCCAGTATTGTAAGGGCATTGTCACGTATGTTTTGATACCGCAAGAGAAACCATAAAGATTGTCGAAGTTTCCCTGTGGAAACAAACACATAAATACTGTTATATGCAGTGAGCTGCAACTTCTGAATTCTATGTTACAGTTAAAAGTGAGAAAACACAACAGAAAGAACTCTACCTGCTCTGTTTAGTATTGTATTTATTACAAACTGCTGATATAAAATCAAAATAAAACAAATACACGTATAGTACTGAGTTTTGAATGATATTTCTGTAATGATCTGTAATGGTGATACATGAATGGTTCAAGAAATGGAAATATGAAATTATGCTCACACTAAAACATCAGTGAAAAGACTTGAATTTGTACAAATCAAGTCAATGCCCTATTTTTTAAATTTGCCCTTAACTATTCAAGGAAATTATAGCCACTATTATCAATTCACTTATAACATGATTCCAGAAAACATGCCAGGCTTTATAGATATTACACCGAAAATTTGACAGAAAATCTATTCCACTGAATAGTTTTCCACAGAATGAGCTTTAGCATAGCCAGTCACAGCACAGACTTTGATTGTTGCAATAAAGAACTTAAAAAGACTGACTGTCTGTGGTCAAAGGTAAAAAAAAATTATTAAAACTATGCAGCTTTTGACAAAGTAAGTCAGGGGTATGTTTTAAGTGCAAGATAATTTGTCACTACAATTATTTAACAAAAGGGATAAAATCTTAGCATCTTGAATATTTTGGCCCCCATTAATCTTTTATTAAATTTGTAAATAGACGGATGTGTACATGAAAGTGACCAGAATTTAATATACAGTCTTACAATGAACTATAAATCACCACATATGATTATAATGTAAATTTTGTATGATTTATTAATGCCTCAGAATTATATACAGTCAGAATTTACAACTGCAGATTCATATCCAGACTCGATTAAATAATTTCACTTAAATCAATATAGATCTTGTACTTTATAACTCGTTATGATAGTAAAAGTAGGCATTCTTTCAAAAATAAATAATATTCTTAATACTGCTTTTTGAAAAGAATTATAAAAGCAGAAATTTCACACAATGCAACCTTGCTTTATATAAGAACCACTTATCATGAAACTAGATTTATACAGTAGTGGTTAACCTGGAAACATGTAAACAGACACCGGTGTAAATACATCACTGACACATATGTGTGATCTACTTATATCTATCTACAACAGAACAAAATATCAAGTTTCAAACAAATGTCAACCTTTTTCTTTAATGCTGCTTTATCATATAAACAAGAAAGCCATTATGAATTTAACCCTTAACCTGCTGGAACCAAAAGTGATTAGCCTTTGCCACCAGTACAGAGCCAGGCCAGCCTGCACATCCGTGCAGTCTGACCAGACTCTATACTGTTGGTAGCTCAATTTTTGTATTTTGATACTGAAATCTCTTAAACGTTTAATGGACTGTTCCAAATTCAAAGCTGGGCAAATCCATTACAGAATTTCAGCATGTTCAGGGTTAATGTTCTCTCAAACCCATGGGGAGAATAATCCACGGAGACTGTTTATTAAGTTTCTTCTTTCTTTCAATAAAACAGTACCTGGACTTTAAAAAGGACAAGAAATGGTGGAGTAGACATGGCAGATAATATCAATAAGGGCTGAGCTAGCAAAATAACACTAATAATGAGAAACAACAGCTATATGAGAAGAATTGAATAACTGCAATAATAGTGTTCTGCAAAAACTAACAAAAACTAAAAGCATCGTTGAACAAAGTAACAGTGATGCCATTTTATTATAGTATAGTTTAACAATAAGTTGTCTGCATACTTCATCATAACTACCTAAAATATTTTGTAAAATAAAAGAAAACAAGGGAAAGAAAACCTGAAAAAACAGCTTTTTGGTCCATGCTGTTAAGCTACATTACAGGGACTACTTTGAAAACATTCATATCAATATCTTATGTTTGTTGAGATTACAGCTCCCTGCCAGTTCTCTCATCAATAATAAAGTTTCAGCAATACTTTTATTATGACTTTAACAGTCACCATGAAAGCAGTATACAGTATGTTATCCATCTAATCATGGGAAGCTTAAAAAGTGTAAATGAATGTATCAATAGATACAGAGAAACAATTTACAGAGCCCATGTGTCCATTAAAAGTAACCATCAGAGGATGTTGTTATGGCTCTAAAATTCACTTCAGGAATAAGTTTTACAAGATCACATCTGACATGAAGCCTAAAGTTCCATCAGAAGCTTGGGTATAGAAAACATTGCTAGAAAAATGGAATTTAAAGTCAACAACTCTGGTAGACTGACAGACAAACATTTACAAGACACTACACCCTCCTTCATGGAAGTGGGATATAACAAATGAATGAATGAATGGATTTATGGCGGGATATAACAAAGTGTGAGCGATAAAATCACAGCACAGTTTTAGAGACAAACATGATACAAAATGGTTAGCACTTTACAGTTTGACAACCTTCAAAGACATGTAACAACATTAAGGTCTGGCATGGTAGAAGTTCGTCTGTAAAGACCTGAACAGGTCATGCCTATGTCACCAAGGGCAACCTCATCCAATGTTCTGCCAAAGTCCTCTTCTCCTATGCCTGACCCAAGTTTGAACACCACACCAGAGTCTGAGTCAGCAATTGTTGGACTGGGTGTCCTGGACTGTGGAACCTTTGGGACTGTTTTTGTCATAGTGAGCCCCCGTGGCACCATCAGCTGTGTGTAGAGTTTTGAAAGGGTGCCATTGTCGGAAACAGGGTCACAAAACAAGTCTTTATTCAATGGAATCATGTTTTGTCTCAGTAAGTCTGTAAGACAAGGCGATGATACACTGTTGTTTAGTTTGAACTGATAAGTTACTTCCTTTGACTCTGATTCTTCACTCTTCTTTACACTTGGATCTGTAAATATTAAACAGTCATAATTTCCACTTTTTTTCTATTAAGTGAATTACTAAGGAGCTATCAACAAATTTAGAATAAATTATCTAATCTTTGGGCACTGATCAGAATTCAAAATGTGGCCTCTAAATTGTAAACAAGATTTTCCTTTGCTTTAAGCCAGGGACGTAGTTTTTGACCAAAGGTGACCCATATTCAAAGTTGTCCTAGAAATCATCATGATTACAATCCTTGCAAACCTTTATGTTCACTGGATGCAAAATGTGTCATCTAGAGTGTTATCAAGCTAAGTGTGGACAGAGACAGACATTTAGTTTATACCAAATTAATTTTAGTTCGACTGTGTAGACAGCTTTTAGCTTACAGACACACTCTCGAATCAAATCCTGGAACTAACCATTACTAAGCAATGAGTGTAAAGTTTCTTGCTCAAGGAAACAACGGCTTGTCCCTGACTGGGTCTGAACCCATGCGGCTAGCAATCCTTTGACTACTTGTCCGACACGTTAACCACTCGGCCACACCACCACAGACAGACATTTCATGCTCAGGTGAGCTAAAAATGACCTGAAGGAAAAGATATTCACCAGTTGTTTGTTTTATCACAGTAGACAAACTGTTTCTGGCTTTCTGTGACTTGTGGATTTCATGTATGGCATCCTGACAGCCTGCAGCTGCCGCCTTCTCCAGCAATCTCTTAGCACAATGTTGATCCTGGGGTAAACCTGCTCAAAAATGGAAAAGCAGTCAATAAACAAGATTCATAAATGTAACATGAACTTAAGAAATTCAGACATATTGCTTACAATAAAATATTAGGATTTATAATTATTTGTTTTTCAGCTTTGTGTTCATTTTTTTTTTTAAACTGTTTTTTTAATAGAATCTTTATTCCCATTCCTATTTATATTTCGATATTGTGAAAACTTTCTATTTCTTTAATGTAAAATATGAAATTTTTAAAATTACTACTACTTTTAACTGACTTCACTGGGTCTAAATTCAAACAGAGAAATTCTATAGCAATGTTTAAAGCTGGAAGACTATAATCAAGAAGCTAATTTCATTTTTGCAGTTACACTTCTTCTCTTCATGTCATTCTCTTGACAGATTTACATGTACTATATTTACCTCCCAGACCTTGCTGATGGAATATTGCCAGACTGTAAGTAGCTTCAGGATGTCCACTCTCTGCTGCCTTACTGAACAGATGTGAGGCTTTACATAAGTTCTCGTCAACACCATAACCATGCTGGTAACATAAACCAAGGAAGTACTGGGCCTCTGCATTCTAAAAGAGATATCTCCTTGTAATTTCAACAGGAACTGCTTATATTTATGTCAACTGTTAAGCTGTAAACAGTTTCACTGTGGCATTTTTTGTTCTAAAAAGAAAGCAATGTGTCCATGAATGGCCACAGCTGGTAAGTATCAAGTGTTTACAGTAATAGGGCTTAGTTTTTTCAAGATTAGTGTGTGACTTGGTTTTTCTGAAACTATGATTTTGAAAGATTGTCCATTTAACTGGTGCATGGCAAAATGTTACTGAAACTGTGCTAAAATGACTGGTTTTCTTTGTTCTCCTTTCAGCACTAGTCAATCTTAATAACCCATAATCACAAATGCTTTAAAACTCAGGTCAGACAAGCACAAATAATACTGAAGATCAATTTTTGTGTAAATTTTTAGCAAGATTGTCTACCTGCTGATTGGCTGCCAGTGTCAGGTAATGTACAGCTTTCTTCTCATTTTCTGTCTGTTCACCTGTATAGTAGACACCCAGGTAACATTGAGCCTACAGACAGAATAAATAGCTCAATCATCATACTACATCATGAAAAGATTAAATTTATATGTACGTACTTCCTGTGCATCAAACATATCTCATGTGATGCAGACATGTTCATGCATTGACTGGTCCCAATTTATGTTACAGATTCAAGCTCACTTGATTAGAAAATCTTTGATAAAATGATAAATTTGTAGCAAATATTTAAAATGGTAAAAAAACGACCCTGACAGACTAAATTTGTAACTTATTTTCATTCAGCATTTATACATGCTGCTAGGCACATTCAGATAAGATAACTCACCTCTGGTAACCCAAAGTCAGCAGCAGTTGAGAGGAGCTTTAAACCTTTGTGGGTATCTTTGGGTGTATGGGCAGTGCCCTCAAGGTACATCAAACCCAGGTTATACATGGCCTGTGGGTGAAGGTCCTCTGCTGCCATGGTGTACAGTCTCACAGCCTTATAAAAACACAGTAAAGCATTTTTAGAACCTATGATGTCAACTCTGATAAAACTGAAATGAAATGCAACTTTGTGTATCTTATTTAGAAAGAGAACAGTTTACTTGCACACTTGCATTTTTTACATTTTGTTGAAATTAGCATTACAAAGCATTTTTAAGAAAATGCTATATCGAGGTGAAGAAGACATCTGTATCTTATTAAAACTATTCATACACAACCAAGAAAAAAGTCAAGATTTACCTGTTCAAGGTCTTTCTTTACACCGATTCCTGCCTCATAACACACACCAAGGTTAAAACGGGACTTTGCATTTCCAAGTTCACTGGCCTCCTTCCACAGAACAGCAGCATATTTCATGTTCCCCTGCTGGGCCTCCTGACTTGCCATCACCCCCTTGCCTGTAGCAGTATATCTCTGACAAACTTTCTCAAAATTTTGGAAAGCTTGCTCCAGACTCTCACATTCAGCTGTACTCTTTGCTGCCTGTATTCAACAGATTTTTTTTTTCATCTGATACAGAGCAAATTTTTCTTTAAAAATTCTAAAACATGTGAAAATAGAAACTTTCTTATACATATTCTCATAAGAAAGCAATATCTGGCTGTAACTGTAAGGATGTCATTTATAACATGAAAATATTTATCCTTTCAGAGACAACATTAAGTATAGTCTTTGTTAAACAACCACAACTGTTTGACATGAAATTCACAAGTCACTATTATAAGTAGGGATCTGCTTTGTTCCTGAAACTGAAAACAAAGTATAAAATTACCTGATTTGTTAGTTTTGTTTCTCTTTCGTCTTGTTCGGGCACAGTCTCCAGTAGACTGCTACCTCTAGAATGTTTAAGACCTGTTGAATCATGTTTGCTGCTTGTATTACGTTTGTGTTTTCTAGACTCCTCTTTGTTTACAATGTTTCTCTGTGTTGATTTGTGCCGGGTGTCTGTTTCAGGAGGAAGAGCATGCAGAACTAGTGCTGACAGCAGGCACCGTTGCCGAGTCCTCTCCGGGGTCTTGTACTGTTGGTGCAGGGATGAAAAATGTCCCATCTGTACACCAAGAGCAACAACACCACCCTGAAACATTCAGTGACTAAGTAAAAAACCAAAGTGTCGACAATATAAAAGCTCAACCATTAAAGAATGTTACATAATAATTTAAATCACACCTTTCTCATTTTAACACTGATCATATTATAACGTGCAATGCTAAGGATTTAATAAAAAAATGTTTAGTCTCCACATGTTTCAAAAAAGTGACAGTAAACATACTGAATCCATAAATATTAATAATGTATCAAGCCTACCAGTCCAATGGCATCAATGGGAGTGTGAGGGCCATGCACCATTCTCCAGAAATCATGAGAGTCCGGGCGGGACCCACTCTTTCCATCATGATTGTCACTTCTGAAACAAAGAATTCCATCTGTAACATACATTGTCCTACACTGATATTTGCATCTGTATAAATCCTTAATTCTCAACTTTCAAACTAGTGATATGTTTTAGGTCAAAACAACTTTTTGTATTAATATACAAAGCAACCCATATAAAAAGAGACAAGCTGGAGCTTGAAAATATATGCAACATTAACTTTCTACTTTATTTTGATGACATTGTTAACTGTTACTAATGAATAAAAGACATGAAAAATATGTGGTTTATAACTTCTCATCTCAGATTCTGACTGAGAATATGTTACCTACTTTTGTTTACAATGAGTTTTCCATGGACTTGACTGTCTTCCAGAATCGTTTAAGTCTTTTTTCTCATTAAGTTCTTCAACATGTATGCCTGCCGAGGCACCAGAACCATTACACTGCAGACGCACAACTGAAAATTATAGGTAAGAAAATAGGCTTTTAAGTTCATTACTGATTACAAAAAAAATTGTCTTTACCAACAAGAAGGAAAAAATAATGGTCCTGCATGTCTTCGGTAAGTATGTATTCAGTCCACTTACACTGCTAACCCAATGAAATTTCCAGTAACTAAGGTATGTAGGCCATATGGTACTCACACAATACAGCGGCTAAAGGAAAGCATACAGCTTCTGTGTCTATGGGGTTATATGACTGGACCTTTTCTAATATTTTCATGTCAAAGATCAATCATGGCCAATGTTTTCTAGAAATACAATCCAAATTCAGTCTACAAGAAACTACAGAATAACTTGCTCTTTTTGGATGACTATTTCAACTTGACAATTTTTCTCTCATCTTTAATATTTTGGCATTACTGTAATTATTCAATTATTACATATTCAGTCTTTTTCTCAAAAATGTTTATTCAGAAAGATCTAAACTTGACATTAGCACACTATGTTTATAACACACACATAACATACTTAGCCCATTTTTCATTGATTCATGTTTTCTCATTTGTTTCATTCTTATAGAAAATATGCATTTTATCAGCACACATATATCCAAAATCTAAGCAAGATTTAGCAGTTGACAAAAAGGCAGTCTGATGCTGAAAATTACAGGAAAACAGTATTTATTTTTGTTTCATTCTACAGTCATAATATAAAACTGTTTCTTCAATACAAGTTCACTTCAAAAGAAATTTCGAAAGTGGTAAATAAACAGAGCTGATTTAATACCAGATAATGCTATGTACAGAAAAAATTCATTTGACATAATCATGGAGAGTGAACTCTATCAAAATGATGTTGATTCAGGAAGTAAGTAGGACAAGTCAGTGGGCATGAAAAGTACAGGAAGAAATGCACTTGATTTTAGCAACATAGGCTATTTATCTGAAAGTGGAAAACTACATACTGTGTAGTGTGCAGTGAATCTATTTTTTAACTTTTAAGAATGGTTGAACATCTGGAGTAAACCAAAATTTTTTTCCTTTATCAGTTTTTAAGTGCCGCAAATAAAGCCAATTTATGCCATTACAGATAAGCGGATTAATGAATTAGAGAAAGTCTAGTCCAGGAAACCTTGCTGCAGTAGGATATTGATGTATTTTCTGACTGGCAACATTTAGGGCACATAATAAATATCCAAATGAAAAACGGGTGCCCGAACGTCTCGTAAATGAGACTAGAGAAGGACATACTATCTCATTTCCTGATAACTTAGTTCATTCTGTAACATTTTCAACCAGATGTTTTCTTATCACAAAAGATTAATTCAAAACTATTTCAAATTAAAACTAGTACAAATAAAATAAGATATACTTTCACATTATGAAAAACCCTAAGTAATATTGCATCATGTTAGAAATACATTAGCCTATCAAGTTTCTTTGGTTATTTTTTGGGACACTGAAGGGGAAATCCCCCTGTAAACATAATGAATTGTGGCAGATAGGCACTTTGATTGAAAAAAAAAAAGATGTTCAAAAGTTTATATGATTTGGTACTGTCTTCAGTGTCTTGTGCTCTGCATTTTATTTATACAGTAAATAATTTTGTAAACAAAACATGGATGATGGAATTCATTTAAAGTAGGATCACTTTTCACACTAAATGACATGGCTAATAGAATAACAGAAATTTAAACTGATAGACTTACCCCTCGGCAGGCTATGTAACCATCTCCACATATTTACAGATCATGCAGTGCAGCTGTCAACCTAAAATTGAATAGAGGATCCAGTCCTCCTCTACCCGGCTGCCATTTTGACCTAGTGTGTGTTTCATTTCTTTCAATTAGCTTATATCTAATCGAACGAGTAAGTGTAATAACATAATTATCATTATTTGGTAAAGTTCGTGTATCTTAACATTTTTAATTACTTAAAGTATTTTCTTATTTTCTTATTTCTTATTTAATTATTGAGAATATTTGGTTCCACAAACTGGTGAACCCAGCAGACTGTATTGGTAGAGAGTCGGTCATTCATCATAGAATATATTCAGACACTTTTACCCTCAATATTTTAATCACATGATTGCAAATGTCACATGATTAGCACAAAATGAGGGGCGCTTACAGACAGAAAAAACAAAATTTCTTTATCGTTTTCCTTTTCATAAAAGGACTGTCAGCATACAGTGTGGTAATTTTTGGGTTTATGTGAAGTCTTAGAATTCAAGATATAGATCTAAAAATTCTTTGATTTTACCCCGTTCATGTTTCAAATGTCGTTTCTCTTTAACACGAAATTATAGATCAGTAGATAAGCATTTATCGAATATTAGAGAGGTAAAATAATTTGAAGCTCGGTCAATTTTAATCAGTGCTCCCTGTGTATAATTTCTACATGCATTTATTGAATTTCTAAAAGATGGAATTGAATTCTAGTGTGCAACAATACATTTATAGGGCACATTAATATAGTTCATGCTTGGTAAGAACATGGTCTTTCGAAGATTTATGGAGGTCATGTACCACTGCAATAACGAACCAGGAGGTTACGTACCATTTGAGGTTGCGTACCACTGATGTATTTTTGTTGTTCTGTTTTTTTATAAATGGTGATCTAGTGTGTTTGTAATAATGTAGTCAGACATACATTGTATAAAATGAATTAATGATTTTAGCGGCTATTATAAATATACTAAAAAAGATAAAATATAGAAGAACAATATACAAATGGCAAAGTTTTTACCTTTTTCTACATATAATTAACCTTTATTTATGTATAATTGTCACATATGAATTCAACAATGAGTTGGCAAACAAATCACAAACTCTTCACTTATGAGTGAATACACTCTTTGAATTATTATAATCTAATTTGTTAATTTGATTTAACAATGATATACTTGAGCAACAAACATCTCTACCTGATATTTTTCACACCTTTAAGGCAACACCTTACCTGTATGGTACATAACCTCTTATTTATATAAGTGGTACGTAACCTCCAATAATGGTACATTTATGTAGATTGTAGCGGTATGGCAACTCTGTGGTATGTAACCTCCAGTTTCTCTTTCAAATAGGATGATTGATATGAGCATTAATCATCTTGATGTCAGCTCATCTTAAAAGGATTTGAAAGAGTTAAGTTAATGGTCACGTCATTATTCAGTTATAAGCATTAAAAGAATGAAACAATTCATCAATAAATTTAAAGCTCATATAAAATTATGGATCAGTATGCTGATTCAAGAGAGGTTAAATCAGTTATATGTCTGCGCTTGCAAGTTGGGTGCTCTACCTACCGAGTTATGGGAGTTGCTGACAGTACTCGCGTTATCATAATATTTTGGTCATAAGTTATGTAGATTATAAGTTGCATAAAAAATGAAATAGTTAATGCAATACTACCCTAGCATTTTATATTGCTTGGAAGTACCTAAAATTAAAAAACAAAATCAGGTCTTTGACAGAATGTTCTGTTTTAATACATCTGTTACTTTTCCAAGTGTGTAAACTTCCCTTTTGATCAACAGGTACAGCCAAAAAAAGTTGAATTTATCCAAAAACCAATACCTTTGAAAATCACTAGCACTTCACAAGTAAAAAAGTAAAGAGAGTGAATGAATGATTGAATTTCTAATACCTAACTAGGTTTAAGACTCCAGAGAACAGATATTCAATACTTCATTAAGGTTTATACATATTTTGAAAGACTAATGATTTCTGTCATGATTATTCTAAGTTTTGTTAATTATTTATGCAACAATTGTAGCACAAACATAGAGCTGTCATTGAAAGAAAATTTTGTATTGATATATTGAAAGGCAAATATCAATGATATATCAATGAGTCAAATAGTTAATGAATTAAAATGTTTGATAAATACTGTCATCATGATGTTAGTAATGCTTGTTTATATGAATTTTTTTATGTTGTCATGTATTGAGACTTCAAGTTTTGCTTGCCTGAGGGTTTTTTAAAGATATGGTTCATTCTGTTCTTACCTAGTCATTGTGAAGTCATTGTGAGGCATGTGCGAAGGATGTAAACAATAATGGCAGCCACCTTGCTATTATTGTAATTAAGGATGAATTTCTGTGGAAAACATTATGCAGAGATGTTAACTAAGAATTAGCATTTATTCTATTTATTGCTTTGTGACATTCTAGATTGTTTCGATATATTTGATCGACTGCTGAAAATTGATGATATATCTAGATCACGATTTTCAATGACAGCCCTATATGATAAAGTTCATAAACCTAGCATGTGGAATCTCCTAGCAACATTATCCATTATTTTGAATGTTTGATGCTAGTAGATATCATGAAACATAAAATAAGCTCAATATTCCCTAGGATAGTATCATAATCTTTTACACTGTCATTTCATTACAGAGTCGATCATTTGGGATAGATTATGACAACAATACATTTGTTAAGGATGGCAGACCATTCAGGTATATATCTGGCAGTATCCACTATTCCAGGGTACCATATCAGTATTGGGATGACAGACTACACAAGATGGCAGCAGCTGGACTAAATGCAATACAAACGTAAGTTTTAGATTACATACACGGATGGATGGTGATGGGTTTGAGCCCTGCTGCCAACCATCATCTTTTAATGAAGAAATTTGGCAGTTTCTTTCAGAGAAAGGGAGTTTTATACTGGCCATCCCAGGAATTTTATGGTTATCTATGATTTTATCTGTTTGAGTTTATTAATTGTCAGTACCAGTTACCCATATGACAGACACCCCTTTCAGAGGTTAGTTATTTTAGGTTGTGGGGGATAGTGCAAGATACAGAAAGCATTCCATTCCAGCACCTTTGGTTTTTTTGCTCAGTGTATAGCACTGATACATGAGACCTCGGTTTAACATCTCATCCTAAAAACAATTAGTAATGTTAGTAGAGGAATGGGGGATTGAACTTGCGACCACTGTATTACCAGTCCAGCTTGTTACAACTGGACCCCTGATCTGCTGAATAATGGTTAGGTAAACTGCCCACCCTATATGACTATATAGCCACTTGATGGACCGAACATGTAACTTGGTTGGCTTTTTCCGAGGTCAAGCTCACATGAGATCAATTCATATCCCTCCCTCATTTTGTGTTTCTTGTATAATGCTGTACTTAATTATTTTGTTTTAAGTGTACCCCTATTATCACCATATAATATTCTGTTGCTTTTATGGTATGTTTTATGTATTTGCCCAGCAGTGTACGTGTCATGTCTACATTCCAAATACATGAATTTAAGGAATTCAACAAGCGACACCATTGAAGTTTAACATATATTTAATATTGGATATACAGCACGATTGAGCAGCAATAAATAATATACTCTCAGCTGAGTTAATTAATTTAAGTAAAGTAACTAACTATAAACACAAAATATATGGCAGTACTCACTTGGTATCTCTTGAACATTTTGAAGGATTTTAAAGTTACTTGGTAGAAATTTCAGTAAAGAAATGCAGTGGAAAAAATTCTTCTAGTTAATGGACTCACATGAGATCCAAAGTCTGTCCCATCAAAATTATATTTGGACCATATTTACATCACAAAGCTTATATTTGAAATGTTACTATAATGACCATGATTGGGTCACCTGCTCAATTGTACCATAGTATGAATTTTTATGTAGTGTATAGTATATATTTTATTTGTTCCCAGTTATTAATTCACAGCTAACAAAAGCAACTGATTTTGTCTGACTATTAAGCTAAACTTTCTTGTACCTTTGTATAATATTGGATGCCCCTGATACAAGCCTTTTTAACTCTTACTAAATGTGTTATGTTGATCTATACCCCTACATCTACTTAAAATACCAGACAAACATTTTCAATGAATCCTTTTTCTTCTTTTGATATATAACTGGTGGGGGCATTTTTCACAGCATGTGACAACTCGTGTTTTAATTATTTTTGTCTTTGCTTGTTTCAGGTATGTCCCTTGGAATATTCATGAAACAGTGCAAGGCCAATATAACTTTGAAGGGCAGCAAGATATTGTAATGTTTTTAAAGACTGCTCAGAAATACAACCTGTCTGTATTACTGAGGCCAGGACCTTACATCTGTGCTGAATGGGAATTTGTAAGTGTCTTCACTGGAATATTCCGCTGATTCAAATATATATGATTATAAATATTTTTTTTGTGTTATGCATTCAGGATTTAAGTGTTGGATGGTCTTATACCATAGTGAATTACAAATTTCTTAGTTGCACAACACGGGATAATTCAGATGTACTATGCAAGTATATCTATTACATGTAATGGTATATTCCCATTATTCCCATGGCATGTGTGTCCTGATCTTGGCATCTGTCAACCTATTGTCATTTCTGTGATGAAAAATTATGTTCCCATGGTGAGTCTTGAACAACCTGTTACCACTGGCTTGCAAGTGAGGTTCCTTACCATCTGAGCTACTTGGGCAGGCAATTATATGGTTTGCTTACTTAGTAACAATATCACCTAGTACTAACTAGTATTGATACATTTTTCTCTGCTCTGTTAAAATCTCTTCTTTAAAACTAATATTTCCAAAGGTCAAAGTTCATACTTTATTTTAGGGAGGACTTCCAGCTTGGCTTTTGAAGGATCCAGACATCAAACTTAGAAGTTCTGATGCAGGTAAGTTTATTAATCAAGGCAAATACAGAAGTCAGTTGTGAAGTAAGTTACTGATCACAGTTTGAAAATTGTTAAATTGTAATTAGTTAGAAGTCAAATATAGTCATGCACTGTTCATTGGGAAAAGTTTTATTTATTAGTCCTCTGCAAAAGGAGAAAAAAATATTAAAGGTCACTTATACATGTATATAACCTTCACTAGGCTAATATACTTGTGAGTAGAGTACTCATTTCAGGGTAGGCAAAAAAATCTGTATCTTAAGACGGTATGTGAGTATAGCTGAAGGTATGTTCAGTGCTTTTGTAAAGAGGTCATCTTTGACTTGAAACCATATAAAAGCTCTCACTGTGAGAGACGTGTGAAAGCTACAATAAATCTTGACCAGCTTGACTACACAAGAAATACTTTTTTGATTTGGGGTCAGTTGGTTATACAGTCAGAAGTAGGGGTGATATGTTTCTGAACCCACTCTGCCACTAACACCACCTAAGATCTTTCAGATGCAACACTGAACTGAGGTTTCTGGTATCAGTACAGAGAATGACAAAAAACCATTGATGCTTCTGAAATGGGATGCTCCCAGAATCTTGTACTATCCCCTTGTCTAAGTATATCTCTTTCAAGGCTTTTTGTCACATGGCCCATTGGGAAACCACAACCAACAATGAATAAACAAAAATACTTTCAGATAGATTTGTGGAGATTTTTGTGCAAATAAACCATTCTCACAATGAAACTAAAGGTTTGGTTGTGTTTTTTTTTCAGTTTATTTGGAAGCAGTAATCAAATGGTTGAAGAAATTATACTCAGTTATCTCCCCATTACTTTACAAAAATGGAGGTCCTGTTATAGCTGTGCAGGTTAGTCAGATTTGGCTTATTTATTGTGTGCACTGGAAAAATTAATTTGTAATAATTATCTTATCATTTTTAAGGAGTTGGAAGATTTTATTTTACCATGATTATTTCTGTAATATAAATATCTGCTATGATTTCAAGACTTTGTTAAACTTATATGTATTTATTTACTTATTTTTTTCATTGATTGTATTTATTTACTTATTTATTTTTACATTGTTTGGGAAACAAGTTCTCACAATTTATAGTAATTCCTTTTATGGACTGCTTCCTGGGTTCAAAATCAGTTCTTGTACTGAAAATATGGAATGCAGAGAGTCATTGGAGACTCTCGGCCCTAGTGGGATTTGAACCAGCAACCTCCAGATCAGGAGTCCAGCGTTCTAACCCTTTGACCACAACTCCACCACAAAACTTCTGTAAGACAAACTACCAAATGATTTTGATAAATATTAAAATCAACAGATCCACAATCAGAGGGTTTATTTTTCAGATTTATGTATGATTGTTTTCTGTATATTATCTGCCAGCAAGTGACAATTTTTTAATAAACTAAATTTTCATTAAACTTTCCTGCAGATAGAAAATGAATATGGGAGCTATCCTGCCTGTGACAACACATACATGGAGGCATTACGTGATCTAGCCTGGAAATATCTTGGTACAGACGTAGTTCTGTACACCACAGATGGAGATGGGGATGGATATCTGAAGTGTGGTACAGTGAATGGGGTGTATGCAACTGTTGACTTTGGAATTACCTGTAAGTGTACATATGGATGTTTTTTAATATGACACCTTTCTTGAAATACAGTTTTTATGCTTCCCGAAGGGCGAGCATATAGTTGCCGCTCTGTCCGTCCGTCTGTTCAATCGTCCTTCCATCATAACTTTGTCCAGAGCATAACACAAAAACTATGAGAGATATCAAAACCAAACTTCATAGGTAGTTAGATCTCATTAAGGAGCAGTGCAATGCACAAGAACCATAACTGTTGCTTTATTAATTTTTGAATTATTGCCCTTTGAAATTTCTCATACTTATTTTTTGTCCGGGGCATATCTCACAAAGTATAAGAGTTATCAACTTGAAACTTTATAAGTAGATAGATGTCATTGATGAGCAGTGCAGTGCACAAGAACCATAACTGTTGCTTTATTAATTTTTGAGTTATTGCCTTTTGAAATTTCTCATACTTATTTTTTGTCCGGGGCATATCTCACAAAGTATAAGAGATATTAACATGAAACTTTATTGGTAGATAAATCTCTATGAGGAGAAGTGCAGCGTGCAAGAACCGTAACTCTATTTTGCATAATTTAGGAGTTATTGCCCTTTGTTATTTTTTCATTACTTACTTATTCCTCTTTGCCCTTGGAAGGGCATAGGGCCTTCACCACTGACCGCCAGTCGTCTCTGTCTTCTGCTCGTCTTTTGGCTTCACCCCATGATAGCATTATGGACCGCAACTCGCAATCAAGGGTTCTTCTCCAGGTCAATGCAGGCCTGCCCCTTTTTGTTTGCCTTGAGGATTTATTTTTTCATACATATTAAACAATAGCCCTTTTGGAATTGGCATTTATTCGGGGAGCATCCATCGGTTCTACAGATTTCTTGTTTTCTTCAGTTTGTATTTTTTAATGAAGAAATCGGGATTTAGTCGCATTCATCTGCGTTTTTGATGCAAATTGTCAAGGTCATTTTCTGTTTTCCATGTTTCATTTTTAAACAGAAATCCAAAGTCTGTATTCTATTGATTAAAAACCATATCCTGCTGTGTTTACAATTTGTAAAGATTGAAGAATAATTAAATTCTATAGTTTCTCACTTATTGCTTTGTTAATATGTAGTATTTTTAGGGATGATAGCATAGGTATTATTTTCTTATGGAAGGTAGGAACGCATTAAACACATACTATGAATTTTTCACTTTGACAGATAACCCAGAGAAAAATTTTGAGATACAGAGACATAAGGAACCAAAGGGTCCACTGGTAAGACAAGTATGAGTAAATATAAATAACTATATTGATTATGTCACAGAACTATTTGTGCCGCTGATACATGTATTTGCCTATGTATTTTATAAAATTCACTAGTTAAAGTTTGCACTTACTCTTTTTTTACAATTCTTCTGACAATTAATGAAATAATTAACTAATTTAATATACTAAATAAATTTAGATTTTGAAAGCCTTCTTGAGACATATAAATATGAAAAGCGGGAATTCAAACCATTGTTGAAATCAAACACTGAATTTGTATTGAGCATTGGGTTAGTCAAATTTTATGTACCATATTATTTTAAAAGTAATGAAAAGTTGTCTTCTTGTAGTGGAGAGAAAAAGTAGAATTGGTTGAAGTGTGTTTATATGTTATCAAAAGTCATCTTAAATACATGATTTTAAGTGGCCTGTATCCATAAAATGAGTTAGTTTTTTTTTTTTGTTTTTTTTTTCCGTTTGAAAGACAAGCCACATAACAACATTTATTTGATGAACTTGTCATTAAGACTGCATTTGTTAATTTTGTTTTAGGTGAATTCTGAGTTCTACACTGGATGGTTGGATCACTGGGGACAGAATCACTCTACAGTGCCAACAAAGGCTGTGGCTAAAAGCCTCGACCTTATACTAGCTCTGGGAGCTAATGTTAACATGTATGTGCAGAGTGATTTTATGGCATGTTATTAGTGTTTGATTTGATATGTTCTGTGATACTAAATGACTGTTGTGTTAGTGATGGAGATGCATTATTATGCCCCCGAAGGGTTTCATATAGTAGTCGCAGTGTCTGTCTGTCCCATTTTCTGTGTGCAACTCCTACAGTTTTCATTTGATTTTCAACAAACTTTCTCACGATGATCATTATTGAGTGCAGCAGTGCATATACTCCAGCTTTTGCAATTAAGTCATTTTTGGCAGAGTTATTGCCCTTTATTTAATTTGATTCTATATTGCTTCTGTGTGCAACTCCAAAAATTTTATTATTTGAACAATATTTTTGGCTATGGAAATTTATTAATTTCAACAGCCATGCAGATAGATAAAGGACATATAATAGTCTTACCACTGGATTTAAAGATACTTTGTTCCAATCACTGACTGCAAAAAATTTTGTCACAAGTGATCAAGGTAACATCAAGTTATAAGTTACCATGACTGTGACAATTGCCAAGTTTTGGGGTATTGGTGTCTGTGCCATATTTCTTGTTTTGTATCTAGAATATTTGCATGAAAATGTCTTTGTATCTTCCGTCAAGTGGTTAAAGTCATTTGCATGTCATCTAACTTTGATAATGTGAAGGTTTTTTATGAGTCTTTGTACAAACTCTCAGCCGTCCACTTTTAAACTGTAAGAGAAAATTATTAGAGAAATATAGCAGTGTGTTACAAAGAATTTGGTACAGCAATGATTCATAAGAACAACTGTTGATTACATTTATCACCTATATAAAACAAAGATACTGTGGTAGTGCCGAAGAAATTTGAACAGAACAAAATCAATCCAATTTATTTGGATTTTGAATCATGGAGGAGGCACCGTGGTCCAGGGGTAGAGCGCAGGGCTCCTGATCCGGAGGTCGCGGGTTCGAATCCTGTCAGAGGCGAGATTCTCTCATGATCTTCACATTCCTCCACATTGCACGATTACTGGTGTGCAACCCAGGAACCAGTCATCGAGCGTGGTGATTATAAGTTGTAACAACTTGTGTCGCAATCGATGTAATATAAATTAGTCTAAACTAATTAATCCAATTCATGTGTATATGAGAATACTAAGATAACCAGTACATAAATAAGGTATCTAAATGCAGACAAGGTAATTGAATAACACTAAATGTCCTCAGAAAACATACATAAAATTTAATATATAACAGCTTTTCATTAATTAGTTATTTTTCTACAGGTACATGTTTGAGGGTGGAACTAATTTTGGTTTCTGGAATGGTAAGGATTTTCTCTGCCAATTTGGATTAGTTCCATTTATACTAGAATGACACCATTAAAGAGACTGACTCACAAAATTAAGCTTAAAAATGTTTTTCTTTAAAATTAAAATGACGTTTATGTACTGTGGAAAACGCATAATTTTATGCTTCTATACCCTATGAAACCTGAAGAAAAAGGTTTTATTTCAACAAGATTGGAACCTATGCACTTTTGGTCAGTAAAACTAAAGGTGGTGAACTTTACCACTGAGCCACTGCATCTTGTTTCTACAAGGAATCAAATTAATAATACAAACAACTTATCTACCCATGAGTATTATCTAACCCCCACCTCTCTCGAAAAATTAAAATTAAAAATTCGGCCAAAAATAATGTTTATGAGTCCAGGAACCTGAAATTCAGTAAAAACGGACAAATTTTCAGTTTTCTGGAGCCTTGCCATGACTTCTGGGTAATTTTTTTTTATCGATAAAAGTGAGTAAAACTTGATTATTATGATGTCTTTCTGTATCAAAAATGAAACTGTAACTTAGTTTAGATATATTCTTCACAGTTTCAACTTGAATTTCAATATTTATAAACATTTTCTTTTTTATGCTTTGGCCCATCTGTGAATCAGTCGCGGTAAACTGGGTACATTTTCATTGTTTGTTTACTTATGGTTTTGTTTTCAGAATTGAAGAGGAATGATTTTCAGTAAAACTGATGTTTTAACATTCTAAATATTTTTTTGTCACTATGCATACTAACCTTTCAGTTTATGAATTTAAAAACTAGATACTCAAGTCACAAAACCATAAATTGGCCTTTGTTTTAAAGAGGATAAGATCAGTAACTTTTAGAACTGTAACCTCTCAATAAGTTATGGTTTCAAGTCAAGATTAGACCAAACATTTCATCAAAGAACTTGTCTATTTCTCTTCTTAAAACTGCTTGTACATGTATTGAATGTTATGTTAGTAAATTGCTTAATTTTGTTATTTGTGTACTGTTGAACAGTTTTAGACACAGAAAAAAATACAGGGCCAGTCTTAGATCTAAAGTTTTCAAAATAAAGACATTGTTTTACTAATCATTAGGAGCAGAGTTCCCTCCCTTTAAGGCAATACCTACAAGTTATGATTATGATGCCCCCTTGTCTGAGGCAGGGGACATAACTGTGAAATACCACCATGTTAGAAATATTGTTCGCAAGGTAAATATATGTATCCTTTTGCTTGCATGTCATAGCTGTATTCTAGAAAAGCATGCTTTAGCACCCTTGGATAGAAAACATAAACTTTAATGTAGAAAGAATGACAATGGAAGAAATTTCTGTGCTTGTTTTAGGAGCCAACTACCCATTCCATCCAGTTCCCACTAGCTATGACTATGATGCTCCTCTCACTGAGGCTGGAGATATCACTGACAAATATATGCAGCTTAGAGATACAATAGCAAAGGTATTGGTTTGGATGTTAATAACTGTTAAAAGAAACATAGAAACAATTTGATGTACAGTATCACTGACAAAAAAAACCCCAAAAATCTGCATCTGATCAGTGTGGTTACTAAAGTATTGCTCCAGGTATCACTGACAAGCATCATCATCTGAAAAAATACATTTAGAAATGGTATGGTGTATTACTGAAGAATATGAGGATTTCAAAAGTACAGTTACTAATGTAATGCTTGATGTACTGCTGACATATTGTATGCAGCTTAAAACAGATTTACTCAAATATTTACTTAAGTATTTCTATATTATGTTGGTTTAGTAGTGTGTACAGTAGGGTTATACTTAATATTTTTGTCTCATTATGCCTGTGCCTTTTTGTAACAGAATTTTTGTGTCCCCTGCTATGAAGTAGCCGTGACATATAGGGATCACTTCTCTATCGTCTGTCCGTCCATCTGTCCATCCATCACAAAACTTGTCCGGTCTACTCCTCAGAAACTACTGGTGCGATTTCATCCAAACTTTACAGGAATGATCAGTACCAAGTCTAGTTGTGCATCATATCATCGGCATTTTCCAGTCTAATGATTTTTGTGAGAGTTATGGCCCTTTTATGATTTTTATTTTTAAAGTTTGTGCGGACTACTTCTCTTATACTACTTATGCAATTTGAATGAAATTTTACACGATTGATCAGTACCTCAAGTACTTGCGCATGTCTAACAGGTTTTTTGGTTGAATGATTTTTGGCTGAGTTATGGCCTTTGAATGAAAAAAGGTATTTTGGCCAAATAATGAATTTTGTGTTGCAGGCTTCACAGTAGCTGCGACATGCTAAAAAGTAGCCATTACATACAGGGATCACTTCCCCATCATCTGTCTGTCTGTTCGTCCATCCGTCTGTCTGTCTGTCCATCACAAAACTTGTCCGGACTACTCCTCAGAAACTACTGGTACAATTTCATCCAAACTTTACAGAAATGATCAGTACCAAGTCTAGTTGTGCATTTCGTCAGCATTTTCCAGTTCAATGATTTTTGTCAGAGTTATGGCCCTTTAATGATTTTTATTTTTAAAGTTTGGCCGGACTACTTCTTTTATACTACTAAAGTAATTTAAATGAAATGTTACAGGATTGTTCTGTACCTCAAGTACTTGTGCATGTCTTACAGGTTTTTCGGTTGAATGAATTTTGGCAGAGTTATAGCCCTTGAATAAAAAAATGTGTTTTAGCCTACAAACTGTCCAATCACCTCTCAATACTACTGTTTAATTGGCTATCATCAGGCGACACATGTGATCACTGATCGCCCTTGTCTGTGTACCTTGTGCCTCATTCTCATATATTGCTCAGTGTTTTTTGTATGGCATGATACTTTATGATGATCAAACTTATTTTTAATTAAGATTTTGCTTCAGTAATAATTTTGATTTAAAAACTTCTAAATTTGGTTCAACTTTACTTTAGATCCTGCGATACCATCATAAGAGCAAAATCTACCAGTTAAGGACATATATTGAAAAATTTGAAATGCCAAGAAAACCATGAGTAAATTTCCAAAAGTATTTCTTTATATGTTTTAATGATCAGTAACTTTGTCAGTTGCTCTAGCCCTCCACTACATTGAACTTTTATATGAGAGAGTTTGGAAGTACTTTCTTTGCAAACATAGGAGTATAGTGAAAGTTTTTCAGAATAATTATGCTAATACTCAACTAAATAACAGTGATAAAGTAGTAGAACACCTTACTCTGGATCCAGATGTCCTTTACTTGCATCATCACATGGACAAGAATCTCTAGAGTCTTTCAGCCTCCCATACTTCAGGCACAGAAATGTGTCTCCTTATCAGTGTAAAAGTATACAGTCATGTTTAAACAGAATGAAAGCCTGTATTGTTGGAGGATGTGAAACAGAATAAAATTTGAATTGTATTTGTTACACTTGAAGTTTTTACTCACTTAATATTATTTCAGTCCTGCTATTTCTTTTCAGTATAACCCAGGTGGAGTAAAGAAAATTCCACCATCTACTCCAAAATATGCTTATGGTAAAGTACAGATGATTCTTGTGAGTATATTTTGTTGTTTTACATAAAGTGTCATGTGCTATATAAAGTGTGTAAATCTCAAAGCTTCATCTATAAGAAACTTGCATCACATGATAAGTACTAATAGCTAGATAGGTACATATGGAAGAATATCTGCTCACTTGCCAAAATTTGTTTCAGCAGCTGATTGCCATGTCCTTTGATTATTCAGACAAATGATTATATGTTCTATATTGTTAATTATATTGTCATATTTTTTAAAGTATTTTCTTTAGAGTGAAAATGAATAGTTAAGGTTGCCATTAGATTTGTATGAAATATAGGGGTAATGTATGAAATATAGGGGTAATGTAGGAGTAAATGTATGAAATATAGGGGTAATGTAGGGGTAATGTATGAAATATAGGGGTAATGAATGAAATATAGGGGTGATGTATGAAATATAGGGGTAATGTAGTTCCCTGAATTGTAGGTCGAGACCATTGATTCCTATGTGAACGGCACATGTACACCAGTCAGCTCAGAGTATCCTGTCAACATGGAAGATCTTGGTCATGTAGGTATACAAATAAATTAACTTTTATCTTTTAACTAGGTTTTTAAAAAAAGAATGGTTATTGTACTAAGGGGTATGTTGTTGGGTTTTTGGGAATCAGACAGATTTGTTTCCACTCAATAAATTTATTAAGCAGGAAGATATTAAGATGATGAAGTAACTGTACAGAAAGATGGAAGTCTTATTTTATCCACTCTGTGTATGGTTTCCATAGAATTTTCATGTTTATGTGTTTTTGAATACAATTGTACCTTGAGAACAAATAAAAGACTACAGTTTTAGTGTTTGTTATATGTATGTGTACTGAGAAGATGTGTCATTTCCTTAACTTGGAATTTTTTAGTCAATAGTACTGGTATATTGATATAAACTGTTTATTATTACTATTATTATTATTACTATTATTATTATTATTATTTTTATTATCCTTCATGTTTTCAGTATTATGGTTTTGTACTGTATAAACATAAACTAACAGAGGCAGTCAACCAAGGATCCCTAGATCTCTCAGGGGCTAGGGATAGGGCTTATGTCCTGCTCAAGTCTGGGAATACACTGGTAATTAACTAATTAGCTCCCCTGAATTCACCTTGATCACCTGACAGAATTTAACCAGTTGATCAGAGCAACATTGTGCTGTCTTTGCCTGTTTGTTTCTTAAAACATTTTCAATTGCTTTTAATCTAGAATGATGTAACAAATTGATTCATTTAAAATGATAGGAAATTTTTTACAATAATCTTTTAACATTTACTAATGAAATAAATTAGTTTCAGTTATAAAAATGTAGGTATTTGGTGCACTAAAATTGGTTGATTTGTTTAAAGAGTGAGTAATACTCATAATGATACCATTTGTTGTAGACCTTTGTAGGACTTTTAGAGAGGGACAGTGGTGTAACAAACATGAGCCTCAGTGCTCAGGAGGGGGACAGTTTACTGATACTGGTAGAAAATCAAGGACGTATTAACTATGGTGGACAGATGAACAATAACAGAAAGGTACAGTGATATTTAAGGAAACTTGGTACAAACCTGTAGTGTTTTGCTTACCATACCTTATTAATCAATTATTACAGATAGTGATGCAAAACGTATCTATTTACATAGAACAAAAGGAGACTGTACATTTTCATTCTAGAGTCGCTGTAAATCTCTCCTTGGATCTCTTATTCTTGGATATTTTGGTGAACAAGGATTCACATTTTTTATCTAATTTTTTTATTGACTGTCTTTTTCAGGGCTTAATTTCTAATGTTACCTTGAATAAAATGAATTTGACTAATTGGGTGATATATCCAGTGAACCTTCAATCTGACACTATAAATAGACGAGTCCAAGAGACCACACTTTCAGAAACGAGGCTGCCTGCTGTAGTACCAATTGCTGGTGCCAGCATACCCTCTGTATATGCTGGACATCTAAAGATCGCAGGAGAACCTATGGATACCTACCTTGATATGTCATCTTGGGTCAAGGTAAAACTTGCTTTGTCATTCACCTTAATTTGTGTTATTAACCAGGTTTTCAATTTTGAAAATCCTGGTTATTAGATTGGGGTATGGCGAGCGGATGGGCGGGCGTCAAACGAAATTGTGTCCGCTCTGTAACTCTTCAACCCTTTGAAGAATTTTGATGAAACTTCAGACAAATGTTTACCACATCAAGATGACATGCAGAACGCATGTTCCGCATGGCTGGCTCCAAGGTCAAGGTCACAGTGACATTAACATTGAAAATCCTGTCCGCTCTGTAACTCTTCAACCCTTTGAAGAATTTTGATGAAACTTCAGACAAATGTTTACCACATCAAGATGACGTGCAGAACGCATGTTCCGCATGGCTGGCTCCAAGGTCAAGGTCACAGTGACATTAACATTGAAAATCCTGTCCGCTCTGTAACTCTTCAACCCTTTGAAGAATTTTGATGAAACTTCAGACAAATGTTTACGACATCAAGATGACGTGCAGAACGCATGTTCCGCATGGCTGGCTCCAAGGTCAAGGTCACAGTGACATTAACATTGAAAATCCTGTCCGCTCTGTAACTCTTCAACCCTTTGAAGAATTTTGATGAAACTTCAGACAAATGTTTACCACATCAAGATGACGTGCAGAACGCATGTTCCGCATGGCTGGCTCCAAGGTCAAGGTCACAGTGACATTAACATTGAAAATCCTGTCCGCTCTGTAACTCTTCAACCCTTTGAAGAATTTTGATGGCTCCAAGGTCAAGGTCACAGTGACATTAACATTGAAAATCCTGTCCGCTCTGTAACTCTTCAACCCTTTGAAGAATTTTGATGAAACTTCAGACAAATGTTTACCACATCAAGATGACGTGCAGAAATTGTTGTCTCATTATTAAGTATACTCCTTGCAGACAGTATTGTTAGCCGAAATTTACATCCTACTCATTATCATGTATTCTCATGAATATTATCTTTTCCTTCATGTCATGTTATAATCTTTTGAATATTCATAGCAATCTTCATTCCAAAATTCATACTATAGTATAGAATCAGAACAACATTTTTGAAAACCTGGTTTCGTGGCATTGCCATGTTTCTTGTGATTTAGTTTATATGGTCAAGGGTAAAGATGTTTGGCCATATGTGTAATCTATGTATTGTATTCAGGATTTACCGGTGTAATCTATGTATTGTATTCAGGATTTACCGGTATTTTTATGCCCCTGGAGGGAGCATATTGTTTTTGGTCTGTCTGTCTGTTTGTCTGTTTGTTTGTGACAAAAGTTTAACCTTGACCATAACACGGAAGTCCTTTCACCTGCAGCCTCCAAACTTCACAGGTGCATGCACCTTGAGGAGCTCTACCTGCCAGGCCAACGTAGAGGTCACAGGTCAAAAGTCAATGCCCTAAGGGGTCATGGCGTTCATTCGAATGTAGCACTTGTTAATTTGAAGTTGCACTTATTTAAAAAGAAAAAGATCTAGATGATTCTGTAAAGAAAACACTTGTATCATAAAGTGAATAATAATACATTACCTTTGTTTGTCTGTCTCTTTCAGGGACAGTTGTTTGTGAATGGTATGAATCTTGGACGCTATTGGCCACACAAAGGTCCACAGGTTCGATTGTATATACCTAGATATGCCCTGAAGAATGGTCTCAACACAGTAGCATTGTTTGAACTGGAGAAAAGTCAGACACCACAGGATTATGTCACTTTCTATGACAAACCATTGATAAATGCAACTGTAAGCCCCAGTCATGAACCCAGACAGAGTGCTGATGTTACTGATAGAATGGTATATCCAGGAAATTTAACTCTTTCAGACAGTCAAACATAAGAATTTTCTACTCCAGTGCAGTGGTCATTTCTGAGAAGTCTTTATAGTATTGTTATGAAAATTGTTGAGAGCAGATGGGGAATATTACTTCTGTGATGTTTTATGTGCAATATATTTTTCCTATATGGCCAAAGAAAATACATGTACAGTATTTTTATATATATTTTTATTTTTCCAACAAAAATTAATGTATCCACTCGTATAACCATTGCCATGTCATATTTTCAACAGTATTATATCACAGTTGAACTGGAAATGTATTTTTTGGTAGGAAAACTGAAGTCAGGAAAAGAAAGAATTCCAAGAATTTTGTTTTCAGTAGCAGTTTTGAGTAAATTTCTTAGCAGTTCAGACATAATGAATATTTATGCTAGATTTTAGAAATTACTTTATTTTAATTTTTGGAAAAGAAAAGATTTCCACGCAAGGTGCAATGACTGAATGACTGAACTGTTGATTACTTCGTTATTGAAAGGTTACTGTAAAGAAATAAAAATAAGGTAAAGGAAAAACGAACATTCATTGAAGCTTAATAAGAATTCAGTCATCTTGAAACATTGAATTTGATATGATATATATATATTATACTCGTATATTGTCTTTGATAGAATTTTAGAACCGTCTCTCTCTGTATAATACCCACTTTTTTTTACTAACACTGTTGGCATAACTAATTTAAAGTTTTTATTGTTCAAGATATTTTTTTGTGGTAGAATTTATTGAGTAAGCAGAATCTCTAAGACGTCTGCTTCATATGTTTCAAATATATTTAGCCATTTTATAGATACTATATATTTATGCATTATACATATGTAAGCACCACTCAATGCTGATGTTCTTATTCTTTAAGTCCATGCAAAGTCCAGATTACTCGTACTATCAAACTCAAAATGCTGGTAGTAGACTACATTTGCAAATAAATACACCTTTATATCGTAATGACTCTATGGGCCAGTACACGATGACACATACAAAAACAAAAATAGCTCTAGGCCTTGCCATTCCAGACATAGAATTAAACTGATATTTCGATGTAGAACAAGTTACCCAGGGTTGAGCCAGTCATAACCCTTGGAACATGATTTTAACATTCTTTGAAAACTCTACAAGACAATGCTGCATTCCAAATGTAAAAGCTTGAAGATGAAAATTTTTTAAGGATTTACCTACATTTAAAGGATTTACCTACATACTTCTTTGTAAGACATGTTACCCCCACATACTGGGCCAATAATGACCTATAGAGCATCATTTCTGCAAAATTTGTAGAGGTCCACTACACAGTGCTTCATACCAAATTTCAGAAAATAAAAAAAATATGTTTCAAGTTTTCCTTTTAGTTGCCTTAACAATCAGTTTTGTCTGGAATGGAGTTGATCCACCTGGTTTTGGATATATATACACATTACACAATGCACCTGTGAAATATTGATTAATGCTGATTAAAATTTACCAAGTTACTCATTGTTCAGCTTTACACACCCATATACCACTCTACAGGTGATTACTGGCTTAAACGTTGAAATACAATCGGGAAGTTTCATGAAAAAGACAATTTAATGGTTTGGGTGTTTTTAAGCGACTTCATATGGACACTTGCTATTGCTGGAAGAATACTTTGAAGAAAATGCCACTATATCACTAAAGTTCATTGTTCATAAATGATCTTGAACTTGACAGGGTATTGTTATTTGCCAGGTATTATTATTTATTTTAACCCTTAACCTGCTGGAACCGAAAGTGATTAGCCTTTGTCACCAGTATAGAGCCAGGCCAGCCTGCACATCCATGCAGTCTGGCCAGGCTCTATACTGTTAGTAGCTCCATTTTTGTATTTTGATATTGAAATCCCTTAAACTTTGAATGGACAGTTCCAAATTCAAAGCTGGGCAAATCCATTAAAAAAATTTCAGCATATTCAGGGTTAATTCCGAACTGTGTGGTTGATGAAAGATGGTAATTACCAAACTGTATTAATAATAGAGAATATTGTCAGCCTTTACCTTTTGGTTCGCTCTGTTTCTTGGTTGTACATCAAAGTAGGTTAAAATAACTTAGTGCAACTCTGCAATATAGAATACTGGTCGCCGTCTGTCTACCTGTCCATTCATCAAAACCATTCACGAATGTACACTTGAATGTAAAATTCATATGTAGCAACTTGTGGAAACATGTACACTAAAACTATACTTTAGCTTTCATCTGATTAAAAATGAAACATCATACACTTGCATGAAGCTCTCCCAAATGTGTTCAAAGAATTCCATTCCATGCAGAACTCTGTTTGCTATGGCAACAAGAATGAAAAACTTTTTTTCTTGTCTTTTACTCCTAGACCAGAGGTCTAAAATTTGATCTGTAGTATTGTCTTGTGGACCCCTACTAAGGTTGTTCAAATTCAGTCCCTAAGATCACCATTGGCCCCGCCCTAGAAGACAAATATTTCACGATGAATGTTTTAATAAAACCACAAGGCTCTGAGTTGTAAAATTTTATTTAAATTATTGTCTATTGAACCCCTACAAAGACTGTTCAAACTTTGTCCCTGGAGTCTGTTTTGGATCTGCCCTGGCAGTCAGATGTTTTTACATTGATTTATACAGGGAAACTCTTTAAAAATCTCCTTATCAGAAACTGCAAGTCTGAAACTTGAAATTTGGTGTGTAGCGGACCTCTATCAAGAATGTTCAAATAATATTCCTGGAGTATTTGCCCCTCCCTGAGGGTCATATATTTCACATAGAAATATAGAGGAAACTCTTTAAAATTCTTGTACGGAGCCTCAAGTCCCTGAGCTCTAAACGTCTGTGCAAAGCATCATTTTTTTACCTCTACTAAAATTGTCCAAACTTAGAATTTGTCCTTTGGATCATTTTGGTTCTGCCCTGGGAGGGCAGATGTTTTTGGCAACTGTACTGCTAAGAAAGGCGATTGCCATATAATGTAGTTTCAACAAAATAAACAAGGGGGCCATTTGCCCCAGGTCACTCACCTGAGGACAGAATGGTATTTGTGTAAAATGCTGTAAGCTATTGAAAGTGTTTATCACAAGAAATTGAACAAGAGTTGCTGCAAATTGACTTTTTCCTATTTCCAAAGGCAAACACATCAGAGGAAGCATATTGTGGCGAAGGGTTTTCAAAGGCATAATCATTTAGAATTATTATAATCAAATCCATCCATAATGGTTCAGTCACACTACACCGTATAGCGTTAACGGACGTCCAACGCATAACAAAATTTTCAATCCGTCCATGTCCGTTCACATGCGTTTCTTTTCCGTTTATCATGCGGCGTTTGCGCTTCTTGTCCGGCGGTGTTCGTTCCGTTCGGTGGAAAGTTTTGAACATGTTCAAAATTTGGAACGTACACCGCCGGATAAAGTTGTCCGTCAGATGTACGGTAACCATGCGCTGGTATGCGTTTTGTTTGTTACTCGTACGTTCCTTATTCTGTACTTGTCCGGTTCGAGTACGTTCTTGTCCGGTGGACCTGATTCACGGCCGGACTACTAACGTACATGCAGCAGATGTAACGTATGTTTAAACGGATGATAACGAACAAGGGACGTATAAGAACTGATAAATAACAGACATGAATCGATGGTCCACCGCACAAAACTGATGATGAATAAAACGAGGTTTTCCTGGTTATAACTGTCATATATTTTCCTGCATTTCAAGTGTAAGGACCTTCTGAAACTTTGATAGTTTGAGTTAATGATCCACATATCATTGAGTGTCGCGTTAGAGCCCGCCTGCAGTATCAAGCGGCCGTGATCCGGGCATGTATTGACCTGTTGGATGCGAATGTAGATATTGTCGCTTATAAAAATAGGAGAAGAAGGAGGTGACTGCGGAGGTGGTGGTCAAAGGCTTGGCTGGGTCCTGAGAGACGTCGAATGTTACTTTATACCAGTTTTGTCCATCACGTGACCGGTAGAAATACGCTCGTCGAACGTTCAAAGAACGTTTTGTCAGTTCTTCATGCGCTGCGTGTACGTTTTGTGCGGTACAAATCCGTTACAAGTACGGTGAAGTCCGTTAACTGTACGTCGTTCATCCGGTATATGTGCGTTGATCGTTCGGTCATTGTGCGTTTTGTATGTTTCAGCGCCCCGTACAGCAGCGGGAAATGCTTTTCATCACCAGATAACTTTCAGCCGCATTTTTCTTTGCGTTTGGCGTCCGTTAATGCTATACGGTGTAGTGTGACTGAAGCATTAACAACAAACTTATGGCCAATTTTAGCAGTATTCAATAATTTGACCTTGAAGGTCAAGGTCAAATAAAGGTCAAGTTCAGTTTTTTCTTGAAGATATTGTCCAAAGGGTACTTATGTCCAAGTATGAAGACCAGAACCATAATTTGAAAAATCTTGGTAGAGGTCTAATAGACGTTATTTCATGCCAAATATCTAAGCTTTAACCCTTGTGGTTCCAGAGAATAAAAGTTTTAAGTTTTTACTAAAACCATAAAGGGAAAACTCATGACCCCCAGGGTAGGGCCAGTTTTGATCCCAGAACAATTATTTGAACGATCTTGGTAAAGTTTAACTAGACATATTTCATGCCAAATATCTAAACTCTAGCCCTCAGGGTTTTAGAGAAGGAGATTTTTGAAGGTTTTTTCTATATACATATAAGGAAAACCCATGAGCCCCGGGGCATGTTTAATGTTGATCCCAGGGCCATAATGTGAACAATCTTGGTAGAGGCCCACTAGACAATGTTTCATGCCAAATATCTAAGCTCTAGCACTTTGGGTTTGAGAAAAAGATTTTTAAATGTTTTACTACGGAAAACCGATGACCCCCTGGGGCGGGGGTTTGACCCATTGACCATAATTTGAACAAACTCGGTAGAGGTCCACTGGTCAATGTCGTCAGGCCAAATATCTAACCTCTAGCCGAGAAAAAGACGACGTTAGCGATTGTACTTTCGTTTTCGGCGTTTTGGTGGACTATTTCTGGTGAATGGTGTACAACAGTGGTCCGAGTTGAGGCAAAAAATGCTGCTTGCGACAGACTGAATGACGTCATTACCTCGTGCTATGGCCGATGCACAAGAGGTAACAGGATTTTCTGAAAACGAATCTACACTGTGTTTCAATATCATTTTCGGAAAATGCATCTAGATAACCTAGTTTTAATTCAAAATGTACCTAAAACCTTCGGAGGTATTTTATTCTCAAGATTCAATCAATAATGTTTTTGATAAAAGATGCAATCATAGGTACAAACCAATAGGAGAAACTCTGGATGAATTATGTGAAGGAAGGTAATCTGATTTTTCTACCTATAACTTGCTTAGTTACTCCTGTTTAAGACTACCATTTTGTTTTATCAAACTGGGAGTGAAACGGGTATCAAAAATGGTGCATGTATGTTTACGACGCTGGGAAGTGACATTTCCAGCCATATTTACTGACAAAAATATTGTTTATCCTTTCACCTGTTGCAATGGCTTGGAAAGGTTTTTTGGCAGCTGTAACGTGTATCTTCAAGTTTTGCAAACACGTTCTTTACATGGTTTTATATGTGTAATTAGTGGCAAAATTCCTCGTAATAATAATTATGGAATTTTGTATAAAATATTACTGAAAATACAGACTAGCCGCTAAATGATAATAATAGAAAAACCTAGTAATGACTATTGCTCGTTTTATGTACAAAATGAATGTGTATATGAATGGTATTGGGTCCCGATGTTTATAGTTCCAAGTCCCTCATTAACAAGCATTTATATAATAAATTTACGATAAAAAGAAAAGTGACATAATAAAGACTTCGGATAAAAAAATCTATTCGTTTATGAAAAAAAATACCCGGACCATAAATGCATCATGACCATACGATGTGTAATAGGATTATGTTCGTCGGGCAATTGAAATATTTCTTCAGATATTATGTTTATATACATGTACGTCTTTACAATTTCAGGTGTTCTGTAAGTGACATTCCAACAGTTTCTGTGATAAAAAGAGAAGGGAAGTGGGTCACAGCTGACAATAGGCGTCTTTGGGTGTTCAGACAACTTGAAAGACTGGGCAAATGTGAGAAGATTTTTGTCCATAAAGGGAACTACATTCCACAAGAAAAACTTACATCAGAGAATGGCGGAAATTCGGTCAGAGTGCGCGGATCTCCAGGAGGATATTGGCACCGTAAGCCGAGTGTGAAGAAACCACCAGTTATTGTAAACAAGATCAATACTCCACCTGCTATATGGCAAAACTCATCTAGATATGGCGACCAGTTTGATGCAGTATACACGCAGCACAGAGGTCACGAGAGCTATAATAGGAACACGGGTGGCAATTTGAGTGGATATCAAAGGACTCCTGTAAGTGGGTCAAGCTTAAGTTCTGCAAGAACATCACAAACACGGGCATTCGACGCAAGCTACAGCTCCGGAAGTAACGATACCAGATCTGACTTTAACAGCAGATCAATTTTATCGTCTTCTACTAGCAGAAATGATGGGTTCCAAACAAGACATGTGCCCGAACGACATGTTTACAGCCATAAAACGTACGACACTTCGTACAGTGAGGGCAGGTCAGGTACCTCAAAGGATAACGGATGCTGTATAATTATTTAACATTGTGTACGTGCAGTTGTGCAAATGGTGTATGGTGTATCCTCTTAACGAGTGCATAGATTAAATGTCATTGATTATCAGACTGTACGAGTATTCAAGGGTAACTTATCCATATGACCCATTTCAAGAAATCATATACATGCATGTCATTTAAACGCAAAGGTAAAGAAAAGGGTTATCATGGTAATTACATTCATTTTTTTGCATTGTTGATGTTGAGAAGCACCTTAGTGCCGTATCATTTCCGACTGAATAATTTTCAGAAACGTTGACAGTGTAACATCCAAAGAGCAAACACCATTCGGTTGAAAGGAAAGTGTTTGTTGCAGAGAGGTTGTTGTTCTCGGGAGGTTCAACCAATCTTCAGTGTTAAGCTTGTGAGCTCGAAGTATTATCATGGTTTGCAATGCTTTGCAATCAAATAGGATAACTGGAGCCACTCTGGTTTCTTTAAAATCTTGAGGTTTGATCTTTCTTTATTAAATGTTATTTCGTCAAAAATCTTCGTTGAATTAATGTTTCTAACAATTTAACTTTAAAATTTGATTTTACAAAATTCCTGTTTCTGTGATGCATGACGCTGGCGTACAGTTACATCTGTGTGTATATTACCATATATAAAATCCAACAGAGCATTCACCCAGTATCGAGACATGAAAATGCGGACGCTGCATTGCTGTATTCAATTTAAATAAGTTATGGATTCTCACATTTTACTGTCGGTGAATCAAAAAACAATCTTGCACATCTGTAATAAGAACACCTGCAAGATGATAAACAACCTGCTTCATCATTTTACGCTGGTATTGCATGTTTCTTTAATTCTAAAATCGCACGTTATTTGCAACTTTGTAATTTTTTACTTATACACGCGCACATTTGCTGAAAATAACTATTTAATATTTTTGGTAAACCTGGAGATATCCAAATCGCAGATTATGTTCGCGGGAGGTTTTCAGGTGTCATTGGGGAGAAACAGTAGTGTCGTTGCTCGTTTGGGCGAGGTGCCACTCGAGAGAGGTAAACATGCACAGAATTCTAACGAAGCGGGGGATCAAAATGGCGGTGTAAAGAGGATATCGTTCGTGGGAGATGATGTTTGGGGTGGTTGGACTGTATTTACCATTTTATCATCTACTGAGAACATTAGAAATGTTTACTTGGCACTTTAGCATTGAATTACACTACGGAATTTGTTAGTTACTTTTTAATTGAATTACTCTTGATAAAAAATCATTCAGTTGTCTTTTTACTGTAACATCACACCATGAATCGTTTGCATTGAATCATTACAGGAACCCTAACATTTTTAACCAGGTTTTCAATTTTGAAAATCCTGGTTATTAGATTGGGGTATGGCGGGTGGATGGGCGGATGGGCGGGCGTCAAACGAAATTGTGTCCGCTCTGTAACTCTTCAACCCTTTGAAGAATTTTGATGAAACTTCAGACAAATGTTTACCACATCAAGATGACGTGCAGAACGCATGTTCCGCATGGCTGGCTCCAAGGTCAAGGTCACAGTGACATTAACATTGAAAATCCTGTCCGCTCTGTAACTCTTCAACCCTTTGAAGAATTTTGATGAAACTTCAGACAAATGTTTACCACATCAAGATGACGTGCAGAACGCATGTTCCGCATGGCTGGCTCCAAGGTCAAGGTCACAGTGACATTAACATTGAAAATCCTGTCCGCTCTGTAACTCTTCAACCCTTTGAAGAATTTTGATGAAACTTCAGACAAATGTTTACCACATCAAGATGACGTGCAGAACGCATGTTCCGCATGGCTGGCTCCAAGGTCAAGGTCACAGTGACATTAACATTGAAAATCCTGTCCGCTCTGTAACTCTTCAACCCTTTGAAGAATTTTGATGAAACTTCAGACAAATGTTTACCACATCAAGATGACGTGCAGAAATTGTTGTCTCATTATTAAGTATACTCCTTGCAGACAGTATTGTTAGCCGAAATTTACATCCTACTCATTATCATGTATTCTCATGAATATTATCTTTTCCTTCATGTCATGTTATAATCTTTTGAATATTCATAGCAATCTTCATTCCAAAATTCATACTATAGTATAGAATCAGAACAACATTTTTGAAAACCTGGTTTCGTGGCATTGCCATGTTTCTTGTTGTTACTTGGATTGGATAATGCGAATAAATATTTCCTCGTCCTTTTACCATTGTATTGTAGTAAGAAACATTTACTGTTTATGATTTTTTTCTACACTGAATCATGTGAAAACAAATAGTACATTTAGTGAGCTTTTGTCGTACCCCAATGTGCGTCGTGCGGTGTGTGTCGTGAGGCGTCAACAATTTCATTCAAACGAAATCTCCTCTAAAACCACTGGGCCAGATTCAATGAAACTTGCATGGGATGTTCCTTGCATGAAGCTCTTCCAAAGTTATTCAAAGAATTCAATTCCATGCAGAACTCCGGTTGCCATGACAAAAAAAAAGAAAAAAATTTAAAAATCTTTTTCTCAAAAACCACAAGGCCTGGAGCTAAATATTTGGAATGAGGCATTATCTAGTGGACCTCTACCAAGATTGTTCAAATTATGACCATGGGGTCAGAACTGACCACGCCCTGGGGGGCACTTGATTTTACATAGAGTTACATAGGGAAAACTTCAAAAATCTTCTTGTCAGAAACCACAACACATGGAGCTTAGATATTTGGTATGCAGCATTGTCTAGTAGACCTCTACCAAGATTGTTCAAATTATGACCATGAAATCTTCTTGTCAGAAACCGCAAGGCCTGGAGCTGAGATATTTGGTATGAGGCATCATCTAGTGGACATTTACAAAGATTGTTCAAATTATGACCCTGGGGTTAGAATTGACCCAGCCCGGGGCTTACCTGATTTACATAGAGCTATATAGGGAAAACTTTAAAAATCTTCTTGTCAGAAACCGCAAGGCATGGAGCTTAGATATTTGGTGTTGAGCATTGTCTAGTAGACCTCTACCAAGATTGTTCAAATCATGGCCCCTGGGTCAAAATTGGTTCCGCTCAACGGGTCACATTTTTTACATAGAGTTATATAGTGAATTTTTAAAAATCTTCTTGTCAGAAACTGCAAGGCCTGGAGCTTAGATATTTGGTATGAGGCATCATCTAGTGGACCTCTACAAGGATTGTTTAAATTATGACCCTGGGGTCAGAACTGACCCCGCCCAGGGCTTACTTGATTTACATAAATAAAAATCTTCTTGTAAGAAACTACAAGGCATGGAGCTTAGATATTTTGTGTTGAGCATTGTCTAGTAGATCTCTACCAAGATTTTTCAAATCATGGTCCCTGGATCAAAACTGGCCCCGCCCAAGGGGTCACATGTTTTACATAGAGTTATATAGCAAAAAACTTTAAAAATCTTCTTGTCAGAAACTGCAAGGCCTGGAGCTTAGATATTTGGTAGTATGCACTGTGACCACAGTGGGGTCATCCCCCCTCCCCTGGGGGTCACTTCCCACCCCCATCGTCGGAAACCCACGTTCGATCCATTCCGTTTCACTCTATTTATCTACCGTGGGACAATTGGCTGGTAAAATTTCGTACTCATGAATAATTCATTACCTACTTTCATTGGTTTCCGTAAGATTTCCCTTGCGGAATCTCAGCCAGTGAAATTACTTGTTACAATTTGCCTTCCGCACCTATGTTTAAATCCTGGGAAATACGTCTATTTTAAGTAACTTGTCATTATGCCTACTCTCCACACTGAAGAGTGTCTATCTCATTCCACGAAGAGTTACATCCCTTTGCTAATAAATATTCATGAAAACGAATAACCAGCAGTCAATTATCCCACGGTACATAATGACGTAGTTGTGTGGAATATGTACCGGGGGTCACCGACGATGCCCAACCCCCACCCCAGCCCAATCTTTTTTTTTCTCATTTTTTAAGTTTTTCGCTATGGCTATAAAATTTGGACCATTTGTAGTTTTTCAAGATGATTTCAAAAACATCATTCCTTGACCTATATTTTTGACCTACTGACCTACTTTTTTTGGTTTTTAGCTACAGCAATGAAATTTGGACCATGAGCACAGTTTTTCGTTTCGATTTCAAAAATGTCATCGCATGACCTATATTTTTGACCTAGTGACCTACTTTTTGTTTTTGGAGCTGTGGCAATGAAATTTGGACCATGTGTAAAGCTTTTCGTTCCAATTTCAAAAATGTCGTCTCATTACCTATATTTTGACCTACTGACCTACTTTTTGTTTTTGAGCTATGGCAATGAAATTGCATTGGTCCATTTCTGTGATATGCATCATTACATTCATAAAAATTTCTTTCATCTTAGAACCCAGGTGAGCGCTTTAGGGCCATTGGCCCTCTTGTTTTGTGGTCACCACGGTCAACACACCAATAATTAAAAGCAGCCTCGAGATTGAAAGAAGTGGAATTTTTACCACCTAGCTGAATTTTGACGATAAGGTTGCTGCGCAAAGGGATAATTATCGGGATTCTGTTGCAGCTTGCAATGCAGGAAAATATCAGTATTTAACGCACTTCTAATTATTCAGGTCACCGTACATACATATTCAGGCATTCACATTGTAAGAAGATCTGTTGATGTTTAATATATACTATGTCCTGAACTATTCTGAGATTTAAGAAAAGTAATGGGGAAAAAATGTCAAATATCCTTTTTTTAAGTTATTACAGAATTAAAATAATGTTTAGTTTTGGTTTGATAAACATTCAGTCTAGAAGCCTTTCATGAGATCTAAACCTTTTTCGTGTAAGGGTGAGTGTAAGTGTTTGATGTACCAGTTCAAACAAAACACTTTCTTCAAATATTCTTTTTATTTGCTTCAGTCGCTGAGTATTGTCCAGTGGCGTAGATGTGTGTGAATGATAATCTATCTATGATCCTGCCAACTGTAAATAAAACATGAAAACATGACTACCAGTGCAGTCAGTGGTCACTTCTTCAAGTGACGACTGACGAACAAACATCTTTGCTAGAAGTAATGTTATTATGTTTTTTATTCTAAGTTGATGCGCTGATCTCTTGGAATAAAGCAAATAAATAAAATATTATCTACATATTGCATATTTCAGACTTATCTTTACATGTATTTTTTAATGTTTAAGTTTCTTTGTTGATTCATTTAAATGCATATCGGTTAGTTCAGTGTTCTTAAAAGCTATTTAAAGAGCTTTTTTTCACTTATTTTTCCCTGTGTATGCCAAACAAATAATTTAAAAGGACATCGCTAAAATACACATGACTAGATTCAGGTAAAATGTTGGGACAGCAGATACCTAACTGAAACATCCGATTGAGTTAGGCAAAACTGATCTTTCACTAAGCATTTCCTGCTGCAATAACATCGATGTTATTCCCTACATGTACATAAGAAGAGAGATCCCGAAATTCCTGCATTGTACAGTCTTTAAAACAAATCACCGGCTTCACACCTTTTTACTGAAGTTTTGTTCTTTGTACCAAAAGTCTTAAATGAGCTTTTGGTATAAAATGTTGTTATATAAGATAGGAGAAGACCAGAGTCTAGGAGTTCTGTCAAAAGTCATGTTCAAGACTTTAGAGTGGAAAATACAAAAGCTGGAAACGCGGCCACCTAATTCTATATTGAATGGCAGAAATCCTGTTTAATGAAGGTAGATAATTTTAAAATATGTTAGTTAGATAACATTGTGAAATAGTCGATGGATCAAGAACCTTTTGGTGTAGTTTTAACTTATTTATTTGACATCGACTAGGAAACTAGTTTTTGAAATTTTTGTCATCCCTGTTTGCTAATTACTTCAAGGGTTCAAATCAGAACTTCGTCGATATGATTACTCCGAGGATTCAATCAGAACTTCGTCGATATGATTACTCCCAGGGTTAAAATCAGAACTTGTATGGAAATGATTACTCCCTTGGTTCAAATCAGAACTTTTTCGAAATTTTTTAAATCAGGGAAGTCGCAAGAGACTCACTCCATAGGGATTCGAACTGTGACCCACTGGTCGGGAATCTGGCTTTCTACCCCTCAACCACTGTCCTCCTACACTGATTAAAAGAGATAACAAGAAAAATGATTGTATTTACCTAAGAAATTTCGAAAAATTCTTTATCATGACTTTAAGTAGAATTTAACATCTTACATAATTCTGTTCCCCATTCAGATATGTTTATTAAATTTGTGACTTCCATGGGGAGCCGTATGGACAAATTAAAGTTTCCATGCTCCGAATTTACTGTATAAATCATCGTCGCTGCTTTCTTCTTCAGAACTTGTGTCCGAGTCCTCCAATTGTCTGATCCAATATCCTCCTGGTGACCCGCGCACATCTATATCCAATCCATTATTTTCAGTTGTCATCTTAGAGTCCGGTATATCATCAATTTCTATAACTCGAATTTTTCGACATTTTCCGAGGGCTTCGAGCTGTCGAAACACCCACAACCTTCTGTTGTCGGCTGTGAACCATTTTCCATTAACTCTAGCCACAGAAATAGTCGGTATATCCTCTTTATCGATTCTGAGGGGAAAAAAATATTTTATGGATAAAAAAATCTTTATGAATAACAAAGTACTTAAACGTTCCATGTACATGACTGCTTCACATCTTTAACGTCAGTATAATGTTAATTTTCGACTTGATAAATCTTTGGCTCAGTAGTTAGAGTGTTGGTCTTCGATGCGCTAAGATCGGAGTTTGAATCCCGCTGCGTGTTGTTTATTCTAAGAAAGTCCGCAACAGAAGCTGTACATAGGACTACCGTGTTATGGTCAAGGTTAAAGTTTTGTGACAAACAGATAGACAGAGAGACAAACAAACAGAACAAAAACAATATGCTCCCTTCGGAGGCATAAAAAGCAAACAAAAAAGAAAAAAAACAACTCAGCTTTAAGGGCAAGCAAATGCACATACTTGCCGTCGCAAAGTTTGTCAAGCGTCTTGCCAATTAAAGTGCCCGGATGGTCGCTGCGACTGTCGAATCTATTACTGATAGAATCCTGTGAGTAACGGATCTTCGAACGTCTTAGTTTCATATTTTGCTTTCTTTCAATTATCCAGATTCAGCTTTTTCTATTAAGACAACTTAGAATAGCCTGCGTCCATTAATTTCCAAGTTGGGTATAACCAGTTTCTATTTTTACGACTTGACTTCAAACGGAAGTTGGAATTATTCATAACTGACAGAGCTAGCCTAGAAAGGTAGCATATATTTTCATATTTTTTAAAATATTTTTAAGAAAAATCTTGAAAAAAATCTTATTATGTCCAGATTTTCCTAGGCATTAACATTTATTTGTGCCCTTGAATTTCACTTGATGAAAAAAATCATTATCTTTTACATAAGATATTTTTAGCATTATCTATATCCTATATAAGTTTACTTGATATCATATTTTTCGAAATTCAGTTCACCTAATTCACTTGTGTGGAAGTTATTTAAATGAAAGTAGAGTATAAAAGGAATCAATACTTGTTTTTATATGACAGTGGTTGTTTTTCTGGCTTTAGGTCTATAAATTATTCTAAAAAGATTGCTTCCTTTTATGTAATGATGAACAACATGAAATATTATATGACTTAGTTTGTGTTTAACTTGTATGCAATTCTGGGTAATCAGACAGTATATTTGTTGACACGTCCTGAACACCAGTAGGTCTCTAAAGACAAGGTCACACTCATTTCCTTGCCCTATTTTCTGTCTGGCCTATACATTTATAGAAACACACTGGCACACTGGAGCTTCAAATCTACAGAAAATAAAATAATTTATAGGGTGGAGAACTACGTGACCAAAAATGGTACATATCACGGTATACACGGCGGATTTTTTTAGTTGTATGGACGCGATTTTTCAAATTTCGATAGAACTTACGAGTCTTTCTTTTATATTATAGCGCATACAAAGCTCAATGGAAAGCTCTTTCCAACAGGTATTTACACCAGTTCTGAGTTCTCTCTACTTTCTGACTTACCTTCGAGGTTTTGACCGAAGCAAGGAATATTTTCGGTAAACAATTTGTGGTATGAAACACGGAATCACACTTAATACGCTAAAATATCGACGATTTTAGATTTTCTACAGTTGCATTTTATTAGTTTATACAATATTTAATGTACAATGACTATACACATTTAATTTGTTCAGCAATACACGTTTATTCTAGTTAAAATGGACAAACTATCAGAATGGTACGTTCCACGAACATGATACGTAACACGCAGTGAAAACGATGTCCTGTGATACATACGTGTAATCATAGTTCTGCACTTATATTACTAATGTTCTGTATTTACATTGCAAACTTCTAGATATTCGAAATACTTATAAAATTGTTATCTTGGTCGTCTTTTTAAAGTGGCAACTTCATGATTTTGACCCATACTCCAAACACTTTATTTAAAAAATTCAAAGCAAAATAATTAGGTAAGGAAAAATACAGTTCAACCTCCCAAGTGCAAACACCATTAGATTGAATGGAAAGTGTTTGTTATAGAGAGGTCGTTGTTCTCGGGAGGTTCAACCAGTCTTCAAAGTTGGACTTGTGAGCTCGAAGTATTATCATAGTTATAATGCTTTGCAACCAAATAGGATGAATAAAGTCACTCTGCTTTCTCCAAAATCTTAAGGTATGATTATCTTTCTTTATTTACATAATATCATTCTATTTAAAATCTTCATCGAATTGATAAATTCTACGTTGTATCTTTTGAATTTGATTTTACAAAATTCCTGTTTCTTTGATGAACAGAGCATTCACTCGGTATTAATGAACTAATTCGAAACGCCAAACTGTGGACGTAACAGTTTTAATGAGCTATGAATAACCACAATTCAATGGTTGGTATTGTCGGTAAATCAACAAACAACCTTCAAGTTGACATCAAACTGCTTCATCATTTCACGCCGGTATTGCATGTTTGTTTACTTCTAAAATCACACGGTATTTGCAGCTGTAATTTTAGCACATTTGCTGAAAATACCTACTTAATATTTTAATATTTTTGGGAAATTCGGGGGATATGATCGTGTCGTTCATGGAAGGTTTTCAGGTGTCCCTTGACGAATTGTGACTATACCCATCAATGTGATATACTATAGGGACTTGCAAACATGAACGATACAAATCAAATAAGAAGCAGTGAAAATATTGTAAATAGTTGTTTTTCTTTTCCTTTTGAACAACAGTTTGCACGCATTTATCTTTAGCCGGAAAGTTTAGACAAGAAATTAGCAGACTCATTCTGTATGCATAGTGCTGTACCGTAAATAATGTATTTGTTTCCAGATATAATACAAGGCTGCCAGTTGTCCGTCGACAGATTTAAATGTAAACATGTACACCTTACTTTTTAATTGAATAGTATTGAAATAAAGGAAAGAGTGAAGTTTTAAATGCATGTATTTGCTTACCTTTTCTAGATTAAAAAAAAAGCAGTGCCAAGTCAATAGAATGGCGGTAAAGATACAAAAATGTTCTCTCATTGTGTATTTTAATTGTATGGGCTCTTCAATACATGTATGTTTGTCTGTTTGTTGGTATATACTGCACCCACAAACATTTCAACTGTCATTTTTGGTTTCATCATGCCGCATTTGTGCAGAAATTTTGTCGAGAACTTGACAAGTAGTTCTGACTTGTCAGACCATGAAAGAAGGCATGACAACACGGCCCCATACACAGAAATTTGATAATCCTGAAAAAAAGTGAGAATAGTTTAATTTGTTTCAGCAGAGACATATAATGATGGTATATAGTGTCTCTGGTTTCAGTTTGTGTAACAGAAAATCAGTTTCAAAGTTGCATCACGAAATAAGGAATACGGGTGTCATATTCAGGCCAGATCAGATTGAAAAACTGCATTAAAAACAAATTATATTACACATAGCTAAAACCGTAAAGGAAAAAGGAACATGACAGTGATAACACGTGCTATATATCACACCAGGCATCACATTACGTGTTACGTGTCATGTCCGTGGAACGTACCATTTTGATAGTTTGTCCGGTTTTTTTTACCAGATTAAACGGGTATTGCTGAACAAATGAATGTGCATGGTCATTTTACATAAATATCGTATCAACAAATACAAATCCTAGTGTGGAAAAACCTAAAATCGACGATATTTTAGCGCGAAAGGGCGATGCCGTGTTTCGTACCACCGTGAATTTGTTAACCGAAAATATTCTTCAAAACATCGAAGGTAAGACTAGTAGAAAGTTAGCAGTGGCAGTACGCAGTTGGCAGTAGAAATAAAATCAAACGTGAAGTTCGCAGTAGCAGTACCAGCAGTAGCAGTAGATATAACGTGAAGTTGGCAGTAGAAGTAAGAGCAGTAGCAGTTGAAAAAAAACTTGATGTTGGCAGTAGCAGTACCAGCAGAAGTAGTAGATAAAACGTGATGTTGGCAGTAGCAGTAAGAGCAGTAGCAGTCGGAAAAGCGTGAAATTGGCAGTAGCAGTAAGTGCAGCAGCAGTGGGAAAAACGTGAAGTTGGCAGTAGAAGTGCCAGCAGTAGCAGTAGATAAAACGTGAAGTTGGCAGTAGCAGTAAGAGCAGTAGCAGTAGATAAAACGTGAAGTTGGCAGTAGCAGTAAGAGCAGTAGCAGTAGAAAAAAAAACGTGAAGTTGGCAGTAGCAGTAAGAGCAGTAGCAGTCTGAAAAGCGTGAAACTGGCAGTAGCAATAAGTGCAGCAGCAGTGGGAAAAACGTGAAATTGGCAGTAGAAGTACCTGCAGTAGCAGTAGATAAAAGGTGAAGTTGGCAATAGCAGTACGAGCAGTACAAGTAGGAAACTCCGAAAGTCTCCGACAGTGTCTTAAACAGTCGCAGACCGTATCAATAGACTCCGGAGGGTCCGTAAACATCAAACATGATATTTTCACGATTGGCCCCAAAATTCCTGAAGGAGTGTCGGAAACAGTCGCAGACCTAGGCAAGACTCGGGAGGGTCTCTAGAAGTAAAAACATGCCTGAATTTCAGTAATACTTTCCAGACTTTTAAGACTTCCTTACTTCTACTGCTGTTACTGCTACTGAAAACTACACGTTTTTCCTACTGCTGCTGCTCGTATTGCTACTGAAAACAACACGTTTTTTCTAACTGCTATTGCTAGTACTGCTACTGCCAACTTCACATTTTATCTACTGCTACTACTCTTACTGCTACTGCCAACTTAACGTTTTATTTATTGCTACTGCTTTTACTGCTACTGCCAACTTCACGTTTTCACACTGCTGTATACTGTTACTGCTCAGTTCCTATACATTAAAATAAGTAAGAAAGTAGAGGGAAATCAGAACTGGTGTTTATACCGTTGAAAAGAGCTTTCCATGGTTCTATGAATGCGCTATAATATGAAAGAAAAAGACAAGTTCTACCGAAATTTGAAAACTCGCATCCTAACAGCTCAAAAATCCTCCATGTTGGCCGTGATACGTACCTTTTTTGGTCATGTGGTTCTCCACCCTGATTTTACATCTCTCGAAATGTACGAACCGCCCTAGAATTCAACTATGGCGCACTTTACTACAAATGAATTGAGGTTCTCTTCAAATAAATTGATACGATGTGCGTTACCTCTCTAATCATTTCAGCAGGGCATTAATTCATTCCAAGAGAGGTAAAAACATATCGCACAATAGTACTGATTAAGGGAGCATTTATTTCATTATCGATGGGTACTCGAAAGTAAATCCTACCTTCCGCCGAAATGTACTGTGCATTGAATTGCAAAGGTGTTGTTATGAGAAGTTAAGCGAACTTTAACAGAATTGAACTGGTTTCAATCATGAACAGATAGATTGACAACAACAAAATTTAATACGCACTGTAATTATTTTTATAGAAACTGATGAAAATAATGCATTCTATAAATATATTGTGGCGTGCTTAAGCTTATTTACAGCTCTCTGAAATTCAGTCAATGCGCGCAGTAAATATTACTGCCATTTAGAAAAAGTTAAATTTAAATCAGTGGTGCTGCAGCTACAGATTTTCACCTCTCTTCTATCAGACTAATGCGTGCTCTAATAATATAGAGAGAGCTTTAATTATTTCAAGAGCGATGCAAATAGTCGAGTTTCTGTAGATTTGGCGTTTCATACTGAACTGGAGACCAACTCTATCCTTGCTTTTACGACATAAAGGGGGATACAATCCAGAAGCAATTAACTGCGAATACATAAGCCACGTACAATTGCAGTAACGTTGTTTTGCCTATTGCCTAGACCTATTACTATTCGTTTTAACTGTATTTTGAAAACAGCCGACTGACTAATTACGTATCTTTGCCTAAATGTTAAAGATCGGTCCAGGCTTCAATACCTGTGAAGCTCTATTTCAGGTGGAGACTATGACTTTTTGGCTTGTTAGGTATGGTGTTATTTGTAAAGTCATGTCCTGTTGTGATTTTACCAATTTATTTAAACAAGAGGGTCCATGGGACCCTGGGTCGCTCACCTGCCAACAACTGCTCAATGGTTGCAAGAGTCAGTGGATGCAAATACAACTGCCAATTGCCTCAAAGGGTGCAGGCAATTATGACCATGGGGTCATGTTTGGTAGAGTTTCACTAGATGTCGTGCGTCATCAGGATTGTTAAAGCACAACGTGGACTATAATGGACTGAGCCTCATAAAAATATATCAGGCACGTATACACATGATACCTAACATGTTTAAAGTTTCAAAGCAGTATCTTGAAAAATGTAGAAGTTTGTGCCGCAATATTTTTAAAAAAATCCTGCCGTTATACAAAAAACTAGGTTGCTGTGAACTGAATGTTGGAACACCGTTCCAAACAGGGATTATGTACATGACACATGTTCACTCTATCGCCAATTCTGCTAATTATTTTAAAATCCAACCATAGATGCAAAAAATATATGGGCAAGACACAAACTATCAGCAGTAAGGCCTATATAGCAGAACTTACTAAGTTCAGAGGGTTGCTGTGACATGGATCTTGGAGGGAGGAACATGGGTTTCGAGTGTAACACATACTTATTTTAATTTTTGGTTGTAAGGGTTGCAGAGACTTTCAGTCTTTAAGTAATGTTATTTATAATACTAGAACTTTTACAAGTATTAGCATTTCCAAAAATGCTTGAAATCGCCGTTCAGCCATGCATTTCGTCTTATCGATAGATGAATGTATTTCATGTTCTTCATTCATTAATTTGATAATCTTACAACATGCTTTGCACTGAAAAGCGAAGTTATATTTGATAATTTTCACACAGAAATTATAAAGTAGATGAAATACACATTGTAATTTTTATAGTAGCTGGACTATTTTTGAAAGCGGACGATTTAGCTTCTTTATGAAAAACATCCCAATATCTTTATACATCATGTTAAAATTTGCAGCATTAAAACCTTGTAAATATTGCTTTGTTGTAAACCAGTCTACGCACAATTAATTGACTATTTGCGTAGTTTTTTAATTTTATTTATTACTAAAAAATGTATACTTAACAAAAGCTAGATACAGTTCTTCAATACCATAAGAATATTATGTGTACAATTTCAAAAAGAATAAATTTTAGGTAAAAAATACGATATTGCCCTGACCCTTATCAAGCATATATAAAACACGGAAAAATCCTGATCAAACTCCTCGCACCGGTTACGTCACGCTTTGCTACTTTTACTGTACTAATCAGGGGAAGTAACCCCGGCAGGGAGTTTGAATCCTGATTAGAATCGCCCGGAAGCAAGCATTTATTTTTTTCTTAAGTGCAAGTTTTGGAAAAAAACAAACAAACCATACTCTTATTTAGACTACATTCTCTAGTTAAAAATGACATATAGCAAAAAATATTGCGATTATCCTGTATTTATCCAACACGAGCCTGAAGACTGGTACTGAGATCGTACATTGATGATTGTATTTTTCAGTTGTAAGAATAAGTAACCCGACAAACATGGCGGTTGGGCGAGTCCATTACGCACCCCTTGCTGAAGAATTTTGACGTCCATTTTGTTATCATGTGATATGAAATGCTTTGCTTTGATTGGCTAAAGGCAGGCGGTGTACAGGCAAAACTGTTCAAATCTTGTTAATTGTATATATCGCCGTCCAGGAACGGCGATAATTAAAACACAATGTGCACAATTATAAAGAAAAAGATTCATAACGCAAAAAAAATGTGTAAATGCAATCTTTAATAAAACAGAACAATATTAGCCCTTCAAAATTATTTTCCCTGAGTTTTCACTAACTTTTCTGGTTTTTATTTTTCATTGACCAATTTTCAAAATTCCCTGACAACTCCCTGACCTTGAAAAAAAATCAAATTTCCCTGACTTTTCAAGTCCCCTGGCAACCCTGCAAGATCTTATATTAACTCAAGTATTGTACAAGTCTGATTAAATTCAAATCAAAAATGAAGCTGCTATTGTGCAGACAAGGTCTAAGTAGTTAATTTTGGCACTTTCAGGGGCCATAACTCTGGAACCAATAATGCAATATGGCAATTTGAAGAAGGGAACCAAGATCTTATGGTAATGAAAGTGAAGATCAGACCAAAATTAAGACCACTAGAGTGCAGAAAAGCTTTTATAATAACTTGACCTAGTGACATAAATTTCAAAGTCACATGACCCAGTTTCAAACATGACCTAAATATCATCGAGATAAACATTCTGACAAAGCTTGAAGAAGATCGCAGCAAAATTAAGACTACTACGGTGCGGACAAGCTTTTTCTATAATTTGACCTAGTGACCTAGTTTTCAAGGTCACATAACCCAGTTTCGAACCTGACCTAGATATCATTGAGATACACATTCTGACCAAGCTTGAAGAAGATGGGACCAAAATTAAGACCGCTAGAGTGCGGACAAGCTTTTTCTAAAATTCGAACTAGTTACCTTGTTTTCAAGGTCACATGACCCAGTTACGAACTTGACCTAGATGTCATTGAGATAAACAATCTGACCAAGTTTGAAGAAGATCTGACCAAAATTAAGACTGCTAGAGTGCAGACAAGCTTTTTCTATAATTTGACCTTGTGACCTAGTTTTGAAGGTCACATGACCCAGTTTCGAACTTGATCTAGATATTATTGAGATTAACATTTTGACTAAGTTTGAAGAAGATCGGACCAAAATTGAGACCGCTTGAGTGCGGACAAGCTTTTTCTATAATTTGACCTAGAGACCTAGTTTTAAGGGTGAGATGACCCAGTTATCAACTTGACCTAGATATCATTGAGATAAACATTCTGACCAAGTTTAAAGAAGATCGCACCAAAATTAAGACCGGTAGAGCGCAGACAACAATTGTGAACAGACGACGGACGAAAGGCGATTACAAAAGCTCACCCTGTCACTATGTGACAGGTGAGCTAAAAATACACGCTGACATTTCAAAATGAATTACGTGGCACATGTATAAGTTACAGATACAACTGTGTGTTACAGCATCTATCTATCTATTTAAGCTTATTAACAGTCGGTACCGGATGCCCATATGACCGACGCCCCCTGAAGTGTTTAGTGATACAGAAAGCACCCCATTCCAGAGACACCCCTGGTTCTTTTGTATGCTCAGTGTATAGCACTGATACATGGGACCTCGGTTTAATGTCTCATCCGAAAGACTATTATTAATGTTAGTGGAGAAGCGGGGGATCAAACTCGGGACCCCTGGTATACCAGTCCAGCGCATTACCACTGGACCACATCCGCTGTTACAGCGTTTACACATTGACACCTTTTATACGGATAATGCCACATCTGAACACATGTTGATAGGTAAATAAAAGTCTGTGTAGTCTAGATACACTCAGTGTTTGAGGTTGCTTAAAGTTGAACTGGGCCCATTTTAATCTACCCACAATGTATGTAAAGAATATCTAAAGAACTGAAATGTTTACATGCACTAAACTAAAAACAAGAGGACCAAAATGGTCCTAGGTTGCTCACCTGAACAGGGACTTTGAAACAATTGTGTGTGTGAGGTTGGGGATGGATGGGGGAGGGGGGCTAATCAAAACTATGGCATGTGTCAAATGGTTCAAATACCAGAGCAGATACCAAAAGATATTGTTAAACCACACTCATTGACTCTATGTGTAAAGAGTGTCATGATAGCCCAATATCACTCACCTGGATACCATTGAAACATATCACATTATCAGCATATGTCTGTAATAAAATCTGCTTTCATAACTACGGGGACGTAGCTTCAAAACAGAAAGGAGGTCAACAGGTCAGGGTTAACCAATGTCAAAGCTGAAATTGTTATGTAAACTTATACAAATTGTGAAAACTACAATGACATAGCTTCATAAACATGGAATTAAGTCATTAGGCAAAGGTCAAGGTCAACAAAGGTCATCAAAGTTGAAATCTGCATGCAAAATTATACAAATAGTTAAAATTTCATTGATGTAACTTGTGAAACAAGGAAGTGGGTCATTAGGTCTAGGTCAGCCAATGTCAAAGTTGAAGTCTGCATGCAAAATTATACAGTTACTAGTTAGAAGTGAATTAAAAAGCTACAAAAACAAGGTACTATTTCAGTAGGTCACACTATGGTCAAGGTCACATGAAGGTAAAAGACAACAAGAGGGTCAATGGCCCTAAAGCGCTCACCTGGTTTCAAAGATGAAAGAAATTTTTATGAATGTAATGAATAATGCATGTCACAGAAATGGACCAATGCAATTTCATTGCCATAGCTCCAAAGACAAAAAGTAGGTCAGTAGGTCAAAATATAGGTCATGAGACGACATTTTTTAAATCGGAACGAAAAGCTGTTCACACAGTCCAAATTTCATTGCCGTAGCTATAAAACAAATAAGTAGGTCAATAGGTCAAAAATATAGGTCATGCTATGACGTTTTTGAAATCGGAACAAAAATCTGTACACATGGTACAAATTTCATTGCCATAGCTCCAAGAACAAAAAGTAGGTAAGTAGGTCAAAAATATAGGTCATGCAATGACATTTTTGAAATCGAAACGAAAAACTGTGCACATAGTCCAAATTTCATTGCTGTAGCTAAATAACAAAAAAGTAGGTCAGTAGGTCAAAAATATAGGTAAAGGAATAGTGTTTTTGAAATCATCTTGAAAAACTGTAAACATGGTCCAAATTTTATTGCCATAGCGAAAAACTTTAAAAAATGAGAAAAAAAATTTGGGGGGGGGGGGGGGGAGAGAGAGAAATGACCCCCCAGGTGAGGGGGGATGATCCCACTGTGGTCACAGTGCATACTACCAAATATCTAAGCTCCAGGCCTTGCAGTTTGTGATAAGAAGATTTTTATTTTTTTGCTATATAACCCTATGTAAAACATGTGACCCCTTTGGCGGGGCCAGTTTTGACCCAGGGGCCATGATTTGAACAATCTTGGTAAGGTCTACTAGATAATGCTCAACACCAAATATCTAAGCTTCATGCCTTGTAGTTTCTTACATGAAGATTTTTAAAGAATTTACTATATAACTAACTCTATGTAAAGCATGTGACCCCTGGGGTGGAGCCAATTTTGACCCAGGGGCCATGATTTGAACAATCTTGGTAGAGGTCTACTAAACAATGCACAACACCAAATATCTAAGCCTCATGTCTTGCGGTTTCTGACAAGAAGATTTTTAAAGTTTTCCCTATATAACTCTATGTAAATCAAGTGACCCCCAGGGCTGTGCCAGTTCTGACCCCAGGGTCATAATTTGAACAATCTTGGTAGAAGTCCGCTAGATGATGCCTCATACCAAATATCTAAGCTCCTGGCCTTGTGGTTTCAGACAAGAACATTTTCAAAGTTTTTCCTTTAAGTTGCCATAGCAACCAGAGTCCTGCATGGAATTGAATTCTTTGAAAAACTTTGGAAGAGCTTCATGCAAGGAACATCCCATGCAAGTTTGATTGAATTTGGCCCAGTGGTTTCAGAGGAGATGTCGTTTGAATGAAATTGTTGACGCCTCACGACGCACACTGTACATTGGGGTATGACAAAAGCTCACTCTGGCACTTTGTGCCAGGTGAGCTAAAAATGGATGAAGGTTAAGTACCTTCCAAGCCCAACCAATGGATTTTTTATGGGAGGTGGGAAAGGAGAATACTGAACCGTAAGTATCTAAGCTCAAGGCCTAACTTTTTCGTATGTAACTATAATGTAAATTCAAGTGATCCCTGGGGCAGGGTCACTTTAGACCCTGGGGCCATGATTTGTACAAACTTGGTAAAGATCCACTAAATAATGCAAATATCTAAACTCTAGGCCATATGGTTTCTGACAAGAAAACTTTTTTAGAAAGTTTTTCCTATATAAGTCTACATGAAATGAAGAGTAGGATTTTGGTAGAGGTCCACAAGGTAATACTACAAACCAAATATCTAAGCTCTAGGTCTTGTGTTTTCAGACAAGAAGATTTTTTTTTTCTTTTCTTTTAAAACTCTATCTAAAAATCAAGTGAGCCCTGGAATGGGGCCAATTTTGACCAAGGGGGGAGGGGACGGGGGCCATGATTTTTACAAACTTAGTAGAGGTTAACTAGACAATCCTTCCAAGCAAATACTTTAATTCTTGGCCTTATGGTTTCTGACAAGAAAATTCTTTTATTTTTTCCAATACAAGTCTGTATGAAATGAAGTGACCCCTAGGGTGCGGTGCCATTTCTGACCCCAGAGCCATGCTTTGTGCTATTTTGGCATAGTTATGCCCCCTGATAAAGCTAAACAATAGCATTTTTAGACTTTATACAAATGTTTGCACCTGTATTTGTACAGGATTTTTTGTGACAATACAGCAGAATGTGGGGCCATCCGTGGCCTATGGACACACCTCTAGTTTCCTGTAAGTCTATATGAAATGAAGTGACCCCTGTAGTGAGGCCAATTCTGACCACAGGGCCATGATTTGTAAGATTTTGGTAGAGGTCCAAACTAAATATCCAAGCTCTAGGTCTTGTGATTTTAGACAAGTAGCTTTTAAAAATTCTCCTATATAACTCTATGTAAAATCAAGTAACCCCTTGTGCAGTGTCAATTTTGACCCAGTACCCATGCTTTATATGATTTTTGTTGAGGTCCGCTAGCTATGATACAACCAAATAACTAAACTCTAGGCCTTGTAGATTCTGACAAGAACATTTTTTAAAGTTTTTCCTAAACAAGTCTGTGTAAAATCAAGTGACCCCCCCCCCCCCCACCCCAAGGTGGGGCCAGTTCTGGCCCAAGCTCCATGATTTACAGGATTTTGGTAGAGGTTCACTAGATGATGTTATGAACCAAATATCTAAGCTCTAGTCCTTGTTGTTTCAGGCAGGAAGATTTTTAAAGTTGTTCCTTTCAGTTTGCCATGGCAACCAGAGTTGTGCATGGAATTCTATTTGCTATATAATTTTAAAAGTGGGCCTACAAAGATCATTGCTGTGAAGTTTGATTGGCCTACTGGTATAGGAAGAGATGTTGTTTGAAGTTAATTGTGGATGACAGGTGGACGGACAGTGGACAAAAGCAAACTAAAAGGTATACCTGACCTTTGGTCAGGTGAGCTAAAAAATAATTTCTCTCTCCTAGAAAATTCACCAAATTGATATTCATGTAAAATATATGACAATGACTCCCCATGGTTTTTAAATTAACACCGTTGTTAATACACATTTACTTATATCAAAAGGATGAGAATGTGCTGAGTCCAAACGTTTTGATAAATGAATTAACAATTATTGTTTGCATGTTTGTTTTCAAAGGATTAACTTATTTTGTCAAAGGAGGCATCAACTTTAAGTTCTGTCAACTGTTTATTACATTCACTTCTTGCATTTTCTGATGTAAGAATTTCATACCAGTCAAAAATAGAAAGTCCACACTAAACAGACTCTACATTGTACGAACACAGAGCCAATAGCTAACACATACCTAAGTGACAACTTTGAAGGTATCTCGCTAATTTCTACAATGGACTTATAAAACAATAAAAACAACAGTTATCACTGTGAACTCAACAACACAATACATTCACTAATTGCTAACATTCACATCTACATACTGTTAATAAATAAACAAATAAAAAACATTTATACCTCTTTATAAGCTGTTGTAGGTGAATATGCTAGAGATTTGAAAAACGAATCTACTCATTTTTTATCATAAGTAACTGAACTTATATCATACTGGTATTTGTAATTATCGTGCATGTATGAGGTTTTGTTGCACATTTATCACTTGTAAGCTATTTGTAACAGATGAGCTCTTAGTTAAATACATTCTCCTTTGAAAAATACATAAATAGTTTAGTGGAGAACATACTGAAACATCATCAGCTCCTTGACTGGAAAGTAAAAATGGTCCTTTTTTGCTCCTAAACAGAGCGAAAGAACAAAGCAAATAGAGAACATAATTAAACAAGCTGGATTGTTTTAGCTACTCTGACATTGACTGTCTCAGCTTACTGAATTTAAAACAAGAGCGATCAGTGATCACATGTGTCGCCTGGATGATGGCCAATTCAGCAGTTGTATTTAGGGGTGATTGGACAGTTTGTTGGAAATGTAAATTGAGGTACCGATCAATCCTGTAACATTTCATTCAAACTGCATTAGAGTGTAAGAGAAGTAGACTTTAAACTTTAAAAATAAAAATCATTAAAGGGCCATAACTTTGACAAAAATCATTGAACTGGAAAATGCACCAGTAGTTCTTGAGGAGTAGTCCGGACAAGTTTTGTGATGGACGGACAGGCAGACAGACAGACGACTAGAGAAGTGATCCCTGTATGTTGCGGCTACCTTGTACCAGGCGACACAAAAAAATGAGCTATGAGTTGTAATATGGTACTGATTCAAAGTGAACATCACTGTATCTAATATACATGCTGAGCTGGACCAGTATTATATAAATGAAACTTAATACTTTCATTGTATACTGCACTTCCATACTATGTTCTTGATAATCTGAAAAGAATTCAAAGAATATATCAATATCAAAAATACAAATTCACAAATTAGTGTGATGATCAAAATTTCTTATCATTACAAAAAACACTTAAAATAGAAAAGAAACATCCAAGATTTACAAAAATGATTAGTAAACTGATTAAAACTGAAAGTCAAAATTACATCAAATGAGGCCATTATCTACATCTGAACCTTTACACAAACTACTTGTAAGAAATACAGTATATATTCTTCATCTGTTTTCTTCAACTTAAAAGTGTAATAGCTACCGGTAATGTTCTTCAAAATCAGTGTATTTGTTTAAAAAAAAGATACTTCTATAAAAATATACTTATTTGCTTAAAACAGCAACTTTATTATGTCATATGGATGATCTCTGTTAGAATCAAGTAGAGCTACTATTATAAAAACATTTGCAAAACCTCAATATTGCAAAAAAGAGAAGAACACAATGGTACAAAACAATTAAATTAGTAAGTTCTGTCACCAGGTCTGGTCTGTAGATTTTATCACCATAAAAAAATTCTGTAACTAAACCCTTAAAATGATTTATAATTGCCAAAGATTGATATTTCACTTAGTCTCTTTCTGTGTTTTCTAGTGTTTTTTTTATCCAATCAGCAACACGAAATGTACAAACTTAAGGCCAACTTAACCAATTATCTTTGAATTGTGTAAGGGTTAAACATGTATGTGGTCAAATCAAAGTAATGTTACTTCAAAGAAGGAAAATATACTTGCTGTCAAGATTATAACCAGAAAAACTTTAAACTGGATAGAAAACTGAGTTAAATTATTGAGGCCGACTTAATTTCATATTTACAAATTCTCAGGAAGTTGTACGATTTCTTCATACAATGTGACAATTCATGTTTGTAACCAGTCACTGTTAACTTGATTATTATAACAAATATATGAAAACTATTAGCATCTGCTAATTTTAGAAGAAGTATTTAAAGGTACCCTATTCTTCACAAAAATATATCCATCTAATTTATGACCAAAACGACTTAAAAATCCCATGAGTAAAAAAAACCTGCTTGAAAATCTAAATGTTCTTTCAGAAAGAGTAATGGCAAGATATATAGGGGTGCATCTTTTACATGTATAAGTCTTATATGCGGGAATGAATAGTAAGTCATCTAAAACAATCCTGAAATTTAAAAACTTTTCATATATCACAAACAAGATCTCTGTGATCCTGGCTCTAAGGCACATAGAATACTGCATTCAGGATTAACCTTATCATCTTCAATATAGCTGTCAAGTTATACCTTGTTCCTTGACTGTCAAGTTACAGATTTTACCTTATCATTTGCAAAATGACTGTCAAGTTACAGGTTTTTCCATATCATCTTCACAATGACTGTCAAGTTACAAAATTTTCAACACTTTCTTAGACTAAATGTGAACCTGCCACCCTCTTTCATGATACAACCAAATTTTAGGGTCACATTCTAAATGTCAGTCTCAAAATATTTTTCATCTTCTCACATTTCTCACAGACTAACTCTTTCTATAATGGAAACCTGCACAAATTTATGGACTAATTATAGTACAACAGTTGTCATAATTCTGTATGATGTCCACCACTAAGTTTTGGACCTTTTCTTTTTGTCTTCTGTGTTTTCTTCTTCGGTTTATTTGTCTGTTCTTTCTTTATCTTTTTTTCTAACTCTTTCTGTGCTTCCTCCACCCCCTAGAAAAATACCAAAAAGGCAAACATATTATGAAAAAAGGATGTCAGAAACATTACAAGACAAATACAACGTAATCAATTAATCTATAACCACTGAACTCTCGGTCCTGATTGGTTGCCTTTATGCTACAATCTACCAATCAGATAACAGCATCAAGCTATCAAGCTCTTTAGACAAATGTATTAAGTGAAATTACATTGTCAATATAATTTTAAGCATTTTCCACAACACTCATCTATACTAGTAGATCATGTATGCAAACTTACCGGTAACTTGCAAAGGCTTGTTTAAATTTAAATTTATGCGTAGATAAATAATTTGCTAGATTTTATTTTAGCAATAACTTGAGATTTCTACAATTTTGCAACACTACGATAACTTTAAAACAGCAAATAAAAACACAAGTTCCATATTTCAGAAATAATTCACCAAACTATGAATGCTGATAGCATTGCTGACTTATATGTCATAACTAGAACTCCGCGAGTCAGACGTGTTGCCTGACAATAGCATAACAGTTTGTAATGTAATGTCTAAAAGTCAAATTTGTAAAGTAATGGCTAAAAGTCATTTATCATTGTCAAGTTATTTAGCTATTTTTCTATGGAAATGGGAATTTATAGGCCCTGGACAAGAATTAAGTACAAAAATTACAAATGGCAATAACTCAAAAAATATGCGAAAGAGAGTTTAGTCTCTTAGGCATTGCACCTCTCCACAGTGAGATCTCTTCACCTATGAAGTTTCAATTTAATATCTTCAATACCTTTCAAGTTATGCCCCAGACAAGAATTCAGTATGAAAAATTACAAGGGGCAATAACTCTAAAACTGTGAGAAATAGAGTTATGATTCTTTGGCATTGCACCTCCACACAATGAGATCTATTCACCTATAAAGTTTCAATTTGATATCTTCAATACCTTTCCAGTTATGCCGTGGACAAGAATTAAGTATGAAATATTACAAAGGGCAATAACTCAAAAATCATGTGAAAGAGAGTTATGGTTCTTAGGCACTGCACCTCTCCACAATGAGATCTATTTACTTATGAAGTTTCAAGTTGATATCTCCAGTGCTTTTTAGAGTTATGCCCTGGACAAGCTAAATGGGACTGCCAATGCCACCACCAACACCGATGCGGACACCCCAAGTAACACCTATGCGTCCCTGACTATAGTCAGACTGACATAAAAACTGCATAGTAATATATCTAAAGAAAATTTTAGGCACAACTGAACCTTTAAAAATTCCATCTCCTCATAAGGGTTGACAAATGAATCATCTTTTGGCATTAACCCTAACTCCATTGACATCTGAAATACAAATACATCTTATAGTTTTAAAAAATTAAAAAACTTTTTAAAAAACACTGATTTGCACTTAACACAGAAATTATAAAGCTTACAGAACTTTTATGCAACTTTTATCATTTTTCGCAACATTCTGTGGCTGCTTTTCTTATGTCAGAGATAAAAGAATGATCTCCCCTGATCTCAGAGTAAGCATAGATGTCTCGAAATTCAAATCATGTTTTAGAGAATCATGTCTACGTCAAGAGACATTGCTTATAATGCCTGGATGACATGGCTGTGTGATTATACTTACCAGTACCATTCATTAAGAATGTACCCAGTATATGTCTGGTAGCAGTAGATCTTACCTACTGTTGTCTGGTAGCAGTAGATCTTACCTACTGTTGTCTGGTAGCAGTAGATCTTACCTACTGTCGTCTGGTAGCAGTAGATCTTACCTACTGTTGTCCTCAGCTTATCATGTCCTTCTTTTTTGGTTATCATGCCAACTTGTTAGAAGGAAATAAAAGCTAAAAAGTGACTGACCAATCGAAGCTGTTCATCTTTCTCAAGATGTGGTTTGAAGAATGGTCCTAAACGCTGACTCTAAACAATTACCTGAGAGTGGTTAACAAGTATGAGATCTTGTAATTACTTACCTGGGAAGGCTGACAAAAAATTCAGTTTCTTTTCTCTTGTTGTCATCCCATATTCATTACAAAAACTTACTAAAGTTAATAATTTTTCATGGGGTCCTTGAAAGACCCCTGATTCCATAGAAAACCAGACTGCCCAACCAATCAGGAACTCCCAGTGTTTGTGTCTGTCATAGATATCATGTGTAATATCTGGAAGTCGTAGGATCAAGTCCCCAAACATTGCAGTATTCTCAAAAACATTTGACATGGCTGCAAAAATATTGAAAAAGCATGAGTGGAAATTTATCAAATTCCTGTCACCATTTTAAGACACCGTTCTTGCGATGCTCTTCTTAAAAATGTGAGAGCTTGTAAAAACTTAAGCAGGCAACACTAAATCTGAAAGGACAATTCAGTCACATTCAAAGCAAAATTTATGCTGTTTAATTCATTGTTGGAAATGAACGGTTGTTTATTAGCAATTATGCTTCTCTTCATACTGAATCAAGAGGAGGGGAATCAACAGCTCTAAGTTAAAATGAAAAATAATTTGATGTAAGGCAATGACAAGGAAGCATTAAATATGACAGAAACATGCTTCTTACAAAAAACTTCTATCTTGAAACTTAGTTTGTTAATGTAATTTTCATCATCCATGATTTCTGTTTATTCATGTGTTGATTGATTAAAGTCAAGCTTTTAACACAGATCATAAAAGAAATGAAGAATTAACTTCACTTTTCATATAAGTTGTTACAAGTATCCATTCTGCACGGATAATGTAATTAAACATAATTTACTTTTAGTAATAAAATTTAGATCTAATCAGTCAAGGATGACTTTTAAAGTGTATGCCTTCAAAGTGATCAGACATTACGGAAAGTTTTTCTAATCAAATATGGGACAACCTTAACAGCAATTTCCTAATGGTGTCCAAAAAGATCATTTTGGATATGATGAAAGGATAATGCATAAATTCTAACATGCTTTTGTCAAGAAATTTAAAGACTGAGACAGTGTCTTTAGGATAAACATGCAGGTTATCAAACTAGATGAATATCAGACTCTTTTAATCTCTATGAAAATTAATTAGTTACCATCTCTAATTGTTTCATTTTCTGGGAATGGATCACCTGGTACAAAACCATATTCTGTCAAATGATTTTTTGACTCCTCAAGTACCTGTAAAGAGCACAAAACAAAGACAAGATAAACAATAAAGTTAACAAGACTGGTTTACTGTCAAAACTAAGCTTTTACACATTCCCAAAAGCACTTGTGTATGACTCACAAGCTTCATAATTTTATGACTTGTGTACATGTGAAAATGAACTTACAACTGTTTAAGACAAAATGTGTGCCAAAAGTGTGTCCTCACCTTGAATATGTCGCTCACCATTTTCTCTGTAAGCTTGTACTTATGGTCATGTTTTAACTTTGATTTCTGAAGAGATTTTACTGCATCTAGCTGAATGGCTCTCTGATGTTCAAACAGCTTGACATCTGCAAAAGCAACACTACAACTGTTCAAGAAATGCTGAAAGCATGTTAGACCTCTGTGTCTTACATTAAAATGCACTATAATAATTTTCTGATTTTGAAACTTTTGAAATCTCAATCCTTAGCTCAAAGCATGTGTGGAAACTAGAAATGGAAGCTGCTGCAGACACTGGAGTTCTGACACTTCCACTAACAGGATTAAACTTGCAGCCTCAAAGTAACAAAAAATCAACAACACAAAGTCATGATACTTCCAGCTCAAACAATATCTTGTAATACTTGTCAGAAAAAAAATATGTCAAAATAGATCTTAGTAAAATTTTACCATCAAAAAGGCTTTTTAATGCTGCAAAAGATGTCAATACAGTTGTGTAGATCAGAAATCTTGTCATAAATCCAGATGAAGGGACATCCTCAACTATTGGTGTAACTGATTTCTTCATTTCAGCTAGCACAACTGGTTTTTCGTTCGAAATATATTCCTACAAAGCTGTTTCTTTAAGTCTTATCAAACTTGGCACCATGTGATTTTAGTCCAGAAAATCATTTTTTTCCATATTTTGATTTAAAGTATTTTCTTTTACCTAAGCCTTAACTAAGAAATTAATAATGCTTAAAAAGATTAAAACAGACTGAATAGTTGTGTTCACATGTACATTAAACAGTATTTTTCCTGTTATCCAGAATATTTAAATGAAAATCCAGGCATTAAATTGGCATACTTTTAAAATGTCATTTTTTCCCATATTTTCCCCTAAAACTGTTTTTTTTTTCCTTTCAGAATACATGTAGTTTTAACATCCAAAAAACTGCTATTTACACAAAAGTCATATGTGGCATTCATCTACGATAGTGAACACGTGTTAAGCTACAATCTGCCCATACATGTTTAATTGTTTAGACTAAAAGCACACACTCTATACAGCTGCATATTGTATTTTTTTGAAGGGGGTTCAATATTAAAGGAGTCAGCACAGTACTTGTAACATGTTGTTATCTAACAAAACAATTCATCAATATCTATATCGGATAGCGGGATAGGTATTAATTTGGGCTTAAGGTATTTGAGGATGCAAGGAACAACTGATTGATAATCTCTCGATTCATCTGAAGGATCAAACCAAAACAACCTTCCAGATAAAATGCCTTAAAAGCTATTTTCGTAACCCATGTCCCAATTAAGACTTTTAACCATAAACCATATAAAGGTTTTACATATTGATGACTTTTAAACTGCCTTGTTGCACAAATTGCTCTAATTCTTCTTAAATCACCATTCTTTTTATTACACAGAAGAGCGTAAAATAATATATCACTTCTTCCTTCTTTGACTACTTTTGATTCATCAGATAAATGAACCGTGATTTGAATGGTTATAATTATCTCTTTTTCCAGCTACTACAGAAAAGTGAGACATGACAAAACTGAAACAAGATACTTCAATCAGAATTTAACACATTTCAGGTCAACATAAACAAGGGGGTTACTGTTTAATGATGGGCCCATACTGCTTAACTTAGTTGAAAAACTGCGATAAAAAGATTTCATAGAAAACCAATATCAAAATAGATTAAACAAAGCTATCAGAAGTAGGAACAGACATACTATATAAAATGTGACAATTATAAACAAATGTTACATTTTATTGTGCAACTGCTTCAAATAGTTAAAATTCAGTCTCTGTCAGCTGTATCAGGGAAACATTTCTTTGCCTCATGCATTTAGAGTCCTCGGTTTTCGAGCCAGATTGCCTACTGGCATGTGTTTGAATCCCACACTGACTTGGATATTTTCTGATGCATTACTATTTTAATTTTCCTAACTACGAGTGGAGTTCAGTTTGTAAGAAATCTCAAAAAACTAGAAAGTAAGCCATTTTATACGGAATCCTGTTGACGCCAATTAAAATGTAGCTGTCTCGCTTAGAGGTAGACGCGCTACAACGTGACGCGACATTACAAAAATGCGATACAACGGTGGACAATGTGAAGCGATGCGCGACAATGTCAGTGTCAGTGTCGCGTTGTCACGTAGCGTTGTAGTCCATCGTGTTCTGCATTTGTGTTGGCCTCGACACACGACAATGCGATACGACGTTGACAATGCGAAGCGATGCGCGACAATGCAACGGAACATTTACACCATGTCGTATCACATTGTCCCGCGTCGTGTGATCCTCTACTGCGACACACGAAAATGCCAAACGACACAAGATAACGCGACGTGACGCTCGAAAACGCAAAGCAACACTACATGATGCGATGCGACATTTATTGGAATATCGTATCCTGTAAGCGTCTACCGGTGACAGGTTAAAATGTTGCAAAATCTTTATGCCATCTGACGGTGCATTGACAAAATTTCACATGCCTGTGTATCATTCTGCCCTCCCCATAGCCATATAGCATTTTTAGTGCATGGCCGTGATTGCCGCATTTTCTTTGTAGAATTTGTTCTTAATTAATTCGATGGCAAGAATATACAATATGCCCATTTCCGGTAGATGCACGACAACGCGATACAATATTCCAATAAATGTGGCATCGCCTTGTCTAGTGTTGCTTTGCATTTTCGAGCACCATGTCGCATTGTCTAGTGTCGTTTGGCATTTTTGTGTGTCGCGGTAGAGGATCACACACGACGCACGACAATGCAAAATGGCATTGTAAAAATGTTGAGTCGCGTTGTCGCGCGTTGCTTGGCATTGTCGAGTGTCATATCGCATTGTCGTGCGTCGAGGCCTACACAAATGCAGAACGCGAAGGATGACAATGCGACACGACATCGCGACGCACACCTCGACAATGTGATACGACACATGACAATGTGAAGCGACAATGCGATATTTCGCGCTTTTATAGAGCAACAATATGAACTGAAATCGCAATATATCGTTTGACATTGTCGAGCGTTGCTTCACATTGGCAAGCGTCATATTGCATTTTCTCGATATCGTGCCGCTTTGTCGAGCATCTACCTCTAAGCGTGAAGGCGACGTTGGCCCCAGTAGGATTCAGTAATATTAGGATGGATAAATCTGTGCCCAGCAAGGCTAACAGAAGAATCTGATCATTTATAGTGTAGGTCACATATAAAATAGTTAACTAAAAGTCAACTTTCTCATGCAATAGCCTTAGAACAAGTGATGCTTAGACTGCAGATTCAAATGTTAAACTAAAACTTGATTGAAATCCATTTACAATATAGAGTACCTTGTAATGCTATATTTTACACTACACCAAAATCAGAACTTTAACTGTTAAGTTGTTGTTGTTTTGGTTTTTTTTAGATATTAATCATCAGTGACATCTATAACATAATTAACAGATTTCTGAACTATTTTATCTACCATATGCTTCTAACTAGTATTTCCTAAATTCAAATGGCTTAATACAACCCTAAATCTTCATAACTCCCAGAAGATACATTCATTAAATGTAGATTAGCTATGGTCACATGGGTAGCTATGGTCACATGGGTAGTCATGAGACCTTTGACAGATTCAAATCTGGAACAAACACTACAAATGTCAGAGAGCGAAGTTTAAGTTTGCACTTAAATGCTACAGAACTGTAAACACCTAAAAAAATGTTTATTGAAATAAAAAAAAAAAAAGACACCTTTAAGCAACTATTGATACAAAATAACTGTGCTCTCCCCTTTTGCAAACAAGACTTACAGTGGCAAGTCAGAAAAGATTCAGTAAACTTCAGTGACTGTATGTCATGAGAAGAAACTTTGAGAAACTAAATGTAAAAGATACATTGCAACCATTCTAGCACAAACACCTGAGAGGTGAATTTCTTTAGATTACTTCTTTTAAAGAAAACTTTCTCTTTATAGAGAGAAGTCTGCATTGTGAAGTTGTCATAAACAGAAGCTGTATAGTTTGTGTTATAAAATATATACAAGGCTACAGTCAGTTACTTAACCCTTAAAGGGGCTGTGCTCCAGATGACAAAAAAAAAAGAAAGTTTTCTTGTATTATAAATTTCTTGTAATATTTATGATTAATGCTTAAAAAATAACTTACTGACAAAAAATAAGTCAAATACATGTAATTACATTATAAATTGATTTTTTTCCCTTTCAAAGTGCTATACCGTAACGCGACGGTATAACTATATCGTATAAGATTTAAAGTAAATATCTGTAATATCACATGCGGCGATGGTGGTGACAGTAAAAGCTTTGGAAATATTTTGTTAACATGAGGGTCCAGAGTTCAAATCAGGCTGGAGCGAAAATATTTTTTTTATTCTATTTTGACTTTTATAATCAGTTTTGAAGTAAAATATTATGTTGTTATAATCTCACTGCATCTAAATATATAATTTATGAAAAAATTTTTTTATGTCAAATCTGGAGTACAGCCTCTTTAACCTGCTGAATTTTTGTAATGGATTTGCCCAGCTTTGACTTTGGAACAGTCCATCCAAAGTTCAAGGGATTTCAATATCAAAATACAAAAAATTGAGCTACCAACAGTATAGAGCCTGGTCAGACTGCACGGATGTGCAGCCTGGCCTGGCTCTACAGTGGTGGCAAAGGCTAATCACTTTTGGTTTCAGCAGCTTAAGGGTAAAGCTAACATCTCAGTGCAGAGTCTTACATCTATCATATGCTGATGCTTGTGTGTTTATTTTCCCTTCAATCTTCTCAGTATCCGCTGTAGGTTCCACATCAATCACCTGACTAGTCACTAGCACTTTTGGTCCCAGGATTAGGCTTACAATCCCTATACACAGTAAAACTTTCATCTGCACAATTTGCAACCTCATCTTTCTTTGTTACCAACATTCTGTCCAAGAAAAAAGAAGTATAAAAAACTATAATCAATGGTTTAAGGTGATTGTCAGATAATATGCATTTCTTCAGTAATGTTATTAAAATTTGGAGCACACACTGTAATTACAGAAGTTTTTTGTTTTTTTTAAACTGTAAGCATTATAAACAGTCACTACAATGTAGTAATTTAATTTTAATTTTTAATTTCTCCAGTACTAGGACAAGGTTTGTATTTACTGAAAACTTGTACACAAATTTTAGAAGGTACTTCTAAAACTTCTTGCTGTAACTTCCAAAAATGGAACATACTAGGTTAGTACGTCATGGTTCAAATCTGTTTCCAAAATTATCCATGTGTTTGAAATTCCTTTTCAGTAGCTACAAAAACTGGAAAGTAGGTCAGTAAGTGAAGTTCTTGGTCAGCCAAGGTAAAGGTTGAAATCTACATTAACAACAGTTTCTGTGGATATGTTTCATGTTTTGTAGCTGTAGCACTGAAAACTGGAAACCAGATCAGCAATGCAACATCGTTTTGAAAATGCCAAAACTGAAATGTACTTGTGACAATGTATACAAGGTCCAACTTCCATTGCTGCAGTTTAGTAAAGTGTTAGAGCATATTTTGAATATTCTTCGTAAACAGGAAAGCTGAAAGGAGGGCTCACAGTGACCGCCTGAAGCTTTCTTATTCGCGAAGAATATTCAATTTGCTCTAACCGACTTAGTGCAGGCACTTTTTTTTTATAGTCAAAACGATTTTGCCAATATTCTGCCCCTCCAGTTGTTTTATCGTTGCTAATATCATTGCTCTACCCAGTTGTTTACCTCATCTATTTACCATGTGTTATGTTTATCGCTGAACAAAATAATGTTTTACACAGTTCACTTTTGCACTATGGCAGATAGAGAGAATGCGTTGATTTCAGGACAATTTTCACTAGCTATGTGCATTGAGAAATCATTCTTATCAAAGACGGATGCAAAATTGCATTGGGAATCTGACAGTAAATTGTTGACAAATATTTTCTGAGATTGAAAATTTTGCATTTAAATATTTTGCACCAATTCATTTTTGGATATTTTAATCGTTTTGAAATAACAGATTTTACTGTACTACTTATGATGCATGATATGTACACTTCCAAATAAAGAGATAAATTTATTCAGTAACGACATGACGTGAATATTAATTATGTCGGTGGAGATTATTGAGCTTGCGCAACGCAGCCATAATTTTTTGCCGAAAAGAACGTGCTCTTCAAGCTGCACTTCACCTGAATAGCCCACACTGATTTCTATCTAATTAAGAAAGACAAAATTTCAAAAAAATCCTTGCTGCTGATTGGATAAAGAAGGGGTGCATACACTAAAACAAATTAAATTCTAACAAACCAACATGGCTTGAATGACTTTCATGAAAGTTTACCAAAGTCACATTTATGTGAAGTAACTTTGAAATTTGGCCAGGGGTTTCTGAGGAGAAGATATTCAAATTTTTCTATATCAGTCCTATAGTGAAAACTTGCCCAACCACTTTTTATGAACAAACATGGCTTGAAGGAATTTATTAATTAATAATAAGGCCCTGCTTTCTGTTGGCTATGTTTCTTAATGACTAACATATCATAGAAACATTTCAGTAATTATTACAGTGAAATCTGTGCTAACAGGCACTTGTGAACAGCAGTCACCTGTGAACAACTGTCGATCTGACTTCCTCCCAACCAAAAATGCTTTAAATTTGCCAGGAATAACGGACACCTGCTGACCGTGCCAAGCCGTCACCCAAAAACCATTCCACATCTGGTTAAGATCAGTGAACAACGGTCAATGGAATCTGGTTTTATTTACTCATTCATAATTCATAGCTGTGTAAGTAATTTTTATACTCACAATGTTGTGATGAGGATGAAGATGATAATGATGATTATGATAATTATAATGATCATCGTAAATGAATGAATGGTGACAATATTTCGTTTTAATTTCTAAACATATGTTCCTTAATTTGTATTACTTTCACTCTAAATATGACCTTTGTCTCTCACTCAAGCCCAGCACTGGTCAGTCCCTTTCAACACCAAACAAAGGTTACCCATGAACAAAGGCCATTTTTCTGTCTTCCCTTGGCCAACCTTTGTTCACAAGTTTGACTGCATTTTGAAATCATGCAAGTGGTTTCTGAGTAGAAGATTTTCAAAGTTTTCTATATAGTCATATAGTGAAAACTGTCTCGGTCCTCTGTTAGCCATGTTTACTAAGGGACCAAAATGGCTTGAATAAATTTGATAAACAGCCCCCAGATAAAGAAATTATTTGTGTCAGAAATCATTTTGCAATCAGACAATTGTTTCGGAGGAGTAAGATTTTCAAAGTTTATTTTTTGAGCCATAGCAACCAAGGTTTCAAATGGAACCATTTAGTTTTAAAGAATTTATAGAGGACTAACTAAGAACATACTTTTGAAGTTTGGTAGAAACTGGCCCTACGGTATAGGAGAAGATGTCATTTGCAAGAAAAAGATGACAATGGGGACAGATGGACAACAACAGGGGATGAACATCCACCTATCACTTTGAACAACTCAGCATTGAGCACTGCATGCTTAGATGAGCTAAGAAGTAAGTAACATGGAATATTTTTATAAGTGTTTTTTTTTTTACATGTTAAAATAATATTTTGAAGGACAAATGAATTCTCTAAGTTCTGTTGGTCATATTTTGCATATTCTATCAGTGAAATCATCAAATCACAGTAATGAAATTCATGTAAGAAACTATTCCTCTCTTCAGTTTCTACTACTGTAAAGAAAAATAAAGTGAAACATTGTCCTTACATGAAAAAACTCAAAAATAACTAAGCTTGTAAAATACTGATTTATATTAGTTCAGAACAAAATATTCTAAATTTGATTTTTTTCCAGACTTTGCTTTAAGTATGGACAGATTCATTTAAAGTTTTCAGGTTTAAAAGCTTTGGTTGCAAAAGAACTAGCATAAAAGCAGAGGAACAAAAGAACTACTCTACACTCAAAGGTACATGTGGAAATCTCCTCGAAAATGTTCTATTTCACTCCTCCGCACAAACGAATTTCAATACTGAGGTCTCAGTATTCCCACGGTCATACCTGTACTGTTAGAAAGCAGCATGTATTATTTAGAATCTCAGTGTTTATTGACACTGGAATTTTATTGAGGGCTTTTGGGCAATAAATCTGGCTGGCTTTGAGATACAGGCATTATATGATCCTAGACATTTCATTTATATTGGAAAATTGAAAAAAAGCAGATATATGTTATCTCAAAATCTTTTTAATTTTTAATCGATAATTACTGCATAACAATTAATTTATCACAAACAACCTTACTAATGATATTTACCATAAATGATTTTATAGTTTTAAATGTCAAAATTAAAAGTTTTCCTTATTTTTCACCAAATGTTATTATCATACATTGAATTGCTAAATATTTTGTTTTCAACCATGTCACATCCAGTGTAAACAATACTTACCAACTTGACTATGCACTAGTAGTTGTTGATTGAATGTAACTATTAAAACGGATTGAACGACTTTAAGTGTTTGAGATACCCACATAATTTACTTTCTCTTTGGGGCTGAAACCATGAAATGTCGTTTCCTACATCATCATTTGTTGCACGACCCTTATATTTCACTTCGTTTAATGAGTAGATAAGCCACATAGGACATGAAACTGCAGGCATATTTGAACCGGGTCTAAATCCTTTTAATGCTTCGATATGGTCTCACTCTCTCTTAGTATCACAAGCAAAATTTCTGGTACTGTTTCTTAAAGGTGTGCTTTTACGCGAAGATTTCAAGCGTTGATGAAAATGCCCTCCACTGTAGTGATGATACAAAAATTTAACGCAATACGGCGCATATAAGGTCGGATTGTTAACAAATAAGTAAGGCAGAGACTCCTTTACTGATTCTAAGAGTAAGGAGTATATTAAATTATATCACTAGGTTCTTTGTGTTGAATATTCAGATATAACTTTGCCTGTATGCTTAAAATAAAAGAAATTAATATTATGTTTTACACTAATGCCCAAGAAAAACAGTATAACAAAATATAACAATATTTGTTATGTATCTATAAAATTAATCATTGCAGTGCTGTTCAAAAAGTTAGTCTTTATCCGTCTGATAGCAAGTAGGTCTTTCAGCAATACTAAATACTCAGCTTATCAGTACATCTGGAAGCTTAACTTGAAGTGTGACCAAATGTTTATTTTATGACCACTGATGGTCAAGTACCAGGGCAATTAATTAGACTGCATGCTGAGATGTAGTGGTACTGACCAGGCATGCTAAATAGAACATTTTCGAGGAGATTTCCACATGTACCTTTGAGTGTATTTAGCATGCCTGGTCAGTACCACTACATCTCAGCATGCAGTCTAATTAATTGCCCTGGTACTTGACCATCAGTGGTCATAAAATAAACATTTGGTCACACTTCAAGTTAAGCTTCCAGATGTACTGATAAGCTGAGTATTTAGTATTGCTGAAAGACCTACTTGCTATCAGACGGATAAAGACTAACTTTTTGAACAGCACTGCAATGATTAATTTTATAGATACATAACAAATATTGTTATATTTTGTTATACTGTTTTTCTTGGGCATTAGTGTAAAACATAATATTAATTTCTTTTATTTTAAGCATACAGGCAAAGTTATATCTGAATATTCAACACAAAGAACCTAGTGATATAATTTAATATACTCCTTACTCTTAGAATCAGTAAAGGAGTCTCTGCCTTACTTATTTGTTAACAATCCGACCTTATATGTGCCGTATTGCGTTAAATTTTTGTATCATCACTACAGTGGAGGGCATTTTCATCAACGCTTGAAATCTTCGCGTAAAAGCACACCTTTAAGAAACAGTACCAGAAATTTTGCTTGTGATACTAAGAGAGAGTGAGACCATATCGAAGCATTAAAAGGATTTAGACCCGGTTCAAATATGCCTGCAGTTTCATGTCCTATGTGGCTTATCTACTCATTAAACGAAGTGAAATATAAGGGTCGTGCAACAAATGATGATGTAGGAAACGACATTTCATGGTTTCAGCCCCAAAGAGAAAGTAAATTATGTGGGTATCTCAAACACTTAAAGTCGTTCAATCCGTTTTAATAGTTATATTCAATCAACAACTACTAGTGCATAGTCAAGTTGGTAAGTATTGTTTACACTGGATGTGACATGGTTGAAAACAAAATATTTAGCAATTCAATGTATGATAATAACATTTGGTGAAAAATAAGGAAAACTTTTAATTTTGACATTTAAAACTATAAAATCATTTATGGTAAATATCATTAGTAAGGTTGTTTGTGATAAATTAATTGTTATGCAGTAATTATCGATTAAAAATTAAAAAGATTTTGAGATAACATATATCTGCTTTTTTTTCAATTTTCCAATATAAATGAAATGTCTAGGATCATATAATGCCTGTATCTCAAATGCTAGCCAAATGTTATCTGCCCAAGAAAGCCTCAATAAATTACCAGTGGTCAATAAACACTGAGATTCTAAAATAATACATGCTGCTTTCTAACAGTACAGGTATGACCGTGGGAATACTGAGACCTCAGTATTGAAATTCGTTTGTGCGGAGGAGTGTCTACCAAAGTGGAAATGAATCCCTTTACAACAAAGTAAATGAAGAGCTCAGTATCCCTGAAACCAGAGACATTTTAACTAAGTTGAAAATGCAAAACATTTTTAGTACAGTAATTTAGATGCTTACACCACACAAAATAATAATCTAACTTTTCCAACCATCTTGTCAGAGATACGTGATTCCTGGTTGTAAGCTGTCAGTTAGTCTTGCCTGTAAATACTACCTTCCACTCCAATCTCCATCATCATATCTGTGCAACTGACATTGATGGAGCAAGTGTTGATCGTTATTAAAAACAGATCTAGATTGTTAAGATCAATGTGTGTGGATTGACTCTGTATGTAGAAAGAAAGCTGGCATCGAGATTTGACCTGAAAATTCTCTCAAAAACAATTCTTACCATTTAAAGACGCACGTGTCGTTTGTAAACACGGGAAAATCTACATACAATAAATAAACGCTTGGAATTACTTCCTATTCTTTAGGAGCGTCCGCTGACATTGATGAATTGAAACAATCATGGCTGACGTGGATTTTCACGAAAACACGGTTTGTATATTTCATTATCACAAGCAGTTGTTCTTCAGTATTTTACATTCACGTCAGTTGGTAACGCAAGATGAATTATGGCATAATCAATATAAGTCATTTACTTCATGATGTAAATGGAGCGAAAAAACTGTAGGTGAAAAATGTGAAAACTGTTATAGTACTCGGATCTGGTAATAGATCGGTTAAAAAATGAAAGAAGTATTTAATTTTTCAGTTAACATACAACAAATTTGGTTATCATTTGAACTATGTATGAATTAAAGTTTTAATATTTCATAAGTCATTGTGCTTAAAAGTAGTTCTGTTCACATAAGTCTGTTCTGTAGAATATGTTAAGAACTCTATTTCTGTACCAGGCCCTGTAAATTGTAGTGCTAAACACATACCTTATCATGAAGTTGTGGTTAACTTGTTTCTAAGAACAAGTCAACTTGTACAGTTATTTAGATCAAAGTCCATTTTAGAAAGTAGAGTATAATTTATATGATATGGAGTTGTCATCAAAACATGTACATGTATTGTATGAAATTTTGCGTAGAATATACAAACATTAATTTCTTGATCATTGGTTACAGGGTTAAATAGTCCCTGCAGATAGAGTAATGTCAAAGATTTGTGCTCTCCTGTGTAGTGTTAAAAATTTTAGTGTGACAAGGATAGATATTGTGACAAAAAAAATGAGCTGTTATTGCAAGTTAATATGTGGAAACAAATGCTAAATGTTTTGTATTAATTAATTGTAATAAATATTGAATATTATCCTTGATTTGATGAGTGTCAAAATCAAATATCAGAAGAATAAATATAATTTATTGAAATTTGTGTATTCTTTTAACAGTGTAATAATTTTGCAGTTAAACCATTGTATGAAGGAATATTTAATTTTATTATTTTTCAGTTCCTTGATTTTAACTATTATGTTTGAAAATGTAATTAATACTTTAATTAACATTCAGAAATATGGTACCTAAGTATCCAGTTGCATTTGGTACATTGTAACACAAAAGATATACTTGGAACATTTTAATGAAAAAAGTTAATGGCAGAATACTGAGAATAAATTAATAATATTTATACCATTCTATTGCTCCTCAGCTTGTCAGACATGTTCTTAAAAAAAGTAGGATAATCAACATTTTGACTGGAATCTATATTTTACTTTCGTATTAGTATTTCATTCCATAAATACTTTTAAGTACTGCATTTTTTTTTATACATTTTAAATATGGCCAGAGGCTCGGTGTGTTGTAATAACTCCTAATAGATTTCAAGACAACACATGTAGGTGTAATACAGTGTTTCAGTAAAAACATGTATTTTTGATACTTATCAATCAGTTATTTTATTACTCTTTTCATAGTCATTTTTAGCTCACCTGTCACATAGTGACAGAGTGAGCTTTTCTGATCACCTTTTGTCTGTCGTCTGTCCGTCAGTCCGTCCGTCCGTCCACAATTAGTTTGTTAACACTCTAGTGGTCACATTTTTGCCTCAATTGTCATGAAACTTGATCAAGATGTTTGTCTCATTAATATCTCGGACGAGTTCGAACATGGGTTATCAGGGTTGGAAAACTAGATCACAGAGCCCAAATATAGAAAAACCTTGTTAACACTCTAGAGGCTACTTTTTCAGTCCAAATATCCTGAAAGGTTCTGAAAGGTTCTATCGATGATTTCTAGCTCGAGTTCAAATATGGGTCATCTGGGTTCAAAAACTAGGTCATGGAGCCCAAAAATAGAAAAATCTTGTTAACACTCTAGAGGTTACATTTTCAGCCCAAATAATCTGGAAATTTGTCAGAAAGGTTGCTTTGACGATTTCTAGGTCAAGTTTAAATATGGGACATCTGGGGTCAAAAACTAGGTCACAGAGCCCAAATATTGTAAAACCTTGTTAACACTCTAAAGGTAACATTTTTGCACCAAATAATCTGGGAATTTGTCAGGAAGATTGCTTCTATGATTTCTAGCTTAAGTTTGAATATGGGTCATCTGGGTTCAAAAACTAGGTCACAGAGCCCAAAAATAGAAACATCTTCTTTACACTCTAGAGGTTACATTTTCAGCCCAAATAATCTGGAAATTTGTCAGAAAGGTTGCTTCAAAGATTTCTAGCACAAGTTCAAGGTTCGATCGATGATTTCTAGCTCAGTTTTGAATATAGGTTTTCTGGGGTCAAAAACTTGGTCATAGAGCCCGAAAGTAGAAAAACCTTGTTAATGCTCTAGAGGTTACATTTTTAGTCCAAATGTCCTTGAAATTTGTCAGAAAGGTTGTTTCCAGGAATTCTAGCTCAGATTTGGATATTGTTCATCTGGGATCAAAAACTAGGTCACACGGTCCAAATATGTAAAAAAACTTTTTAACACTCCAGAGGTTACATTTTCAGTCCAAATATCCTGGAAATTTGTCAGACATTTTTTTTTATGATTTCTAGCTCCATTTAGAGTATGGGTCATCTTGGGTCGAAAACTAGGTCACAGAGCCCAAATATGGAAAAACCTTGTTAACACTCTAGAGGTAACATTTTAATTCCAAATAAGCTGGAAATTTGTCAGAAAGCTTAATTCTATGGTTTCTAGCTCAGGTTTGAATATGGGTCATCTGAAGTCGAAACATCTAGGTCACAGAGCCCAAATATCGAAAAACTTTGTAAACACTCTAGAGGCTACATTTTAAGTCCAAATGTCTTGGAAATTTGTCAGAAAGGTTGTTTTGATGATTTGTAGCTCATATTTGGATATGGGTTATCTGGAGTCAAAAACTAGGTCACAGAGCCTAAATATCGAAAAACCTTGTTAACACTCTAGAGGCTACTTTTTCAGTCCAAATATCCTGGAAATTTGTCAGAGAGATTGTTTCGATAATTTCTAGCTCAAGTTCGAATATGGGACATCTAGGTTAAAAAACTAGGTCAAAGAGCCCAAATATGGAAAAACCTTGTTAACACTCTATAGGTAACATTTTCAGTACAAATAACCTTGAAATTTGTCAAAGAGATTGTTTCAATAATTTCTAGGTCAAGTTCGAATGTGGGTCATCTGGGGTCAATTAACCAGGTCCATAGCAACTTTGTTAAAAGCAGTCATACTCAGGTGAGCGATACAGGGCCATCATGGCCCTCTTGTATAAATTGAAGAGTAGCTTCACATGGTCAGTCAGATGACATGTTTTGAAAGAGAAAAAAGAAAATGAACATATATTTTAATGGGTTCCATTTAGTCCAGTTACTGTCAGACAACCTGAAAATATGTTGAGATTGTGCACACCCCCTCAGTATTTCTCCTCCCTCTGGTGTTAACCTAGCCATTTGATATTTGTAATAATTTTTTATTTAGAATTTATATATGGTCTTAAGGTCTTCTGACTAGACATGACCATAGCTGATTTGCATTAAGTGGATGTAATATTCAGGTAATGAAACTCTTGGTGTTTTCAGATATTGGGTTGTATTTAGCTGTTTGAAATTTGGGAGCGCTATTTAAAAGCACAGCTGAAACAAATGATTAGGTAAATGCATTTATTTTAGTAATTTTACAAGTGAAGATGTATCTTTAAAGGTGTCATGCCAATTTTTGTTTCAGTGTCATTTAACACTGAAGATTGAGTTTTAGAAATGTTCGTTTTCACTGATATTTTATTTTGTAGAACATGAACGATGTTCCACTGGAAGGGGACATAATTGCTCCAGGACTTAAAGATGATGATGAGTTTTCTACCTTGGATGAACCTGTTAAGGATACTGTGGTATTTAAATCATGTATTCTACTTTTTATTACTGGTACATGTATGTAAGGTGGTAATGTAATTTTCCGGGGATTTTTTTCTAACCAGAAGCATGAATAAAGAAGTGCATGTGTCCAAGACATAAAGTCGTTATTTTTGGTGGTAATCATGTAATTTACTAGGGTTTTTTTTTCTAACCAGAAGCATGAATAAAGAAGTGCATGTGTCCAAGACATAAAGTCGTTATTTTGAGATACAGTGGTACATCAACACAGCTCTTCTTCAGTTTGATATAAACATGTAATTGTAAAATTGTATAAAAGCACCATGAATATGTCTTTTAACTTACTTAGTATTTCTGATTTCAACTTTGCTATGCAACAGTAGAAACGTCATAAAGCAATGAACTATAAACTCTTTATTTTAAGAAGTTTCAATCAAATCTTCTATGCTGAAGTTTAATTATTGATATTTCAGATGAGGGATCTGAGAGCTGTAGGTGTGAAGTTCTGGCATGTGCTCTATCCTAAAACCAGCACAGCTCTGCTGAGAGAATGTAAGTTCATTTGAAACCCTTGAGACTCAATGCATTCTTAGCAATGTAGAGTTGATAAGTTACTTATTATTACTTCAGATGACTTAATAAGTTGAAGTTTCAGATGGAGACTAGAATTAAAGCAGTTGAATGTTTCTAATCAGTAATCAGTTATAAAAGCAATTGTGCCTGTTTACATAGCACCATGTCTTAGTCTCCTCACCTATTGCCTTGATTTTTTGTAACCAAAACTCATCTTGTCGACATAATGACATTTGTTTCATATAATGTGTACTTTTTGTATGCAGTCTAACCTTGAATGTTTTCAGTGGAGAGGATTGTTGAGTTAGTCACCTGTAGTCAAGATTAGCTTTCAGAGTGATCTTTGTTGCCATATGATACATTCATGTATATGGAAGTTCATAATGGTTTATCTGTTATTTCCTCACTTGTCTATTGGCAGGATCATCATGGTCATTGATTAAAGTTTCATTACTCAAAGTTAATGGTTCTGTTTCTTATAACTAGAGAACGCTTTGGCTTATGGTTCTCCAATTTGGTGGGGAGGTTGGTATTGACCTGTAGATAACCTCTATTGATTTTGAGGTCAGTTGGTCAAAGGTCATTTTGACTTTGACCACAAAAAGATGATCTGATCAATAACTAAAGAATGCTTTGGCCTACAATCCTCAGGTTTGGTGGGGAAGTTTGTCATAACTGGTAGATGACCCTTTTTGATTTTGAGGTCAGTAGGTCAGAGGTCAAGGTCACAGTGACCTTGACCACTAAAAGGTTGTCCAATTAATAACTAAAAAAGCTTTGGTATAAAGTCATGAGATTTGGTGGAGAGGTTGGTCATGACCAGTAGATGACCCCTATTGATTTTGAGGTCAGTAGGTCAAAGTCACAGTGATCTTCACCACAAAAGCTGGTCTACAGTCTTCATATTTGGTAGTATGGTTGGTCAATTTCAGGTCATGGTTACGTTTAGTAGTCTATTTAACATGACTAATTAGTTGCCATTATGGGGGAATACATGTTTCACAAACATCTCTTGTTTTTTATATTACACTGATCAATCATAACAGTCTGTACATGTTTCAGAATGTTTCATTTTGATTGTGTGTTAATATTAGATTTATGTCTTGGTTTGATGTTGATTAATAATACTTTAAACTATTTTAGTTTAGTACTCCTTTTCTGTTTATAGGGGACCTTTGGGGACCATTGATATTGTGTGTGTTCATGGCAATGTAAGTATTATAACAATGTATACATAAGTTATTTGTAATGTTAACTAAGAAAAATAATTTCTGTTGATGGATTTTTTTCAAGGAATAACCTGTAACTGATGGAAGGTCATGGGATTGATCTCCAGTACTGACCATGACAGTTTGCAGTTTCTTACAGAGGATGTGTTCTAGTACTGATCCTTCCCAGGACCAATGGATAGATAAACTGCCTGCCCGATATGACTCTCAGTGACTGTTAGATAGTGTTAAACTCCACTAAAACTAAACTAAATGTCTAAGGAATAGCCATGGTGTCAAGATAACATGAAGTATTGTTAGCTTCTGAATGCAAAAGAAAGAAGAAGAGAAGAAATTGGCCACGCTATGTTCTTGTTGTTATTTTTTGTGTTTTTGGAAACAACATAAACAGTATGCATTAATCTTTTTAAAGATTTGGAAGAGTTTATACACAGTCAGTTAGTTAATTAGTTAAAAGTATAATCATTTTTATATACGATATGTATTAGGTGTTGTATTTGTTCACTTGTTAACCTGCTGTAAAGGTATGATAAGAAAATTAATTCAGTAGTTTACTTATTTGTTGCCAATTTCTTTTGAATTACATTTCAATTTTAATATAAAACAGGTTTTTGTGTATTGTGTATACTCATCATCGTTTACATATTAACTTACTTTGCCATTTTGTTTTTCATGTAGGATGCTACAAGGATCATCAGATGAATTAGATAAAATGAGTGATGGTGGTCCACAGTTTGCTGAAGTGTTTGTTATATACTGGGTGGGTGCAGGTGGTTGTCACACTCAACACAAAGTTACTTGGAGGAAACATGTAAGTATGCAGTGCCTTAGAGGGATAATAGTGTCAACATACAGTAGGTAGGAAAGCCCTTTGGTTGGTTGGTAGGGAAGCCCTTTGGTTGGTTGGTACTTGTCAGGCATTTTGTTGCAAAATGTTTGTAATACAAACCACTTATACAGTTCCTGGTATTGGTATGGGTGACTACAGTTTTTGGTGTTGGTATAGGGTACCAAGTTATTTGTTTTCATTACAGTAATGTACAATTTTAGTTTTTGACTGTACAAACAAAATAATGACATAGTATGAAACAATGACACAGTTAAATTTCTTGTGAAGGAAGCATATGATCACATGTGGCAGGTATATCCTAGTAACTGTTCTTTTCTGCATAAATTGTAAAAGTAGTCATTTCATAGGGCAGTTGATTGTTATATATAACAACCTCTGTGTCCTAGTGGTTAAGGTCTGCCTATGGACGGAAGGTCGAAAGTTGGGGTCACTTTAGGCTGGCCCTTTCAGAAGGAATGACACTCCAATAAACAAGCTTTTTACTTTCTCAAATTTAGATTAAAATAAGGTTATCAGCTTTTGTATCCTGATAATGACTGTTATATGAATTATAAAGTGGATTTTTATGTTTTCCTTATTTCAGATCATTTTTCCAGAGTATATGTGTGCTGGGTTACTGTGTGTGTCCACTGGCTATTGCACTGATCATATGTAGAGGTATACTGATTGTGGATGAACAAACTACCATGCTGTTTATCATAAGATTTGTTACAGTTGTTGTTGGATTTGGCTGGTCAACATTTGGTAAGTGTCAGCATTATCATCTTAGACATATTACAGGCTTGCTAGCTGAAGGTCATGGTTTGTAGACCTGTTACTTACCTGACCTGTTCTGTGAGACAGTATCACATCTGAACTGAGTGTTTAGTTCATTGTACCAAGAATGGGACTTAAACCTGCAAACTTCCGCTTTGCAAATAAAAAATTCAAGCAACAGAGTGAAGGGGATGACAAGCAATATAACAGGCAAAGAATGCTAAATGGGTTGGACCCCATTGTGGGTTTACAAAAAACATTTACCCAGAGTGGGTCTCATAACACTTTGTTTTTAAATCAGGTGCTCTGCCATATAATTTACTGGAGTCAGACATGGCCTTTTGACATAATGCCCTGCACAAGTAGAATTTATCCTTAAATTCTCAGATGGAGCCACATTCAGATGTTACAGTCACAGAACCTGCTTTTAGTTGAGTCAAGTTTTGTGATTCAAAATGTTGAGCTTACTTGTTAGTCAATAGCTCAAACTTACATTGTTCTTTTCATTGACATTAACAAGTGACAGAAGATGAAATACATATTAAAGCTTTTCTAACTTTCTGCACATTTCAAAAATGATTTGTTTGTTTCTATTTTTCAGCCTCCACAGCATTCCTGGCTGAGAGTCAGCCTCCAACAAGAAAAGCCCTGGCCATGTATCCAATATTTCTTTTCTACTTCGTTATTAGCTGGTTAATTATCTCCCATACCCACTCGTAGGTGAAATCTCTGGAGCATTTCAACAAAACTTTTAGTCTAAGTGGGATTTTAAATTTCATTAGCCTTGGGATATACCCTAGACATAGGCTTTGTGGGATGTACAGGTGTTTTTTATCTTGGTTCAGAAATGCTCAAAGAGCAGTATTTTTATCATTCATGTTGTGGAATGTGTACTGGTATTTGATTTAGTCTGGAACTCCACATGAGGAAAGCCTTTGCTAGTGAAAAAGATCTTGTAATGGACAAAAAGCAAAGAAGAATTAACTGAGAAATTCTTACCTACTTGTAAGTACAGGTGTAAGTTTTGCACAGAAGCTGTCAGCTGGTAGGTTTGAATTGTGCTTATGGAGAAATTTAGACATATTTTACATTGTTGAGGGTTTTATATTGTTTTGTCTTTTTGTTTAAGTGTAAGGTTGTATGTATGCATAACTGCAGCAAATAGTAATATTTAAAAAAAAAACACTGGGGAATATTGGGCTGGCTCTTAGAGCTTATTCTGTGTAATAAATACATGTATACACATGTATATATGTGAGCATGTGCACTGTAGAAGAACTGATAGATATTTGTTCTATATGTGTATAATTTGTACATGTATTTATGATTTTACTTTTTGACATTTGCACGATGTGGTATCATACAGTCTTCTGTTTAGTATCACGTCTTCAAATCACCTTTTGCTTATTGTATATAAAACTATCTTAAGACTCTGAACAGTCTGTTATGTCAGTCATTCCTTGAAGAATTAAGGGTTTTGTCAAAAAATATTTAAAAGAATAATTTTTTTAAAAACTTTATCGATTGAGAACACTAGTCTAATTTAAAAATCAGGACAGTGTGAGAAATTTGTTCCTTTAATTTTTGGCTCTTTTTGTGAAGAATAATGACAATGAAGAGTATAGAATAAAAAAATCTCAGAATGACTGAAGGAAAAATCCATGTAGTTTTGTACAAACAACTGCTTCTACAATTGTCATGTTAATCTTTGAAACATTTTTGTTAGACTGTGAATGATTGAAGATTGTGGAATTCATACAGGGCCATCATTGCCTTAATGATTCCTGCTTAGGATGCCAAACTCCAGTTGTTCATGATGTTTTAAGCAAGACTTTCACATTAATTTTTCTTTCTTTCCTTTCTAGCAGAGATTCCATTAAGCTGTGATATATTTATGCAAATAAAATAAAACGAAATCCATGGCTTGTCTTCAGTTATGTTGTTGTTGTTTTTTGCTTTAGATGTATAATTGTGAGATCCCCTTCTTGTTATATGAACTTTGCAAGATTGAAAAACAGAGAATCAAGAGAGTAGACGTTGACAGATTCTATTAACTCACCTAAACATAAGAAAAGTTTCAAAGGGTTAACTCTCTTTCTGTATTCTTCTTGTTAATTTCCTCTGACATTGACTTGGAGGTTAGATGATGACTGTATTCCTTTTCCAAGAAGTGTTTGGGAGAGAGAAGAAATTCACACAAATTCAAACCATTAAATGACAGTCCTATTTTTACCACTGAAATCTTAGGTCAGTTATTTCACATATTTGACTGGATCTTAGAACTTCATTCAGTCTTAGGTATGCACTTTCCTGAATGCACTGTGTCATCTAAACAGTAGCTGACCTGAACAAATAGGAGGCAGTGTTAGCAGACCAACAATTCCAATTACTTCAAAAATAGCAGGCTTTACATGTACCTAAAGAATGTAGGTCTGATACAATTGATTGGACATCCTTTGCCAAGCACAAAAGATAGTTTGATAAAAAGAAATTGCCACAGTACTCCAAGATATAGAATGATAACTGTCACTGACAGCAATCTATTGCCAAAGGTATATTCAATGTGATAGGGCACACTTAAGTAGCAACCAGAAAATCATTACTCTGAATCCACTGGTAATTCAAAGTATGTCTCTGGCTACAAATGCTAGTTAATGGATTTGAATGTTTAGATAGTCATTTAAAACATCATTTCTATTTCACAACTCTTTGCAACTGTCACACAACACAGCAGGTTTATGAAAGGATGATTATAGTTAAATTTTTGCATATCTAATGTCACCTTGGTTACAAGGAAAACATGCAGGGATTACTTTGTCCACAATTTGACTTCATTCCCCAAAACTGCTAAACTGTCACTCTTTCATGTCTGTAAGCCAGAATGCCTTGTGTATGAAGGGATTTGAAATAAAAATACTGCACAAATGTTCACAATAAATAAACACTACATTTCCCATATGATCAAGGTCTCTAAGGGGAAGGTCATGGAGATAATAGCTGGATTTTTAAAGAAATTGTAATAAATGTTCTCATAAGCCTGAATGTTTGTCATCATCCTGGCTTCCACAGTGTCAATGTCATACACTCCTTTAAGCTGTAACTTTATCATGCATTCACAAGGGCACAAAGCATTTACAACTTTGTTGCACATTTCTTTGAAATTGTGCTGAAAATAAATATAATGAGTGTTAATGCCATAAGCATACTAACAAGAGGGCCATGATGACTCCTGGATCGCTCACCTGAGTACTTTGGCTGTGGGTCTGCTGTTAAGCTAACGTCAGAAGCAGTATTACATTTTCTAATTGAAGATTGTTTAAGATGCTGTAATTTATACAAATAAAACACATGGTGAAGAGGCAATTTTGGACTAGCAGCTTGTGAGGCGAAGCAAAACCTTGACAAAAATGTATTTTTAGCTATGACTGCTTTTTTGTGCAATGGACTGGAACCATTTGAGCAATTTTTATAGGTGGATATATAACAAACATTCCTGTGAAATTAGGTGGAATAAGATTTTGCTGTTCAAAACCATAGTCTTTTATTTATTTGGATGCAATTTCATTCTGATTTTAGCCTTTGTGACCTTTAAATGCACAGAGTAGAACTGTTTGAGCAATTTTAGAAAAAAGAAATATAAGAAACATTTCTATAAAGTTTGGTTTAAAATGGCCTTCTGGTTTATGTGAAGATGTCATTTGAAGCCATAATATTGACAAAAATCTATTTTTAGCTTGGGCAGCCACTTTCTGCAATGCAGCAGAACTACTTGAGCAATTTTAATAGAGGGCTATCTAAGGAACATTTCTGCAAAACTTGGTTAAAAATGACCTTGCAGCTTAGGAGGAGATGCTGTTTAAATTTTTTTTTTCGTTTTTTAGATTTTGCTGTCCTTATGTGCAATGGAGCGGAACGGTTTAAGGAATTTTAGAAAAGGGCAATATAACAAACATTTCAAGTTAGCTTAAAAATGGCCAAGTGGACTTTGAGGAAATGTCATTTAAAGCCAAATATTGATAAAAATCTTTTTTTAACTCAGGTGGCCATTTTGTGCAATGCAGCAGAAGCATATGAGCAATTCTATTAGAGGGCTATGTAAAAAACACTTCTGCAACATTTGGTTGAAAATGACCACGTAGTTAAGTGGGGATGCTGTTTGATATATTTTTTTCTACTTTTAGCTTTTGCAGCCCTCATGTGCAATGGATGAATGGCCTTGCTATGCCCCTGACGTAAGTTTATGGCCACAGCTCTTGTACAAGTAACAGTAATACATGTGATAACTTTGGTAACTCATAACTGGATTTTCAACTGGATTTTTAGCTTGAAAACTGGAATTTTTTATCGAGGCGTTTTCACAAAAAGAAACACAAGAAGAACAGCAAACAAAACTCGTGAAGTGTTTTTTGTTCTAATTTAATGCATAAACGTTGCACTACTTGCAAAAGGCATAATCTGTTCCCTTAGCACACTTTCCTATCCATTTATATTCAGATTCCCACTGATGATTGAATTTTGTTTTTGTCTTTTGAATTTTAGCTTTTGGCCAGGAGTCCTTAAACAGGGCTCATGCTATGGTCAAAATTTTGGGAGAAGTGACTTCTCCCTAAGACATGATTTTTTTCACCAAGATTTTTTTTTAACAAAATGACAAACAATTTTTAGACGTAAATTATGTTGATTCATTATAATTGTCGCTTTCAAAAGTAACTACGACAGAACTATTCAAGTCTTACAGAAAAGGAAACTTTTTCACTGTTTTTCTATAAATATTAAAATATGACGGGGTCGCGGAAATATATGACAATCGGAATTTATCCGAGATTTTCACTCGCTGATTCATGTTTAATGAACTAAATATTTGCTGTAATTGGTTTCCTTCAATTTTTTAAGTTTGTCTTAAATCTACTTGACCTTTTCTTATAAACACCAAAACGTATTTCAGTCATTTTCATACACTAAATGTGTTGTGTATCGAGTGTCAAAACAGAATTAAATTAATGGAAGTAGTAAAATGCGCTCTGATTGGATAATACTTTGAAGGTAGTATGTATTGATCGCCGTTTCTGAGTATAAGCTCCGCCCATTACTGGAGCTGAGCAAATTATAGACGTCGGCAGATATGTTGTTTTTTCTTCAGGATTCTAATATCGGGAATTTTGAATTAATACCGGGACAGCTGTAATTGATGTTGAATAACGGGATTTTTCAAAATCCCGCCGGGATATCACATGTAGTCACTAACTTGAACTGCTCTGAACAACAAACACCTCTTTGATTGATATGAAGTTTCAGTACTGAAGTTAAAAGCAAATCTCTCTAGAAGTGTAAAGTATTATCTGTGACTTTATGCTTACAGCATCTGGCTGCTGAGCAAGAGATCAAAGATTTGGATCCCAGTCAATTGTAAAGTAGGTTTCACACGCCAGTTAGTGAAGAACTGAGGAACTACATGTTTATGGTCCATAGTCTTTGATCAAGGAAGGAAACATCTTCATGAAAAATATACTATTCCATTACAAAAGGGTTGACATGGTCCATGAAAAAAAATATTCCTGTTCCTTTTACAGTATATAAGAGCAGGGCCTTAATATAGGCCCTGTTAAGAGGAAGGACCTTAACCACTTAGTTACAATTCAGATTAAATTACCCTGAAAAACGTATACTGTAAACTGAACAAACTCAGTTATGTTTTACTGTGTTTTTACACACTTATTCATAAACATGTTCATAAGCTTTTAGACTAAAATTAACGGAACATCTGCGTCAGTAATACAGTACTATTGATTGAGCGGGTCAATTTGCAAATGGCATATATCAATGCAAGGGAGGTAACTAGTCTTTGAATTTTCTAGCAATTAATTTTTCTATGATCACGTTTATTTTTCAATCGCATATTAATTGAAACAACGTTTCAGTATGAAAAAATATCAAATTACAAAGCGAAAAGTTCCTGAATTTCTGAAAGCTGAAACAAAGTAAAATAATGTGTCTTTTTTAACTGTCGTCCGCTAGCGCACGGCAAAAAAGTTTGATACAGACTATAAAAATTTCACACTTTGAAGAAGTCACCAAATGTAAACTTCCGCCCAGGTGATGTGAAAGTTTTGAAAAGTGGATAAGTTACTGTCTCGTAAGTTTCTATCATGATGTAAATTCAGTTGGAATTTTAGGATAATTGTGGTGAATTACTGATGTGAAAACGTGTTTAGACATTTACAATGAGTGGTGCCGAAGCAGATATATCGTCTGATGGAGAGACTAGTTTTGAAGATGAGGATGTTCCTCTACCCCTGAGCCCGTTGAAAGAAGGCACTGACGAACCCTTCCATGTCGTTCTGAAAGGAGGAAGTCCCTGGGGATTTACATTGAAAGGTGGATCTGAGTCAAAAGCGGCTGTGATTATTTCTGATGTAAGTATTCAAACATAGTTTTTACCTGGATATCGCACATGTAAATTGTCTGTGGGATCTGACTACTGACTTGCTATTCAGATAATAATTGTAAGTGATCAGGATGTTTAGTTGAAATAAGAAAGACTGATGATTTGATGTTATTTTTAAAAGCTTAACAGTAATTAGACTTAGTGAAAACGTAGATTTAAAAATAGCTGACTCAAAATAAAGCAAATAAACAAATACTGTTTGAAAGGATTTACGGATGTTTCGGTAAATGACCAGTTCGGTAAATTGGATTTATATAGTAAACCCTTTGGACGTTTCGGTAAAAAGACAATTATATAGTAATTATATGGTAACAATGGGATATATCACATATTTCCAGTGAAACTGAATTTTAATCACTGCTGATTGAATTATCACCTCATATTTGTAAAGAATGGCACATAATTAAAAACAAACAATTAGGACAGTCACTAATTAAATAACAACGGTTTTCTTTAATCTCTTAGTTGTACTCAACACATTAGCAGGCTTTAAAACCCGCTAATTGAGTCATAATAGACGCGTGCCCGAAAATATCAGAGCACTGACTGTGTTAAATAAATAATTAAATAAAACGCACGTATATATCTCTACCTGCATATCGTAGTGATGTCGTGAAACCAAAGTATAACTGATTAATCTGGGTCCAAACTGTATTCTTAATCTTGAGTATAACTTAAAAAATGATGTAACTTTTTAATTCCTATCAGAGCCTTTTTGCTACAAATCGCGATCAATCAGACTGGATCCTGATAAGATGATGAAAGACTTAAGTAAGACAAAATGTTTTTAATTCCTTTGCCAAAACCGATTAGAGCCTATTCAACATGACAGTTGCTTATAAATTTTACCAGACCACTGTAAATAGTTTAGACACTAGCCAACGGGACGAGGAGTCAAAAAGAAAACAAACTAGATAATTATTATGTGTTTTTCATATGTGTGACAACTTTCTCCATTACTTACAATATAATTACTATATAATTGCCTTTTTACCGAAACGTCCAAAGGGTTTACTATATAAATCCAATTTACCGAACTGGTTATTTACCGAAACATCCGGCATCCTTTGAAAGAAGTGAAACCCTGTCAATTTAAGCATAGTGAATAAGGCTAATAAAGAGGTTATTTTCAGTATTCCTATATAGTGGCAAATAAGGTTCAAATATTATTTAGATAAATGTTTACAAAAAAAGACTTATCATTTATTGTAAGTATATCGGTAGATACTGGAGGACATGCCCCTGGACCCCACTAGAAGTTAGGGTCTTTGTAATTATGTACTTATGCCACACAATTAACCAGTATAAAATGCCACTGACAACCTTGAAATAACTGTGTTTATGTAGGAGCTGATATGGTAGTGACATAATAAAAATTTTTCTTTGAATCTGTGATCCTTTCCTTGTTAGATTATCTTAAGTTTTGGCCAGATAAATAAGAGAAATGGCTAGAGATGGGGTTTTGGGGTGGAGTCGGGTGATCGGAGGGTTTCATGGTAGTCAATATAATTGAAGTGATGTCCTGAGGATATTCTGAGAATCTTTTGTTTTGGTTCAGAAACTTGTTAAAACTTAACACAGAGGAGGAGGTTTTGATGGGCCATACAAAAAGTTACAATATCTTGACTCGCATACAATTAGTTTGACTAGGGGCATGGTGAGTGGGTAGAAAGAATCTGTATGCATAACAGAATACATTTTATTCATAATTCTACAAGAGAATGTTTGTACATACTGGTAATGACTGTATACTTCTTTCTGATAATGTTTGCAGAGAAAATAGTGTATAATCTAAATTTTCTATAAAATCAGATATCTGGTAATTGTGATTAGCCAGATAATTATAGATATAAAGTAATAAATTCCTCTGTGTAATACATTATGTAAATCACAAATCTGAAATTTTTTTTTATCATAAAACAGTATCTAGACCCAGAGGGTGTTTTCAGGTCAAGACCAGGACATCAACTCCTTTTTCATTGCCCCAGAAAGCCATAAAAAGAGTGAAATCAAATATTTTCACATACTTTAACTTGGTTGAGACTTTTTTTGTTGATGTCTAAAAGTGGTCACTTTTTACACTTCTTATGAAAATGAAATCTTAATCAAATGTTGGTATTGGTGTATTGAAATCCAGTTTCACTTTTTTTACCGGTTAATAGCATATTATGATCAAAGTACCTTTTTACCATACTTCATCTGATGAAAGTAAGGTACAGTTTAAGTACTCTTAAAATTCATTTGAGAAAAAAAGTTCTCAGGCATGAAATTCAGTGATTTTGTTTAAAGTTTGAAAATACATTCATTTTTGAAGTTGATTCTTAATAACTATAGTTCTAAAAGCAATATCATATCTTTTTAGGAAAAAAAGGAAAGCCAATGCAAAAACTAATTCCTCCCTGGTCTCCTTCAGTTTCAGGTGAACTTGAAATTCCAAAGACAAAGATTAATAATAAATTAAGTAAATACTGCCTAACAGTGTTTGACCCATGTTCACAAATTGTTAGCAGATACACCTCTGGTAATAATTTAGTACATTTTTATCTGGTTGTTTGATGTAGGGTTATTTGGAAATATATGGTAATGTATTTCATGTTTTTTTGAGTCGCTAGCTTGGTACTATTCATATCTTTTTCATTTCATTAATTTATGAAATCTTAAAAGTAAATTTACTTAATAACCCTTTAAGAGGATTTGAAGAAGTTTTAATGTTTCAAATATTTACAAGATTTTTATTTTTTTATTTATCATGCATAATAATTATTTTTGAAAACAAATTGAAGAAAGAACTTATGTTCTAATCTAGTCAGTAGAAATTTAAAGATGAATGAGGCTTTGTGGTAGCACTTGATAACTTTTAACATCTTTCCTGAAGACTTAAAAAAAAGCAGAAATATATATTTATTTTAATGAGTTTTAACTGACTCTTGTCACTCCTTTAATCTTTTTGATAAACCAGTTTCCACACCTTAAAAGGGATGATTAAGAACAAGGTTGATGTTATATTTTCTGATAGAATTTTTTGACACATTGTTATTTGATATAACTGGTTTGATTCACATATTCTTATAAGAAGACAAAGAGAATGACATGTCAAGTACCACTAGGCTTAAATATTGCTTCCACACATATCATTTAAAAAACCTATTCCACACATATCTCTTTTGAATTATTTGGCATTATTTTGTTCACTTGTTGAATTAAATGCATTCCACACACAATGTTTATTCTGTATCAAATATTGTTCGCTCCGGTCATATAATAGGTTTCTTAAACAAACTATAAAGGTGGATTTAGCATCGTTCTTAAGATATGCTTCCACACATATCATCGCAATTTTAGCAATTTAAAACGCGCCGTTTCACTTTATTAAAAAACTACAAAATATTTGCGAGAAACATTTGGGGACAGTTTGTGTTACCAAAGGGAGCAGGCCCTCAACCTTATCCGATGAAAAATTATGATGTATTTAAAAAAATATCGTAAAAAATGTTACCTCAATCGACGTTTTGTTTACATTTTGTACACCCACACATATCCATCGAAGTCACGTGGTATCAGCACCGTGAATAGGGTAGATTTAAACTAAACCTCACAGAAGTGATCATTGGCAAGATTAGTTATGCAGGAATCTGATATTTTCTTGTTCATTGATTTTTAGCAGAGTTGTTTCTTTGTATTCAGTTTTTTTTATTTTTCTGATACCCGTGGGAGGATTTCATTTAAACTTCAAAGAAGTGACCAGCACCAAGCCAAAATGTGCATGTCTTCAACATTTTCCAGTTCATTTATTTGCCCTTTATGCATTCAAATTTTCAACATCAGCTCTATTTCTCTTTAGCTTTTGACGGTTTTCAACTAAATTTCACAGAAGTCATCAGTGCCAAGCCTAATTTTGCATTATCATCAACATTTCGGCTGATGTCGACCGCTGTTAAGGATGCATGCTGTACTCTTTTTCTCTTGGCAAACAAATCTAGTTTAAATTATTTTTTCAAGAGAAAGATGTCTTTGTTACTTCTGATTTATAAGGTTTATGTGTTGATACTGAAAAGGAGGGCAAAATGAAAAGTTGTTTACTGTTAATATATTCACTTTACAAAGATTATATGCAAGAAAAGGTGTCATTCATGTACTTGAGGTCCAGCTCATGTGCAACTGCATTTGGCAGGAACTGGGCAGACCCTCATGAACACAAAAATTTAGATGCCATTGGGCAGGATCAGCTGATCTGTTCTGCACGCACATGAACAAATTTCTTATAATCTTGCCATCATGCATCTTGGTCACCAGTATTACTTTAATACATGTATATTCAAATGCAGTGTGCAGATACTTGTGATGTTTTCATTGAAATTCACAGTCACATGTTACATTTCAAAAACAAGAACAAAATTGATTTGTAACTGTGTATCAAGGGTATTCAGGCTTCTATATCAAAACTTTAAATTTAATATGTTTTCAAACCTCATTGGTCATGAAGTATGCAATCTATTATATCAAATGTTGTGAGGTAATTTATTCACCAGGGTTTAGCAAGTCTTCCTACCGAATGATATTTAATTTGCTTGATTTTGTGGCAGGTATTGCATATAATTTGTAAGGCCCTCTTTTGGTAACTGTTAAACTTTTACACTCTGTTTAGTTAACTGTGTTTGAAGGTCTCTTGTTTGAGTACCCACAAGGTGCTTTCTGTTTGAAGATGAGTTTCATAATTTCTGCTTCTAACGGTCAGTACCATTTGAGACCCTATTTGGTAACTTCTGATTGAAGCCCTGCTTGATAACTTCTTGTTCAGATGCAAATTGATAATTTCTGGTACAGACCCTCATTGATAATTTCTGGTTTAGGTGCATCATTGTATTTTCTGGTTCAGGCCTTGCCAATGGTTGCTTTTTTTCAAACTTATAATTAATTCATTATTTGGTAGTGCTTTGTAAATTCTGAGATCCGAAATATTAGATTCTTTTGGAATGCCTGCTTTATCAAATGAGGGACAGTGCTGATAAAAAATTATCTCCCTTACTCAGATAACATCAAAGGTAGACCAAATAGCACTTTGGTCCTTTCAGTTGGAATCCTCTGACTTTATCCTTGTTTCTGTTTGTGATTGTCTTGACTTTTAGTTGTGAAAATTGTCATTTATAAATTAAATTAAAAGTGAAGTTTAACAAAAAACAACCTTTATGGTGTTAGCAAAACATGTTGCTAAAAAAATGTTTAATCTGACTACCATTGTTGCAAATAATTAAGCTTCATTATTACCATACCAAAAGAGAAAATAGCGATGAAAGCAGAGGAATCCAAATGGAAGGACCAAACTAATATTAGAGAATATTCAGGGTAGATAATCCACTACTGTCCCCCATTCTGGCTTGCACTGCCCTCGAGGACTTGCTGTTATCTGTGTTTAGTAGCCTTTTTAAGAACCTGTTTAGTTAATGCTGTATGATGACCTGCTGAAGGCTGATGACCTTGATCCCTGGAATTCAACAGTGAATGACCTTTACCTTAAAGGTCCAATTGGCAAAAATACTTAATATTGACCATAAACCTTATTATCATTAAACACATTTAGTTCATGTTTGCACACATCCCTTTGGGAAAGAACTATTTATTTTTGTTACTTGATCCCTAAATGACCTTGACCTTGAGGTAAAATTGCAACAAAACAATGGTTCTTTTGAAGGATCTTCTATTTATCTTCATCAGATTCTCAGCTGAAAGTTCAAAGCTTCACTTCGGGGGCTTTGTCATCTTTCTGTAACAGTTCTTGTTCACTTTATAGTAAAACACTAACAAACGCTTTAATGTCTTGATTGATGAAGTGCATGATAGCTACTCACGTTGACCAAAAAGGTTTGTTCTTTGTTTATGAATAGTAATCCTACAGATGACAAATGAAATCTCTGAAATACATTTTTCCGATCGAGTACTCGGTTACTCGAATGATTTCCAATGATCTTCAAAATTTTATCACAATATATTAACACCGTCTGCATGCTACTTTCGTCACAGATGTGTAACTATAAATAGGACTGCAAGGGAGGTAACTTAGAATAACCATCAAACAAATTAAATCAACATTATATTTTATAACGTTTTAATTAATGCAATATCAAGTTTAAAACATGTATAACAGTTCATATATCTTTTTTTTCTTCTTGAAATTATATAGACTGGTCTGTTTTCTGAGGATGCTTGAAGCGTAAATGATTTAACATGTTTGTAGTTCCACCAGTATACGTTATTTCACAGCTACATAATGTACATTTAATAGTCTTGCTATCAGCACAGCGTTTGAAATATTTCCAAGCATTAGATTTTGCAGGCGGCACTTTGACTCTTGAAATTTTAATATCTTATTCTAAACAAAAACTTTATCAATATATAAAAAGTTAATGATATTTCTGGATTTATATGCGTAAAGAAGAAATTGGAGTTACTCTCCTTTATTAAGTAAAGAAAAACAAACGCTTAATCGGGTCTAATTACTACCTTCAATCTAACATTCATAATAGCAATCCGGCTATTTGCTGTTTTCAAAACTTATACCTTAAAACAAGTTTCGGCTACAAACTCTTACACAATTAAAGGTAATTAAATATTATAAGAGGCCGAATGACGTAAGCGTAAGGTGTTCAATCCCATGCGCGTGTCAAACTGTTGATCGCCTCGTATCATTTTCGCACCTCTGCAAGGATGTTTTGATTGCATTTAAGAGGTATTTGTGAAGATACATGTACATCTTCAAATTTCTGAACTGATTGGATACACCAACCTTTCTAAATCGGAAAAAAATAGAAATTATATATTTTTGCCGAGTAATCGAATATCAGTTTTGTTAATCGATATTCGGACGTTCGATCGAGTACTCGGTTAACCGGTTACTCGTTGCCATCCCTAGAAATAATTAATTCAAACTACAAAAGTCAGAAATTCAAGAATGTTTATTTATTTCTGTCATGTCATTGTAGCACATTTGGTAATTGTGTTAAAGCATGCATATCAAAATTATACAAACAGTAATTAAGATAATCATTTTTGTGCATCCTTGTGTTTGTGATCATCATGCAAGGCTGTATCACATGTTAATTATATCTCTACTAAATCTTGAAATTGTATCAGCAGCATGAAATTTAAGACACTTCATGATCTGACTGAAGACTCAAATATAACAGACTGTTACGAGATAGTGTTTAAGATAATCTTTTTTGAAGTTTGAAAAGAACTGTTCTGTAAAGAAAATTATTTTGAAAGAGTTTGTTCCCAATTATTTAACATTTAAGATAGCAGTTCTGTAATTTGTAAGATTACCAGTTCTATTCAAAATTCAGATTAGTCATTTTTCTGTTTTGCCTTTATTTTGAAGTTTTAGTATATTACTGTCCATTTGGATTTTACAAAGATTGAAATTTGACAGTAGTCTTTCTCTATCACAAAAGCTTTCTAGAAAACAGAACTACATAAATATTCAATATTATAGAAAAACTTGAAGACCATCGATCCTTCCTAACATGAAATGATGTGACTGAAAGAAAATTGACTCAGTGACAAGCTTTCACTTAATGCCTCACCTAAATTTTTTGGCCTGCTATTTGATTTTTATTATCTTATTTTTAATGCTCCAACTTCCATGATTTGCCCATGTTCATTAAACTGTATGTCTGTCCATAATTGTTTGTGTTGCATTTTAATGCCCCAACTTCCACTGATGACAAAGATTTGCCCATGTTCATTAAACTGTATGTTTGTCCATAATTGTTTGTGTTGCGTGTAATTTCAAAGCATCTAACTTACCTAGAATTTTGTAGAAAAGTTTCCAACTCAGCCTTACAGACATGTAACAGTACAAAGAATATATATCAGCATTTGAGGTTGCACAGTCAGGTTATTTTTGTTTCTGTATGACTGGTATTAGCAGAGTTATGGTCCTTCAAATTACTGATTAAAACTGGCAAAAATACTCATTAATATTTTGTTTCATAATAATAGCATGAAAAAAACATGCAGATTATAAAAAGGTGCAAGAACAATTAATATTTCTAGATTTAAACAATCTACAAAAAGTGGTAAGTTAACAGATCCTATTATGAAATTCTTATTATCAGATCTGGTATTTTGACATTACAAGATTGCATGGTCAGTTTTGGAATGTTATCTTTAAACATATTTGTCATTTGCAAACAGTGGCTATAATTGTACACTGTGCAAGCGAATATACATTCTTTACAAAATAATGGTCCTTGCTATTTTAGGTTTTATCATGTTGTTCATTATAGCCATAGCCAGTATTTTAAACATTATGTTGTTCATTATAACATTTGCTCTGCAGACTGATAGAATTGGATGTCAAACATTTTTACATTTCTAGCTTGAGGGCTCTCTTTCCAAACATGGCCCTTGTTGATAGAGCAATGTTGTTATACTGGACTTGAGCTGTGTCAACAAATGACGGGCAATGTTTTTACAGGCACAACTTATCACTGTCTTGATGTTTACCAAAGTTTCAAATCGAATTAAGAGGTGAAAGAACTGGCTACAGTCAACTTGCTCGTACTCATTAATTTTGTAGACTTTGAAAGAAATTCTTTAGATGAAGGATTTGTTACCGAAATTGAATTTTACAATCTTTTGTTATAAAATAAGTTCTTTTTTCGCAACATTCAACCATTATTTGCATATCAGATAATGTTTGATTGGTTTCTAGAGAAAGGTTTAAGGACAAACAAATTGATGTGATCTAAATGAAGATGTATGTATAAATGAACTTTTGCAGGCTATTATATCTGACGATATTAATTTTGACAAGGCTATGTAATCAGCTCATTGGTTTCTTCACTATCATTGACTGTCCCTTAAAAACCATGCTTATTATCTAAAATGGACTTGTCCGTCTTTCAGTTTGGACAGATCCATTAATTGTTTAGGGGTGCTTATTGAAAATTTACTGACTAAATTGTGAATAGTGCAGGCTATCATCATCAGATTAGACTGCACAGATGTGCAGGAAGATCTTGGTCAGCACTGATTGCAAAGGTAGAGTTACCTACTGTCAGCAGGGTATTAGGGTTAAACAACCAAGGCTTGGATCTCATCTGGAAAATTATGTGAAATAATGAGTGTACATCATCTTTAAGTTTAGGATAAATTCAACACAGCAACTTACTTGAGTTTACAAAAATACTGTTCTAATCACTCTTTTCAATCCATAGGTTTTGTAGAATGATTTATGAACAAGCAAGTCTTATTTCACTTTGGTTAGAAATTGAATAATTTCAGGGGTAGAATAAAAATTTTAGCTAAATTGTAAGGCATAACATTCAAAATAAGTGTTTAATTAAAAAAAGAACCTTTTCAATTGACAAGATTATATACCATAACAGTAGGCTTTTGTGGGAGAGTTATTCAAATCACTTCAATAAAACTTGTTTGAATTAAATCTTCAGACAATTTGATAAACTGCAGACTTAAACTTGTTTTGAAATCTGTGATATCAATGGCTTTTTACTGAATTTATTTTAAATGATTTAATGATACCAGAATAACATGAATGTTCAATTGTAGCCTGGCACTGTGAGGTTTCTGGTGACAGATTCAAAATAATTGCAAATTTACTAAAGAGTGGCTAGCCTCACTGCCACTCTACCAGGCTCAGCTAAATGAATGCCCAGTGTTGGCTTGTCTCCCAGTTAAAGCTGTGTTCTCACCGTTGATCAGATCAACTTGATTGTCCCGATCACATAAATTCCCCTGATGAAGCCTGACCAAGCTCGATTAAATGCACATTCACAACTCCTACATGACGTCAAGTTGACCCTACAAGATTTTTTACGACTTCTTCACAACGACAACACGACCAACATCCCGACTTCTTCTCGATCACCCAGATCTATAGACGAGTCATACACGATCTCAACTAGACTAACTGGACCTCTGCTCGATCATTGGCAGATTTCCACCCAACCAGATCGTAATGATCGTTATCATGTCCTGAATGGTTGTGTATTGAATTGTTTAGAGACACCAACAATAATTTTACATCTGTACATTGTTTTGGTCACGTGAACTTGTGTGTGGTCGAATAACTATTGGGAAGTGATCGTGTGCAGTCATGTAGCACTGGGGTAGTAGTCTAGTTATTCTGGACAAAAGATCGAACAGAGGTCGAGTTGATCGGGTTGCAATCGGATAATGCTCGAATAGAAGTTGAGATGATCATGTACAGATCAGGTAAAAGATGTATACCCGACCAAACTAGATCATTACGCAATTGATTCTCGATCAACTAGATCTTCTACTTGATCACTTTATGATCGCTTCTCGACTGCTTAGCTACTTGATTGCTACTGGAATTTTTTTGACATGTCAAAAAATTTCAGGTAGGAAGCCCCAGCTATGCCAACCAAGGTAGACCACTCTGACCACCCCTGATCATGCATGCAGATCGAGCTAGAATGGTACCCGATCGCTTGATCATGCTTGATTGAGTTGATCTGATTGGCGGTGAGAACACACCATTAGCCTGAATATTTTATTTTCTGTTACATAACAAATTTGGTGTACCATATTCACCCTATGTAGAGCCCAGGGTGCTTAGAAAATTTGAGAGAATTGGGGGCGTTTGAACAGGTACTAATATCAAGCCTACTGTCTAGATCAAGGCACAGGAAAAGTTCATAAAATCGAAAACCCAAACATTACTTTGTCAGATGGAAGTAAAGTCTGTACTTCTCATAACAAAATGGTAAAGAAAACATATTTATTTATGAATTTCCTACTGCAAAAAACAGGTGCTTATTCATTTGCATGTCAGAAAACAAGTGGGGGTGCTTACAGGGGCATGGTTGCAAGATGGGATAAATATGGTATTGGCAATATTTAGAAAAACTTGTTAAAACTCTGACTAAGCAAAAAACTGCCAGAGCTTTGGTCTTCTATGGCAAGATTTTTTTTGTAAAGTTACTTACAGCACAACTCACTTGACAATATAACAAACAAAGTGATGCAGCCAGCTAGCTTATATTAAGGTCTGGCTGGTTATTATTTTAGATTAACTGGTTAATGTCATCATCCATGTTATAATTATCTGACAATATTCAGATGCCAGTTGTATTTGAAAGTGTGAATATTTTTTGCAGAAAATTCAAAAGTAATTCATTACTCTGGAATGTAGACCTGACCATGGTGCATCATGCTTTTATCTTTCCATTCATATATCACTGGGAAAGATAATGATTTAAGAAAAGGGCCCTGCATAATTCACATATACTTGATACTTGCTTCACTATAGATGTCAGCCTTTTTAGTAGTTGAGGAATTTGTTTAAGATATATGATCCCATTGGGTTAATGATGTTGACATTGTTGTGTGTATGATACAGATAGTTTAAGTCCATCTAAATGTCATTTTGTAGCCAAACAGTTCAAGTCAGTCCGCCTGCCTGTGGGAATGTATAAATTTTGCTGACTTGGAGAAATGAAGAACAGACTTTCACTCTTAAGCAATTTCTTTGTACAGGTCTTTTAAATACATGGCCCCAGAGTGTTTTAGGGGCATTGTCAGTCTCATTTCTGAGATATTCAGGCAATTTCAATACCATGTTTTTCATCCAAAAGATATTGCCCAGCAGAAGTATGTATATCAGTACATGTATACTAAAGTGGAATTGCGGAAACATGTTGTCACACCCCAGATTCTGAGTTTATAAAACTGATGAATTTATAGTTTACAATTGACATATTTAGAAAGCACTTCTGAAACAGTATGAAATCTTACTAATTTTTAACATAATGTCATGCTGTTGTGTTCTTGATGATCAATTGTTACATTTAACAACTTAAGCAATAACTTAATTGATTTTAAGAAAAAGACTGTTTTAAAAACATGTCGAAAAAAATGTTAACACTTCTCATGCTCTTGACGAAAGGCATCCTGGTTCAGTGTATCTAAGTCAAGATTGACTCAAAGACAAATAATGAAACACAAGGCATCCTGGTTTAGTGTATCTAAGTCAAGATTGACTCAAAGATAAATAATGAGACACCAGGCATCCTGGTTTAGTGTATCTAAGTCAAGATTGACTCAAAGACAAATAATGAAACACCAAGCATCCTGGTTTAGTGTATCGAAGTCAAGATTGACACAAAGACAAATAATGAAACACCAGGCATCCTGGTTCAGTGTATCTAAGTCAAGATTGACACAAAGACAAATAATGAAACACCAGGCATCCTGGTTTAGTGTATCTAAGTCAAGATTGACTCAAAGACAAATAATGAAACACCAGGCATCCTGGTTTAGTATATCTAAGTCAAGATTGACTCAAAGACAAATAATGAAACACCAGGCATCCTGGTTTAGTGTATCTAAGTCAAGATTGACTCAAAGACAAATAATGAAACACCAGGCATCCTGGTTTAGTGTATCTAAGTCAAGAATAACTCAGAGACAAATAATGAAACTTAGTGGCCATTGTTTTATCGAACTGGTATTGCTAACAAAGACAGGTCCGTGTTTTATTTTTCCTTCCTTCAGTACTCGTTATTGTAGACAAAACTTTATCACAATTCTCTTTCTTAACAGGTAGCAATAAAAAGTGTGTGAATGTAGAGAAATACTTTTATCTCATTTAACAATTTCAAGTAGCAGTTGCTATTTCTATTGTCAAGAATCATTTTGTAAACACACTGAAAATAATTTACTTAGCCATGATAAAACTTTTAATGCAAATACAAAAGATCAAAATTGAGAAGAAAATTTTCAACAAATTACAGTGTAGTCAGATGTAAGACTGTTTTGCATGTGCATTGCATTTTTCTCTTTTGAATACCTGAAACATGAAAGTACTTTTTTTTCAAAATATAACCTAAAGCAAATAAATGTTTAAGCTGCTTGAAATATGAATACCTCACATTCATTTATAAAGACAGTTTGGAGACGGGTCTGTACAAATTTTCAATAAAAAGAAATAAAAACCATGTTTTTCACATGCACAGAGAATGTGCAAGGTCTGTGCAGAGATATAAATCAACAAATACAAACAATCCCTCGGATGGATTTGGACCCCTGCACAAATTTATCATTAAAAGTTGATCAGTTGGTAAATCTCCTTTATTGAAACAGGCTATAGGAATGTAGGCAGTATGACTGGAGTGTGTCTGGGACAAATTTGTACAACTAAGTAAAAGGCCAATGTTTGAAACCTCAAGTTGCAGGATTTTTATTATTATGCTTCCTGAAGTAATTTCTTTGTTCATCATTTTGTCACACTTTCTTTTAAGGACTTCTAGACCCTTAATTATATAGCCTTGAAATATCATATATGGAGAAGGCCCCTTCAATGCACATAAAATGTAAGTCTCGATACATTATTTTTTTCTAACTTTTTATTTTGGCCTAAGTCTTGCTCATGGTTTAATCATTTTCAGGTGGAGATAGACGGAAAGGCATGGGAAAGTGGACAGTTACGGCCAGGAGATTATCTGTTACAAGTCAATGAGGTGCGATGCCTGACCCTGCAAGTTGCGCATGAGCTTATAGACAGTGCATTCAGGACACTTACGTTACTGGTCTGGAGGTAAGTCATGCTAATATAAATCCTAAATCGAACATAGGGGTTTACTTCTGGGTGGTGGGAGAAAATGACAATCATTTACCTTAATGTTTGAAGACAACACTGTATGTTAACCACTCACATTCTATAGACAAGTTTGTGAACAGCAAGAGACATAAATATTTGCCAATGTTTTATTTGTGGTTAAGCTGTTTTTAATGCTTAAGCAAATATTATCATACATTCTATATCCAGTAAAGTAAATTGTGGTTTTACTTCTTTTTTTGAACTCTTAAAATTATGTTCTCCATGCACTCCACATGTGGTTCATTTTGTTGTATGAAACTGTAAAGACCTTTGCCTGAATTTATTTGACTATTGTTATGATCATGTGAAAAGTCATTCTGTTATCACATGGTACTGAAGGCAGCCTCTGAACCACTCTGGTCTTCAGAAATATTTGATGATTTTATGTGGTTCAAATAATAAATCTGAAAATGTTTGTTTCCCAAAAGTAATTGTCTGTCAGTTTTGGCATTCTTGATGTAAACAGTACAATCTATTAGTTCAGCTGATGCTAAGGGAGAAAACTCTTTTTACCTTCTTTCCTTAATAAAGGGAGATAACTGCATCCTGTAAGATGTTAATAATAAGGATAAGTTGTTGTTCTTCTTGAGACAAGCCAATTAAAAGTTTTCCTTTTAACTGTTAAAACTTTGAATATAAAGAAGGTTGTCTGTACATTGACTCTTGGACCCCAAGATTAGGTAATAACATTTAATTATGGTAATTAAGTTGGTAGATATTATTGAAAAACCAAGTGACATGAAGTTACCAAAAATATTGCAATTATTTCTTTACATACAGGGGTACCTCACAATCATTTCATTATCTATACACCTGGCAAAATAAGTGGACAGGTGGAAACAGATTTTTGAAGAGACTTTGAAACTACAAATGTTTCTATTGAAACTATAGCACTTTGCTATATTTAGTGTGCCATGACTTTGAATTCTTTTATGTTTAAAGTGCATCTTGCTTGCCCTTGTACTTATAGTAATCTAAAAAAGGCTAATTACTTGCAAGTTATCACTTGAATTTTTTTTTTACTTTATTTGCCTGATTATCAGTATGGACCAGTTAGTTGCTTTACTGACCAATACCCAATAGAAAGGTTAGATATCTGCGGCATCCATTGTTCCTCTGTTATCTCCCCTTTATGCACTTTAAAAATAGGTTAACCTATTTCAGCAAGTTGGTATATCTAAAGTTCTGCTAGTACCAATTTCTTCATACTGACATGATCCTGACAAGTTACATAATTGTGGCATCCATTTTTCTCCAATACTCTGCACTTTGAAAATAGGTACACTGGAGACCCTTTATAATGCTGTATTAGGGGTCCAAGGCAGTCAACCCCCTCAGTAAACGGGGTTGAACTTGAGACTTACAACATGGGTCCTAATGGGGGACATTACTCGGTAGCATGTTGTCTTTGTATAATCCCACCCATATACAATATATTTTGAATGTTTTTAACATTTATTCCATGGAAAATAAAGGAGTACAGACTACATTTTACTAGTGAAAATTGTTGTGAATGAAACAAGTAGAAATTTACATTAAATTCATTGTATACGATTAAAAAAAACTGAGAATCACAAAGCAAAAGTAATTATACTTACTTCGGGGAATTCTGTGGCAATATTGTAAAGGGTGAAAATCTTTCAGAAAATACCTTTATATTACCTGTATACTGTTATCATTTTTCCATGCATCTGTTGTAAAAAAATAAACATTGTAAATAAATAGATAAAGCAAAGACCTGTATTGCAAATTGTGCTCGCTATATTCAGTCCTCAAATATCTTCATGTCAGTTACGAAAAACTGACTGTTCTGATCAAGGAAATGTTCATGATTTTTGTGAATAATTTTTGACTTGTGTTTTTTTCTCCGTTCATCCATGTTTGCATGTCACAGCTGTAATTTGAAGGTTATTGTAACAGTTTGATGACTGATCATCATTAAGTTTGCACAAACGTGCAGTTGAAGTGTCAAAGCACATGCTTTTCACACCTTTCACAAGCCAAGCTACCCGATTACATTGTTCACAAATACAAATGTATTGAACACTTATGGAATGCAAACAAAAGTCAGACAAGCAAACAGCCAATCAAAGCTGTGCTATGCATGCTTTTCAGACCCCCGCACTTCCTAATTACATCACTTATTACATGAACATGACACCTTAACATGTAATTATATTCGAAACGGCTTTAATTTTCGTTTCGGTAAAGCCGTTCCGTTTCATTTTGCTTTTCCTCCTATCTTCAATCGTTTAAAGCTATAATTGTAGTACCTATTTAATTATTATCCTATTTTGTTGTTGTTGTTGCTGTTGCTGTTGTCACCGTTGTACTTACTGTAACTGCTATCATTGTTATGTAAATTTAAAATAACTAATACAATATTAACAACTGAAAATATGATATTCTTTTAATAATACACCACAATATTTAACCCAACACCTCCCCCCGTCGTACATTGTCGCCCTGTCTTTGTTAATGTATAAATACTTAGTCTTTTTGTGTAGTTGTTAAGTTACTGTTTTATTATGATCACGTCATTGTAAATATGCATTTATTGTACATTTCCTCATGCTGCATACTTGTATGCCTGAGATGTAAATAAAGTTTTGTTCTGTTCTGTTCTGTTCATTTAGATACGAATATTTATGTCTTCCACTCTCTGGGGGAGTCATTGTTTTTGCCCTGTCCGTCAGTCTGTTTGTCCATCTATCCGTCTGTCACACTTCGTTTCCATTTGATAACTTGAGTACCTTTTGACCTAGAGTCTTCTTACTTCATAGGGTGATTGCTCTTATTAAATTTTAGAAGCCTATTGTTTTGGGGATATGTAGGTCAAAGGTCAAGGTCACAGTGATCTTTAACTTGAAAATGGTTTCCATTCAATTACTTGAGTTTTATATGACCAAATGTCTTCAAACTTCATCATAGGATGACTGTCCTTACTGAGTTTCAGAAGCTTATTGAATTTGGATTTAGCTGGTCAAAGGTCAAGGTCACAGTGATCTTATATGTAAAAATTGTTTTCTGCTCAATAAGTGCAGTGCCATTTGGCAGAGAGTCTTGAAACTTCCTGTAATGAATGTCCTTAATGATTAGAAGAAGCGTATTGATTTAGGGGTCAGCCAGTCAAAGGTCAAGGTCACAGTGATCTTTAACTTAAAAATGGTTTCCACTCAAGTACTTGAGTTCTTTTTGACCCAGAGTCTTCAAATTTCAAAGGATGATTGTCCTTAATGAGTATAAGAAGCCTTTTGATTTTGGGGTCAACCATTCAAAGGTCAAGGTCACAGTGATCTTTAACTTGAAAATGGTTTCCGCTCAATAACTTGAGTTCTATTTGACCCAGAGTCTTCAGACTTCATAGGATGATTGTCATTGATGAATAGAAGAAGCCTTTTAATTTTGGTGTCAGCTGGTCAGAGGTCAAGGTCACAGTGATCTTTAACTTGAAATTGGTTTCTGCTCAATAACTTGAGCTCTATTTGACCCAGAGTCTTCAAACTTCATAGGATGATTGTCCTTGCAGAGAAGAAAAAGCCTATTGTTTTTGTGGTCAGCTGAATAAAGGTCAAGGGCACAGTGGTCTCTGCTTGATTACTAGAGTTCTCTTTGATCCAGTCTTAAAATTCAATAGTATGATTGTCCTTGTTGAGTAGAAGAAGCCTATTGATTTTGGGTCTCTTCCCCCAACTAGCAGAGCTCTGTCATCTCTTCTGTGCCCCTGTTTCAATGATGTGCTGGGGGAGACATGCATTTTTTTTTAAATAATATCTAGTTCTAGTTCACATTATATTTGATTTTTTTTTCATGGCGATGAAAAATTTGATTTTTTTGAGGGTGGGAGCCACGACTCTTCAGGGTTATACTGAGTTCAACACTATAATAGAGTTAGATTTAATGGGTTCCAGTGTATTGTTAACCTGCTTTGGCAAGATAGATATATCTAAACTTGTACTCATACCATAACTGTGTCAACAAGTTTAGCTTTTAAAAAAAGCTAGTAGCAACTCACTTAGATATTAATTTTCAGTAACTATGGGTGACTGTGTTGCAGCTTACTCTTCTACTACCACTCACACAAAAGAGTTAATTTACTAACGGCATTTCGGTAACATATGAATGTTGCAATACCACACACTGTTGAAAGAAGCAAGAAGTCATTACAGGCTTCATAAAATGAAAGAACGGTACTAGAGAAAGCATACCATGAGCTAGTCTGTATTGTAATGCACTAGTCAATTGCAACACCCCCACCCTCACCCCCTGTACTGGGGAATAGCTGTGACATTGACCTTGTATATTTGAATGCTTTGCGGATATATGGAAATGACGACAGAAGTTTTGATCAAACACAAGGTAGCTGTGAACATATATCCAAGGAAAAGGTGCACTTGTGCACACCCCAGTCTGTTTGTAAGCTGCCGTTTCCTGTGAAAGCACTTATGGTTTGGTATGATACTAAATATATATGTATACAGGTAATTTTTGCTTCCCACCTGGGATATATCCTTTATCTAATATGCTCACTATAATTAAAACAACAATAGTTCATTTCGTAGGTATTTTTGAAAGAGAATTTCCATTTCGTAGGGCGCAGTCACAATAAATGGTTATATTTGGAATATCTATTACTTAATATAATAAAAAAGGAGACATTACATCGGTATATCTTTTATTTAAAACATTTTACCAAGAAAATACAGATAATACCAATATTAAAGCCATAATTAAGAAATTAAAAGTCCAATTTCCTAGACCTAAAGTCCATTTCATGAAATAGACTCCATTTCGCACTCTATCCTTACCCCCAAAAGACGCGGGAGAAACGAAAAGAGCTTGAGTGACGGTGACAACAGTTCGGGAAATGAAGAAAAATAGTCAGTGTAACTCTTGCTCTATATTTGGCTTAGATTCTGTTTTCTGTTAATGATGGTAATTTCAAGTTAACAATATATAAAAACAGTAGATTATCAAGGCACCTTGGTAAAATGTTTTATGGGCGTTTGTGCTTTAAAGTGTGCTTTGCATCATTATGATAATGGCCTCTGAATACGGGGGCATATGTCAGCTTTGAAAGCAGGCTTTCTAGTGGTTGATTTGCCGTAACGTAATTTTTGGTCTCCAGCTTTTCTGAACTACAACCTCTTGAAACTGGAAGCCAGGCGGCTTTGAAGCTTCAGAAGTGTTCGGAATTTTAGCTTGGTTTTCGTTGTTTTTCAAGTAAAATCCTATCGTAATACTCAGCAAGCCGGCACCATATTTCTACAGTAATCTCCCCTTCCTGAAATTAGTGAACAATTAAACCGTTTTGGTGAGTTGGATATTTTTCAGCTCCTACAAAGCAGACAGTTAATGTATTTACTAACCAGTACAAATTGTCATGACTGTTGTTACATACTGTGTCAAACACTTTTATAGAGTACTCTTCCTTCTCTGAATTTAGAGAATAGGTTATCCTTTCTCTGTTAGTTGGATATTTTTCACCTTCTACAAATGGCACTGACACTTCATGGATTGAATGACCTGTACAAAATCCTGAATCTAGTTTATCACATGTTAACAATAGGTGTCTACTGTACCATAATCTTATGTTTGGTTCCTGAAAAGAATGATTCCAGGGCCACCTTCGGGGAGCAGTGGTCAAGGGGTTAGAGTGCCACACTCCTGATACGGAGGTGGCTGGTTTTGACCAAGTGTGAGAGTCTATAGTGACTTTCTGCATTCCTCATTTTCAGCAAGAGTACTGGTTTGAACCCAGGAAGCAGTCAATGAGAGGGATTCATTTAAGTGACAAGAACTTGCTTTCCAGTAGATGTCAAATGAATAAGTTTAAACTTAAGTAATTCTCTTATCGCTTTGATAATCATACACAATTTACAGGGCACCTTAAATATTTATATATAAATATCTTGCTATAATTTCATGTCCCAAGTTGGCATTCCTTCAGTATTTACCCAAGCATTGTCACATTAATTTCACATCATAAAAATTGTTTCATCCCAGTGAAGTCAAGGAATTTTCTCAGAAATCAATGGTTATTTATTATCAATACCTCCTGAATTAAGGTAGATCCATAATGCTCATAGTTTCATTTCATTCCTTATGTTACAATGGTTAAGGTACATTGCAGGGTTGTAAACAATTATCTTTGATTGATTGGGGGTCTACAAGCGTCTTCAATCCTGTTTATCAGACATAACTTAGGAAAAATAGGTATCACGTCCTGTTACATAAACTGTACAGGTGTTGACATTCATGTTGAACAGACTTGATCTGGCTTATAATTTCAAACTCAGACAGTAATTATTGATAGATATTAGGGAAAATATATATTTGTAACACTCCTGTACAATAGGGTCTGTCATTTGCTTTTCTAACTGAAGAAATAATTATGCTATATATTAGCTTTTTAAATTTGGAATTCGTTGTCAAATAAGAAAGTCTTTCAAGTAATTCCTTTATGTGAAATTTTTCTTTTCAAAACACCGTCACATTTTGTCAATATCTCAGTATTTGAATATTTTGTAATTCATTTCCTTCATCCAAAAGCATGCGGTATTAAACACGATGGCGTATCTTTGTTCGTTTGTTGACCTTTGTTGTACTGTTTGAGCATCTGCTTTCAGACGACGCGTCATCCTTGTTTCGATGTAGGATTAGCTTTTGTGTCTAGATGCACCTTAACTGAATCCCACGCTGGAGTTCTTGATTTCAGTCATTATATGAGAAATGTAACATTTAATTATTGAGTGCACATAATATGGATAAACATTCAATAAGTTTTTCACTGAAGTATTTATGATAGTTTATACACCTGTTTCACATAATTGTTTTCTAGTCAGGGATCAAATTTATGAACACTTTTGAAGTTTGTTGCTTATTTACAATATTTTGAGAAGTGTTGTACCTGAAATGATTGGATTTTATGGGATGTACTGAATTGTGCTTTATAGGCTGTAAATTTTAAGACTTTTTGTTTACTAGCTGACAAATGTGTGTGAAGTATTTATTTATTGCTGTAAAATATAGTGATAGCAACAAAAATAGTGGTCTTTGACCTGAGATTATCATGAATTAAAGTGATCATAATCACTTAATCAGTGTACAGATTTTGCAATGTTTTCAGCAGCCTTTGTATATTATTTGGTGCTTTAAGTCATTGAAAAGTGAAGTATTCAACATTTTAAAAGGATTTCACTTGTCAATAACTGTAATACACAGGATTCTACTTCGGACATGTTTTTGTTTATCTGAAAGATTTATTTGGTAAATAAACTTTGACATAATAGAAAACGGACTTAAGCAACTTGAGCGGCAAAGAAAAATAGGCTGAGCCACAATGACAAAAAGGAGTCCAGTTTACTTATTATGTATTGAATGGACGTTAACAGATCAAAGCACGTAAAGAATACAATACTAATTGGTTTGTCGTAGTTTTGACAGAAATCAATGAAAGTTACCTCAAAAATGACCTAAGCTGCTATAATCTCTTTCAACACCTTTATAAAATTTGTACATAATTTAGTGTCATTAACTTGGAATTTATTTTGTGGCTGATAATAGTGTTTTACTCGAAAGAAGTAACAGTACTGTATGAATACATGTATACAAGTAATTTGAAACCAAAATGAGTGTCAATTACTGTAATTAACTACTGGGAATTTGAATAACTACAACTGAGAAAAAAATGAAATTTTGCATTTTTTAAAGGTTTACAATACACCGTTGGAAGTTATATCAAGATGACATGGTGGAAAAGTTGTGCTCTTAATTTGTAACTTTACTAATTAATTTTATGTGACTCATTAAATTTATTCATTGAAAGTTTAAATGCCTACATGTAATAATACAGAAGGCTCAGATTGCAAATCAGCTAGAAATTTGAGACCAACCTGCAGTGGCAGTAAAGCCGAAAAAAAAACTGCATGGCAAAAATAAATTGCTGCTTTATTCAGCAGTTTTTAAATTCTTAACTATTTGTGTGATAGTTATTGACAGCTGCGATTTGGGAAAGTGTCCATTGGTTTATTTTATGTTCAACATCCCCACTGCAATTAAGTTGGATAAGCTAATGTTTCAATCAATATTATCAGTGAAGGATAAAGGATTTTAATTGAGTGGCAGTTAGATTGTTAGAAAAATACCAGCACTGGACAATTAAGGTTAATATTAAATAATTCAGGTCATGGAACTATTTCGAGAATTGTTCTTTGAAAGGTGGGAATTTGCAAGCTTCGTAAATTATGCATATTAAATTGTATGAAATTAAGTACTAGCTCTTATGTAGAGATTAGAAATGATGAGAACATCAAGTACTTTTTCAAATATTTAGTTTAGTGAGTGAAAAATTTACTAGATGTTTGTTTGTACTTGTTCGAGAGAAGTGCAAAATGATACAAAATTTTAAGTATAAATATTTGTCAGGAAATTGTACCCCCATTGAAACGGTGAGCATTACAGGATGTATGTAACTATAGCAAGGGACATATTTTAAGTTAAGTAGAAGGATGGATGTACGTTCAAGCCGTATGAGAAGGTCATGGAGTTTTCGGAATTTAACAATTCAGACATACCTTGCAAGGGCAAGGGCGAGTTGGTCAGATCTCAGGTTGGTATTTCCTTCCTCTTACTTCATTGATTACCTTAAAACATTGTCAGTTTAATGCAGATATAAATGAAGTCCATATGAATCTTTGTATTCTAGTGTTATGAATTGTTTTCCTATAAATTATTTGACAATTATTTTAAGTCTGTCTTAATAGCAATGGTTTTCTGAATTTTAATGGAAACTCTCCCCTAAGAAAACTCAAAACTGGTGCAATAGGAATTAGATCCTGATCCAGTATGAGCTGACATTCGTGAAACATACCTGTTAGGCAGTGCCATTAGGTGTTACTTTATCATAGGAAGACAGTTCTATTAACATATGTTATAGTTATTGAGCTATTGCTACAGAAGGAAAACTTTTGTTGCTTTTCAGTTAGTTCATAACATAATGTTGCAGTAAGAAGCCAGTCAACATAACCTTCAAGTCATAGTCATACTATTACTTCTGCAAAATGTCTGTCTTTGTTACTTTATATAACATTAGCTTATGCTTCAGGAAGAAGTATGGCTATGTCAGTCTGTGTTGATTTCATATCAGAATCATTAGCTGTATTACTTTTCTGTTAAGCTAGAAGCTGCTGCTTAGTTAATTAGTCTACTTTACTTTCAGTCAATTTAAGCTATTAACAGTATCCTCTTCATTATTGAAGTCAGTCGATGTTACTTTCCAGTCAAGGCAAACTATTGCTTCATGGACTGTAATTTTTATTATTCAATTCAAAGTCACCCTTTTACTTTCTGGTCTTTCTATATTTTTCAAGTCTAAGCAGTTATTGTTTAAATGCTTCATTAGTAATGTCTGTCTCAGTAAAGTCATTTCTATTAGCTCTTGCTTAGGCTACATAAAGACGTCAGTCAAAATAACTTCCTTGTCACAGCCATTAGCTTTTGCTTCAGAGAGGAGTTAGTCATGAATAGCTATTAGGTAAGAAATTGGTGTCCGTGTTTCAAGTCAAATGCATTAACCGTTGATTCAATAAGGAAGTCAGTCAGTCAGTGTTAATTTCTAGTCATGTCAGTTAACATGTTTTAAGTGAGAAGTCAGCATACAGTCTATGCAACTTTAGTTCATTGACAATCTAAACCATTAACTATTCTTCTTTATGGATAAATCAGCCCATTGACCTTTCCAGTCATATCCATTAGCTTTTCATTAGGTAGATAGACTGAGTCCATGTAACTTCCCAGTTAAAGCCATATACTATGCTTTATTATGGAAGTCATTTTTCAGTAGTGTCCAGAAGTTGGTGCTTAAGTAGGAAGTCAGTCATATACTTTTATGTCAAAGTCATCAGCTGTTGCTGACGTGTAGACGTCAGTCTTGATTACGTCCTTAATTTGTAACAGTTGTTAGCTTTTGTTTCAGAATGTTAGCTTTCCAATCATTCTTTCCGTTTAGAAGCCAGTTTAAGTTACTTTCTGGTCATAGTCATTATCCGTTGCAGCAGTGAGGACATTAGCTTTTGCAGCAGTTAAGAGACAGCCACTCATGTGAATTATAAGGTCATTAAATTAGCTAAATGCTCTTTGTCAATTGCATATTACTTAAGTCTTTAGCAATATTCATTTTTACAAGCCCCAAAGGGATGTACAGGTTTTATGTTATGCCCCAGTCCATCAGCCCATTAGAAATTTCTTGTCCACTCTGTATCTCTTGAACAGATTGAGGGTAATTGAAACTACTCATTATACCCCCTAAAGGAAGTTTGTGGTGGTGGGGGGGGGCATATATAGGAGTCACCCGGTGGTTGATTGGTCAGGGGGTCTGTTGCAATTTCCTTGTCCGGAGTATAACTAGAAAACTAGTGGTTGGAATTCAATGCAACTTCATACAATGGTCAAGCTCAATGACAGGAAGTGCATTCTTCAAGAATCAATCCATCTTCACTATTTGCAGAGTAATTGCCCTTAATTGGTTTTCCTTGTCCGGAGCATAACCTGAAAACTAAAGGTTGGAATTCAGTGTAACTTCATACAATGATCAAGCACAATGAGAGGAGGTGCAGTGTACAAGTACTACAACTCTATCCTCAGCATTTGCAGAGTAATTGCCCTTTGTTGGTTTCCCTTGTCCGAAGCATAACTTGAAAACTAAAGGTTGGCATTCAAGGCAACTTCATACAATGGCCAACCGCAGTGAAAGGAAATGCAGTGTACTTGAACCACAACTGTCTTTAATTGCCCACAACCATAACTCTTTTTCAATTCTTTTACAAAGTATTCTGTTACTAATAACTTCCTCAGTTCATAAGCTGTCTTGCAGGGGTATTAATCACATTTAGTGATAGCTGTAGTTAAAAATGTTAACATAATGAGACAGGGTGCAGAGTGCAGGTTTCAGCTTCCTCAGGTCAAGGTCACACATAATTGTCTTTATGATTTAGTGTGTCAAATTTGGTGTCCACTCTGTATCTCTTGAAATGATTTAAGGAAATGGAAACTACTTAGCAGAAAGATTATCTATAATGAGGGGATGTGTAAAGTGGAACTTCCAGCTCCCTCAGATCAAGGTCAAGGTACATTCATTATAACTTAATATGTCAAATTTGGTGGCCAGTTTGTATCTCTTGGATATATTTATGGAAATTGACAGAAATGTAACCATACTGAGACAGTGTGCAGAGTACAGGTTCTGGCTTGCTCAGATCAAGATCACACTTAGTCAGATTATTTAATGTGTCAAAATTTGTGTCTACTCTGACCAAAAGATATTGAAACTACTTGGCAGAATTGTTTACCATACCAAGACGATGTGCAGAGCCCTGTTTCTGGCTTGTTTGGATAAAGGTCAAGGTCACACTAAGTCATTATGATTTGATAAGTGAAATTTCATTTCCATTCTTTATCTCTTGAATCAATTGAAGGAAATTGAAAATACTTGGCAGAAATGTTAATCATACTGAGGCAATATGCAGAGCATAGGTTTTGGCTGGTTCACCTCAAGGTCAAGGCCACAGTCATTTTTTTTATAATTTGTGAATTTTTTTGTCCACTCTGTATCTCTTGAATTGATTGAAAGAAATTTAAACTGTTTGGCAGAAAAGTGTATATGCCTGAAAGGACATGGTATATTATGCACCTGGTTGTCCATCTGTCTGTGCTGTTGTCTGTCCATTAGCAATTTCTGTATGGCAGAAATGTTTGAAAACTGCATGTAGGTACCAGTCATTGAAATATATAATGAGATGATGGCAGACATGTGTCATGGTTAAGGATACTTACAGGCCACTGGGGATACTTATCCTGAACTTCTTGCTTAATTTAACTGTTAGTAAGGTAAAACATGACTTACAGTAAGAACTAATCAGTAAACATTAAACATTTTTAACTTATTTGCAGACATTGTTATGATATTGTCCTTATAAACAAAGCACATCTTTTTATGTTACCTGTTGGTAAGTGTTTATCAATTCTGAAAAAGGTCTTCTGCTGTCAGTGGCTTTCTTCGGGTATATATTGCCCCACTTCAGAGGCGCTCTTGTCTTTATATCAGATACAGTAGCTTTGATTTTGGATTTGGACACAACCTCATGCATTGAATTTAATAACAGAATATGCCTGGGTTTATATTGTATTTGCTCATCTGGTTAAAATTATTAGTTTTGGCTAGTAGAGGCATGTTGTTGGTTGCACTTAATCATCTATGTTTGATGTGTGTAGATAGAAATTATTTCTGTACTTTATTGAAATAACACTTAAATCTGCTCCCTTTAGACTTGTTTTCACTTGGTAATCAACTATGGCCATATCAGAATATATTATTGTAACAAATAGATTTATTAAAAGCATTATACTATATGTTTGCACAAAGTTATTTAATTGTTTATTTCCTATCAGAGAGCTTATCTTTGATTAACTTGGTATTATGTAAAAGTGATTTAGGACTAATTAATGTTTTGATTACATTTAAAGCAACTGACTCACAAAATTTTGCTGAAATTTTTTATTCTTTCAAATTGAAGAGGATTTAATATACTATGGAAAAAATATATAATTATGCTTCTATACACCATGAAAACTGAAAAAAAAAGTTTTGACTTTACCAGGATTCGAACCCACAACCTTTCGGTCAGTAAAATATAGAACAACGACTTAGACCACTGAGCCACGGCATCTAGTTATTAGATTGCCTCAAAATTAATGTTATAACTAAAGTATTTACCCCGTGACTAACGGGGTAAATTTTTTACCGATAAAAGTGTGTAAAACTTTATATTTTGATGTTTTTCTGTCACCAAAACTGAGTCAATAACTTATTTAAATGGTGTTCTTCACGATACAGCAGATTTCAAGATGTTAACATTTTCTTTTTATCATCGTCTTGAGTCATCGCTTTAAGATAAAGTTGAGCTTTATTCTGTCTCACAGCAGTTATATCTCATAGTATGGTATGCGTAACTTCCCTTTGAATTCAGCAAAAGCAAGATGCATTTGTGGGTGATGAATATTGAGACTCATTTCTGTTAATGTTTAAATTCAGTTATGAAAGTATTCAAGTATTTTTCATTCTTACACATCGGAAAAACAGAATCAGCTGATATTATCCCTTCCTTGCCCCCCTATACCCCCTACTCCTCCAAGAAAGTTCAGGGGTGTGAGAGTCAGCTTTTTGGTTTTTCTGTTGGTTTTATCTTTTCAGTATGATAGAAGAAAATAAAACTTCATGTGTAGGTAACTTGTATGGACATATTGAATGGGATCATGTTTGGGGTAGTCTGCATTCAGAGTCAAAGTCACTCTATATAAAAAGAGAAGAAAAATGGTTTCCTATTAATACCAATTTGAAATGTCCTATTGAAATAAAACTTGAAATGTAAGAAGCTGGTTTGCAATTGTTGCTTGGGATTGCATTTTGGTTGCCTTTGATCAAGGTCAAGGTCACTATACTAGAAATAGAAGAATAGGTTTCTGATTAATATTATGCTGTTTTGGAATAAAAGTTGGTATTTAAGTATCTTTTATGCAGTTGTAGCTTCAGATTGTGTCAGGGATTTCTGTGATCAAGGTCAAGGTCACTTTACAAAAAATACAAGAAAATGTTTCTGATCAATAACTCCATTTAGGAATATTGCAATGCAATGATGGTTTACTTGTCAGATTGGATTGCATTTAATAGTGTCCTATTATCTTTGATTCTATGACATTGCAGTACTGTAAGGGGAGGGGTTTTATAATAAATCACATAATCATGCATGTCACATGCTTTTTTATGATAACAAAATTCTCAGTCTAGGCTATACAGCAGAATAGATTTTGAGTAACACAAACTCCAGTTACCTAAGTTAGATCCCCTGCTCCACAACTAGTGTTACTGATATTTCTGCTGTTAGAATCTGAAGCTGACTTCTTAGTGCATAATGTTTTATATGTTAAAAGAACCAGAATTGCACTTGAAACTTAAACACTAATGGATTACACTACAAAATCTTAAAAAACATTTTTTTACTTGGGGAGGGGCATGAAGAGTTAGTCAATTATGTAACTGGTAATATAGTCTGTCTTAGTGTTTAAAGTCATTTCAGAATCAGTTTGTGACATCTTAACTAGGAAAAAATGACAGGAGAAAAGTAGTTATTGCTAAGCTATAAATAGGAAAAAAGTAGTTCTTCCTAATGAGCACAAAAAAGGAGAAGCAATGAATAAAAAGACATATCAGTACCAATTTCATCAAAGTAAAAAACAGATAAATAATATTCTGGCAAAGTCAAATATCATTTTTATGACTTTAAAAATAGCAGATAATTCCACAGGTTGAAGATTCTGAGGAATACTTAAAATATTTATATATGCAACAGTCTTAATTATTTTTCATGGAAAAAAAAAAGCACTGTCTTTCAAAAGTATAGGATTTGTTAACTCTGTTAATAACTTACATCATCTTTGTCTTACATGTGCAGATTGCAAAGGTTACAAAGCAAGGGCCTTTTGTCGAAAGAATATTTGTATCAACAAAAAGCATAGTTGTTTCCCTTTGTACATTGTTATTTTCAAAAGCATTGGAGAAATTTATATTTGAAGGTGTCTTAAAGGGCAAAAATCTTTTCTTTCACATGCTTTTTTGCTTAAGGTAATTATTACAACTTTAAAGAGATTGTAACTAAAAGATAACATTCCTACAGTTTTGCTGTTTTTTGTTTGAATGCGACAGATTTCTTTTTTTACTGGTAATTATTTGTATACAATTGTTTTCTGCCCATTGAACAACAAACAAAAAGTAAACATGTGATATTTTCTTACATTTTGCTGGCCTGTTTTACCTGGCTTAATACTAATACATGTCAAACAATGATACTATCTTGATTTTAGAAATTGACTTGCCTTCTTGGTTGAAAATATTAATGCTTACTGAAATTAGAGCATTTTACCAACTATAAAAATGTTAATATGGTAGTAAAATATTTTATTGCCAATTGTAAATTTTTGCAGTTGATATAAAACTAGATTTGCTAAAGTAGAATTTTATTGTCCTGTGAATAACCTGGTACCTAAAAAGGATTGATATGCTGTTTTGCCTCCCTTGTATTGCAGTAACTGGTACCTAGGTTAGCTCTTTAAAAATCAAAGCACAGAGAGTACTGTCAGAAGCGAAAGTTAAAATGTGTGAAGATTGTTCTTTGTCACTCTTTAAAAAAAGCCAGGATGCAGTCTGTTGGTATTGTTTTGGCAAGCAGGGTAAGAGTATGGCCAGTATTTCCTTGAAGTAATCATGTAAATGTGTGTCCTTAATTTCTGAAAGGCAGGCAAATGAAGCTGAAAAATTCTGCATTTTTGCTTTTAAAATGTTGGATTCTGTCTGCAACAGTGAGAAAAAATTAGAATGAAACCAGAGTACCAATATATATATAAAAGACATGTTTTCAAACACAATATTGCTTTCTATACATAGAACACATTTTTAATGTACATACATGTGCCTAATTAAATATACAGGCAGAACATTTTTTCCTTACTTTTCTTTCTGGTCTTGAAAAGTATGGCAGTCTACTCGTTGCCTTCATCTTTGTTATACACATATCAGGTGAGCAGAATTGTTTGCAGTTTGTACTCTCTTACTCCTTAAATAGAAGTTTGAACTTTTCTAGTTTGTTCTGAAGTACTCAAATTTTTATGTTTTTGGACCCAAACAAAGTTTGAATATCAGATTTTTATTCATGACTCCTCGGTAAACAATGTGTCTCAATGTTTTAATTATTTCAATTATTATGTTCTTATTGGAGTTTAATTGAGTGGTACATTTGCTCATCTGTGAACACAGAATGTATTTAGGGTCATAGATTGGCTCCTGATAACAGTTTTAATACCATAATTTAACTACAATTTACCATATTAACCATAATCCCAGAGTCTACCCCTCTTTTTTCATTAAGGAGAAAATGATTTTGGGCCTTGAGGCCTTCTTCATGAAATTTCAGCCTGTTAGAGGTAGATTGTGGCCATAATTGTGTTGATATAATGTTTTATAAATATTTACAATTGAAGCTGATTAATGTTTGAACTCCTAAGTTTGAGACCTGGAGGAACTCCAGCCCTGACTGGCTTTCAGAATGTACAGACCTCTTATTGGATGGCCTTATATCAGACAGGCCTCAAGATCTTAGTAACCTTCTGCTTTAACAGGCCTTTGATGAGATAGGCCTTTAGAGGTAAAGGGCAGCTTGATGGGCTTCATCAGATTAAGGAACCTTGAAGCTATTGCAAGATCTTATATGGGCTTTAGATTGGACAGGCATCTAAATCTAGCTTGCAGATATGAAGGAGTTCTAGATGTGTCAAGATCTAGCTTTGAAGGTCTTCTATACTTTGATAGGTCTGCTAAGGTTTGGCAGAGTTCCTTAATCTACCAAACTTCTAGATTTTTATTCAATTCAAATAATTATCAGACTGGTCATCTGTATTGTCTCTCTGTTTGCTCACTTTGAACATGAGGAGGACAGTCTGTATAGAAACTGGAGGTTAGATTGTGAGATAAATTGATTGTATCTCAGACATTGTCTCGCAAAATCTGTGCAGACTTTTTTTTATAGATTTTTTGATAACTACATGTAATATTGAGCTAATTTGTTCATATAGTTAATCATTGAACATGTTTGTTTCATTAGGAAATGCTTTTTTGTGGTATGTTTAGGAAATTGCTTGAAATGTCACAAATAATAGTGCAGTATTGATAAAACTACAGAAACTTTTTGACATTTCTGAAAGACTTGTGCAGGAATACCTATATATTTTGTGTGAAGTGAACCTAACTTTATGGCTATTTTAGCCTAGTGTGGACATGTTAAGTGCAAAGTTTACAATGTTGAGCAAAGTAAATGGTCAATTTATTTCTTCTTTTCAACTGCATTTGTATTGGACTGCGGAGCTTTTCATGACATCTGTATTTATGTGTGACTTTTACATCGATTTAAGGATCAATTTACACCAATTATCAAAAATTTTTAAGTTTCTGGCATTTGACCAAATATAGTAATATTTGATAGGTCAACCATAATTTTCATAGTTATTTTTAGGAACAATTGATATTGTGTCCAAGAAGTCAACAGGGTTAATTTATCTTTGGTAAATGGCATGGATATTGCAGTTCAACCATTGATCAAAGATTGTGTTTGTTTATTTAACTTGACCAGTGGTCATAAGTGGCATATTTATTTGATACTGGTGCAGGAAGGATAACTTACTAAGCAATCATGATTAGATAATAAATGATAGGTTATTGATTTTTAATACCCATGCAAACTAATACTAAAATCGTAAACCTGTCAGGCAAACAGGAGTGGACAATACATATGTACTAATTGGAGTGAATTCATCAGTGGAACATGACAAATATGTGTTAGTTTGTTTGCAAATATATGGACATAATACATTGTACAGTTATCAATTTAGCTGTGTTTACTTGGCAGATCATGTATATATTTTTTGTTTACATGAGTACATAGTAATTACCATTAAGATAAAAACAACTATCAACGAATCCAGATCATTCAGAACTGAAAATAGATGTGTAACAGTAAAACATACCATCAGTGTTTCTACAATATTTAATCAGCTTTTAGGAAGATCGTGTGGAATTCTTAGAATATAAATCATTAAATATGTACTGATTATTTTGAAAATTGAGTTAAATGGACTGTCGAGGATGATTAGATGAATTATGTGGATCTACCTGTATGAAACTGCAAACCCTGCAAGGTAAAATGTATTTCGTTAGTTAATTTTTAGTTTTTATGCCTCCAAAGGGAGGCATATAGTAATTGAATTGTCGGTTCATCAGTCCTTCAGTCTGTCAGTCTGTCCCCATATTGTCCAGAGCATAACTCCAAAGTATACAAGGTATTGACTTTGAACTTGGAATATAGGTTGCTGGTGATAAGGCGGAGTGCACTGACAAGAACCATAACTCCAGCTCACTTTTGAATAATCTCCCCTTTTCAGTTTTCCTTGTCTGGCCATTTCTCACAAAATATATATGGGATTGGCTTCAAATATGGAATATAGGTTGTTGGTGATGAGGCAGAGTGCAGTGCTTAAGAACCATAACTACAGCTCACTTACATTTTGAATAATCTCCCATTGTCATTTGTGTTTGTTCATACTTGATTTTTGTCTGGGGCATAACTCAAAAAGTATTGGAGATATCAACTTGAAACTTCATAAATAAATAGATCTTATTGAGGAGAAGTGCAGTGCCTAGGAACCATAACTCTCTTTTGCATAACTTTGGAATAATTGCCCTTTGAAATTTTTCATACTAGATTTTTGTCCCTGGCATAACTGAAAAAAGTATGGGAGGTATCAATTTGAAACTTCATAGATGAATAGATCTCATTAAGGAGAAGTGCAGTGCCCAAGAACCATAACTCTTTTTTTCATAATTTTGGAATTATTGCCCTTTTTAATTTTTCATACTTTATTCTAGTCGAGGACATAAAGTAACATGTCCCATATATCAGTACCCTACTGAAAAAGCACCATCAAGTTATAAGCTACCATGACTGTGACCATTGCCTTGAGCGGATCAGTGGTCCAGTGGTAACGTGCTGGACTGGTAACTCAGGGGTCCCGAGATCAATCCCCCACTCCTCCACTAACATTACTAATTGTCTTTTGGATGAGACATTAAACCGAGGTCTCATGTATCAGTGCTGTACACTGTGCATGCTAAAGAACCAGGGGTGTCTCTAGTAATGAGATGCTTTCTGTATCTTGCACTATCCCCAACAACATAAAATAACTAATCTCTGCATGGGGTGTCGGTCATATGGGCAACCAGTACTGACGATAAATAAACTCAAATAGAAGAAGACCATTGCCTTTTTTTTTGGTGGGGGGGGGCATTCAGTGTCTGTGACACATTTCTAGTTTTTGCTTATTTTTAGCTTTTTAGCTCACCTAACAGAAGGTCCACTGTAGCTCTTAGTATGCTCTTTTGTCTAGTCCATCCATCATCTGCAATTTATTTCAAATGACATCTCCTCCTATATCATGAGGCAGGTCAGTTGCAATATAACTTTACACGAATGTTCCTTGGAATGTCCTCCTTCAAAATTTAATACAAAAAAAAATAAGAACAGAATTCCATGCAGAAATCGGTTTGCTGAGGCATCTGAAAGGAAAAACTGAAGGAAAAAATACAAATCATGGCTCTTGGGTCAGAATTGGAACCACCTGATAGGTCTCTTCATTTCACATAGACTTTTATAAGAAAAGCTCTCAGAATCTTCTCCTATAAAGCCATAAGGCCAGTTGCGATAAAATTTGAAAGGAACAATCTTTGAATGGTCCCATTTCAGAACTTTTACAAAAAATGGAATCTCTTTGAAAAAAACTCTAGTTGTCGTGGTAACTGAAAAGAAAGACTTTTGAAGTCTTTTTATTCAAAACTGCAAGGCCTAGAGCTTAGATATTTGGTTTTATAACATCATCTAGAGGACCTCTACCAAGTTCTTACAAATCATGGTCCCAGGACTTCATTTTGCGTAAACTTTTATATGAAAAGCTTTCAAAATATTTTCCTCAAAAGTCACAAGGGAAATATTTTTTTCATCCACTTTTTTTCTTTGACACATGACACTGGCTAGCCTCCTCCCCACACCCCTGTCTCCCTTTGTTTGATAGTCCCTTTTACTGTTTGGTCCTCTTGTTGATTTGATTGAAAATCTCTGTAAACTTTTTAAAATATCTCCATTTCAAATATATCTGGGTTTGCAAATCATTTTGTCATGGATGTTTCAATAATGTTTATACACTCAACAAAATAAATTAAGGGTCAAGGACTTATGACAGCAGTTCTTAAAGACATACATTTTTTACTTGCTGAAGTTTATATCCAACAAAAATTCATTATATCTGTGACCAATAATAATTTAAACTAAAAGTAACATGTGTTTCACAAAAACATTAGCACGATTAATCCTCAAAGACTACCCCTATCAATTTTAAAGTGTTTGAGACTTAGTGGTGGGGTAAACACAATGGTTTATCATAAGAAATATGAAAACCAGTTAAATTTTAGAAATGGATAATTATGACCTCCTTGTGCTTGGATAACCTCTTTGACATGGGCCTGGAAGCTGTGTATGAGCTTTTTGATGTCCCTTTGTGGTATGAGACCCCATTCCTCAGTAAGGGCAGCAACCAGCTAATTTCTGGTTGATGGCTGACATTGTCATGGGGAAACACAGTGTTGCAGCATGTCCCAGGCATGTTCTATTGGGTTCATGCCTGGAGAACTATTTGGCCATTCAATATGTTCAACACCTTGGTCGTCAAGGTACTGATTGATGATTTTCGCACGGTGAGCTGTCGTCCGTTAACTTGAATTCCTGGCCAATTGCACCAGCATATGAAATGACATGAAAGTCGGAGAATCTCGTCAATATAACGTCTAGCAGTAACTGTGCCATTAACAAACATGTGTAGGTCTGTACACTCATTGTAAAAAAATGCCCGCGCAAACAGTAACAGAGCCACTACCAAACTTGTCATGTTCAGATATGCAACACTCACTGAAGCACACATTTTGCTGACGCCATACACGCCAACATCCATCATGGAAGTACAGGCAAAATTTGGACTCGTCGGTGAATAGCACATTAAGAAAGTGCCTGAGTTGCCAATTAACGTGATCTCTGGCAAACTCCAGACGGTGTCTTGGTACCACAGGATGGCGAGCACGTAAATTAGCATTGTGGAGTCTGTTGCCATATGTTTGTGCTGAGATTCGAACACTGGAAGCAGTTTGGAAGCCTCTATTTAGAGCAAAAAGTCAAACCTATGACGTTTTGCAAGGACAATGATGGCACTGTCTTCCATAGCAGATGTTGACCTTTGATATCCAATCTCAGGACGTCTGGCGATGGTGCCTGTGCCCAGGTACTTTTGCCAAAGTTGTTGGATTACACTTTGGCTAACACCATGCTCATAGGCATGCCCAGCCAGCAGATGACCAATTGCTCTGGCTGCCTCAGCCTACGACATGTGTCTTCTAGGCATCAGAGATTCTTCACACTAATTAGTTCTATAATGTAACAGATGATTTAAATCAAAAATTCTAATTGAAACCTGCTCATTTTATGTTGACTTTATTCTACACATATGATTTTCACTTGATTTTGAGGGGTGGATGTGTTTGCACGGACCTGCAGGGGATAATTGAGCTGTTACGGATAGATAAACATGTACTGGTGTGTCTAAAGGAAACCACAATTTAACTTTTACATGAAGATTTTTGCATTTAAAAAATCTATTAACCTAAGTCTTGACCCTTAATTTATTTTGTTGAGTGTATTTTAATAGTAGCAGATGATTGATACTTGGCAAGAAGTGCTGCTGACAGAACTAGATTTAGTATTGTCCTATTTGTTTCTGATATCTCCGAATTAACATTCATATTGCTGATACTCTTGTATTGGCATAGTTGTGGTTGATACTCTTGTATTGGACATACTAGTAGTAGTTGTGGTTGATACACTTGTATTGGCATAGTTGTGGTTGATACACTTGCATTGGTGCTGTTGCATTGGTATAGCTGTAGCTTATACCTTAACATTGAGATATCTGTGGCTGATACACTTCCATTGGCCTGGCTATTGCTAATACACTTGACTTGGCATAGCTGTTGCTGATACACTTGACCTGGTATAGCTGTTGCTGATACACTTGACTTGGCATAGCTGTTGCGAATACACTTGACTTGGCATAGCTGTTGCGAATACACTTGACTTGACATAGCTGTTGCTAATAGATGTTATCCGGAACTCGGCAATTGTGGGTTTTTCCCAGCTAATCCGGGGGTACAAACAAACTTTTACCGTTATGGCTTTACGGTACACAACCCTTCACAAAAGGTTGATGAACGTGTTGCGCTGATTTACCTTGTTGTAACTGTAAAAGTTTGTTTGTACCCCCCGGATTAGCTGGGAAAAACACAAATATTCTTTATTCAGGAGTAAGTCTATACACTTGCCTTGGCATAGCTGTTTCCAGTACATTTGACTTGGCATAGCTGTTGCTGATACACTTGACTTGACATAGCTGTTGCTGATACACATGACATATCTGTTGCTAGTACACTTGCCTTAGCATAGCTGTTGCCAGTACACTTGCCTTGGCATAGCTGTTGCCAGTACACTTGCCTTGGCATAGCTGTTGCTGATACACTTGACTTGGCAAAGCTGTTGCTGACACACTTGACTTGGCATAGCTGTTGCTAATACACTTGACATAATTGTTTATACACTTGACTTGGCATAGCTTTTGCCAGTACACTTGCCTTGGCATAGCTGTTGCTGATACACTTGACTTGGCATAGCTGTTGCTGACACACTTGACTGGGCATAGCTGTTGCTGATACACTTGACTTGACATAGTTGTTGTTTATACACTTGACTTGGCATAACTGTTGCCAGTACACTTGCCTTGGCATAGCTGTTGCCAGTACACTTGCCTTGGCATAGCTGTTGCTGATACACTTGACTTGGCAAAGTTGTTGCCAGCACACTTGACTTGACATAGCTAGCTGTTGCTGATACACTTGACTTGGCATAGCTGTTGCTGATACACTTGACTTGGCATAGCTGTGTTGTTGATACACTTGATCTGACATGGTCTGTTGCTGGATACACTTGGACTTGACATGGATACACTGGATTGAATATATGCTGCTGACACACTTGACTTGGCATATCTGTTGCTGATACACTTGACATAGCTGTTGCCAGTACACTTGACTTGGCATATCTGTTGCTGATACACTTGGCTTGGCAAAGCTTTCTAGTGATACAATGTATTAACCCGGCATAGCTGTTGCTGATACAGTGTTTTGACTTGACATTGCTGTTGCTGATAGAGTTTCTTGACTTGGCATATCTATTGCTGATATACTTGATTTGACATAGCTGTTGCTGAGTCTTTGCCTTGGCATAGCTGTTGCTGATACAGTTAACTTGGCATAGCTGTTACTGATACACTGGGTTTGGAATAGCTGTGACTTACATACTTGCATGTTCTAGTTGCTGATTCTTTTGCATTAGTGAAGTTGTTGTTATAGCATTTGCATTAGCTTAGCTTTTGTATATTTAACTTGCATTGGCATACATATAGCTGATTGTTAGCCCTGGCATATCTGTTGCTCAGATACACTTGCTTCTCAATAGCTGCTTTGTATACACTTGAATTGGTATGACTTCTGCTGGTAATTGTCCATTTGTACATTTGTTGAGGATACACTTGAATTGGTATGGCTTCTGCTGGTACTTGTCCATTTGTACATTTGTTGAGGATACACTTGAATAGCTATGACTTCTGCTGGTACTTGTCCATTTGTACATTTGTTGAGGATACACTTGAATAGGTATGGCTTCTGCTGGTACTTGTCCATTTGTACATTTTTGATTATACACTTGAATAGGTATGGCTTCTGCTGGTACTTGTCCATTTGTACATTTGTTGAGGATACACTTGAATAGGTATGGCTTCTGCTGGTACTTGTCCATTTGTACATTTTTTGATTATACACTTGAATAGGTATGACTTCTGCTGGTACTTGTCCATTGGTACAAATGTTGATGATACCTTTGCATTGGGATGGTGTTTGCTGGGGCACTTACTTAAGCATACTTGCCTCATGATGCACTTGCATTGATATAGCTACACTTGCATTTGTACACCTTTTGCTGACACCTTTGCACTGACATGCCTGTTAGTTACTGTTATTGTTGCAATGACATAAAAGTAGAGTACCTTTTGACCTGAAACCTTCAAACTTCATATGATACTTTATTATATTTTCTCCATTGAGGTCACTATGACAAAGGTCAAGGTCACTTACACTTAAATTTTAATTCCTTTCAGTCAGTAATGTGCATACTTGTGACATGTTATCAACCATGTCTGGTAAGAAGTCACACTGTACCATTTCAATGGTGCTTACAAAAAAATATTTCCAACAAGCATGTCATTTTATAGATTAAAAGCTTTTCTTTTTAGGTTTAGTTATATCTCTTCTTTTGCAACAGTAGTACACCTTGTAATACCATGGCCTTTTTCCAACATGCTCATTCCTATTCTCCAGTTCATAATTCTCTTCCTCATGCTAGCCAACATCTGTCATCTCTTCTATGCCCCTGTTTCAATGATGTGCTGGGATTTTTACAACAACATCTAGTTTCAAAAGTAATTTCAAATAACATTTGAAATGTGGTCAAGCCATAGGCTCCAAAATTAAAGTACATGAAGTTTTTGGTACTTCTTACACTGACAAAAACTGTAATTCTATAAAAGACTATTCAATCTGTTGCTGATTCAAAGAATGACATTTCCACTTTTCAGGAAACTCTTGTATCATTGTGTACTGACAGAACGCTACTTAATGGTTCAGGACTTGAAAATGATACCCTGTTACGTAAAAAAATGTTGAGAAAAAGGCTTGAATGGCAGAGATTACAGCCACAACCATTAATGAAACTTGTGATAACTACAAAATATATTTAATACTTCATCTACAAAATCTAGGTGCAGATATTTTGAGCATGAAGTAATGTTTATTACTTGTAAACATAGCTTGTCAAGCTTAAAAGCAATGCATAGTGTCAACAATTTCAACCAATCAAAAAGCTGGAGGAATTGCATAATGACTTATAGAGTAAGGGAAACAAATCTGTAAAAGCATAATGTTAATTGATCTGTAATAGTTATCTCCCTTTATTACATTGAAATTGAAAGTCTGAGGTATTTTGGTTCATTGATCCAGGTGTGTTTATACACAGGTATTGATGACATCATAAGTGCAATGACACATTTGTGGGTATGTTTTCCTATTATCTGATTCAGCTGATATAAAAACATGACATCCTGATATTTATTTATTACTGTTTATGTGAGAGTAGAAATAAGTTTTCACTGTATCATAATAAGACTACAGGTAAGTAAGACATCTAGGCATATGTATCTGTTGATCTTACAATATTTCTTGATATGCATACAGTTGGTACAGTCAACTCCCAAAAAGACATCTTATTTTATTAACGCATATTTCAGTAATCAGTGGTAATCTGTTGGTCATGCAAGTCTGTACTAGTGCTGCCACATAGTAAGTCACAAATCAGTGCTTATTAACAATGTATATTCAAATTAATGTACACACAGAGATAACTGTTAGATTTCTTACATGTACTACACTTCATTACAGTGCATGTCAAATTGTTGTTATTGTTTATGGGCATACATTGAATTGTAGTAGATAAACATCTCATACAGACATTCAAGCTTCTTCAGCGTATGACTGCTCTGTTCAAGATGTAAGTAATAATGTTTGTCAATAATATGTATCATCTGCTGAACTTCAATATAGATAGCTGGATGAATTTCAAGCATTCTTGGACCTTGTTTTAAGGTCATTACAAATATTCAGAGATATATGTAGATTAGAGAAAAATGTTGAATTAGCCACCGTGGATCAGATTGATAGAATGAGCATTTATATTATAAATAGACAAATCTTCTTATACCACAATAATTTTATCACACAGTAATTATATATTTCACAAAACGTATACAAACTGAAATGAATACCTTCTGGACAACAGAGTTACCTAACAAGATAACTGGAATAGTGTATTCTCCAGCCCAGAATTCAATTACTTTGTCCAAATAATCATCCTTAAACAATTTATACATTGACTTTATCATTTGCCTTAGAGATAATCTCAAGATTAATTTTTTGAGCCAAGTATTTGAATACTGGTTGCTTGGATATGTCAGTTTTAGTTCTATTTCATTTTGAAGAATTTTTCAGTTGTTGAAGTAACACTATAAGGAAATACAATCAAGTCATTAAAGTTATGTTCAGCTTCATGCAAATATATAAATTAGTAAATTTATACCATTGATTGAATTTTTACCTGTGTTTTTATAATCGTCGTAACCGCATTATTACTGACGTGGCCCCTGATGCGGAACTATCTTGACAAAATCTGCGGCTCAAAGTGTTGTTGTGTGTAAATGGCAAAAACGACAAAAAATTCAAAATGTTCATACAGGGGATTAGTCAAGTTCTTTGTTAGCTAATGGGTTTATAGTTAAAACGTTGATAAGAACGTGCGACTTGTTCATGTTGGAAATGCAAAAGGCTTTTTACCTAATACTTTTGAAAAAGATTTAAATAAAGAAAGCAGAAATGTCGAAGTCGGCAATGCAGTTTTTCAAAGACTTGGAAAAGTCCTCTCTTCAAAAGTAAGTTATCTTCTTTTAATGTATTTAAGACACTTTGATGTAGAATTAGAGGCAGACAAAAATTTTGTATAGAAGTTGTTTAGACTGTAAATGTGCGTTTTCTGTTATCAGCGGGTTTAGGTATATTAAAGTGTGTGTTTTTTTGTTTGTTTTTTTTTTTCCCTAAATTTCATTAATTTGTTTTTTTTTTGTTTTTTTTTAATTTTATGTTGGTGTCAAAATCAGACTTACAATGAATAATACATCAACAGCATAACTAAGTATGCAGCCTAGGTGTTCTTGCTGCCGCTGCTGCTGCTGCTGACTTTCCTGCTCTTTTAATTGCCATTGCTAATGACATGGCTTCTGTCTGTCTGTCTGTCTGACTTGATCTGTCTGACTTGATCTGTCTGTGAGTTTATTTATTGTTGGTACCAGTTGCCCATATAACCGATGCCTCCTGCAGAGATTAGTAAAACTGTTATTTTATGTTGTGGGGGATAGTGCAAGATACAGAAAGCATCTCATTCCAGAGACACCCCCTGTTCTTTTGCATGCTTAGTGTACAGAACTGATACATGGGACCTCAGTTTAATGTCTCATCCAAACGAAAATTAGTAATGTTAGTGAAGGAACATGGAATTGAACTTGTGACCCATGGGTTACCAGTCCAGCACATTACCATTGGACCACTGATCTGCTCAGATGGCTTCTAGACCATTTTTTATTAAAAAGGCTTAACATTGTAAACAATTAAGTGTTAATGTGTATTCATGAAATGGTCTGCTATTGTGTGACATTAAACATAGGAACTCTCTCCTTCCTGTTGTTCCTTTTAAGACATTTTCTAATTTCAAAGGTGCAGTCATTTTGGCTTTGATGATATTCATTTCTATGTATTAAAATAGAATTCTTACAATCCAATTAAGTGAATATTTTTGCTGCTAAAAGAATGTGTTAGCTTGAGGCCACATGGATGTAATGTTCATCGTCAACACTGATGTTTGCATTGACATATATCGCATGTCCTCAGGGACTAACTAGTGTAATAGTTTCCTTACCAGCTTGGACTGTCAGTCTAATGATCGAAATCATACTCTGTCACTTGTTTTTTGGGAGGGCAAAATATTTATGTTTGTAATATACATGAAGTAATGTATGTTAGTAATGTGGTATGTGTAAGGGATATTGTACCTTAGAAAGTCAGTCAATGGTTTTGTGAGGATTTCGTGACATGTAGAATGGACTAACAATTACTTATTCAGGGATGGACCATTGGTATGTTGCACATTGTAAATATTGTATACAGTTTCCGAAAAATAGTTGAATAGGACAGTTTGAATGAAAATCTTGCATTTTAGATGTAAAATGTTAGATAATTTTGAAGTGAAGCGAAGACTTTCTGATTGTTTTTCTGAAAGGCCTCATGATGCTTTTGTTTAATTACATATTGTTAATTATTTATATTTTTGTTATACAGGTATTTCCCTCATCTCTGTAGTTATTTTAAACAGCAGCTAGCGGTGATTCAGTTTTACATTGACCATTTTCAAGTTAAATAAGAGAGAGTGGGCAGTGTATTAGAGCATTCACATCAGCATCTTTTCTCTCTTAATAAGTTGTTTTATGTTGAGTCTATAATACTTTTATAGTAGGATTTTTTTTAATCACTCGATACCTTTTGGACCATTGAAGACTCCACTTCTTGCCAGTTAATGCAGTCTGTCCATCTATACTTATTTACATTAAAAAAGAAGTCAAGAATTTAAAGCCGAGTTGGAAGTAAGGAGTGATATAGATTTTAAAGTCAGTTGTCGAAATTGAGTCATACAATTTGAAATACTTCAATCTTGAACCTGACAATGACAATGCAGATTAGGCAGGAAGCTTTTCAAGGCAGACACTACAACTGGATTAACATACAGCATGTATGGGATTAAGACTAATTTGTCAATTAAGGCTTAATAAGATCATGTAATGGGCCAATCTCCTTGAAGTATATATGTAATTGAAGAAAATAAAGATTGTTACACACAGCACTCGTTGTTTTAATACCCTTCTAATAACTAGTGAAATGGAAGTCAGCTAAATGAAAACATAGTGCTCATTAATTATAATATATTAGAAATGTAGTCCTGTCACCTTTGTCGAGTGGTTAATGTCACTGCCTTCAAATCAATCTCTCACATAGATATGGTCATGGGTTTGAGCCTCACTACCAGCTGTTACCAGTTTATGTTAGAAGTTGGCAGTTCCTTATTGAAAATGGGAGTCTTCAGTATTGGTCCATTCCCTTGAGGGATGGTTTAAGGTAAACACTGCTTGGCCAGTATTGCTTTGACTGTTTGTGGGCATTAAACTGAAACTAATTCCCCAATTTTATCATATAAAAATTCATAATTTATATTCCCGTAGGCTTTTGTGTGCAGCTTAGTCTACACTCTAGTGTAGAAAACAAACAGTTGTGGTCTTTTTCCATGTGAAAGCATTCTCTCTTTCTATAAAGCTTACCTGGTTAAAAGCTGAGCGTGACATAACTAAACTGATACTCGGAGAACAATCTTAGGTACCAATAATGTAAGGTCTTCAAATCACTTTGTTCGGGAAATATTTATACTAGACCAGGATTTTGATACATGTACTAATGATCTATGAAAATAACATATAAATAAATGGATTATTGATAACTATGTTAGATATTATATAAGGTTCTGGATTAATTCTTATGGGTAGTCAAATTAGAAAGGTTATGATGCTTTGTGTGATGAACATGTATTCTTTATATTATGATATAAAATGGTTTATGTAATATTTTTGATGAGTTTAAGTAGTTGATTAATTTTATTTCTCTGCAATAATTGGATTTAAAATCATTTCTTCATAACCAATCTACATGACTGTATGCTTGACTTAATTACAAAACCAGTTTATTTGTAACATAAAAATGACACCTTGATTAAAATCTTATTCATACAAAATTTTTGAAATTGTACAAAGACATGGTCATTATGCACAATGCTTTAAAGCCTTGTGCTGAATTTAAACAATGCTCCTGAATTTTAAGGTGTCATATTTTGCTGTGAACTATTGAAACATGTTAAAAGAATATTGGTAGAAAATTAATCACAAGGTTGCGTTAATTGGCCTCCTGAAATGACTGAGCTCCATGCCATACAAGTTCTTACAGACAGTATTCCATGGCATTCTTAATGTTATAATTGATACTACAGCAAAAACAAATTTCCTTTTCACCTGACTGTAGGTTCAGATTCTTCTGATTTCCAACCCTCATTATCTGTTTAGATTTTTGGACAGTTACTTTTCTGTACTCAACTTTTTTTTCTAATTGAAAGCAACATTAAGTTTTAGTCTCTGACATTGACACCTACTTAATTAATTTTTCAAGGACATTCAGTGTGCTAAAGCCTCAAGGTAAATGGAGGTGTTCTCAATAACTTCAAACAGTTTTACTCCACAATTAAATTGTTATTTAACAGTTTTCTATTGTTGTTGTTGTCAATAGCTTGACATGAGAGACAGAGCTGGCTGACTCAGGTAGGATTGTTTAAAATTCTGGTTAACAATGACATCTTAGAGAGAACTGAACTTGAAATCCTGTCACAAAAAATTGAAAGTCTAAAGAAAGCGAAATTCTTCAAATGTTTTTAAGCAGATCATTATTTACAACTTAGATAATATGTCAGAAATATTGTTTCACAATGGAACAGAAAACCCATCTAATGATGAAGCTTTAGTATCATAGTTAATTTGTTGCAGTGGTTGGGAAGACTACAAATGATGGGCTTTATGTGCATTCACATAAAAAGATCCAATAGATATCAAGTTTACTACATTTTTTGCAAGTTTAATGTCAAGGAAATTGAAAACAGAACTGTTCAATATGATATTATACAAGTTTAAACTCATTATTTTAAATATATACTAGAGATAAAAAAGGGCTTAGAGTTATTACTGAGTGATTCCAAAAATTCTTACAAAATTTCACAAGAAACTGTCATGAAGAAGAAATATCAGCTTTAAATAAGATATTGTAATTCTTGTAATTTCAGCATTTAGTGAAAATGAAAGTAAACAGTTGTACATGTCATTTATATGTGAGGTGGGTTACAATGCATCTAGTAGCAGGAAATCGTATGTTCAATATAAATTTAGCCTTGAATGTATCTATCTCTTTCTAAACCAAAATTGATGAAAGAACTCATTAAAGTTGAAAGTACCCCATTGTTTTCAGGACTTGAAGGGACTGTTTGCCAATTGCCAAAAAGTCAATCCCATCAAATCTATCTTTGGTCCTGTACTTAGTTCTATGCCACTAAATTTTAGAGTGAATGCAATGGTTACTTACATGAACATATTTTTCAGTTTCTTAAAGTTTGGTAAAAGACTAAATATGTCTCAAGAATTTCTGTGCCTCAACACTTAGGAACAGAAACTCTTACTCACTCAAAAAATGACTTTAGTTATCTTTCCCTTCCTTCCAGAATCTCAGAAGCAGAGACACTTGTGCCTATTCTTATAAGAGGAAATAAATTAACAAATGACTTCTTCTATGCTGCCAGAGTTTAGTTTGGTTAGAAACGAAGTTGTAAGTTGTGAAATGACACGTAAACATACTTTTTCCTACAGATATTAATGTTTTGTTTGAACAGTTGTAGAATTTTCGGTTACTTGAAGTTGTCAAATATTTACCTTCAAATTCAGATTTAAAATCTGTTATAGAATTAGATAATTTAGCTTTATTCTGCAAATTATAGTTAGATTAAATTTACTACTTAAAAGATATAATTTATATTTAAGACTTAATTGGAGATGGTGCTACCTTTAGTTTGAAAAGACAGTTTTCAGTACAGAAAATTATCATATTTATCTAGTTTTGAAATTGCCAGTGGCAAATGCATTTTTATTTGGTTTAGTCATTAACATTCAATTTTCTGAAAGATTACACAGTGCATCAGTATTTATTGAAAGGTGCATTGCATGGTAGAAACATTCTTGCCTATTCATATATAGCTCAGACAGTTTTAGGTTATCATTTAAACATCAAATGAGATACAAATAAGTGTTTAAAAATGTCATTAGACGATCGCATGGGTACTTGTTCATGGATGAAAATATTGGAGGTATGTGAAATACGGTCAAGATTACTGCTGTCTCGACTTCCACTGACCATGTCTCCATCTATGACAGGTGTAAACATAGTCTATTCAGTGTAAGATGCAGGGTCCAAGCTGGGTCCGAGATTTATCACCCAGCTCTTATTGTCCAAACCCACAGGCTGGAAACATTTGAAGAGATTAGGGAGGGCAAAATTGCACACAGCCTCTAACAGGGAGCTTTGAAATACTGACATGCATGTGTGTAGATTTTTAAGTTGTGACTCTTGAATTCTTATTAATAAACTAGTTCAAATATCCAACACTGTTGAGAATGTAATCAAATTTTAGGTTCATTTATATTCAATAAGAACATGGCAAAGCTTCACAATGTGTATGGATTACAATGGAAGGAACTGAGGTTTGCAGATTTTAATCAAAGTTTATGATTAAAATGATAACAAGTTGGTTTTCAAATTTTGTTTCAGTTTATTTTTGTACAGTGATTGTAGCTGAAATGCTATGAAAACATGCAGTGTGATAATATTGTAAGATAAGTGGATATGATACAGTTGCTGCCTGAAAGTGTTCTAGACAGCTGTGGGCTGTGGCTTATCAGTTACCGTTTTGGAAACAAGTACTTCTTCTGATAATTGAAAATTAATGGCTTGTAAGCCGGTGATTGATATATGTTGTGAATTTCATTGTGAAAAAAATCATGGATTTGATTTATTCTTTCTATAGAAAGCTGGACTGGCGTAAAAGGTATTGTTAATTTCAGTAAAAATTGATAATGGTTTTATGTGGACCATTTCATTAGATAATATGAAGAAATAGTGACTTTGCAGTTCTACCAGGATAAATCATTCTTTCCTGAATAGCTATTTGCATGGTTTTAGCACAGCTTGGAAAGTGAAAGTTGACTTTTTTTTCATTTTGTATCATTTCCTGTCCACATATGTAGATTAAATAACTGTAACAGAATTATCAGCTAATTTCTTTGTTTTCTGTCTGAACGATTGGAATATTTTTGGCGAAGTTATTGCCATTTGTTTTATTTTTCTTAATATTTCTTGTATGCATAACTCGTCCTACAGTTCCTATGCGATTTAATTTCACCAAACATTCACAGAATGATCATTATCAAGTGCTGCAATGGGCTTTTGCAATTCAATTATTTTTGGCATAGTTATTGCTCTTTGTTGAATTTTACTAAATTTTGCTTCTGTGCACAATAACTTCTACAATTCTCTGTATTGGCAGTTATTTCATTTCCGCTTCCATAGTAGATGAATCATTATTTGTAAAAGAATGCTGTGATTGCACATGAACATCAGTTCTGAAATTATTTGCTATTCAGATAGTCATTTTATATCCTACGCTGGCATTGCTTTTTATGCATTGCAAAATGAAAGGTCATTCCATGTTCTGGTTACTTGCAAAAAAATTTGTATGCTTTGATTCAAACACATTGATTGATTATACCGATTAGTTTTTGGTTTCCTGTTCATGCCAAGATTTCTCATTCCTAACTCGGTATGAATTCAACAGATTTGATTGGTACAGAATGATTTATTTAAAGAGAAAATACCAGAATACAACAATGTTGGTTTGAAAATAAAAGTTTTACGTGTAGAAATGAACTGAAATATTTCCGTTGCCTCATTTGTATAGCAATTTACCAAAATCTACTAAACGATCGAAAAAATTCATGCTGGGCTAGTCTGGTAAAGTTAAAGATGAGAATTTTAATAACATCTTATGTCAACTCCCCCTTTCCATCATTAAATTGTTATAAGTATAGAAAATCTAAGTTAATGTATTAATGGTGTATTCTAAATTAGGGTCATAAAATGTTTCACACAGTATGTAAATACTCTGCATTGGTCACTTTGATTTTTTAAATGAATAAAATTACATTAGTGTTGAATTTAAAATATTTGACCTAATGGTGGGGTGTCAGGTTACATCCAAATAGAGATGACTCTTCAGAAAATTGGCTTGATTCAGAATAATAGTCTTCACAGGTATCAGTAGAAATGTTTTAGGTAAGCATCTATGATTGACAGGATACTAATTAGTGTCGAGAGTCAGACCAGAAATATATGTCAAATAAATACTGGCGATAAAACAACAGTGATGATCCAAAAACAACACCTAGCTAGAACTCTCTCTTGCTTAAAGTTTGATAATATAAACTTATTTTATTTAAAAAGAAAAAAAAAGGTCATTTCAAAGTGTTCATTTTAAATGAATCATGCACCCAGCATCAAGGGAGCTAGGGTAATTTGAGAGTGGTTGTGGTCATAATTTGTCACAAATCTTAATGATAAAAATGATTTGATTTTTTGTTTTCAACATTTATGATCAGTGTGTTTAGTTTCCAGCGAAAATTCCTAGTGATTATATTTACAAAAACAATTCATAATAGAGATAAATTAAGGGAAGAAAACGATTGATTATTACCTGTTTTTTTGTGGCCTTTCCTTTAAATATCATTAGCTTTGTATGATAGATGATTGAATCTTCAGTAATGCTGTTTAGAAGAATGAATTCTTTGGTAGGCTATACAGGTGTTAACTATAAATACGAGATACCTGAGATGTTAATTACTCTTACAGGTGTTAAACACCAGGTAAAAGACTATGCTGATGAGAGAGCAAGTAGGGTCACACCTGAGAACAAAGAGTTTTCTACTTTACACTTCCTGCAAGTAGTTACCCCCCCCCCCCCCCCCCCGCCCCCCCCTTTCTTACAGTTCATTTTCCAATGTAGAAAATATATTTTTATGTTCTGAGAAATACTGATCTTCAAGAACCTTATAATTAATTGAGAGGTTTCAGAAATAAGTATTTTGAATATATCTGTAATATTTTCCTGTGTAGTTTAAGTCTCAGGATCACAATTACAAGTAGAACTTACTTGACCAAGACAGATGGCTTACCAGCAGAAATGATTTTTTTTGTACCAAATACATTCCTAACTTTGGTTTTTAAACCACTGAGCATGTTAGAAAATAGTATGGTATATTTTTTTCAATGATAATTATTGTAAAAAATATAAGAAAGATAACTTGAATATGAAAGACAGACTTACATATGTCAACAATTTGTTTTAGAGTGAATAGAAGATGGTTCAATCATTATCCTGTCATTACTGTGTACATTTTAATTTCTGTATCGGTAAAATCAATGTGATACTAAGGATTTAAGCGTTACCCTTGCAAGCTTTTTCAAAAAATAGGTAATTATATTACATATGATTATTTTCTGCTTGGGATGAAAGAAGACTGATACCTAACTTGATTTTGATTTTTGCAAGTGAAATTCTGATGAAAGTAGAATGTTGTTATGACAAAATTCACATTGCTACCTGTATTACTATCTTTCAGATATTGAACTGCTGGTTGTAATTTATGACTTTTGTATGAAAATAAAACTGACAGATTTATCTATAATCATATGCATAACTGAGTAGACATAGCTTGTTCAAAGACAACTTGAAAAATGATTATTGACATAATTAATTATAACCACTGTCAGTGCATATACCATCACATGTTTTGTCAACCATACTGGTTCCTGTGTCAGGCTGCTTCCCTGACATTTATGAAATAATTGTTTGATTGCCTCTAGACTGGTTTGCTGATTATTTTGACTGAGATTTATGACGCGAAAAATATTATAGGTAAAAATTTACATTTTTTAAGTTTGAAGGGTCAAAAGCATTGAGTCAATAATATTTTCTCTACATAATAGTAGAGTTGCCACTAAATTTTGTTTTGGACATTTTGAAAACCCTATCCAACACATTACAAAATTTTGCATTTTGTCAACACTTCTAAATGGAGGTCATGCATTTAGCAATGACAGAATAAAGATAGTTGCCAGCTTGGTGTCTTAGGCAGTAGGCAGTGTCCTTATGTCAGCTAAGGCAGGTTCAACTAGAATTTATTGACACACATATACAGCTTTTAAATATAGTAACTTAATTGTTAATTTTGTGTATTTTAGGGGTACCACTGACTCCCTATCACCCCCTGTGAGATCTGCCTCCTTCCTACAAAGACTAGAGAACTTTCGGAGAGGGCGAGGCAGGCAGCAGTTCAGGATGACAGTGTGTTATTCTCCGAGTCAAAGAGTGCTGCAACGCGCATGAAACCAAGACAACGGAGGATTGAGAGCTTTCAGTAAGTTGATGAATTTTTCTGTGTCTTTTCTGAGTTTTAAGCAATGAATACTATCATGTTTTTAAATGCTGAGGCAGTTTAAGCAGAATGAATATTTATGTTTGTCAAACCTTAGTGAAATTGATACATCGGTTTTGAACTGCACATGTTACCATGAATACTCTAAAAATAAACATTGTCTTTATTATTTGTAAAACTATTTAGTGCATGTCACAGAGTTTTGTATGGTAATTTGATGGTATATACCTTTCGTTTCAACATTATATTTCTTTTATTGTGTCTATATTAGGATTATGCAGATTTTGACCGCTCTGCCATGCACCATGTTTCACTAGTTTGACTGGTTTATTGATATTGATGAATACCTGTGAAATAGGTTTACTGTTTGTTTGATGTACATAGTGCACAGTCTGTATTGATCTTGGACCTAGGTAAATAACATAACACACACATTGATTTATTTCAACATTCCTCATATTTGTTCAGAAATTTGATAGAGGAGCCTCATAGTTATTTGTACTTATTAATTGACTATTCTGTGTAAAATTATCGGCCTTTCTGCAAATTTCAAAATGAGGATTGGCTTCAGAGTAGAGGTGAGAAAATGTTATCACATCATTTTCATTTCCGTTATTTTTTTACTGCAGCTTTTAGAATATGCACCAGCAGTAAGATAGTTGCTTAAAATGATTCTCGATTAATTGCACACTTTGTTTCATGCAGAAAGATATCAATATAAAGGTTAACAAAACATTTTGTTTTCCTGCATTTGGACTTGTTAAACCAACAATTTACATTTATTTTGTATGTTTCCTTATGTCTGATGAGATTAAAATGGTATATTAGCATATGAATCATGCAATGTTACTAAAGGTAAAATACAAAACTGTAAGTATAATGTTGATAGGTTGAATATGAAGTGTATATTTGATAGGAAAGTTGTGAATGAAGTCTTGTTCAAGTGATTAAAATTCATTTTGTATGGAATCTAATGAACTAACTTCCTATGAAGATTGCTTGAAAACAAAAGGTTTGCTGTTATTTTCATTGATATTTTATAGAAGAATTATGGCAGGTTCTGTGAATACCATTTTGTGTTAAGTGTTGACTTTTCATCCCTAGTGTTGTAAGTTAAATGTTAATTGTTCCAACATCTTTCAGCTGTTCTTGGTGTGAGTTGAACATGTTATGCCCAAACAGAGACGGTCTTTCCATCTTTCTGTCTGTCTGTCCGTCCATCCATCTGTCTGATTTCTCAGTTGTCTCAGTCGGCTGTTACTTTTGTATAGCTATAATGCGTTGTAAAGGTTTTGTTCTTTTATATTTAAATTTTCACTTTACAGTGACAGAAGTACTTGGTCTTTATTTCAAAATTCTGAGTACGGGTATATAGAATTAGATGGAAATTATTTTTATTCTTACACAAAATGATTATTTATATTCTTAACCACAAAATGCAATGTGCAAATATTTATGCAGTGACATTACCAGGTCATTTTGCTGTTATGCCAAATAGTATTGACAAACTGTTCAGGTAACTAGTGTTTTGTTAGGATTTCTAAATATAGAAACATATGATCACGGAATTAATTTCACTACAGTCATTATGCGAAATGTGTAACATTGATGGTGATTGACAGTTAATCATTGACAGAGAAATTAAAGAATCATTAGCCATGACACTTTGGTCATGAATTGTATGTAAAACATATTCTTTATACATTTGTATATTATGTTCAGATATATCACTGCATCTGCCTTTTCTATACAATTAATTCTTACTACTGTTACAGTCAGTCAAAACCCTAAGTAACACATGATAGTTCGACCAACAGATTTAAGGGTGTATCATGTGCACTCTTGAGGCCAGATATGGTCAAATAAGGAGTAAGATAAACATTTTAAGTGTGTATTTGATTAAGGTGGAAGATTTACTGTTGAATGACCAGTCCCAAACAGGTGGTACAGCAATTGGTTACTGGATTTAGAGGAATTATATGTGAGTTTGCTTCTTGAAAATAATTTCTTGCTACAGACTGTTCTCTTTTATTCTTTTGGTGTCTGAATTTAAATTCTAGCTTTGTCCTAATTTACTCTGCTTCTTTATAGAGGTTACCGGTACTTGTTCAGCCATGTAACTGTATTCAGTATTTAGAAGTTAGTTGCCAGAAAAGTATAGCTGAACACCTTGTTGATGGCATACCATTAACATCTAAGAAAAATATTGAGATACCTTGCAAAATAGATCAGCTAAGCAGGATTGGTTTTTCTGGTAGTTAAGTTGTTTAAGTATGGTATAATTACTGGTCCTTTCGATAGACTGGTTACTGTTTCAGTTTGATATAAATGTTCTTGAGGCTGGTTACTGTTTCTAAGACTGTTTGTTGTTTCAATTGGGTATCACAGTTACATTGTTTGCTGTTTCATTTTGGTATCACTGTTCCTAAGACTGTTTTTTGTTTAATTTTAGTATGTATCACTGTTCCTAAGACTGTTTAATGTTTCATTTTGGTATGTATCACTGTTCCTAAGACTGTTTGTTGTTTAATTTTAGTATATATCACTGTTCCTAAGACTGTTTAATGTTTTATTTTTGTATCACTGTTCCTAAGACTGTTTGTTGTTTAATCTTAGTATGTATCACTGTTCCTAAGACTGTTTAATGTATCATTTTGGTATAACTGTTCCTAAGACTGGTTAATGGTTTATTTTGGTATCACTGTTCCTAAGACTGTTTAATGTTTCATTTTGGTATCACTGTTCCTAAGACTGGTTAATGGTTTATTTTGGTATCACTGTTCCTAAGACTGTTTATATGTAATGTTTCATTTTGGTATCACTGTTCCTATCACTGTTCCCAAGACTGTTTAATGGTTCATTTTGGTATCACTGTTCCTAAGACTGTTTAATGGTTCATTTTGGTATCACTGTTCTTAAGACTTTAATGGTTCATTTTGGTATCATTGTTCTTAAGACTTCTTGTTTTTTGAACCTTGAACAGATTGCATTTCATAGTCTATAGATTGCATCATGCATTAATTCATACCCTTAGTTTTCTGTATAGGTTCTTTATAAATAATTAATTTTTAAAGTTGTAATGAAGTGGATGTAATTTATGATGATGAAAAAGATTAACACTTCAATAGCACAAATGCCCAATTGTGAGGGTGCAGTTTCTTCAGCAGACAGGAGTGTAATTATAAGATGAAACAAATAGCAGTTTGTCTGTTCCCTTCCTGTTTGTATGGGTATTAAACATCATCAGATATGTATCAAAATTATTTTAATCATTAGACGATGTCCCCCACTATGTTAGATAATTGATTGCTGATACAGAGTCTAGATCCTGTACCAGATAGCCCCTTAAATCTCCATAAATTTAGAAGATAAGGTAACTGTTTAACATGACTTGTGTATAGAAAAGAAAGTTTTTCAGTATAACCCTTGGGCAGTGGATACACACCAGGAATTCATTAACAGTTAAGATTACTGTACTATGCATAATATGATGTAAGATTATGTTTTATAGGGTTATCATTTTGAATGACAGTTGACAGTTATTGTGAATATAAGTAAACAGGGGGTAGTTGAGGGGTCAGCAATGTCTAGGGTTCAGGGGCTTAGGTGGGATTAAAAGAGAAGAGCTAAGTTGATCTTTTGAAAGTATTTGAACACCAAGTTCTCACATATCACAGGTCTAGGTGACATTTGAAGAACAGTTTTTGTCAAAGAAATTATTACTTGTTTTTTTGGTTGTGAACTTTGCAGTTGTGGGACACATATGACATTTTTACTCATGAGTTACACTGTAGGCTTTAGAAGTTTGAAAAGGTGGTAGTTAAATCAGTTGAAAAACACTGTGCATTCACATATACACACTCGATATTTAAATATTTTCATATATTTGTACTACAGGAGCTAGTCTTGCTAAATTCTGTCCTAATTTTCTGCAAATTTTGAATGTGGTTCTGAAAAACCAGCTTTTGGAAATGGCATTTCCCTGTGTAGCCTGTTTGCAGTGGTAGTCAGGCAAGAATAATTATTTTTCATGAATCGTTTTCATCCTTTTCTGTATCAGATACTTTTAATCTGTCATATTTATCTGTGTGATATCTGTCCTGCACCCTTATTGGTTATGAATAGCTCATACCTGTAATGGGTACGTTTTGACAGTTAGTGGTCAGAATACTATGGTCAATACATTACTCTATACTTACTGAAATGTTACTATTTTGTATCAAGGTGTTATATACCTGATAGGGGAGTTATTTTGTCTGATAAGTTGAGGTAGACACCAGTTTGTGGTTTTACCTACTGTGGAATTTATGGGGAACTTAAAAAGTGAAGAATTAACCTTTTAATAGGTTTAGCAAAGGTAAACAATTCCTTTCAAACTTTTCCTAGTCCTTTGTTCACCCATACATAGAGACCTCTTAAATATGTCTTACAGAGGAAAGAAGTTTAAACTTGGGTTTGAAAGGAGGAAATTGACAAAGAAGAAGTTCATACTTGGGTTTGAAGAGAGGAAATTGACAAAGAAGTTATAAATGTTATAACTGATCTTTAAACTTGGCTCTTCACTATGAAAGCTCTTCACTGTTGCTATGCTCTGTCTAATTTCTGACTTCTGACCACCTGGGATTTCAATACCAGTGTCATATGGCTTTCATAAATGGTTTCTTAGGCTTGCTGATATGACAAATTGATGATAACATGCCTTGGAAAGAATTATGTAAGGTGTTCTACTGTCTGGTTTGTACTCGTTTGACAGGTTTTCACTCCCAGCTGGGTTGTTTTCTGACTTTCTTAAAAGTTCAACAGGTCTTTGCATTGGTATCAATTCATACTCAGTGGAGTTGTCAAAAATAATGAAAGTGACTGGTTAACAATTCATTATCAGCAGGCTTCCTTGAAACTTCATCTGTGTCATTAAAAAGATTATGCTGAAATATTTAGAAATGGAGTACCAGTCAACCATCAATACTTGTCCTGAAAAAAGAAATGGTTTACAATTGATTTTGATGGGAGTGTGTGTGTGTGGGTGGGGGTGGGGGGGGGGGGGATGGCGTTAAATTAGTAGTCATAAAGTGATTAAAGGAGGAAACCCATCTATGGGGGAACACATTTTATCATTTTATTAGGGTCACTGATTTCACATAATCTAAAAACTTGATGAAAATATCATGAAAGTGATTATTAAATCAGATGCAACTCAAATGTGCTTGTAACATATGACCCTTAAATGGAAAGGTTTTTCACTAATGTGGTATTGATTAAAGCAAACATCCTGGATAATGTATTATCTGCCCTTACAGTCAGGTGACATGGTCATGTTGTCTAGGTAACTTGGAATCTGGGCAACAATTTGTTATGTGAAACTGCCATCTAATGACAAGGTTTGGGTCGTTTATGGTCAGATAATGAAGGATTGAAGAAATAAATCTGTATCTAAATGGTTCAACTTTGTCGTCAACATACTTTTCCTGATTTTTGATTGGATAATGATGGGCTAGCAACTGCTGGCAAGAATGTTAGTGTTAATTAGCATGATCAACAGTTTTCTTCTCCAAGTGAGTTTTTTGTCTTTCCTTAAATTTGCACGAATGAAAGTGCATTTTTAAAACACCTTGATGACTGTTTTAAAAAAAATATTATTTATGAAGGAAGTGGGGAACATGTTTTTCATCATAAAAGGTCATAACGTAAATATAATCATGACTTGAATTAACATGATGTCTACATTAATTAGCAACAGTACACACAGGCATGCATGCACTGTTGTGTATTTGTGCACTTCCTTTTGGTATCAATCAATTTATCATTTTATTAACCTGCATACAATTCGGAAAATGCTTTGAAAAGGTAATCATAGTGTTGCATTTCATCAAGGGCCTAGGGTGTAATTTGTGCTGAAACGTTTATTTGATTTTAACAGGTGGAGATCTAAAAACAGAACATTTGAATCAAGCAAATTATTTATAAATATAACAACATTCTAATTAAGATAAGATTTATTATAATATTACAATGTCATGAAAGAAAGATTTTGTGCAATGGATCGTTAACAATCTAAACTGAAAGTTGACCGAGTGCACAGAAAATTACATTGGAGATATTTTGAAATTAAAATTTTACTTATTAACTTCGGTTTTGTATGTTTTAATAATAGGATTATGTGAACCAGTTATATAGGATTGGCTAAGAAGAAAAAATTAATGGCTTCAAAGTGAAGGACAAGAGTTTCTGCTATCGTAAAGTGTACGTATAAAATGGTGTTCTGTAAAGAGAATAATAGCTTGTAATCATTCAACTTCAGATTTTTGAAATATTTACATGACAATGGAGACAATGCACAATGATACCTATGTTAAAGCAATAATACTTTTGAAACTGGATATTCTTCTGTTAGACAGATAGGCTATTAAAAGCATATCTTGTCAAGTCTTTTGTGTAATGGCACCTCTTTACCAGACATGAACAACTTGAAGTATTAAACTATTGTTTTATTTCAGATTTCGAGAAACATGAGACTAATTGGCTTGTAAAATTTTCAAACAATTAGAAAATGTAGTTATTTCTACAGTTTTAATTTCTTTAAATGCTTTTTTATTGTTCTGTGAAATTTTTTGGAAAACCTTTTGCATGTTTTTATTTTCAGCCTTCATCTGTTTGCAGAATTCGTATTTTGAAATGTGTGCTTTGACCTTGAAATGTGTGAAATCATGATCTGTCAGACACTTTAGTATTGTTCATGGTCACAGTGAAGCATGCACAATTCTTTTTAAGGAATCTTCTCAAATTACTTCCCTTTACAAGTGGCATAGCTGTCAAAGAGGGGAATTATTTAGAAGTATTTGAAAATAAACTGTTTTGATTTCTTATCAGACACTTAAATCAAATAGGGCCTGTTGTAGGAGTCCCAGTCAATCGCTCTCAACACTAGTCCCTACCTTGGGTCATTAATTGTCAAAGAAGATTCAAATATCTGTGACATGTTACTTTGACGTCAACAGTGCAGAAAATTTTAATAATCCACTACAGTGAAAATTGCTTAGGACACAACAGGACCTTCTTTGTTCGGAGTTTTTTTCTGGAAGAAATTTTGTAACCATTAAAGATTGTACATAATTTAATGGACATTGGAAAAAATTGTTTGAAAATTGAGTATGGACTTTGATAATATTTAAGCTATTGTGATATTTCAGTCTTGGGGACTTTAAGTATTTCTGAAAATGCGGATTTCACTAAAGAAGAGTTTAAGGTGATGTATGAATGTCACACTTAACAATTTTTTTTGTTCTTGCTTTCTTCCATTTTTTTTCCCACTATACTATATTATTTTCTATACAAGTATGCTTCTGTTTTGCAGTATATATTATTTCTTATTAAATGAAATCACATATTTCAAGGATTATATCAAAGTATAATGTCATAATGCTTAAAGAAATTATCATCTATGCTTATTACAGCTTAAATTAGACATGTTTAAAGTAGTTTTAGGTTTAGGTACAATGTTAAGACACTGACATTAAAATCAAATTTCCACTATCTAGACTCAAACATTCACTATGAAGTGGTTGAAGTCACAGTGTAAGAATAGATCATGAACAATTCTTTAATCTTAGACCATAATTTCACATGGGTGGGATCCCTGTAGCCCAGTGGCAAAAATTGTATAGTGGGTACTGTTGAAGATACAAAATTGGGCAACAGTTAAAAAAAGTGTACTTTAAAGCATCTAAAGGTTGTTAACCTGACTTGATTTGGTACGATGTGGAAAAAATGGTTTTGGTGGTGGGGTGTACATTATATTATTCTAATGAAGTTGTAAGATTTATGATAATAGTCTGTTGATTGAATAAAATGTGAATTATGAATCTTGATTTCTGTCTCTGAATTTAATTAGAAAGAGTCAATCCACTCTTGTTTAATATTTTGATTATAGTATGTGGGATCCAGATTTTGAGATAGTCACTAAGATAGTATTCATTATTTTGGTAATGATTTTTTATACCTGTAATAAAAATGTTGTATTTTTTTTACGGGCAATTTGATTTTGATATAATTTGCTGTCATCTTTCTATTGAAGGGAATTAAATACAGTGTATCTCTCTATATAATATTGATGCTATTGCATGCATTCTGTTTTTTTCGTATGACATTTATGTTCAGTAAATGCTTTATTGCTTTGAATTATAAACAATTCCTACACCTAAAATGAAAAGTGTTTTTTAATTTTGATTATAATGAATTGTACTACACATTTAAATCGACTTGTATAAAAATAATGTTATCTTGATTCTGTATTTTTAGGACACATTTATGCCCTTGTCTGTCCGGCTGCCGTTCTGCTGTCCATATGTAGACTGGTTTGTGTCGGGTGTAACTCCAAACGTATAACTGCTAGAGCCATGAAACTTTCTAAAAATAGTTGTCAGAATGTGAACTTAAGCACCTGGGTATTTTGACACAAATTTATTGGAGATTGGCACACTTATGCCCCCTGATTAAGCAAAAAAATAGTATTTTTATGCCCCCACTTCAAAGAAGAGGGGGTATATTGCTTTGCAATTGTCTGTCTGTCGGTCGGTCCGTCGGTCCGTAGACCAAATGGTTTCCGACCAATAACTAAAGAATGCTTAGGCCTAGGAACTTTAAACTTGGTAGGATGATTGTCCATCACCATTAGATGACCCCTATTGATTTTGGGGTCAAGGGGTCAAAAGTCAAGGTCACATTGACCTTGTAGGTAGAAAACGTTTCCGACCAATAACTAAAGAACGCTTAGGCCTAGAAACTTCAAACTTGGTAGGATGATTGTCCATCACTAGTAGATGAACCCTATTGATTTTGGGGTCAAGGGGTCAAAGGTCAAGCTCACAGGGACCTTCATCCTAAAAACGGTTTCCGATCAATAACTAGAGAACGCTTTGACCTAGGTTCACCAAACTTGGTATGCTGGTTGGTCATCACCAGTAGATGACCCCTATTGATTTTGAGGTCATTAGGTCAAAGGTCAAGATCACAGAGACTTTCATCTTAAAAACGGTTTCCGATCAATAACTAGAGAACACTTAGGCCTAGAAACTTCAAACTTGGTATATTGGTGGGTCATCACCAGTGGATGACCCCTATTGACTTTGAGGTCATTAGATCAAAGGTCAAGATCACAGAGACTTTCATCTTAAAAACGGTTTCCGATCAATAACTAGAGAACGCTTAGGCCTAGAAACTTCAAACTTGGTAGGATGATTGTCCATCACCAGCAGATGACCCCTATTGATTTTAGGGTCAAGGGGTCAAAGGTCAAGGTCACATTGACCTTGTAGGTATAAAACGGTTTCCAATCAATAACTTGACAACCCATGTGCCGTTGACCCTCAAACTTCATATCTGCATTTGTCTTGGCCAGTAGATGACCCCTATTGATTTTGGGGTCAAAGGTCAAGGTCACATGTATGTCAAAACAATTCAGACCAATAACTTGGCTACCAAATGGCATTGGGTTTTGTGGACTGTGAGACTTACATTTTAGATAACATGTATATTGGTCACTAGGTCAAAAGTCAGTCACAAAAATTGGCCACATGACTAATTGGCTGCCGATAGGGGGCATACATGTTTTACAAACATATCTTGTTAGACTTGTGTCACATGTAACTCTACTAGACGTATAATTGCTTGAGTCATGAAACTTTCTAAGAACAGATGTCAGCATTTTAGACTTGTGTCGCATATTACTCCAAACATATAACTACTAGAGCCATGAAACTTTCTAAGAGTAGTAAACAGCATGTAAACTTACGAACCAGGGTATCTTGATGCAAATTTATTGGAGATCAACAAGAGTTATGCCCCCTGATTAAGCAAAAATAGCATTTTTGTACTCCATAATGTTAAGGACAATGTTTATACACACCTGTAATTGTACAGGTATTTTTGTGACAATACAGCAGAATGTGGGGGCATCCGTGTCCTATGGACACATCTCTTGTATTTTCTAGAATTGAAAGTTTCTGCTTTATAATAGCTATAGATTTTGTATTTGCTTCAACTTTACCTTTTTGTATGTGACAATTTTGTTTATCTGTCACCATGGTAACCAATTAATGTTAAAAGGAAAAGGTTGGTTGTTAACTGTAAAGGAATCGATCCAGTTGTATTGACTGTTGGTAAAGGTATAATTGCAAATACCTCAGTAATGCTGATACCAAATTGTGAACATTTTTCTTGTTTTTTTATGGCTGTCAAAAAGATAAACCATACAGTCATTTGTCAATAAAAAAACAACAACAAAATAAAAACAATGAAATACTGTGCAGGTGATATCAGTACTTCAAGGATTTAAACAATGATAAAAATGCATAACATGTTTCATTCTTGTATTTGCTGTTGGATTTTTAAGCTGGCAGTTTTGTTTTCCTCAAAAGTCTTTGTAAACATGCAATGAAATCTGGGCAGAAGTATTCCAATTAAATTTTTATAATTCTATAAATACTTGAAAGAATCATTAATGGTAGAGATATTAGATTGTGTTGAAGTACGCTTAACCTTTAAGAGCACATCAGTTGGATACCTTTTGTCAATTTTTACATAACATTTGGAATGCTTTGGATTTAATCACAGTTTTGGAGTTAATTTGAAGGGTTAAGAGAATTATTAGATTTAAGGAGGAATTTTGATGAAATGGAGAAGTTAAAATGTTTCGACTAATGGGATGTTCATTATCTTTTTCAAAAAGGAAAGTTTGTCTGACTTAACGGATATAAGATAACGGCATACAGGTATGTTATGTGGATACAATGACACATTTTTGGTATCAGCCCATTTGTAAACAAGCATGTTTGAATTGGCCACAAACAAGATTCAATAGTTTATCATACATGTGTGTAACAGATGGGATTTTTTCCTCATTCACTGGTTTTTATGTGATGGAACAAGTTCTCTGAATGGTGAACTGCTTTGGTTGTATATGTATAATTATGTTATATCATAGTGGCATTATTTTGATCTTTTTCTCAGTCAGACTTTTATTCATTTAAATACATTTCTGCCTAGTCAAAATAATTCAACTGACATCTTGAGCAAATTCTGAGATATTTTTGGTTTGGGTCAGAATCTCGCTATAAACGCGGAGGCTAGATTGACCCATACAAAAAAATAGACAATTGGACTACATTTCTACCTTGTCCTGTCAGAGCTTTGCCTCCTTTAAGTAACAGGTCATTTTCCAGTTAGATATAAATACTAAAGAGGCTTTACCCATACAAATCTCTTAACAGTCAAAGTATATCTGAATTTAGTTTGTTTATAGCTTACCAGTTAAGTTTGTTTATAGTTGACAGGCATATTGTCTGTTACACATTAACAGCTGGATGTTTCATTTAAATTGAAATATTCAACTGTTATATAAAACACAAACGTTGAGAAAATCCCTTGGTTACACAGGGTGCACAAACATTAAAGTCCATTCAATGTTATAGATTTTTTTCCTTTAAAAAGTACTTTCTAAGACATTATCCAGTACATAGAACACAGGAACATCATAGCAGTTTACTGAAAGTTGAAATTGCCTTTTAGTTAAATTAAAGGGGCTTATAATTAATGTATAACTAAATGCTCACTTATTAGGGGATTTAGTAAGTTCAAAAGAAAATGCATGGAAATAAGATTTCCACTGGATACTCATAGTGTAACATAACGTAACGTGTAACATAACATAACGTTACGTGTAACATAACGTAATGTAACGTAACATAACATACTTTGTTGGCATTAAGCAGCATTAAACCAGCTTGTAACCATAAAGTAACATTATAAAGAGGTGTGAAAAAAAGCATGAAGTTATTAGGCGTTGAATTGTAAAAGTACAAGGATATTTATTTATTTATTATCATTTTTAAGTTTTCTGAAAAGTAGCAAAACCTTAAATCCTACTCTCTAAGATAGTCATTTTAGAAAACACTCTTAATTTCAGTACTACTGTGCTTTGATTAGTGAATTTTTAAAAGAAGGGAGATAATTTTTCCTTCGTGAAAAAAGAGCTCCTGATTTCTTAAGAATGCAAAAGGGTCCAAAAAAAAAAATAATAAATAAAAAAAAAAAGATGAGGAAAACAAGATTTCAGATCTGATGAATGAGTCATACGCTGTGTTTTTTATTTTGTTAAATACCCCTGATGTGTACTTCTTCTGTAAAAATAAGTGCAGATAATTTACAGCAAACTCTCACAGGTGCATTTGCTTCAAGTAGATGTTTTTTATAGTTAAAAACACCTACACAAAACTTAGATCATTTGCATAATAAACATGATTTATGTAAGGCTGTCACAACCATTTTGTCTCGGTTGTTGTAAATAGAATGCATGTTCTTAGATGAAGTCATTTGAAATAGTTTTTAAAGGTTTTAATATATACAGGATCTTTAATTGTGTCAGGAAGTAGTGCCAACACAAACCTGACATTTTATTTGATTTTATTTGGATTAATTAGAGATCGGATTTGGTGAAGGATTAGAAGGATTTTCATGTAGATGAAGCATAAATAAAAATTGAAAAACGTTTTATAAGTTACTATACGGCTTATCCTAAAATCAGAAGTTGTAAAGACCCTATCCTGATTAGCCGTCATTAGGCAAAGCTCTGGCTACATTTGACACTGTGTTTGCTAATTGTGTATTGTATCTTTGGAAATAGAGAGGGCTTAGTCAACAATTTCAGATATAGAATCATTTATTTTGGATATAGAGTGAACAGCATTTTTTTAAAAATGTTAAATTTAGTGAATATTGTGCTGTTATAGTGAGGCAGATTATACAAATACTAGGCAAATTTAGGTTTTTTGATTGGATATTTATAATTGTGTAACATGGAGACCTTCCGACGGAGCAGTTTGCAGTTAGATAGATCAAGATGGCATGTACTGCCAGAAAGAAAGATGTCACTAATGCATATAGGAACTTATGTAAACTTAAAATGGTATGCATTCTTTTGCACTAATGTTTTAGTTTTAAAAGGCTCCCAAATTATGATTTATTTGATAAGTTATTAAAATATCTGATGTTATTTAGCTCTTTATTAAACATTTATGTCTATACATAAAAACATATATCACCTATTAATAATAGAAGGCTTCCACCATTCACAAAACTATCTCATTTTACACACTAACAATGTCTCTTGGGAACGGCATTCTTGTTTGGTCTTGATGAAAGGAAAACCTGACTTAATCGGACCATTGTAAAGATATCGCTCTCATTATAAATTAAATAAAAAAGTAAAGAGGTAATTTTTTTACCACTTGAAAAATGCTTACCGGTATTTCTCAGTAGTTTCATGCAGTTAACATTAGGGTTCTGGAGGACAACAGGTCTTATTACATGCAGGCACTGTGATGAAGATGAAGCAGCATCCAAGAACTGTAACTTCTTTTAGTCTGCACTCTTTAGTTGTCTACTTAAATTCTTGAATTATTTGTTTTCAAATTTTCTTGATTGAAGGTCTGATTTATAATCAACTGGGAGATGCTGCAATATTAACATTAAAAATAGCTTTTGATAATAGTATCCTTGGCATACATTTGAAGGTATTATATGAATTACATGAGAAAGTTAGGTGCAAGGGCAATAACTCTACCATGAAGTATTAGTTATTATCCTGTTTTAGCATTTATTAAGTTTGTTGCTATATTTATAGATACAGGTTATTGAATATGCTGCAACAAATCAATAATCATTTATTTTGATGACTGCATATGTAATGTTTGATATATTAAATATTGTTAGTGCATCTTTTTCTTCTATCAAGTCATAATATAAACTGTCTATACAGTTTCACTGATTGAGAAGTTTGATGGATGAAATGAACATTCTTTTATGATAACTATAATTTCCTTACAGGAATAAAGTTGTTTTATGAATGTAAGACAAAATACTATGTTACCCACATGTAAAGTGTTATACTTACCAAAATCATCTGATAAAAAATTGTGCCAAGGAAATTTAGTCTCTCAGTGAATTTTACCTTGTCGAATTGTGTGCTGTTTGAGTGAAACGAGGTTGAAATTAATGCACTAATAATGCATTTTACCCAGCTGATTATTCAATTTCTTTGTGTATTTTATTATAATTTATACAGTGCAAACTCATTAACATCAATTTTAAGATTTTCTCCTGTCTTACTGTTTTTGTATCATTAATGATTATTAGCATGCTTCAGTTGTTGTCATGAAATTCTTAAACAGTTTTTGCCATTTTTGTTCATAAAATCAGAGTGATTGAAGAATGCTGCCATTGGTTGTTTGAACAGGATACATTCTCAAATTTTGGTGATTATAACCTGATTAGTTGAAAGTCTTCAGAAGGCAAATGAATTATTGTTTTCCTTCAGATGTTTTGCACATAAAATTTATTACCTGTATTTTATGGTGTATATATATGCTTGACATTAATGATTTTGTCTTATGAAACTGGTCAAGGACATGCAGCTGTTTTATTGCATTTTTATGCATATGTAATAAAAGAATGCTTAAAGGCAAACTAAGGGAATATGCAGGATCTTTATTGCTTTCACAGTTTATCTGCTTCAGGATAAAAGAAATCACATTTGACTTACAGTGCTTTGATTTCAAGAAAACCCATCTTCTGACCAATCTCCTGGTAGTAGATCTTCTCTTTCTTTCATTGGCAAAGACCTTTGCCACTATGAATAAACTTCAGCTTGTTTCCAGCTATGTACACACATGTATGAACTTTTTTTAAAGAATTGTTTTTCTCTTACTTTGTATAGTTATACTGGGAAATGCATTGATTTTACATGTTAAGAAGTTATAGAATTAAGTGAAAACAGTTCGAAAAAAGTTTAACATTTGTTTATTTACTTCCAACTATCATCACGTGATATACCTCACAGCAGTGATTACTGTACTGAAAGGGAAGTAATCACTGAGTGGAATTTGTCTTCTGATCTGTCCTGAAATTAAGTGAGCACTAAATCATCTTAAGGTTAAACCCAACCAAATCAGAGTTGTTCAGAATCAGTCTATATTATCTAGGCTTTGTATAGACCTGTAAGTTGACAAAGCTGTCTGATTGGTTGATAATGGAAAGCTTTTTTGGAAGTTACACTGAAACAATAAATATTTTCAAGCACGAACCAAAAATATGTGTGCCGTACATTTCTTGCCTAATTTTTATATCGTAATAGAATATGCAGAACTTTTACAGACTGTAGTAAAAATATTCAAGTGTCTGGAGTTATCTCCTTTGAGAGTTGAATGGTTACATGCTATGAAAACTGTTGATGAAAGTGCTTCTCATGATTGCCTTTTTCCAGAACAGGTAACATCTTTCAGAAGCTAATTAAAAGAGGTTGGGGCTTGATGCTACAATGAAAAATCTATATAATTTGATTAGTTGTGTTTTACCTAAAGGTCTATGAGATTTAATAAAAGATAGAACTAAGTTCATATTGACTTTGACGATTAAATATTTAAGTGCATTTTATAACGAATGCAAACAGTCACAGACATATAAATGATATTTTGTATTGACAAAGGATTACGCAGGTGAATTGAGTAAGCCAAGTTCCTGGCCCAAGTTATCGTGAATGATATCATTGAGAGAAAAAAACTAAATTCGATAAGATTTGTTAAAACTTTGTACATTAAATGTTGGCATACGGCCTTGTAGCATTTTAGAAATAATCTGAAGAAAAAACCTTCGATCAGATTGATAATAATCATTGCATACTGTGAAGTAAAAACATAGTCTCTTAGTTGAACATTCTTTTAAGAAATCTTTACAAGGTGTTAAGATAAGGTTAAAGAAAAAGGTGCCACTTTATGCTACTTAAACAGTTAAGATTTTTATGTTATTCAGACAAAACTATTGGAATTTTCCATGGACTTATAATTTAGATTTGTGATTCATTTTGCTGAAAGTTATTTTTTGGATTTGCTTACAGTGTAGGTAAGTTCATAGTGAGTAGTTTTTTTCTTTCTTGTTTTGTTAAGTTTGTATGTAACACAAGTATTCATGTTTACAAGGTAACTGAATTGTACAATTCGAAAGACATTAGACAGTGTTGTTCTGTTGACCAGACATGTTCAGCCTAGCAATGATGTAATGTTTCATGAGTCATTCTGGACAGAAAACTGATTTCTGTTGTAATCATTTGATGTTTTGTGAAAAATGGATTTTGTTATGACTGAAACAAAGTTGTAGTGGTTTTTAAAAACTTTTTTACATAGCCCTTTGATAGGCATGATTATGGGTGTCAAGAGGATGTACTAGGTGTTTAAAGGGCTACTGCAAGGGCTCAAACGTACAACCTCAGGATTGTATATAAACATGCAGTGATAATAAGACAGTGAATCTGAAGGCCATTATATCAGTTCAAGCTCTTGGTGTCATTTTCATGATCAGGACAAGGTCAGTTGTGTTTAGGAAGATACTAAGGGTATTACCATAAGTGATTACAGTATAATTTAAAAGCCATTGTTTATAAATCAAAAGTTTTTCTTCAGTAACCCTCAAGTGATATTAACTGGTATAATTACGCAATATATTTTTTATTTTTTAGAGCTGACAGACTTCTCTTGAGTTGTTTCATATAATTGACTTTGTCAGAGTCTGAATAAATACATTCTAGGGGTCTGTAGACTGTGTGTGGCCATGTTTGCATCTGGTTTTCAGTTTTTCTAAAGCTCTGTGTTTCTTCTTTGATTATTCTTGAAGTGTTTTGATATCAAGCTGCCTTCTTATTGGGTCACTTTTAGACCAGGCATTGGCAAATATTTACTTTGAAATCTTTATATATTGACGTAAGTGGGTAACTGCTACTAGTTCTTTGTCTTTTCAATGTTTAAAAGTGTCAACGACCATATATAGTAATCTGCTAGTGTTTGAAGATCACATATTTCATTTTGTCTCCAAAGTTCTTGTCGACAACATTTTACACTTTGTCTGGATTGTGATCAGATACATGGATATTTCAGAGGAAACTTTTGTAAGCTCGTGTTATCAGATGTTTGTGTAGAAAGTATAAATGTATGTTTTAAGATTGAAGTTAAAAATACATATATATATCTGTCATTTAAGTCATTTGGAGAACTTGTTTGATAAAAAAATCAAAATGATTAAAGTTAGCAGAATGTCTGTTGAGCACCTGTTATAATTTTCTTTTGTTTAGTACAAGGTGATAGCTTTGGTTTACTGGATTATAAATATTTGGACATAATCTTGACTTCCAAATTTACTCTTGACATCAAAGTGAGAAAGGAAGTTGACTTCACTGAAACTCCATACAGCAGTTACTTCCCTTTCAGAGTCTTGCATCATGTGATCATGGTAAAAAGTAAATAAACAAAATGTTAAAACTTTTTAAAAGATTATTTTCTTTTAATTTAATTTTGTAACATCCAGACATGTAAAATCAATATATTCCCATTTTAACCAAACAAAGTAAGAGAAAATAATTTCTTTAAAAAATGTTCATATGATAATCCATGCTGGCAGAGATCTTTTCTGGAGAATGAAAGGGAGATCACTGCTAAGAAGATTGGACTTCCCTTAGTTTTAAGTTCACAGGGATTGCACTTTATGTCTCAAAAGTATTAGTACATGTTTATGGTATGCCAATAGACAACTTTATCTTCATAAATGTTTCATAAACTCTAGGTTAAAGGTATTTTGCAGGCTTGCTAATGTTGGTATATTCATCAATTATTTAGGCTGATTCTTTTCTAAGATTATTTTATTTTGCATATAAGAAGAGCCATACCTTAATTATGATTATCTACATAAATGTGTGAAAGATCGCTTATTGGTAAATGGCAATGTAGAAAATTACAGAATCAATGAATTTTTTGCTCGACTATTCGAAGAATAAGGAGGGCTATAGTTCTCGCCCCGGCGTCGGCGTTGGTTCAGGTTAAAGTTTTTCGGCAAGGCAACATTATTCACCTAGCCCTTGCAGATAAGCCCTGAAACTTACAATACTTGTTTACCATCAAGAGCTTACTCTGCTACCAAGAGGAGGTAACTGTGTCAAGCATTTTGTGTGAATTATGGCCACTTTTCTACTTAGAAATTTGGTTAAAGTTTTTGGGCACTAGTCACCTTTCCCTTGCAGATATAGCCCTGAAACTTACAATACTTGTTTACCATCAAGAGCTTACTCTGCTAACAAGAGGAGGTAAATGTGTCAAGCATTTTGTGTGAATTGTGGCCACTTTTCGACTTAAAAACTTGGTTAAAGTTTTTGGCAAGGTAGTACTAGTCACCTTTCCCTTGCAGATATAGACCTGAAACATACAATACTAGTTTACCCTCAAGATCTTAGTCTAATCACAAGTGGAGGTAACTGTGTCCAGCATTATGTGTGAATTATGGCCCCTTTTGGACTTAGAAATTAGGTTAAAGTTTTTCGGCAAGGTAGCACTAGTCACCTTTCCCTTGCAGATATAGCCCTGAAACTCACAATACTTGTTTACCATCAAGAGCTTAGTCTGCTCACAAGAGAGGCTTACTGTGTCCAGCATTATGTGTGAATTTTGGCCCCTTTTTGACTTAGAAATTTGGTTAAAGTTTTTGGCAAGGTAGCACTAGTCACCTGTCCCTTGCAGATTAACTTAAAACATTTTTTATCATCATGGCTTTAGACTGCCACAAGAGGAGGTAACTTTGTCAAGAATTTTGTGTGAATTTTGAGTTTATAAGGTTTTATAACCCTTTAGTGTCAAGTTACTGAGAATAGTCGAGCCCGCTGTCCTATGACAGCTCTTGTTTCTATGAGATTGTAAGTATTGTTATTTGTAAGCAATCAGATGCTTGTTTGTTTAAGTCATTAGTAAACAAAGAAGAATACTGTTCTTACTCCCAAAGTGAGGGCTCATTTTTATACTGATTTAACTCATAGAATGGCACGTGTGTAGTCTTCTGGTCAAAGGACAAGTTGAAAAAAAATCATTGAGGAATTGCAGGTATGTGGTTTGATTGTATGTCTGTGGGATCACAAAGTTCAAAAGCTATCTTATTACATTACTATATATAGCTGAACCTGACGAAGTAGACAATAATTAGCTTAATTGGTAATCTATCTAGCTGGTCACAGTCCAGGGAAGTGAAGGACATATACACAGTGACCCAGTCTGTATACTTATTTCTATAAGGAATCAGTCTGGCATGTCACCGAGGGGGCTAAAATATTCAGCTAGCAAGTAAACGATACCTGTACAGCTGAATTGATCTAGCTATGTCCGTATAATGGTTTTTTTGTCATTTAAACACTTCAAAGTCAGTAATTGTTTAGCTCTGTAAAATTGTAAATGTTTAAAGAAATTCAATGTTATTGAATTGATTATAGACATTAGAGTACTCTGACTTCGTTAACTTATTGATTGATAACTTTTTCATTGATCTAAAATTAATTCAGCGGTATTGTTTGACGCATGTGAATTCTTATGGACAAGATAATGTAGAAAAAAGACAAAAGATTAGAATTGTTTGCATGTATTTTTTTTGAGAGGAAAGATTGTTTACACTGATACAATTATTTTCATTGTAAATGTTGTTGTTGCTTGTAAAAAATGTAAACTTTTGAACATGCAGAAACGCAGATTGAGGTAAGATGTATTTTCATACAAGGAAATTATGTCAGAATTGTTTTAAATTTATTACTGCTGTTTTTGGACTTGGTCATAAAGATGGTCTTCACAAACATGTGAATATGATGTGGAATTTAGAAGTTCATTCTTTTAGTGAGTGTGTAGTTTTGTTGTTGGACCTTGGATATTGTTATTTATAGAGCTCCGTAAGTAAGTTTTTTGGTTTCTCACAGACAGCAATACATAATCTAAAATACTAAATGATTGTTGCTAATTCTTTTTGAGATATTAATATTTCTTTCAGAGTCAGGACTTGAGGATGGAGTCTTTAAGATACTAAACTCATACATATTTGAAAATACTAGAATCTAAATTTTGCATAAAATAAAAAAAATGAAGTCTAAGATTGTTGTAAGACAACCAAGTTTAATCTGAGCTTCCAGAATTATTAAGAATATGGGCATGTACCTTGAAAACATCTTGTGCAGTTTTTAAGGTCAGGTTTGACAGAGGACTTGGTGATACATGCTTGTACAGTGGCTGGCATGCCATTGTTTGCTGACAGGTGGACAGATCATATATTCACACACCAACGATTATAGACTGACAAGAAAATATGAGACTGTTTTTTTCTTATGTCAATCATTCTGAATATGTTGTTACTTATGTCAATCATTCTGAATATGTTGTTAAGGTTTTTTGAGCTGCTACAGTCAGTTGTTTTTTTTTCAGTTTCTTAAATATTTCTCTGTTCTTGTTAATAACGACTTTAGGAAAAACAGAATTAAAATTTAGCAGTGAGGTCATTTAAGCTCAAGTCCAACTAAGTACATACATGTAATAAAAATGAAAAAAGTTAATTTCTTACACTTTGACCCATGGTTCAACTTTCTGATTGATTACTGATCAGTTTGATTACCTGTGATAAAAGAAGTACCGTAGATACTACTTATACCACAGTCCATGTATCACTGTTCAAGGATGTTATTTAATATTTGTTTTATAGTATCACTGTTACTAATACCACCAAGACAGAGACACTTGAGAAAAAATCAGCAAACAGATATTTAGTGTCAGTTAAAAAATGACAAACTTCTCTGTAAACAGCAAACAGAGGCACTTAACAAGCAAACTACTCAGTTTTAAGATCACAGACTTAAAATATTAAGTTTTAAGATCACAGACTTAAAATATTAAGTTTTAAGATCACAGACTTAAAATATTAAGTTTTAAGATCACAGACTTAAATATTAAGTTTTAAGATCACAGACTTAAAATATTATACTGTATGGACTGTTTGCATCAGCCTTCACAGGGTTTTAACTATGTGATGCCTCCTCTACCTATTCTTATATGGTAGATCTGCATCCATCAGGTGTTTTAAAAAAGGTGTAAGAACTTTCTTCTCTGTTTTAAAATGTCGAAAAGCTTCTGTGCTATTTCAAATACACCTCGATCAAAACAAAAAAGGGGAATATCTACCATAGCATTATTTCTAGACTCACTAATCAATCAGTCATGTGTTTTGCCTTGCTTGCCAAACCAGACAGGCAATCAAACCCTGGCAATAGGAAGTGTGCAGCTAATCTTATACTTGGCCCATAGAGTGACAGTTTCTGGCATTGCTCTGGAAATGGTTATCTGCATGTTATAGTTTTCATTTTTGTTAAATTCTATATTTTTTATTAGCTGTGAACCTAAAATTTTACAGAATGATCTTGTAATGTTTTCATGGTAACATGTACGTCATGTCTGTCTGGTTGTGAAAATTTGCAGACCCCCTGGAAAGGTTTGTTTTTGAGGAATCCATAAACTTAATCTTTTTCTTTTGATTTCAGGGTGATTTTAGCTTTGTTCTTCATTTTAGCTTGATATAGCTAACCTCCTGATATCATTTTTCTTACAGATGCTGCTATGGAGTTAGAGCAACTTAAATGAATCATTATTCTTTTAAAATTAGTATATGAAAAAATTGTTACAAACCTGGCTTTAGATATGTTTTTGTATATTTTCAGTGGTGGTAGGCGAGGTTCTGCACAGTCTGGAAGTTCTCCTGCTTCATCCTCAGCATCAGCTTCTGCCACAAGTTCTTCTACTCCAAGAGTAACACAACATGGAGACATTAATCAACCTGCTGCAGCCACCTCTTTAACAGAATCAACTAAGCCTGGCTTGAAGGGCTGGGCAACAGAACATGATCTTACATCATCAAGACAGCCGGTCATTATGTCAGGAAGTCATGTGACTAGAAATGTGCCATTACAACCTGCTAAGTCTTCACCAAGTCTAAATCAGGACGATTTGGTGAATTCTGTAACAACTCCCCGAAGCTATAACCCAAAGTCTCCACCAGCACATTATATGACTAAATCTACCACTGACATTCCAGAACATGTGAACTATGAAAATGTAACATCACCAACAAGTCCAAAAAGTCCATCTTGGTATCAACAGAAATTCCCAAATCGTCCTGTGTTTGATTTTTCTACTACATCTGCAAGTAGGAGAGGTGCTGGTAGTCCAAGAAATTCATATGCTGGAAGTAGTCCCAGGAATTCATACACCAGTGGTAGTCCAAGGAATTCTTACGCAGGAGGAAGTCCACGAAATTCTTATGCAGGATATTCATCATCACATGTGCCTTCGAATTACCCACAATCACCAGTGTCAGGATTTGCCCCAATGTCTATATCGAGCAGTATGCTATCTCAGACACAGACTGACTCAAATCGATCTGGTGCAAGCTATTCTCAAGCTCAAAAACAATATGGTGCAAAACAATACAGTTATGATGATACTCCCACACATTCAACAAACAAAAACTATGATCGTAGGTCTCTGCCACCACAAGCATTACATCAGTTTAGACAAGAATTTCAAAGGGAAAATAAACAGGAAACTCCAAAGGCTTTGTCAAGCATGCCTGTGACTCGAGAGGAGGAAGAGCTGGATAAAGAAATTCCCGACATGAAACCAGGTCCACCAAGTGACCTTGACATCCGTCCTATGTATTCTCCACCAGCACCACCTGTTAGAGACATTTCTAGTTTAAAATATGTCACTTACCGTCAAAATCATGAAAAATACCCATCATGGCCGGTAACAGCTGCTCAGCCTCCTCAAAATCTTGGGCCTCCAATAGATACAGTGCAGGGTGAGAAAAGTGTTGAAAATGACAAAAGTGATAAAAGTGAAAAAATTCATGTGCAAATTGTTAAACCTGAGGGTAAAAGAAGCCCAAGTGCTGAGCGAAGAGGAAATGATGAAAGTAAACAAACTCGGAATCAAAGTGATCCTGGATTTAAACAAAAACCAAAGAAAAGTTTTTACACAACAAGAAAGCCAAAAGAACAAAGTGCTGAAGATTCAAAACTGGAAGGTGAAAGGTTTGATGAATTTTGCAAACAGTCTAAGCCTGGTTATCCACCCCCTAAACTTGACCCTGATGGTCATAACTTTGGTGATGAAAAATACAGTATTCCTTCCCCACCAGAAAGAGATGTTCCAAATATAGATGAAAAATCACTTGTTGAAAAAATAGCTGCTGTGATTTCCCCTAACTCAACATATCAGCCTGCCTACCATCATACATTTCATTATAATGCTGCTGCAGAAGATAACCAGTCTAGAACACAAAAAATAGACACAGCTACCAGTCCACTTGTTCACTCACAATTGTCAAAATATGCAGGAACATATTTTCAGCAAGCAATGAATGCACAGAATTTGTTAAGACCAAATAATCTCTCTCAGAATAAAAACATGGTTGACTCTGGAACTAGTCCTCTGCAGAGCCCAAATGAAGATAGAGGAAGATTTTTAAGGACTTTAAGTCCCCATCCCCGAAGTGAAACCAGTATATCACCTGATAGACCTAGGGGTGTGATAGTTACACAGCGGCCTTACTATAACACTAGTACACAGACTGATGACAGTTTAGGTAACCAGTCTGAGCAAAGAAAAAGTGAGTCTGTGAACCAGTCTGAGACTGGGCTTAACTCTTTATCTTCTGTGTCATCCAATGTTTCAAACATGAGATCAGATTCTTCATCTCATAGTTCAGGCATCGGTTCAATGACTTTCAGTGATCATTCAAGTGCTCCTATGTTGAGAAAATTATCAGAGGAATTCTATCGGGGAAAGTTATCTGGTATTGTGCCTAATGAAAAAAGAATGTCATCTGCATCAACGTATGAGGAACTTAAAAGTCCACGAAATGATGTAATGTTTGGTGGAATGAAAGAAGCAGAATCTTATAATAGTGTTGTTATTCATGCTCATGAATCCTCTGGACCCTTTGGTAGGGATGAACTTGGCTCAAGTCCAAATATAAGTTCAAAACCAGACATATCGGATGGTGAACATGAACAGTATGGTGATTACAGGCACAAACAACGTTATAGCATGGACTCTGCTACAGTACTACCAAAGCATACTGGGAGCATGAGTATGCCACCTAGAGGACTTAATGAGGCTCGTTTTACATCAGAAAGTAATCTTTCTGGTGGAACCTATGGCCAACAAAGTCATAGTCAGAGTTTGATGCATCTTAATCGACCATCATCATCATTAGGGGAGGCAACAAAGTCTCAACAGTTCTCACAAAGCGCATACTCATCATCCTCTTCATCGTCAAGGCCACAGGGTTCTATGGAGGCACGGTCATCAGGTAGTCGTATCAGTTCTGATTCAAGTACAAAGGGTGATAAGTCTCGAAATGGCTCTGATTCAGTATTTTATGACAGAACATCCCCAGGTCCACAAGAAAGTAAGAAAGATAACTCTGGTGCACAAAGTTCAACTCTAGGTAGAAAAGAAAGTATGAAAATGGCATATGGGACCTATGATGAAAATGAACATCATTATGCAACACCATATGCACATCAGCGTAACAACAGTGAAGTATTATCGCCAAGTGCTCGTGATTCAAACGTAGCTCATGGACGATCTATGTCTTACAGTGATTACATGCCAATGCATTATAATCAGAGTGAAACACACCGTCTTGATCAGATAAAGGAAGAAGGTTCAGAAATTAGGTGGCTAGAGGCTGTTAAAAAATCTAAGTCATTGTCGCGAGTGAATGTGTCAAACTATGAGAACATTGCAATGGATGTTAAGGAAGGAACTGCCAACAGAGCTAGTGATTCTGATAAACAGGAAACTGAAAAGACGAAAGAATCTAAGTCTGGCTTAAAACGTTTTGCATCTGAACAGTTAAGGCCAAAAAAGCAAGATAAATCACAACAGAGAAAAAGTGATTCTAACAAAAGTGGATATAATTCAAGTAGTGGAGAATCATCAAGGGGGAATAAATCTGACAATGAAAATGTTCCAAAACCTATGTCACATCAGAATTTCTCTGACTCTGATTTAAAGCGAGTGCAACAGAAAGCTTTATTAGATTTTGTAGAAAGAAAAAGTGAAAAATCACGTAGTTCTGATAGCTCAGAACCCCAGAGTCCACAAGTCAAGGACACATCACCAGAATATCCCCCTCCTCCACCCCCAGCAGAAAGTGCATCCCCAGTTAATAACACATCACTTCCTCCACAACCTACATCCCCCTTCGCTGACATAACAAAAAGATACAACTACACAAAGGCACAGCGAAATGAGAGTTTGCGCAGAACACAATCTATTACGTCAAATTCATCTCGAGACTCGTCTTCAGATTATATGGACATGAAACGTTCAGAACGCAGTTACCAGACAGAGTGGAGTAGGCTGCGCTCACAAGACGGGGGATTGCCTCGTCGTCCCCTCTCGATTGGCTCTGATATAAGTGGAGCCGATCATTTGCGAATGCAGTCACCAACTACTCCCGAGGCAGATTCTATGCATCAGAGAAGCTCAAGTGAAACAATACCAAAACATGTAAGAATTGTAACTCTTTACACAAAAATATGCAGTTCATACTGGTACAACTATAAATCTTGAACCAATTCTGATTGTAACAAATAAAAACTTAACATGGCAGTAGAGTGTCCTTAGTCATTGATTAAAGCTTTTAATTACAAAATTAAGACAGAAAAGTTTTTTCCACCCAGGACAGGAAAGTTTTTTCCTACATTGTGTTTCACACCAATTTTAAGCACATTCTATACTAAATTTTAAACTTTCCATTCAAAGTGAATACTTTCCTTAATGACTTCAGGGTCTTTCAAAATGCTATTTAAATGACCCTGATGACTTACAGAATATTGTAGAAATTCTTGTCAGTCATTCTGGTTACATTTTCACTACATTTTCATGAAGCTTTATGTAATAAAATATTAGCTCAGCTCTTTTACATGATTTTACATGATTGTAATTAATATTTTCAGATCCTTGCAGAACAAGACAGGCAACAAAGTCATCTTGAAGCTGCGTAAGTACTTAATTTAAAGGGAGGTTACTGTGTAAAGTTAATGAGATAACATAGTAGCATTTATTTCCCTTATAATAAATGGTGAAATACTCTGCATAATCACTATTAACAAGATACTTCTAGTCACATGGTTTATTAAAGTAAGACTTATAGAAGACCTGTTTCCCTTGAACAATTTGTTCTTTTATCTTGTGTATGCTTGTATAATAAACTTGAAATGGAACCATACCAAATATGCATCAAAGGTTATATTGATTCTAATATGATAAAATACAACTAAGTTAAAATTGATAAATTTTAAAGCATTTTAAAGTACTTCAGTCATTGGGAGAGGGGGGTTGTTAATAGATTCATACATATAATAATGACAGATTTTTGCAAAGCCATATAGACGTGAACAATTTACTATAATGACATGTTTCCTAACAGTACAATACCACATAAAGATGTCACATTCTTTAGCAATGTGTGATCTATTGAATTCATTGTGTATGAATATAGCTTGCAAAAATGAAAGTCATTCCATGTAGCCATTTTGTAAAAATATTTACATAAAAAATAAATATATCTGTAGGCAATTAGGTATTAACTGAAGTGTTCAAAATGATAAAGTAGAGAGTAAATAATTCTAGCAAGGTTGAATGAAAGTAATGTAGATCAGTGGGTAAATGACCAAGAGATGGGTTTAATTTTCCATGGTTTTATCACATTGTTCATTATTTCCAATGCACACTGTGAAAACACATCAAACCAAGTTGTAAGTTCAGATTATTAAGATGGTTTTCTGCAAAATAGAAGAAGGAAAAGGAAAGCTTACATCAAAATGATGTTTGAAAACCTCATAGACATGCAGATTCTCTACATAAGGAAAGGCAAATATGCATGCAAGTTCATCTTTGTCCATACAGGTAGGTATGTATATGGATTTTCAGCTGAAAGCCGAAAATGTGAAATTTGAAAACTACAAATGTAATGAATTAGAACCAGTCCTTTGTTAGCCTAATTTTTGTTGGAGACGTGATTTCCCAATGATAATCCAGCTTAACATTGCTTAATAGAATCAAAATTAAAATTCCAGATAAATCTGTGCTGTCACCATCTTTATAATGCTTTTATTGACTGTTGACCAAAATGAGTCGGTGAAAATCCTTGCACAAATACTGACCTGACCCCACCAGTTGACGGTTAGCTCCGGACAAACATGTCAGCAAATATTTCCATATTGTGTATGGTCAATATTAAATTCTTGATTGATAAATTTCATATGTACACAGCCTAATGTAGTATATAAATAATTATAAATTATATCATTGTTATCTTGAAGTATTTCCTGCAAAGATCTTTGATTTTATAGAGGAATGTGAAAAAAATCATGTTAACGTTTTTTGATCAGGTTACAAGGTCTGGTAAATAATGGAGACATAAAAAAGAAAAAAAAAACTGCTTATTCCGTTATTCCGTGCACAAACCTTGGCATGAAATACTTTTTATATATTTTTATGTGTGGAATAAAGACTGTATAAAATACATTCTGAAAAGTTTTGATGGCTATATATATGAACATGTTACTACAACAGTCAAGAATTAGTTGCCAGTCTGAATGCACCTAGCAGATTTTAAGTTTTTATAATGATTTTTTTTTTAAAAACTGAATTTCAAATTTGACATTTTGAATACAATTCTTTTCCTGTTTCAGGTTGTTTTCCTTATGTGTTGAAGTTATATACTGGAGTGTTCACTCCCCCCAGGTTCATCAAAATTTAATGACCCCTGAAATCAATAAGGCCTATGTATTACCTTACCTTTTATTAAAGAATAAGATATTTTATATTTCATTATAGTAGGTATTAAAAAGGCAAACTGAATAATATTTGAGTTAGTATATTTTAACCTTTGTGGAATTACTGACTGGTGTCACATGTCTCTATAGGGAAAAAATGTCAGTGTGTACAGCAGGGATCGAGGCTATGTCATCAAATGTTTACCTTACTTTACATACTTTATACCTAAATACATACATAAACACTTGAGATGTAAAGTGTAGATGGGGTAACTTAAGGGTGAAATTAGAGACAAGATACTGAATCTGAAACTTAGAAATTGATAGCTTTGTTATAAGATATAGATAAATTGTACAAAAATGTAAAAAGACAGGTTTGACAAAGCAAAAAATGTTCAGTACTGTAAGATGATTCTTCTGAGATATTTAATTATTTGGTGAGTGCGTGTATTATGAACAATTCGCGAATGGTTTAGTGAGAACAACAACAACAAATCACATTAGCAGTCCAAGCTCTATCAGTGACTTAATAAAATATGTTGTGTTCTGCTGTATGTGCAAGTATGCCATGCATAAGTTCAGCTTCTTTTTCATTGTGTTTCCACATGGTTACCAGATATTAAGGAAGTTACTCTAATATGATGTTTGTTAACTCTTCAAGTCTGGGTCCATGTAGCATGCATAGATACATGCAATCTGATGATACTTTTGAGGTTAAGGTAACTGAAGGTGGAGGTTATAATTGATGTTAGCCATAGGTCTTCTTGACTTTAATTGACATGCTGCCTGTTAATAAGAAACAGGATCTGTTCATGAAATCTGGAATATGCCAGTCTAATAATTTCTAGGCTTATGGGGAACTGAAAAGCATGTAGCACAAGACTCAGAGATATTTAACCATCATACCAAATGTTTTAAATTGAAGTTATTCTGCAGCAAATTTCTTGAAAACAGCTTGCAAAGAAAATAATCTGTTATATATATATTTTATTTTTCCATTTTGAAAAACCAAAACAATTCTCAAATTGTTTAATTAAAATTTGCCCGCTTGTTTTGTTTACTGATTTTGAGAGAATCCAGATGTTGGTATGCACTTCAGACTGTCAGAAATAGACACAGTAGAAGCTTTGATGTATCTGGCCATTTGCCGTCTGCTTCTTCCATATTTCTTCCTGTTGTAAATTGCTGCATTTTGGTTGTTGCAAAATTTTGTCAAATGTATATGTGATCATTTTTGCTTTTCTTTCGAATGGGAAGATTTTTATATTTTCCTAGAGTTAAAGTAATAATTTGGTGTTAGAATTTTACTAACAGAAATCAGAATAGACAATTTCAGAAAAATGCTGCTGCAAAATTTAATCCTGTTCATATTTTCTTGTTTCTATGGTAACAGGTAAAAATAGTGTTGAAATTTAAAACTATGTTAATCAGGATATTATCTGGATTATGGTAACGGAAGTAATTTGCTTCAACTTGTAAATAAAAGATAGAGGTGGTGTGTTGTTTTAAAAAAAAACTAAATTCACTGGAATTTTTGGATCTTGATGACCATAAACATCCTGGGCTCTCCTGTGTGTATATGGTACATTAATGGAATATAATGTGGAGATACCACCATTTTTGGTTTGTATTTTAATGTTTTCTTTCTTGTATTTTCTTTCCTTAAAGGAAGTTTTCTGATAGTTAATTGTTAGCTCCTCCATTTTTGTAGTTAAACAACTCAGGACTTTATTTAATCTTAGCCATGGTTGACTGTGGCATACACTGTCACTCTAATATGTACATAATTATGTTCAACTAAATACAAAACATGGCATCTTAATGAGGTTTGAATAACAAAGCCTCCTATGTCCCTCCTTTTATCCTCAGGAGGTAGATTCAACACCACAGCCTCTTAATTTATCTCATTTTATCCTCAAGCTTGAATAGTGTTTGAAACCAAAACCTCTTCTCCCTCTCAACATTTCATCTACATGAGGTTTGAGTACCTCTTCCCCTATCTCATTTCGTATGCTGTTTACTGGTGACATTGTCGACATGTTTAAAGATTGTTAAATTTTACTGAATTTTGACTGTAATATATCTCAAGGACACTACATACCTGTTTCTCACATATTTGTGAAAAAAAAGATATTAACTTGATTTTTTTATGCAGGAGACATTTTATTATGTTACTGCATCAGTGACTTTATATGTCATTAATATAAAGATTGTCATTATCCCCACAGACAACCTCAGTCACATTTTATGGACTGTTTTCATTGGACAAATATTAATACACTCATCTTATGTCAACGTTACCATACTATCTGTCTCAATAGAGACTTAGACTATTCTTAAATCAGAAGAAAAAACATAACAGTGAAGTGGAATTCTTTCTAAAGTCATTAAATAACAAATTTTGGGTACATTAAAATGCTTTTGTTGAGAATTTGATTGAGATAACAAGCGAGAAAGTGGTGGCAAAAACACCGGAAAATGTTTATCTTAAGTTAGTAACTTCAACATTCCTTACAATGACAAGAGTGTAAATTAGTGTCATATCTTCACTATCGGTATTTCATATGCTTTCAAAGTCAATGTGTGGATTTTTGTAACAGTCATACAGAAATGAATTTTTCTTTCAAAAACATTAAATTTTTTGAAAGTTTAGAAAATGTGAATTAAGGCATAAGATTATATATTAAACTTAAGATTTAGCTTCAATAGTTATGGAATCCAGTTATATGCGAATGGATTTTAATGGTGGTTATATGACCCCAGATGTTAAGAGAATCAGAAAATCTCGAAGTTTTTCGGTTGGAAGTTATAACTTAAATTGGAGGTAAGAAAGAGGGTTTAATTTTAATATTGCTTAAAAATATGCTGTTTTGAAATTGATATTTCATGTTGTTACTGGATGAAACAAATATCTACAACTGTCTGTAATGACATTTCAGTGTATACACTTGGTAAACTTACTTTGTTACACTATTTTGCAGTATCTGACCCTGGTCAGAATCAATTATAAGCATCTAATCAATTCACTGAATAGTGATTAGTGGACTTAATTGGATATGAAGACAAAGAGATTCATAATTAGTGGTTATACTGAGAACAGAGACCACTGGGACATTGATTTTTTAAGTGGCTTCCCAGAATTTACAGTTAGAATAAGCTGGGCCCTATCATGATAGAGCTTAAAATGCATGATGTTGCTTAAATTGTACAAAATTATTCTTGTAATGAAATACTTTTTATGAGTTGTCTCTTATAGAAAAAAGTCAGACACTTAGATTTAATAAAAAATACCATCATAGTTTTAGAAAGAATGAAGCCCCTACACTAACCAAGAAAAGCAGGGAGACTACATGTTTATAATGTATCAGAATATTATTATTGATAGATTGAATGGCTCTGTTTTAATTACTTTGACCTGTTCCCCAGGGAGAAAATCTGTGAAATTCATTACATTTTTGTAGCTCACCATGACCCTTAGTTCATAACCAACCGTCAATAAATATCTTACCTTGATGACCTAACAGTTTAGTTTATGGGTAGATTTCAAAGAAACTACTTGGAAATCTATTAGCAGTTGATGCCAGAAACCACTTCAAAGGCTTCAGTGAAAAACAAAATAGTTTACCAGTAGCTGTCTTACAGACCAGGAAAGGTTCATTGTAAACCTGAATTTTTTAGTCATTTTATCTCTTTGTAGCAGAATTGCTTACAGAAAAAATTAACAAACATTTGTTGTAGAGGTGTTTCTTAAAATACTGCCAGTAAATTTTAATGCTGACTAAAATATTTGTTTGAATTTATCTTACTGAATTAAGGCAGCTGCATTCAGCAATGGATAAAGGACAGATAATGCAACTCAGTAAAATTAGGTAGAAACTTTCTGGTATGAATTCAGTGGAATCTATATTTCTCTCAAAGGATGTCATTGTAAAGTTATGTTTTCGCTTCAGAGAGTTGACATTTGCTCCTTTTTTCTGCAAGTCCATTGAAGTTTCTTATTGCATGTCAGTAGAAGCTAATTCTCCCTTCACCCAGTGATTTGATTCTCCTGTCAGAATGTCAGTATAGAAGCTAATTCTCCCATCACCCAGTGATTTGATTCTACTATCAGAATGTCAGTATAGAAGCTAATTCTCCCATCACCCAGTGATTTGATTCTCCTGTCAGAATGTCAGTATAGAAGCTAATTCTCCCATCACCCAGTGATTTGATTCTACTATCAGAATGTCAGTATAAAGCTATTTCTCCCATCACCTAGTGATTTGATTCTACTATCAGAATGTCAATATAGAAGCTAATTCTCCCATCACCCAGTGATTTGATTCTCCTGTCAGAATGTCAGTATAGAAGCTAATTCTCCCATCACCCAGTGATTTGATTCTCCTCTCAGAATGTCAATATAGAAGCTTATTCTCCCATCACCCAGTGGTTTGATTCTACTATCAGAATGTCAATAAAGAAGCTAATTCTCCCATCACCTAGCGATTTGATTCTCCTATCAGAATGTCAATAAAGAAACTAATTCTCCCATCACCCAGTGATTTGATTCTCCTATCAGAATGTCAATATAGAAGCTATTTCTCCCATCACCTAGCGATTTGATTCTCCTATCAGAATGTCAGTATAGAAGCTATTTCTCCCATTACCTAGCAATTTGATTCTACTATCAGAATGTCAGTATAGAAGCTATTTCTCCCATCACCCAGTGATTTGATTCTCCTGTCAGAATGTCAGTATAGAAGCTAATTCTCCCATCACCCAGTGATTTGATTCTCCTGTCAGAATGTCAGTATAGAAGCTAATTCTCCCAGCACCCAGTGATTTGATTCTCCTGTCAGAATGTCAGTATAGAAGCTATTTCTCTCATCACCCAGTGATTTGATTCTCCTGTCAGAATGTCAATATAGAAGCTAATTCTCCCATCACCCAGTGGTTTGATTCTCCTATCAGAATGTCAATAAAGAAGCTAATTCTCCCATCACCCAGTGATTTGATTCTCCTATCAGAATGTCAGTATAGAAGCTAATTCTCCCATCACCCAGTGATTTGATTCTCCTATCAGAATGTCAGTTTAGAAGCTAATTCTCCCATCACCCAGTGATTTGATTCTCCTATCAGAATGTCAGTATAGAAGCTAATTCTCCCATCACCTAGTGATTTAATTCTCCTATCAGAATGTCAATATAGAAGCTATTTCTCCCATCACCTAGTAATTTTATTCTCCTATTAAAATTTTAGTAAAGCCTAAGATTCCCTTCACCAGGTCAGTTAGAACTCCTGTCAGCATGCAAAGAAAAGTATCTCCTATCAGCATGTCAGTGGAAGCTAGTTCCCCATTATCTCGTCAATAAGAGCCCCAATCAGCCTGTGAAGTAGCATTGGTGTCTCCCATCACACAGTTAACTGATTTTCCTGTCAGCATTGTCAGTAGAAGCTAGTTTCCCGTTACCTGGTCAATAAGAACCCCAATCATCATTTCTCCCATCACGCAGTATCAGCAGTTGTCTGCCCAGTAGAAGCTAGTTTCCCACACCTCAGGTCAGTAAGAGCTCCAATCAGCAATTGCAGTTGACTATATATAGTAACCTTCAGTGATACATATATATATATATAGACAAATCGATTGAAATCTGACTTTTAAAAATAATGGAAATAATGGACTTATTATAGTCCAAAGAGAGTTTATGATATAGGACAAGATTCTTGGAGTCAGTACACACACAAAAAACACTTAAAGAATATCAAAACAGGAGATTTTATCATAATCCATAGTATGGTATTAAGTTTGGCTGGCCTAGGATTTAGTTAGAGAAATAGTTAACTGTCTGTGTTAAAGGGCATAGGCTTGAGAAGAGACCTTGATTTCTTTATTCTAACTCTGATAAAATTATTTTGAAATATTTTCATTTTATTTTATGTACAAGTTAGTAGGTTTAAAAGGACATTTAGGTTTCTCTTGTGGAATGCAGACAAATTAGTGTTGCTGTTGTGTTTAAGTGGTTTTTGTGAATCACTCATTGAATTTAATGGAGTAGGAAGTCATCAAATGAATGTCCGACTTTGTAGTTGATGTCATAAAAGGAATATATCCACTGACATGGCCACAAATTATAGAGCATTTTATTTAGCTAAGTTGTGGGAACTTTTACTTGTAAATTACAGATATCTACCCGTTACATCCATTACAAAACCTTTAAGATTTTTATGTCAAGAAATATTTTGGAAAGCTTGAACATTGAATTCAAATTTTTATGTTATTTATTACACAAAGCTACATCGAGGAATTAGATGGGAAACTGTGATAAAATGACATCAGCATCATTTGATATGTAACTAGGTCACTGACTGAATTAAAATTATAAACCAGTCTATTCACCATTATATATACATAAGAATATTTATGGCAGTATAGAAAATTTGCCAAGGGCTTAACAACAGTATAAAATAGGATTGTGTATAAATGATAAAAGTTTTTTTCCTCTGGTGGGAAGCACCTTAACGTTGATGTACATACGGTAAATAAGAAAAAAAAGTGGTATGCTTGAAAAAGAAAATTCAGCTGTATAACATCTTTGGAATAAAGGAGTGTTTAATATATATATAATCTTTTTTAAACACTTCCTTATTTCTAGTGTGCAGTTTTATTATATATCTCCTGAAGAAGATCTAATATTTACTGTAAGAATAAAATGCAGAGTATTAAAATGAAATGTATTATATTTTATATGTAAAGAAGACATATTAAAACTGATTTCTCTTAAAATGCAGCTGCCAGAATTCATGCTGTTTACAGTATATATTTTTAGAGTCAGTATACAAAAGGCAGATTGTTCACTCCACATTCCATAAACTGGCATATTATGAATTATTCAAAAGCGGGGAATACCTCGTTACTTAATATTCATGGCTAAAATTACAAACCTTTGTGATATTCTGCTAAATCAAACACTGTCACCAACATAAGGCAAATATGATATAACAGGCATTTCTTTATTTAGATACACTGATTTTGTTTATTTTTAATTTTTATATGTCTGTACTTTGAGACTACATTCCTTGAAATAATTCAAATATGGATGTGTAAGTTAGAATGTAAAAGATCATGTAATAATTGAAAACCCGAGTGGACTTGTTGTATCAAACTAAATACGGTAGATCTTGGACAGGCTTAAGTTTTCAGTAAGATGTCATGTACATTATATTTTTCCCCGACCCCGTCTATATTTCACTGTTTCAAACATTCCTCCATGGAAGTACATTACAAATTTCAACAGTTCTCTGTAATACTTTAATGCAAGTATATAAAATAAATGAAGACCTCCTTGATCTAATCAAGTTTTTGCCTCCATGATGTTTGCAGGGATTCCATCATCTTTCTTTTCCAGGTAATAACTCATAAAATTCTGAAAGGGATTACAGTTTCATGTGTATACAAACTAATATGTAAAGGATGCATGGAAATACATTATTTTGGGGAAAGTTAATGAAAATAAATACATATTGGCTTAACTTCTTACATTCCATTGTCTGTTCTGTTTCATGATGCCTTGACCCTTTGTCTCTGTTGCATGGACAGCAAAATTTAAACCTATTTAGCTGTTAATGAAGTTCCATTTTTAAATAGCTGATTATAAGATTATAAAGTTATTATTAAAGTTCATCATAAAAGCAGCTTCCATTCAGAATGACTGGAATAAAACACAACATATACATACAAGTCAGCTACAATTCCTGGATTTCACAATGTTTAGAACACCTGGTATCTAATGGCACTGATCTGCTCAGGGATAGCAGCATTTAAGGACCTGAATTTTAAAGTTGTTTCTGCCCCTTTTGAGCAAATGAACCCAGCAAGTAAAGTAATTTCAAGTGTACACCCTTGCATGTCATTAAGCATTATAACCAGAAAAGGTCCAAGGTAACAAAATCTGTTAGATTTGAATTTATTACTACTCATATGATGGACCTGCTTTGTCCTTGGATCCCTAAGAAAGGTATAAAAGTTCTTTTTCATCCTCTTGTCTAGTATTTGTGGAGTCCTCCTTGTTCTTCACTGGTGGTAGGGAGCACCTGCTGATGGAGACTGGTTAATTTACAGGAAAATTGTTATCAAGTATCAATTTTACACCATTTGATTGAATAAATATTCATTTTCATCACCTGGAGTTTCAGTGTCAGCCAGTAGTGGTCAAGAATGTTTTTGATGTTGAAATAAGCAATAAATATTATTTATCACATTCAAGCTCTTTATTTAAATGTATTTAAATGCAGTACACATAGAAAAATTAGTTGTGGACATCTGCTGATAGTTGTAAATTCAGTTTATTGGAAGATGTTTTGATTTGTTTATGTGCTACAGGTATGTAAATGGATGCAGTTTTCATAAAATTAAAAACAAGAACTACCCATTATAAGTGCCAATTAAAAATGTATGTGACAGTCATGTCATTTTCTATCTGTCTGTAACAGTGTATAAACCTGTATTACTAGCCTCCTGGGATTAAAGTTACCTGTAGGATCAATAATCCAGGAATGTGAGGAATGCGGCAATCAATATTGGCCACATTTGCACCAGGTTGTCCGCAGCTGCCTTTGTTTTAAATTACATTGTCAACATGTGGTGAAAAACCACATTTATTAATAAAAGTTGGATGCATGGCAATAATGTGCATAACCTCAATAAATGTGTAAGATGATTCAAAAATATTTTAAATAAAGAGTATTACATCAAATACAAAAGGGTAAATATTTTGTATTTTATATCAGTCTGTGTTCTTGCATTTTGTTTTAAATAGATTACATGTTGATTTTTACTCAGACAGTTTTCATTCAAGCTTGAGTTTCACAGTTTCGGTTTGGAGACAAGGGTCTTTTCCCTTTGTGTCAATTTTGCTTCTGACTTCCATTTAAATCTGGGGGAAACATCACCGCCATATGGCATGCTTCAATGTCAGGGAAGACAAACTATCAAAATCAAACAATTTTTGGCATCACATTTCGCTTGACTTTCTTTACACAGAACAAATATTCGATTTCGATCAGTGACTTTTTCTGTTTTTGCTGAGACTAAAATCAGTACAAATTTGATTACTTTATAATCAATCGATGTTACTTGTTGAAGTGACTCGGAGACCTGGCGGGTCATTTATTATATGAAATGTCCTCTCTGATTTGACAGAGCCAGTGTTTAAAATTGTCTTCATGAAAACTTAATTTGGCATGAATTGGTGAAAAGTTAAATTTATTCCCTATTTTTCAAAATGTCAGTGAAAAATGTTAAGCATGTGATGTTGTAAATGGGCCAAGGTATATGATAGGTTTGTTTTGAAAGTCTCAGTAACCTGAATTGTGAATGGTGTAAAACCATAGGTTGTAAAAATGTTAACTTTGTTCTCTGATGTCATTGAATTTAAATGTTGTGAAGAAATATTCAAGACAGTATTGGAGAAGTTTGTTCTTTTTCTTATTTTGAAAAATTGTGCATAAAAATTTGGGATATAAGAATAGTTTTGTGCAGGTGAGACCTTGTTATTTGAAATATGATACTTTACTACTGGTATATGTTTTTTGTTCTTTTGATAAGTAATACTTTCGGAATCTTTAAATATGTTTAAATGTTAAAAAAGAAATTAAAAAAAAAATTGCTGCATTATGCCACAAGTAAAAGATTATAGTTTCACAGTTTTTCATACCTATAATAAAATGTTGAAACAAAGTAAAGTAGGTCACCAAATTGTATCAAGTCCCATTTTTAGCCATTTTTTTTCTTTTTTCTGTCTTTAAAAATGCTTTTCAATTAGATTGTTTCAAAAACATTTTCTGGTTATTCAGAATTTTAATTTTCTTGTTAAAAAACTGAGTTAACCAGAATCAGCGGTTGATCCTCATAGATGAGTTTCAAAAGCTGCCTTAGAATGTTGTACAACTTCACTTGCCCTTTCTTATCATTTCCTGTTTTTATCCTCAACTCCCTTTGTAAAGTTAATAACTAGCAGAGGTGTGGTTGAACAACCTGGCTGACTTAAGCAAACTTATCACATATATCTTGAAGATCGACTTAACTTAGAGCTTTTCTTGGTATGATCATAAATCACAACTCATGTAAACCTTGTGACTTCAAATCTTTGACTTCATATAGTTTGCTCATAATTATATTACAAATCTAGATTTGACCACTGAATGCTTTTCTGAATTGTTTTCATTTCAGTTATTTGACTTTTTCTCAGCTGCTCTTCACAGAAGTTGAAATTACTTTTTCAAAGTTTGACACAACAAAACCATTTCTGGGAAAGGAAATCATCATATAGTCACTCCCTTGTTTGAGTATTCAATACATCATACAAAAGACTGCAACAAGACTTAATTCTAAGATCGCTATTTGTAAATCATTCAGTTCCTTTCCATCAAGCTGTTATGCGACTCCATATAGTCCATAGACATTCTGCCCCATGCATTCCATAAGACGCAAATCTTCCGATCCGTGTCAACTATACATCATTTAAGTTCACTTGAAGCTTTCTTACACAGTTACCGAATGAGATAATCTTACCTCATAATACTGTTGTAGACATTTTAGTGTCTCGTAAAGAAAATATTACCTTTCATATTGAATTACGTCAGTTGCCAAGTTGTAGAAACTATTTTGTTTACATTTAGTAGTTGACTTTTTCATGATAAGACATAGGTATTTGTACTTCTTTTGAAAATGGTTTACTTAGACAAAAGACATACCAGTTTTCTATAGCATATTGAATGGTTACCCCTACAACATAAAAGATCTTCTACAAAAATGGGTTTAAAATCTGTTTCAAATAAAATAAGATGTTAAGTAAAAATGAGAAAGGTTACAATATCACTTTTTGTGGATATCCTTTAAAATTAAGGTAAATATAGATTTACATTTCAGAATCATTTGATGTTAAGAATTATGCTGATTACCTGTGTTTCTATAAATAGACTTAATTAATTCAATTACACTAGCTCCTAAATTTAGATTTTAGAAATATATTGTGACAGTTTATGTAGTGATGTGATGGTAAAATACGAAAAGCAGACTTAATTTATAAATTTATTTATATGCCTTGCACTCTGTGTTACGTCAGCCATGCAGGCTTCACAGGAAGTCATAAATTTGTGACTGTCTGTACAACGGACCTGTGATTTTTTTTGTAACAATAGGTAATTTATTATTTGTGAAAAAAACATCTTTTGTAAATTAATTGTTTCTATTTATGATATAAGGAAACAAAACAAAAGCTGTTTTAATAATTGTTTGTCTTTATAGTATAACATATAGTATTTTATCAATTATCTTTCGTTTCCGTTATAACTTGAGATCAAATAGCTTTTATTGCAGATTTAGTGCAAAAATGACCACTTCCACTCTATGTTGACCATTTATGGTCAAAACAATAAATATAAGATGCCATAAACTGACCATAATCTCTATTTCAAACCAGCCATACACATTCTTTACTAAGCGTTTTATTTTTACGAGTCTCATAAAAGTTTTTGATGGGGATTTTCTACTTTGAAGATACCTTGACCATTTTAAACTCTGTACGAGTATTCAGCTTTGTTTTCGTTTGGTCATTTGTGGTGTTGTTGTTTATATAGCCTACTATCTAATATACATAATTACAGTTGGTGTAAAACGGTTGTAAGTTTTTGTACTGTAGAATTTCAGATGCGTTGTATTTCACATGGATGTAATAAATGCCTTAAGGATATATTTCCAACTTCAACAGGTCATGTTTTGACCATATATATTTTTACAATGACTAAAGGTTATGACAATTGGAATGTATAGATACTACAATACAATGCAAACAGATATAACATTACATAATGAAATTCACCTCTGTACATACAAGATCAAAATCAGTTTATGTAACTGCAGTACACAGCAATGTTGTTTACCCGAAACACAAGAATCTTTTAAGACATTTATTGACAGATGGACTGAACAGACTGGTCAGTTATTCATAATCCAAGTGTTTTTTGACTGTCATCGATCACATTGTTTTATGGTCAACTTGGCAATAATCTGTGTCATAATTCTTAAGCTGGGCAAGATGTCACAAACTTGTGGATTGTTTACTGAGTTCAAAATTTGTTGAAGACAAAAGTTATTCCAAACAGGGATTTTCAAAACAGTTGTGGGAAAATATTCTGTGATTGGATTACATAGGAAAATGATTTATAAAGTATTAAGGGTTTGCTTAGATATGGATTATTCTTGCACATTTGACACTCTGATGATAATATGTATGGATTAAGGTCTACTTTATCATCAGAACTTTAGTTTAAGGATGACTGATTTTTGCCATGAATGAAAAAAGTGAAGTCATTGATTCTGAAACTGAAGTTAATAACAACATGGGAAATTTGAAGGAACCTCTGGAAATATTGATGTAAGTAATAAATCCTGACAGGTGCTTGTTATTTATAAACAATTAGGCAAACCATGCTGTTCGCCAAGCATTTACTTTTAATGATTTACTTTATTGCAGACGGAATAAATTGATAATTAAAAAGAATTGGCATCACATCTTCTCTCACAGCCAGTTTGATAATTTTTACACATTTATAATGCTGTAAGGAGTTTTTGGAACTTGGCAATGTTTACTTGAAGTTGACTTTCATTCAGTATTTAATCAGTCTTAATTAATATTTGGTCTTAATGGGATGGAGATCTCATACATTTTATTTTGACAGATTGTTGATCAAATATCTGCAAGTCATGTTCAAGCTTTACTTTATTTGTTGTGTGAGGTTAGTATTTTAGAACAAGCTTTGTGTTTTATTTTTGGAAAAAGATCATCTCAGTTAAAAAGGATACCCCAAAAAACTCAGTAGAGAGATGACAAGAGATAACATCTTAAGAAGTTTCAGGCTAAATTTGATATAAGTTTAGTTAAAAGTTGCAGTTTATGTAAAAGTTAAGTTCAGTTAAAGTAACCTTTTAACTTATTTATATCAAGTTTTGGTATAATTCTTGCTACTTTGATAACAATTTCCTGGATTCAGTCTTCTGCTTGTTTTATTTTTAATGCTTCTAATAGGGGAAGCTTCTGATACATGCAATAATATTATGTTTTCAAGACTTACAGCTCCTTGCTCTTTGAGTGCCTCGATTTAGGACAAAAATTAATTATAAAAAAGGCAAAATTATAGAGTACTAAATGGTTCATTGAGATCATAAATTTGTATGATAATGAGGCTGATATGTGTATCTGTATGTAAAGAAGCTGTAGGCAAAGGAAGAAAATATTTCACAGTTCAGGTGTGGTCAGCTGTCCCCTCAGGTAGAGTTAGAGGTCACTGATTTGACCTCACTGATCAAATCTGCTGATGACCTCATGCCTTATTATTAGGTTATAGTGATATCAAATTGATTTTCTGTTGATAAAAATCATACAATTTGAGGTTAATTGTGAGGAATGTTGATAGAAAGACCTACAAAAAGTAAACCAAGGCTAACAAAATCAGTACTTTGACTAGATTTAAAGGCAGACATTACCATATACATAGATATTAGGGCAGAAACTCTGAACTGTGTATACATTATGATCAACAATTACAAACAACAATAGTTATGAAAAATAAAACTGGTTCCAACAACTATAGATAGGACAAAGGTGACTTTTATGTTGTTATTTTTTCCCAGTCAAACTTTAGTTAAAGATGCTTTTCTATTTATGACTCCAACACTGTCTAGTTGTATTTTTTCATAATTATTTTGATAGGATTGGTTATCATCAGTTAGCAAAAAAATAAAAGCCATTTAGAGAGTTCAGACTTAATGTTTTGAGACATTTTAAAAATATAAAAACAGATTTGATTATTATGTTAAGGAAGCCAGTTGGCCATGGTTACACATGGTGGTATCACTTTGGTAGGCCTTTTCTTACCTCTGAAATTCCTTTCACACCTCATTAATTTGTGTTACCTTTTCAATTAAACTAGCATTTGATCTCCATAAGTTTTCCAACAGGTGAAACAATATAGTGTGAAAGCATAGAAACAGAGGTGTCAAATGAAACCATAGCACTGGTTATATGGAATTCCTTTCATAGTTATTTTGTAGGGATATATTTCTTTTCTTTATTCTTATATTTTTTGGAATCAAGTAAGTACAGAACTAGGAGGACCCCTTGCCTAACTCTGTTGAGTGAGTCACAGATGTGTCTCTTAGATTATGAAATGGAATATTGTTTGCTTTGTTTACTGTGTCACACATTACTACTTTGAATGGCATGGATATATATACCCTGAATGATTTTATTTACCATCCGAGATCTGCTGTTGTCAGACTGATGGGCATACTTCATTAACAAAGCTATAATAGCCTATATTATGTAAATGACTCATTTAATACAAGATTAATGAACATGATACAAATTCCTGAGGTATAATAAATGTGTACCATTTTAATAACAGAAAGGTATTTACTTCTATTTAGGCTATATTTGACAGTTGTAAGTGATTATAAAGTTGACATTTTTTTTCTAAATCTTTTGCATTTGTGCCAAGTCAGAATTCTACAAAATTGTATTTGTTTACTTAAGATAAGTGCGATTTACATACAGAGGTCAGTAATGGACACTTCAGTTTCATTTGCATGAATAAATTCATGTGTATATTATTATAATTACCATACTGGAACAGTGAGTTATAACTGTGACCAAGTATTTAACAATCGCTGGATGATTCAGAGTCAACTATATGCATCTGTCATGGTCAGTAATTTTTCCGCTATTATTCACTTGTCATTTATTTGATATCCTTGGATATAATAGGCTTAAAATACGGGTCACAATGGAGGATTAATATCGTAGAACAAGCGTTAAAATTCCTTAATGATTACAGGCGATAAGATTAAAGGAGATTATATGATAAATATATCAAAATGTAGAATTTAAGACCTTTTGATAAAATAAAACTGTGTAGGCTAAAAACAACCGACAGACATGTCATGAATGTGAAACTGTGAATCATTAAAGTTCTGATTTCATTCATATTCGTAATACTTTTTTGTAACTTTTGTTTTTGACCTTTAATGGTCAGGATAATGACAACAAGAGATGTTACACTCACACTAAAGTACAGACTTCTAATATTTGACTGACAGTTTTGGTTGGTTATGATTGTAAAAGAAAATTACCGGAATCAAAAGGCCATGATAGATTATGATGTATTACACTTGGTACAATGTAGTAAAAAGTGCACACCCACATCAAAGAGAATGGATAATGTGTTAAATTTGAACATATTTCTCAGATATATTTGTGTTTAAAACAGATGAAGTGTTCTTCGGAAATAATTTTACAATAGTTGGAGTGGTCTTTGTTTGATATAAAGTGAAAAAAATTGTTGGAAAAATTTTTGATTTCTTAATTCCTAAGTTGGTAAGTACATTTAGTTTTGCTGACATTGAGATAGTTGTGTTGAGAAGTGAATAGAAACATGTATTTACTTAAATAACTATTTAACTGGGTGCCTTCGCTTTGTCACAAAATTGGAAACCTGATGAGGTCAGCTGATAAATCTATCTTGGACATTTTATCCCCCAGCCACAAATTGAACAGAGTAGTTAGTATTTCATGATTTAAAAGATAAGTGCTTGGGAGAGTAATATTCGTACAGTCAGAATGAGAATTATGCAGAGTATTTTATCAATTTAAGTTAGAGAAGTGTTGTATTTTGTATTTTTATGCATATTCATGTCAAATGATCAGTGTAATGACTAAAGTTCAATATTAAGGTATATTATTCAACATTTTAGTAGCTGTAAAAGGTTATGAAATCACCTTTTTTTTCGGTGTTTTATGTAAAAGGTAAATTTTATACTTTCAGTCCACCACAAGGCAGTAATGAAAGTATGGTGACTTCACCAATATATCATAACTTGTCTACTGGGGACTATCCGAGGCGGCCTCCCCCTCCTGTCCCCGGGATAAATGACGAAGCACCGCCTGCTTTGCCGCCAAGATCTTCTCAGCGATTCGCAAGCAGTAAATCAGAATCATTTTTACTGTCCAGAGTGGATCAGAAACAAAGAGATGCATTACAAGAACAATACAATCGTGATAATGATAGAACTGGGTCTGGTCGCTGGGACAGTAGCGGCACTGGAACTCTGAAAGAAGATGCCTATGCACAGCAGTTACGAAAACAAGCTCGGCGTTTCTCAGAACAGCATAAACCTATATCAATGCAAGTTGTTTCAACGAAATCAACAGTACAAGTTTCACTATCTCAGTCCTATAAACAAGAACCAACAACAGCCCTTGAGGCAGTTCCGGTGCAGAAACAGTCTCCGACCACATCGCCATCACATATAGATGTTAAATCAACAGGCTTTCACTATTCACCACCATCCTCTAGGGAGAGAATCACTCCAGAACCTCCTCCTCTTCCAACACCATTGAAGAATGGGGAGACAGAAATTTTGGCAGATTTAAATACAACTGCTGACTTCCCCCCTCCACCAACAGAATTCATTACGGGGCAAGCTATGAATGAACTAAATGACAGGTAAGAAAACATTAGAACCATTGTAACAGTCTTAGATCTGAATTTTACTGGTTTAACACTTCATGATTGCGACAACTGTTTCATTTGTTACCAGGCTTTTGTTAAGTCTTCATGAACAAATTAAAAACTGAGTGGAGAGCAAAAAAAACTTTGAAAAAAAGTAACTCATAGAAAAAGCAAGAAATGATGATCATGAGTTAATTCTGTAAAGCCTTCACAGAAGGACTAAATTTAAAACCAAGCACCTTCATATAAGGAAATAAATGATTCTTTCCTCATAAAATAAATGTATTATTTCTTATAATTTTTGAACACCATTTTATGAACTGATCAGGGTTAATAGAATTTTAATGGTTATTTTGGAGCCTTCATGTCCTGTAAGGGTAAATAAATATAACGTCCTCATCAAGATTTCAATCAAGTACATCTTTATCATAAGTTAATATGAATCAAAGGTATCCTGTTAACATTCTGAATAAGTATGTTAATAATGTACAGGAAATGAATTTTTGACCAATAAAAGCAAATATTGTACTTTAAATATAATAATACCATCGAAAAAGACATGAAAGTGGTTTATAAAATGACTGGTAAACTGTTAAAAAGAGGATTGACAGAATGAGATTATATATTACAGTTGTACAAAGAAATATTAGTGAAATTTGTTGCAGTATATTAAAGTGAACTAGAATTTTAACAAGTTGTTAAATTGTTACATTTTATTTCTTTACATTTCCTATGTCTGGATTTTCTCTTTTATTTATTTGATTTTATGAATATTTTACTTTCAAGAAAAAAAAGGTCAGTGAGATCTTAGATATGACCACAAGATCTCCATAGTTTCATCTTTCAGAAACATTTAACATGACAGTTTTACCAAAATCAACAACAACAAAAAGCCCTCAGAACTCTTCTTTGCAAATGGTTAATTAAATGATTTAGACCTGTCTGTTGTAAGAATGTTTAAAATGGCCAATGACATGGACATGTTAAGGTTAGTCACTGTTCAAGTATTAGGGTAGAGAGATAAAGTAAATAATGTCGTGACATTTAACATACAAACTTCTGACCACAAAGTGTATATTACACATGTCTGATTGTTGCTTCTGATTGTTGCGGTTAACCTGTAAAGTGATCACAGCTATTGAATAGTGTGACATCAAAGTCCTGATAAAGGGAGCTAAGCAAAGCTACTATAGACTGTAGGAAAAATATGTTTTTCCACAGTTACTTCCCTTTGATTAGAAACTGGCATGCCTGATTTTGCAGTATGTGAATTAAGATATAGATGAGCTTAGATATTTTTTTCTTCATGTCAGTCAAGCTGGAAATAACTTTGTTTAAATTATTAGGTCTGAATGCAAGCCATCATCCATCAAAAATATTTGTTTTTACATTTAGATTTCCTTGTTGCACCTGTTCTTGATATTTTAGCAGGGTGTAGTGAGATATAAATATACATTTAGCAGCTTCTCATTCAGGATAAAAGTGAAAACCAAAAGTCCAGTGTCAAAAAATTATCCCTGGGTATTTTGTTATGCCCTCTGCTACAAGGTGTTTCATATAAAATAACAACTTGCGTTCTGATGTGGCGACCCGCAGTTGGGGACCCCCAGTAAGAAAAGTGAAACACCTGTTCATAACATAACATGAGCAAAGATCATATTGCTTTATCCTGCCCATGAGATCTGTAAGAACTACAAGATTGTGAGAATCACTTACTTTGTTACCTTCATATACCTGTGGTAATAGATTTTTTTTTCTGATAAACTGTCCGTGATTTGAAGTGAAGATAAGTTTGCAGTTACTAGTATGAAAGGTATTAACAAAGAAAAAAAATCAGAAAAATGAAAATACAAAAAGTTATGATAAATCAGTAAGACATGAATTTTCTTTTGAAAGATAAGATTTCAGTTTTTGGTAGGAATGATTTATATTGTTTGTCAACTACTTAGGTAAAAAGATGCATTCAAATTCCTTTCCTAGTCTTTACTGTCAAATGATTTGCATTCAGTAGATAGACAAAAATATTAGGATTATGAAGACATTGTTTTGTAAAAAAAGACTTTCATTATTAGAATGTTCAACTAAAACATCAGTTTCGCCCGCCCGCTTAGCTCAATAGGTAGAGCACTGGATTAGTAATCCATCGGTCGTTGGTTCGACCCTGGGCAGGGCAAAATTTCTCCGTGACAATTGATCTCAGACATTGTGTCTAATGTTCATTTGTCTCTCACCACTGATTCAGAATAGATCATGTGGGAACAGTAGTCAGTCACTTGCAGAGAAATTGGCAATTACTGGTTAGTTGTCCCGGAAAACCCGGTTAGGTGGACTGACCTCGGAGATATAACCTATATGTTGAAATCTGGCGTTAAACCCCAAAACAAACAAAACATCAGTTTCCCAAGTCATTATTTTTCAGTATGAAATGACATTTTAAGGTTCTGTTTTGATTTCTTTATCAGCTAAAAGGTGAATCACATTAAGTCCAGTTCCAGCCATTGAACCCAGAGATTCTAAGCTGTTATAGATAGCCCATAAATTTTACAGTCCGTGTACATTTATCATAAATGCAAATGAATGGTATCTGCAGTTGATATATATCAAAAGATGAAAGAAGATCTCTGTATGGTGCACTTTTGACTGATGGTTTATACATTGGTTCTGAATCTTAGTGTTTGCTCACAACCTTGTTTGCCAGATACGATTTGTCAGAATCTTAGCAAAAGGCTTCAGTTTTTTTAAGCAATTTGATGTTTTAAGTAACTGACTTAAAAAAAAATTTTGACCATGAAATCTTGCAGTATTTTTTTTATCATTTATTTTTTTTATCATTCATTTATTTATATTTACACTGATACACCATCATATATGTAATATTGAAGGTCACTTCTCTGATAAGTTCAAGGTTATATCTTTGATGCTACAAAGAACTTGAAAAAGCCCAGATCAGAACCTTTTATTCATGGTAATTAATTTTCATTGATGCAAATAATAGCAAGATAAAATTTATGTTGACTTCTATAAATATTTTAAAGGCCAATCCTGATACTTTCTGTTTGTATTTTTTTCTTACAGTTTTTAGAGGTAAAACTTTTTAAAAAGTGACAAAAGTAGGCAGTAGGTTATCTCTAGAAAAAAAAATCACAAAAGTTGTGCATGTCTTTAAACCAGAATCATGTTATACAGGAATATAGAAAGGCACCTGTTCCATAATTGTTTTACTTTGACTTCATTAATTCTTTGTCATCAGTTATAGCTTAGGAGTAATTCATTGTGACATAATGCTGATGATTATTCTGAAGGTTTGGCACCAGTCTACAGGAAGTTCAAGAATAACAATAAAACAGTGTCACAGTCTATGATCTCAGGAATTCTTGATGTCTGGGCCTGGAGATATCTCTCCTACTGTAATACCACATCCCAAATAAAAGCTACTAGGTCTTATTAAAACTTCCTATGTGAAGGCACATCTTTTGTCAGCATTTTAAGATGATGGAACTTGAATAAAATTATTTAGTTTTTGAGAAAAAAGCATGAACGTCAATATTGAACTTTACTATAACATAGCATTTGCTTTTTTTACAGAATTCTAAGTATAATGTTCTAACAGCAGTTCTTTTGAACTTGGCCAAAACCTACCAGACATAAAGTACAAATTGGGTATTATACACTCATAAAATTCTGACAACATAATACTATGTATTAGAGTAGGAGTAATTTCAGGATATAATAGTGCTCTAATGAGATGGAAACCAGTTGTGCCCTGATAGGAACCAGTTGTTGAAACAGTTGCCATATACCTGTACCTTTGTTTGAAGCTAAGAATATATACCCGTACATCTTCTGGTTTCATCCATGTAAATTAGAATAAATAAATGAACATGGTTTATGCAGCATCTGTAATACTATATGTATGCATTGAATTTCATGTAACATGGTTTATGAAAAAATAACAAATAAAAAAACAAAACAAGAATCCCATCTTACTGTATTTCAGAGATAGTAAGTTGTTTTCCATTTTAAATTCCCCCTTCCTAAAGCTAATGTATTATAAAAACTAGTGTCAATGTTATTTAAAAGGAATGAGTCGAGAATACGATACAAAACAGCCCAGAACACCTGCTTGCATAATGAAGACACGGTGTGCAGCAGTGGTTTTTACAAAACTCCATATTTAGTTAAAATTATTTTTACAGTTGTATGTCCAAAAATTGAATGTGCTAAAAGAATCTTACAAGGAATAAATATGACTGTTGATTTATGCTGCTGTACCATCAGTGTAAGTAAATTTCATTTTCACATAGACATAAACCCATTAAAGTCTAGTGTCTACAAAAGTGGACTTGGGCAAACAATGCAGACCCAGTTTAGACACTGCAGTATACGGCGTCTGATCTAGGTCTATACTGTTTGCATCAAGGACTTTCTTCCATATTGAAAATTTATACAAGTACCCTTTTAATCGAAAATGGACTCCTCCAACTGATAAGGATGGAATAATCCATTGGGCATAAATGGGTTAAGAGTTTATTTTTAAGACAGATGCTGCCTTTGAGAAAATTCCTGTGTTGACTAAGTAGTTTAGGCTTTTCTCTCATGACCTCGTTATGAACCTAACATTTAAATTTAACTCCTTACAGAAATGTCCTAAAGAAATTCAGATGATAGTGTTTACAGTTGGACAATATTTTGTTATCTGAACTTAAAGATAAGTGCACATTATCAAGTGGTTTGACTTTCACACTTTCTGATGAGTCATACTGTATTGTGATAAAGTCTGAAGTTGAAATCATGGCAAACAAAGGCAGTGAAATTCAACCTCTTCATTATGCCCCTTCTGAAATGACCAGCATAAAATACAGCACAATGAATGAAGCAATTTTCAAACAGTAAAGTTTGCATCAAATTACACAGAGGTGCTTTTATGTCCATAAGTGGCCGGTGGTCTTTTCATTTTTGACTGTGTTTATTGGTCAATAACAATCAGTTGACCACACTATAATGACCATGCTTGATAGCACTAACCATCGCAGTGTTGAAGATAATACCTTTTATGCTTTCTTCTGACAAGGTAGCGTCAATGTGTGGCTAGTCTTAAAGCAGGTACCAATTTCTTATTTATGTGAAGTTGATTGACCTAAATTTTTCATTGAATAAAACAAGAAATTTTGTTTTGCATATCCAGTAGGGTATAATGTGCTTAAGGGTTAAGTAATGTTGGTGTTATTTCCATTCGAATTTTTGTGAAACTTTTTTTACTGAGAAAATTATAAAATGGTTAATTTCTTTTTAACTCCTTGATAATCACAGATTGTGTTATTCTTTGGAACTTGTCAGGATACAAAACAATTGGGATACCTAAAAATAATAACTGTATTCACATGTGTTTTATTTCAAAGGAAAAAGTGTTTCTTGCCAGAGTTCTGGTTCCATAAGAATGTTATTGTTATTGTAAATGTTTGCTGAGGAAATTGGAATTTGTAGCTAATTAATTTTGTTTAATCTCTCCTATATAAACTTTTCAGCAATTGGAAGGTTTTTACGTAATTCTTAAAGGATTTTCTTAGATTTGTGTGGATTGATATATTATGAGCAGGAAGTCAGGGAATCTTCATGATTGCTTTGCTTGGCAGATCAGAAAGAGAGCTTTCTTCCCAGTTTCATTCACTGAACAGCATGAAAAGTCATGAAATTTTACAGCAACATGAAAAAATTGTGTTCTAAGTAGTTGAAATATCATGAATTTAATTATCTAGTTGAGGCTGTGATATTAACAGTTTTTATGTGCGTCTGACACTTTAATCTTGGTTATTATTACTGAAGCCCTGGTCTGGTGAGGGCTTTATGCAGAACATGAGGTACAGAATGTACTGGCCTGGCATTGTGCTAGGTGAAAGACATTAATTTTGTACCCAGTAATCTAACCACTAATTCAAGGTGGATTTAACAAGGCAACGCTGCTGAAATATTGTTAAAGGAACATTTTCAAAAACAAAAAAAGCTGGAATTTTTGTTGACATTAGGAAATAATGAAACGAAATAAAGATATAAAAAGAAATTGAATAAAAAAAGAAAACTTTTATAAAACATTAATTACATTTAAACCATTTCAGTAATTGTTGTTTATATTAAAAGTAGGAAAAAATTACTTTTAAAATGTAAAAAGTTTCAGTTGTGAATTTTGTAAGAAAGAAAAATGTGTTACTGTAGCCATGCTACAATTTATTTCTATTCAGTTTGATGTGGTATTCACATTTGTTGAAAATCTTCCTTTAAAGTTGTAGGAGTAGAGCCTGAGATATAGTTGTGTTGTGGAGGATGTTTAAACACAAGAAGAACATCTGTTATCTTCACTGATTCTTATCTTCACCTTCAATTATAGTTTTAGTAGCACCGGTTTGAATTCCCAGGTTGAGGCAATGGACAGTTTTTTTAGGGCAGTGATGTCTTTTGTGCTGCTAGTGAAATCATATGATCAGAATTTTTCTCTCAAATTCAAGGATTTGTAAGGTGACAGGGTTAAAGGACTGACAGAATGATCACTAATTCAGATGTTTTGATGGAATTATTGTTTGTAAAACCGAGAGGTTCACACAGATAAGCTGAAGACATATCAGTCTCTGATACAGTATTTTGCCTTAATTGAAGGATTTATTGTGTGTATGATTTGATTAACTGTGAAAGGGAGAACAGTAAAAGAAATCTGCTACACCCTCATTGACCTAGTTCAAATAAAGCTTATGATATACTGTCCAGTGAGCTAACATGGTGTATTTCTTGCCGACCAGCAAATGGACTAAATGGATAACTTAATATTTCTAATAAAATTTACTTTTATCCAGAAGTTTGTTAAAGTGTAAAGCGGTGTTGCTCATAGTGCAGACTGTGTGTTCCATGTTCTTCTAAATGGTTGGAAGTTCAAAATCAAGTGCACCTTTTGGTAAAGAGTGATTGGACTTTATAATGTGACAGAATGTTTAGATAATAAATTATACACAGAAAACATCAGTTCTTCTAACAATGTTTTGCAAATATATTTGAATATTTCATCGTCAGTGAAGGGCGTGCTCACGCATTAGCAGGACTGTAAAATTTGATATTATAAATTGGCCTTATTAAAATGTTTTACATTACCTACGGATAATCATTGAGGATTTAAACACATCATGATGTATGCATATCAGCGCTGGGGAATCAGGTATGGCACAGTCTAAAAATATTGTAAATGATGTTAATTGCAATATTTTAATCAAATTAAGAACAATTACTACATTAACAACACCATTTTGATTGCCTTGCAGCAACAACATGTAAAGGTTTGTTTTCTGAATCTGTGGTGTGACAGGTATTCATCAGTGATATTAAGATGTAAATTTGTATGAAGATAAAATTGTTTAGTCTTTCTGCAGAACAAGAAAGAATGGGTAAACTTAATACAAATTTGTGATTGTGACACAAGATCAGTACATGTGCAGTTTTTTAGTAGATAAAAAATAAACCTTTCCTGAACCCTAATTAATCTGTCTCCATTGTAATATATGTCATGAATTAAATTATTGGGGTTTGTTCCTGAGATTATGTGAGTCACCATACATGTGTCTTTATGACGAAACCCAGAATAATTAATCAAACAGTAAACCAAAATGTAAGAAATAAACTGAGATGTCATGATAGATTGTTAAATAAAACTGAAAAACAACAGAGTTACTGTTTGATAAACAGAATTAACAATTAAGGAAAATAAATGGATGTAAATATAAACATACAATGAAGTCACATCTGTCAGATATTTAATTTGTTTTGAAATTGAGAACTTCATATTGTCCAGAAGTGACAAATATGTTGATTGGCTCAACTAGCTGTTTTCTTTCTGCTCAGTAAACAAGAACAGGTGATGTCATCTAATTAATAATCATTAATGATAGGTATATTGATTGAGTCCTGAGAACTCACTCAGCTGTGTCAAATTGTTTTATCTGTCTAGCACCTCAAAAGTACAAAAGAATATAAAAAAAGAAAATATAAAAAGAAACACCAAGTTGAAATCTTCATTTTCATCAGGTGAAACAAGTATAAACAAAGTTGTAAGTAAAAGTTAAGGAAATTATTAACATAAGTTGGTGAAGGAAATTGTAAATAAATAAGTACACAAACTGCATCATTTGTCAAGTGCTTATCCATGCAATAACATGACTAATTACAGATTAATTTATGGGATGATTTTGTAGTAGATGTGTTGAACAGTTTCAAAATTCAGAAGGCATGAAGGAAAATGTTTATAGATATTACATGTTTCAGAAAGATGCAGATTTAGTAGTTTTAATATTGAAAAGCTATCTGTGAGTTCAGGAGATGTTATATAACAGTGTATTTTCTTTTCAGGTTTTATTTAGTTGAAGCAGAAATCATTGTTAATGTACACTTTTGTTTTTCCAGGTGTGCTGATGATTCCTATGGTTCATACAAGACACGTACAGCCCCTCGTGAAGTCGGTAAATACAAACGTACAACATCAGACAGTAGTTTGTTGAGGTCACACCAGGATTCCAAACCATTCCGCCCTCATCCGGAACTGAGCAGTAAAGACGTTGCTGAGGTAACCCCAAGCAAACCTCCACGAAAGAAACTTGAGCTTCAAGGCCGCAGTTCGCCAACACAAAGTTATAGGTCAAACAGTCCTGGTATGCATAACTCGGAGAATCTGGCAGCCAATCAGAAGCCATCTTCTCAGGTCCAAGCATTCCAAGCAGCTGAGGTAACCACAGTACAGCATGCGCATAGATCAGTTGCAAAACCACTGCCTTCTGTTCATAAAATTAACTCTCCATCAAACACTTCAAACTCATCGGGAAGTTTTGTGAGTACTGTTGTTCAGAGACCTGCAATGAATCAACAAGAGAAGACACCAGCATCAGATGAACCCAGATGTTCTGTCAAAGATCGAGTTAAAAATATTGAAGTGTTCACACATTCTCCACAGTCTGCTAAATCCCAGCGTCAAACCCAGGATTCTGTGAGTAAGGGTGTGCTCACTCCAGGGGAGAAGGAAGTGAATCCCGCAGATTCTTTAGAACTGTTAGAGAGCTCTGTAAACAATAGTAATAATATCAGAGACAGGTTGAGACCTGTTGTAAAAAGGGTTGAAACAAGTACGCCAGACCAGCAAATTTCACACGAACATGTAAGTGGGGATGTAGCTGATAGTGCCAAGATGTTGCCCCCCGCAGTGCCAAATCGGACATACAAACAGAAAGCAAGTGTTCAAAATGAACCTGTCTACAGGAAAAATTCATTCCAAAGTCATAGCACTGGACCTAGACCTTACGAAAATAAAAACATTGGAAGTGCAAACATTCATAATCCTTTAAATCAGAATAATTACATGCACTATAATCAAAGTTCTGGTACTGAGCCCAAGAGAAGCCCAAGTCAGTCAGGCCCAGAGCCCCAAGTTCCAGCAAGACATCAGAAACCAAGCTGGAGCTCAAGAAATGAACAAAATCGTCGTGATCAAAATTCAGATGTACCTAGTCCAGACTCCAGACTCAGACCAAATGTGAATGAGGACAGTTTGCACAGAGAAAATACTTCAGGTGTTCAAAGTGGGCAAAAGAGAAACTATGAAAAATCATTTTCAAGGTCACGGAACCATTCTGCTGGCAGTTCTAACAGTTCTTTAGGTCATGATAGTCAACATAGTGATAAAAGTGTTGCTAGTTATAACAGACTTCCAGCAAGTTCTCCCAGTGAGCCAAACTCTAGAGGTAACTCTCAAAGAAATGATCACAGGGGAGATAATTCATTTGAAGATAGACCTCAGTCACATAGTTCTAGGTCCACTGGTCAGACTAAAAACTTAAGTGGTGATTCTCTAAATTATAGGTCACAGTTAAATCATGTTGACAATCATATGACCCAGAGCAACAGCCAATCAGATTCCACTTCTAGGTCATCTAATTATAAACCACAAAATACTGAAACAGCAGATAAAAAGCGAGACAGTATATCAAACTCGGAAAAAGATCGACACGGTTCACATCTAGTCACAGTGAATCATGGTCGCCAGCCATCAGCCGAGGAATTAGAATGTGATCAAAAAGCACAGGAGCTTGCTAAAGTGTTAAAAGATAGTGATAAACAGTTAAGTGAGGTGCTTACATCAGATAGTAAGAAAATACGTATGCAGTATTTGGATGGTATATTGCCAGTGGATTCAGACCAAGGTGAGGAGAGAAGGCCTCGCTCTGGTACCAAGACAGAGGGGTCGCCAGAAGAAAAGAAGGAAAAAACGGAAGATGAGTAAGTGAATTAGTTTTGAAAGTCAATTATTTGTGTTTTACCAAGTTTTCTTTTTTAATGGATGTTTGAAACCTTTTTATCCTTTCTCACTTTGAAGTGCAGCCCAAACCAAGCAGCTGTTACCTTTATAGAAAAATCCAATTACAGTGTAGAAAATCTAAAATAGTCTTTTACTGAATACAAAGGTCATCACAGATAAAGGAAGTTACTTGTTTGGGTATTTATAAATTGTTTTCTGATTGAAAAAATTGCTGTGCATTTTAAAATTTTTGTGGTTTTATTTTTAGGCCTACATCACCGATGCCGTCAAACTATTATGTGTCTCCACCTAAAGCCATGATAGAGCTGGAGATAAGAAAGTTTGGAGATCAGTTGACCCAGGACATTGGTGACAATGATGCTTTAGCCCAGAAAAAGGTTTGTTATTTTCCCAATTATACTTAATCTCCACAACTACAGTAGGTAGTAAATAGTAACTTCTAGGGTTTGTTCTGATGAAATGATGAAAATATTTTCTAGAGCAATGTGAGTTCACACAGACTGGTTTAAACAGACTGTCAAAGTCTTTATTGTAAAACTTGAGTTAATTTATTCCTAAACTATACCAAATACTAGTACAATTATTCTCTCCATTTGTTCATTGTACACAGTAAATGATAACTAGGGTGGTATATATTAACTACTACACTTCAGTGATACAGTAGTTTCTTTGCTACAGATGGTTGCAAGAAGTTTTTTGGTTTTATTGCTTTTTGTTTACAAAATAGTTTTTAGACTTAGCAAATGTCTTACATTTTAAAGTTATCATATTTACACTATTAGCAATAAGTATTTAGGCTATGTAGTAAATATTTACACAGGTCGGTATTTTGGGTCCTGCAAGAAACACAGATAGTATTATATTCACAGAATTGATAGATATAATTTTGTTGTGTGGAATGCTGCATACTCCTGTAATGTTTAAAAAGTAATATGTTTGGAAGTAAAAGTAATTTAGAGGAAACTAACCACATAGCTTTGAGAATTATGTAGAAACTTAAATAGGGCTGAATCAAAGGCTTTACCTAGAACTTGTCCAAAAAAAATGTTTAACATACCTGGCATAACAGTTTAGTTTAGAATTCATAGATTTTAAACTACAATAAATAGCTGCCTTAGACGATTGTAAACAATTTTTGTATGATATTTCAGGAGGAGTTATTACAACGTATGATAAAGAAGGTCGATATCCTGAAAGATGACAAGAAAGAGCTGTTGATTGATATTGACGAGAATGAATCACTTGGGAAACAGGTAAATTATAGTGTTGTTTAGTCTGTGTATTTTTAGGATATCACTTTTACGCATGTTTGAAAGAAATGATACCAGATTTGTAAACCCACAATTCAGGTAAATTATAGTGTTGTCTAGACTATGTATTTTAGTATATGACTTTTACGCATATTTGTATCGTTTCATTAGACATTTTTAAAGAAATGATTCCAGGATTTGTAAACCCACAATTCTGGCATTATGCATTACTTTAGAACTGAAACTAACTGTAACAAGTAGTACATTATGATTTTGGACTAAGAATTACTACCAATATAAGAGGATGTAATTTTGTAGACACCTGAGATTTTGATTAAATGTGAGGAGTAAATTCCTGAAACATTTAGCAGAGTTTAATGAGGTTGATATTCAATGCTTTGATAAGGCACAGTTTTTAAAATGCTGTTTTTGAGAATAAGGGAAACCATAAAGAATGTTGTCTTAGAAAGAAAAAAAGAAAACTATAATATCAGAGAGATTTTATCTTGACTTTCTACAACACAGGTGGAATCATGTGTTGAGAAGAAATGTCGTAACCAACAAGAAAAGGATAAGTACAAGTCATACATTGAGGACATTGACAAGATCATACGCTTACTCCTCAAATTGTCAGGGCTGCTAGCTAGGGCAGAGAATACCATTCAGGGCCTCACTGAGAGTACTAATGAAAAAATCAAGGTAAAATATCAAGATTTTATGTTGAAGAACGAGATCCAAGAATATACGTTTTAGTTTACCGTAACTGAAAAATGCCTTCAAGCATAAGGCACTCTTGTCATTTGATAATTGGCTATGGACTGAAGGGACATAACAAGGGAAATTTAGGGTTGTACCAAAATATTAATCTGAAATAAAGCAGTATCTTCAGAAAAAAATAGTATTTGTGTCAATAAAAAACATTTTTGTGTATAGTTCTGGTTAAATATTATAAAAAATACCTGTTTTAGACAACAATTATTAATGTATCTCCTTTCTCTTCATATAGAAAATGACTTATGACAAACGTGATCGTCTGTACCAGCAACACGAGGATGCGAAAGAGCTAAAGACCTGACATTGATCGTAGGAGCCAGCAGGTGGAGGCAATATTGCAGGAATGTTTATCAGCAACGGAACTGGACGATTATCACTATTATATCAAGATGAAGTCAAAATATACAATTCAAATGCAAGAACTGGAAGACAAAATAACCCTGGGAAATGAACAAATCACAGCACTACAGAAAAGTATTCCAAACAAATCTAAGTCATAGTTTTACCAATACTATGGCCTTGACCTTAGAAAATTGTAAATTTTTAAGGCAGACTCATTTCTGTTGTTGCTAATAGGACAAATAGAACAGTTTTGGTAAAACTGTGAAGAAAAGCATTCATTAACAGGATGATACTGTGTAACATACAAGGGAAAATGCTATAAATGTACAAACTGAAAGTTGGTGCTGAATAGAGAAACTCTTTCTTAGTGCTTAAATATTCAAAAAAAATCTAACGCCTAGTTTTGGGAAGTGTTCAAGGAAAGTGTTTTGAAATCCTTTGGAACAATTCTGAAAAGACGTTAATATTCAAATCGCATCTAGGGTTGTTTAGCATGAATGATTTTATTAACAAGATTCGAAAGTTCAGCAGTATTAACTGGAAAGTACACATTACGAAAGTTGTGGTCAAAAGAGATTATAAGATATATTTGATCACAATTACGTGTCTTTAACTGTTGGTTTCAGCAGTTAGAAAAGGGGATGTCAAAACAAGAAGGAAATATTTTAGAAACCTGGTTAAAATACCAAAGTCTTTCGATAAAGATAACCATTTCATGGTGGATAATTGTGAGAAAAGATCTATATGAAATGGCATTAAAATATTTATTTTCTGTTTCTCCTTCTTCATGCCTTACTGGTATGTTATTTATTTCGAAGTCTCTTCTTGTAGAGACAGTGCATTTAAGGCGAACTTGTTTCGTTTTTACTGAATAATTTGTTGAGTGATTCAAGTGTACAGTAGAAAAAAAAACCCAAAACATTATTGGTTGGTTCTGTAAGGCATGTGATTAATAAGTGGAAAGCTGTAAGCTTATTTGAAAATGTTTTATGTTTTGTGTAAACTAATCTTTCATTCATAAACCAGACATTTTGTCATTGCAAATAGGAAATCATGTTTTATTGCATTGTGTCTTTAACACATTTTTTTAAAAGAGTAACTAAAAATAGGGACCAAGTCCCCAGTGAAATATTATTGTTGTTGAAGTTTTCTTTGTATTTACAAATTCATTTTGTTCTTTTAAGACTTTGATCACAATTTTATGTTGTTATGTTGAACATTTCTTTTGTACTTACTGTATAAAATGTACATTAAGGCAGGCGAAAGTATATAAAAATGTACAAAAGTGTGTCGCAGTTCAGAAATATGGGGTATTTCATAGGTTTTTATTACAGCATCTTAGAATGTTGAAATTTTTATTGTCTTACTGAAAAATGTGATAAGTAACAGTGCTAATACATTCATTTCATAGATTGATGTTTATCTGTGTGAACTTTCTTGATTCCTTGAAATTAGATTATATTGAACACTGTATATTATTTTATGGATGAAATTGTTCTATCAGTATATTTAAAAGGTGTTCAAGGCCTTGAGAGAACATTGTAAAAAACACAAACTATAAGTTTCAAATACATTCCATTTTGAATCCAAGAACCTCACTGAGCAATTCTTCATTTTCATGTTTCTCCAAATTTATCTGTTACTCTTACAAAATTTATTTAAACTTTCATTTAAAAACATACTGTTTCAGGTTTGAATGTTACTATAATAAATCTTGTCTTCATGATTAAAACAGCAATGTTCATCCAAATTAAAAAAATAAAATATGTATGTAATCTTATTAATCGTTTGTTTTTATTTTCAACTTTAAAAAAATCATGGTCAGCATGTTAAACATAGTAAACAGGTTAGCCTGAATGGATTTGAAAATTTTATTACTTCACATAGACAAATTGAGTCTTTAAAGAAAAGAGTAAGCCATCAGAAATGTATGTGATATGTAATATAATGGATTTGTCTGGTCATAAGATACTTATATATTTGTTTTTCAAAGTGAACACGTCAAAATCATGCTACTCTTTATTTGTGTGAGACCATCGTTATGAAAGGTTATGTGAGACCAGTCTTCAAGGAGATACTGAAAGTTCAACTTTCAAGTGCTGCACACTCCTATATACAATAAGTCTGTTTAGAAAGAATCTCCTTCACACAGGATTTCAGATAAAAACTAATACAGATACATGTATGAAATAATTAACCATCCTTCAACTTTGACTGCATAAATAAAATAATATTGCATCCTATACTAATGTATCCATCATGTGTTCAATGAGGACCTATCAGAGACAAGTTGTCCAAAGTAATACTGAGGAGTAAGTCATTAGATGAGGGCAAAATTTACAACAAAGGGATAGAACTCTAGTAGTTACAACGTTGGCTGGATTTCAAATTTCACACATTAAGTGCTCATGAAAACAGTAAGTTATAAACAGCCTAGGTACAAACAGAGCTTAGGTTATTCAAAGTACTAGTGAAGACAGCTGTAAGCAAGCAATAATACTAAACAATTCACAACATTAGTTTTACTGTGTCTGGCAAACCTTACTGCAATTGCCAGTAGAACATACTTGGGGAATTCAGTATTAAATTTTCTTATTGAAGATTTGTAGGTTCCTATAGATCAAATCTCTAAAATATCAGTCAATAAATAAAGGCTCTATGACAGAAAGTAGAAAAATCTATCATACCTCTTCAAACGAAGTTTATAGTTGAGTATACTGGAATCACCCTGGCAGTCGGTCTGTCACATTTGACATCTTAACCTTGCATCACGAACTCCTCCTTTAGTTTTCAACCAATTTAAATGAAACTTTTAGGAATGATCACTGGGCAATGTAGATGTGCGAGACATATTTTTGATGCATATCCATACAGGCATTGCAGAGTTATTGTCCCTTGAACTTATACTTTTCCACATGTTTGTAAGTTTAGACATCTTAACCTTTTGTCGCGAACTCCTTCAATTTTCAACTGATAGAAATGAAACTTTTCAGGAGTGGTCACTGGGCAATGAAGATATGCAAGACATATTTTTGATGCATATCCATACAGGCATTGCAGAGTTACTGTCCCTTGAACTTATACTTTTTACCATGTTTGTAAATTATGTACCTTGAGTTACAAACTCCTTCAGTTTTCAACCAACTAAAATGAAACTTGGCAGATTATGGTCAACAGGCAATGTAGATGTGCACAACATTTTTTTATGCAAATCCATGCAGGATATGCAGAGTTATTGCACCTTGAACTTACACTATTCCCCATTTTTGACTAATTTACAATGAGACTTGGCAGAGGTAGTAATTAGTAATGAAGATGTGAAAGACGTATTTCTGATGCATACCTAGCCAGGTACAATTATTGCCCTTGAACTTAGACTATTTGTCACGTTTGACATACCTTGTGGCACAGACCCCTCTATCAGTTTTCATTAGATTGAATGGAATCAGTGCAGTGTGGTGATTTAAAACTTGCCAGGCATAGTCAATACACAGTGTAGATGTGCAAGACATATTTGATTCATATCCATCAAGGCATCACAGTTATCTCCTCATTTTTACATGCTAATTTAAGACAACTTGTAGCTTGTGGGGCAAGCTAGTCTTTCAGTTTTCTTTGTATACTGGCATCATAGCTTTATGGGAGTTCAGATTTGCTTCTGCTGTTGAGTTAATGCGAAATTGTGGGGGGTATTTGTCACCTTCAATGACTGTTCTAGTTAGCTGTGATGACCCCACCTAAGGCTAGGTCCATGCAAGGAACCTACATACCAAATATCAAAGATATTGGTCTATAAAAGAGGGCTCTATAAGGTAAAGTTGACAAATCTATTTTTAGTCTCGGTGACAACAATTTAACTCACGAGGTTCATGCAAGGTTTCTATATACGAAATACAGTGGTTTTGCGACGAGTCAAAACGCAATGACTTGACATGTCGGTCCGACTCGAAACTGTTGTTGGTCCCATTATTTTCCATATAAATTTAATCCAGTCGAAATTTGCTGACTCAAAAAATGCATTAACTCGACACTTATGTGAATCCCCGCTAACCAAAATCATGAATAATTTTGCAATGACTCAACATTATTACTGAAACGATCAAGAACTTTCACACCTTTGATTAGTGTATCCAATTTGTCAGTATCAAACACAACATTCTTTGTTTGGGATTGATGTCTTTCTGATAGTTTAAGTGATATAATTATTGTGTAAAAAAAACCTCGACTTCATCCCTGGTGGTCATCACCACCACCACACTGCACTGATTCCATTCAATGTATCTGTATCCTTGTAGCTGCGTTTGTAAAAAGTTTGTTTTCTTTTCATAGCTTTGTTAGTAAATATCTTTATTAACATTTATGTGAAAACAAGAAATGTTTGTAAAACATACATGCCCCCCAGCAGCACCTAATTGCTTGTGGTTGGGCCAAAGCGTTCTCTAGTTATTGATCAGAAACCGTTTTTAGGATCAAGGTCCCTGTGGCCTTGACCTTTGACCTAATGACCTCAAAATCAATAGGGGTCATCTACTGGTGATGACCAACCAGCATACCAAGTTTGGTGAACCTAGGTCAAAGCATTCTCTAGTTATTGATCAGAAACCTTTTTTAGGATGAAAGTCTCTGTGAGCTTGACATTTGACCAAATGACCTCAAAATCAATAGGGGGTCATCTACTGGTGATGACCAACCAGCATACCAAGTTTGGTGAACCTAGGTCAAAGCGTTCTTTAGTTATTGATCTGAAACCGTTTTTAGGATGAAAGTCTCTGTGATCTTGACCTTTGACCTCAAAGTCAATAGGGGGTCATCTACTGGTGATGACCAACCAGCATACCAAGTTTGGTGAACATAGGTCAAAGCGTTCTCTAGTTATTGATCGGAAACCGTTTTTAGGATGAAGGTCCCTGTGAGCTTGACCTTTGACCTAATTACCTCAAAATCAATAGGGGTCATCTACTGGTGATGACTAACCAGCATACCAAGTTTGGTGAACCTTGGTCAAAGCGTTCTTTAGTTATTGATCGGAAACGAAGTGTCTACCGACGGACCAACATTTGCAAAACCATATGCTCCCTCATCTTCAATGGGGGGCATAATAAAAGAAAGTACACACACACAAAATTGCGCTTACTTCAATATTATTGTCTGTCGAGCAAATTTCACGACAAACTACAACCATGACGCTGAACTGGAAACGAAAGTACAACCCCAGCATGACATGCGATGACTCGACAAAAAGGCGATCTCCCATGCGATTTAGACTCATCACAAATTCACTGTTTTTAACTATCAATTAATAAATAAAGGCTCTATGACAAAATCTGTGATGAAAATTTAAAGTTTTTTATAGCCTTTGTGACCATGGGGCAGGGTCAATTTGACCCAAGGGCAAAGATTTTAACATAATTGGCAGAGGTCTACAAGGCCATGTTACACATCAAATATCTTAACACTAGGCATTGTGGTTACTGACGAGATTTTATATTTTTCGCTATGAAAGTCTTTACAAAAATCAAGCCACCCCTAGGGTTGTCAGTTTTGACCACAAGGGTATCATTTGAACAATCTTGGTAGAGGACTTCTAGATGATGCTCCATGCAAAATATCTAAATACTAGATCTTCTAGTTTCATAAAAGAAGATTCTCAAAGTTTTCCCTATATAAGTCTTTATTAAATCAAGTGATCCCTGGGCATGGAGCCATTTAGGACTCCAGGGGCATAATTTGAGCACTCTTCACAGTACATATGTATGCATGCCAAATCCCAAAGCATAGTAGTTTCAGACAAGACGATTTTTGAAGTTTTCCATGTATATATCATTATGCCTATTTCCCCTATATAAACAGGTGACCCCTGGGACAGGGTCAATTCTGACCCCAAGGACTTAATTTGAACAATCTTGGTAGAGGCTCATTAGACAATACTTTGTGCAAAATTTCAGAACTTAGGGCCTCATGGTTTCAGAGAAGATTCCTTAAGTTTTTCTTATACATTTCTATGTAAAACCTAAAGCGTGGCCAATTTTGACCCCCAAGGGCATATTTTTAACAATTTTGGTAGAGGACTTCAAGATGATACATCATGCAAAATATTGAAGCTCTAGGTCTTGTAGTTTCAGACAAGAAGATTCTTAAAGATTTTTCAACCAGTGTTCTGCATGGAACTGAATTCTTTGAACAACTTTGGTAGAGCTTCAGGAACAAGGAACATTCCTGCCAAGTCTTATTAAGTTTGGCCAAGTGATTTCAGTGGAATTGTCGTTTGAATCAAAAAAATGTTGACACACTAACACAAGCATGACAACGGACATCATGTGATCACAATAGCTCACATGAACACGTTGTGCTCAGGTGAGCTAAAAAGCTGGATTACATAGATCACAGAATCAGCATCAAAAGTTTAATATGGCCCTCCGTGTTTTATTTCAGTAACAAGAAGATAACACAGGCTTTATTCTTTTATTAATCTTTGCATAATAAATTACATTTTTTTCTGTTTAAAACATTTCATAACATCTAAATATACAAACAATTTTTTCCTTCTACCTACAGACCTCTTGAACAAATTAATCATAAAACTTGCAATTCCCAACACAAACCCCAATGATTCATTTACACAAAAAACCATGGAAACCTCATTTGTAAATGCATTCTTGAAAAGGATGTAATGAAAAATATCCTTAATAAAGTTTCATCAACAGTTATACAGAACAGGAAAAGCTGTATATCCCACAGAATGTTGCAGATACACTGTACAGATAACCAGTGTTAGGATTTACACACCCATATCACTCCTAAAAAAAAAATATCTACATTTATCAACCCTTGCATCTCCAATATTGTGTCTAAATCTGGGATTTTTATCATCAAGAGAAAAACGGAAAGGATTCTATTCAATGTTCTCCCTAAATGAAAATCATTTCCATTAACTTTCTGGCTATTCACAAACTGGCACACATCACTGATAACTTCTGCAAGAAAGCAACAACTGAGTTTATAATTTCATAAGTTCTGCTTGTGTTTTCATTTCTGACCATGTATGTGTACGACTTAAATATTCGCTTTGAAGCAAAAAGGGCATTAACTCTAGATCCCAGGACAAGGGGTTTTGATGTATAACGTAAGTTAAGACACAACTGTACCTAGACATTAAATAAACCAACCATACAATAACTCAAGAACACTAATAACATCTAGAATAAGCAACAAATACAGTATAAAGTATAAAAGTGTTACATTTTGACAGAACAGGAATGTAATAAAACAGGGTGAAATGTTTAAAGCATACTGATGGATGACAATCTAATGGCACAGGTAAACAAAAGGAAACTTTTACATTTTACTCTACAGCTAACCGTACAAGACATATCCCAAGTTAAAGCCATTTTGCAGACAACACCATAGCTATGAAAGCTAACAACACTTTGGTCGTATCAAATCAAAACTACTAAATGAAATATAGACATTATGCAGCAATTAAAAGGAATAAACATTCAGAAAAGAAAAATTATATGTTAGAAAAAACTTGGCAATTCTTTCTTTACCTTTTTACACAAAGATAACACAGAAATATATATTTGAAACAAAATAGTTACATCAATCATTTCAATATTTTACTTGCTCTTGTACACACTGGAGTACTTTTATTCAAAGACACAAACCTGTAAGTTCTGAAAACTTTGGCAGTACATTTGTATATGAAAGGTCGTAACATTAAAAGTAATTCAAATAACTTGCAAGAAATACATATAAAAATTATCTTTAATATAACTCTGTATCACAATGAAAGCAAACTTGAAAGTAGTGCTGCAAAACTGGACTCCAAAACAGCTTTGCAAACAAACATAAAACATATATCTACAGTATTTTGAAATAAACTGTCATCTTAACAGTACGCTTGAACAAGACAGATGCTTTGTATTTCAAGCTTAATGCCTATTTATTTTGAATGTAAAAAAAGAAAAAGAAAAAATTTATCGAAATTTTTTTTTGCACTTAAGTCTTTTTTTTTCATATCTCGAAAAAATAAAACCAATTGACACGTCTAAAACAACTTGGAACTACATCAAAAACCATTTTCAAGTAAGGCTGTAGTCAACCAACACTGGACGCTTGAACTTATCAAATGAAAACACAAATGCTATAATGATATAATCTCATAGTATTATTTCATGTATGCCATTCCATCTATTCATGCTCATCTTTTTAAATTCTTAAAAGAACTTTCTCCCAATCTATTCCTACATTCCTTTCTACATAAAAACTTTTGATAAACAAATCTATGTTTCAAAATTATTAACTGGAAATTTAACAAGTCCCAAGTCTGAACTTTTCTGAATTAACCTTAACACACTGATAAGTTATCAAAATGTTAACAAAGATAGTTCCCATTTGAAACAAACTCTTAAACAACTGACTTCAATCTAAACTTACTCTCTTTACGTCTACATAATTTTGTGCGTTTTGCATAAAATGATAAAATACCCTATAAATCACTCATTGAAAGCAACTAAATATTTGTGAAACCACTTTTTAAACAACCATATAAACTTAAATATAAAACCATTTGCCCAAATGCAATCAACCCTGCACGAAAATATTCTATATAAAATATTCTGTACATAAACCATGGGTGACCAATCATTTCCTCTCTATCTTTGCCAAGCATTCAATCCTACATCACAGTTTTATCAATCTTTTCTTGTTTTTCTTTTTCTAGGAGACCGTCTGAAAATATTGAATATATATTAAACATTTATTAGTCATACAAAATAGTCATAGAACTTTTTCATCATGTTTAGACATGACAAGCTATGTTTGTAACTCAGTTCATATCTACTTAGACTGGTTTTATTTGATTAAGGTAATTTCAGAACTAAACAAGAAAATTTACAGGACATGGCACTGAAGTATTGGCTTTGTGACACACAGTGGTACAAAAAGCTGTCAACTGAGGTGATCTAAAACAGATCAGCATACAAAAATTGTATTTACATAAGTTTGTGTCAAGACATAAACCTGTGTTAATCTATCTGTGCATGAAACCTAGATAATACATGTACCTTGGTGAATCTGTTTCCCCTTTCTCTCCTTCACCCACTTCATCTATTTCTTCTTCTTGAGACCCTTCTTCTTCTCCTTCCTACAGAGAAATAAACATGTATACTGAGAAACAAGCCAGCCTAGAACCTTTTAAACTGTTCTTCCAAGGCCAGGTAAGCAATACAGACGGAAAAAGTGAGTCTATGAAATTTCTGTTGACTGAAAACTTATTTTCAACATCATTCTGTCCGAATATCATTATCTAGTCACTGGTGATCAAAATGTGGAAGTTGATGGAGCATGCAAGCATACATACTACAGACATCTAGACATATTAAAAGCTCACCCTGTGGAGTAAGATTTTGCACTGTTTCAGGAATTTTATAAAGATTTCATTCAGCATTCCTGGTCTATCAGAATAATAACCTATTGATGGTATTCCTAGAATTCGATAATGTTTAAAGTTATGGTTTTATTTCAAGAAGATCAAATCATATATGCAAAATATGACAATTAAAGAGAATACAAACCTCTTTTTCTAAAGCTGCCTTGGATTTCTTTGTTTTTGCTGTCTCATTATCTCCCCCTGGTCCGGGAGTTTCTTCCTCCTGGTTTTCAGTTTCCTCAGTTTTCTCATCATCATCAGGTGATTGCTCGTCCGTCTTTTTACGAGCAGCATCTATATCTTCAGGCTGTATAAAGGGATATGATTTCAAAACATTTACATGAAGGATATTGAATTCTTTTCATCTTTTGTCTTCCTAATATGCTACCTTTTTTTCAATGTCATAAAAATGTTTTAAAGCATAATTTTACTTTGACCAATTTTAAAGATGGATGATGTATAAAAAACTGAAGTATCACAATTATATTACAGACTTTATCAACTAAGGCCTTCTGATATTTACTATAATATTACATTTTCAATATTTTCAAAGATGGCATTGTCAAATGTTTACCTATTAAGTATTAAAAAAGTTCATATATACATTAATTTAAAGATGTGATCTAGTATTAAACTCTTTAGTCATTTACTGACATCCTTTCAATAATCTAACACCAAGTTAATTTGAAATAAAGCTTCAAGTTGCAAACAAGAAATAAATATTTTAATAATACCAGGAATATGCAAAACATGTAAATCTATTTATGCCCTTATACAGCTGTTAAAATAAAAACATTTATTATATACTTATAAATCAAATATTGAGAAATATTGATGAAATAAATTGCGTATTTTCATTTTCCGTATTTTCACTGTAAAAATTTATTTTTCACTGCAGTGAAACATATTTTCCGTATTTTCACTGGTGTCTTGCCGAACTACTTTCTTCTAAATTCAGTCAATACACTAAATTAAAGGGGAATTCTTTCGAATCTTAAGGTCAAAAAAGAGTAAAGTATATAATAAACAGAAAATTCAAGTTTTTTCATTAAATACGGGATTTATTTTCATCTTGTGGTATGAAAATTATCATATTTCATTCGTGGCTATTGCCACTCATGAAATATTTATTTTCATACCACTCGATGAAAGTAAATCCCGTATTTATAGAAAAAACTTGAATATCCTCTATGTATTTCATGATTTAATGTTAATACAGGTGCAAAACTAAAAAAAATACACAACAAAAATAACTGTGATGTAAAGAAAACTCTACAGGATTCAAAATGAACTTAGATGCAACTAAAAATCCTCACAGGAAGGACAGGTATCTGGTCTTTACAAAGCAAAATGTCAGTACATATATTATCAACCCACATACATTCTTTTGAAATGCAGAGCATGCTTTTTTTTCAAGTTTCTATAAAACACGTACAGGTGAAAATATCAGTTTCACATACTTCAACAGAAACTTTTTGTAGCTGGACAAGGAGAGTTCACCAAACTATAGTCTGATTGTACCAGAACTGTTTAGAACTAGCATACATGTGTAACTGCTAACTCTCTCATCAAAGAAGTCTGACTGACAGAAACAGTGTGTTTTAATCACATGACCTCAATAAATAAATTTAATACAGAAACAGATAAAAAAGAAAGTATAACTATCATACTTCAACTTAACAAAGGATTATTACCTTAATTGGCCCTGACCTTGGACACAGGCATATTGAGAGAAGGACTATAGGTAACAAAACAAGGACTATATATACAGCATATAACCATGGGCGTTCCTCTGCCGACTTCATCAATGTAGACCAGATACCTTGCTGCGAAAATAGAAACCATAAACATGCTAGTATACTACAACACAAAACAAAGTATGTTAATCATAGACTTGACTGATACTTGATCATCCATTCTGCTTTATACATTATGCTACCATCTGCTTTTATCACAGGAACATTTTGTTTCTGTGAAAGGGTTCATATTCTGTTTTGTTACAAGAGGAGACAATGTATCCTGTGTATCCATGTAGCAAGATCCCCGTTTGTAAAATATTTTTCCAAATAAAGATGATCAAGAATCAATCAAATCACTAACATACTGGGATGGTATGATCAACAACCAAACTTGCTCAACAAGCTGTTTGTAAGAAGTGTATAGTCTTTAGTGTCAGTCCAATAATGACTGAAGTACCAGAGTACCATAGGAGTACTGAAACATCAACAAGGAACCACAAAAGATTGAACTAATATCAATTGTCCAAATAAAATTCTTTATTTGGGAGCAGTTTCATATTCAAAAATTCAAAATTAAATCCTAACAAACCTATTCTTCTGCTTAGCACTTTACAAACAGCTTGCATAGAGTATATCTAACAGAAACTCCACAACACTGGGACCAGTCTGTTGTTCAGTAGACTGGTAAATCTCACCTTTTCTTTCTGTATACAGCAGTAAGCTATCACTAGTATTACAGGCAGTATTATAACAATGAGAAACACTGCCCATAACCATGGACGGTCCCTGGTCACGTCCAATATCCCTTGGACTATTGCATTATTCTATAATACATACAACAGGTTTAGATGATTAATCATCTTACATGTATAATAAGTTAATGATGCCCTTATTTGTTCCTTTGTTTTCTGTTCACACTGTAGACAATCTTTTCAAAATGGTACAAGTTGTTATCCTGTCTAGTTCTTTAAATTTTGTTCATTGTCAGCAGACATCAGTTTTTAATTATTATGAATTATTATGGACTGCATCTGTGTAGCTAAGAAAACAGTGGTAACAAAATGAGTGCTTCTTAGCCTGACAGGTGTGCTTTTTAGTAAATATTTGTCATATCTTCTAAATCTCTAGGTAAAAGTGTTTCATATTTATATTTTTCAATATTGTGTCATTACATAGTTTGTTTCTTTAAACAGATCATAAGACCATTTCACCCTTTTTACCTTAAGTCTCTCTATTTCTAGCTCTCAATTTCTAATATTTTACACAGTATATCAAGACATCTCTTCGAGTGAAGGAACACTTACCCCTGCTCCAGCTGCAGCCTCTGCTGCACTTTTGCGTTCCCACGTCTGCTCTACCCATCTTGTATGAGTCTCCCTATCATCTGTTACAATAAAGTTGTCAAATACAATCTCATCTGTCATTGACCACAGCTCTAAACCAAGGGCATCCTGGAAAGTTAAAGAAACTGATTAAATATGACTTTCCCTCACAGACAAAAATTATTCTGAAAACACAGCAATTAAGCATCTAAATCATAATAATCTAATCAGATTCTATCTTAAAATGTATTTGAAAATAAAATGGTTTATGTACTGATGCTACCAGTTATAGTTTATTCTGAGTTTTATAAGTGTAACAATTTTTAATGGACACAAGATGTGTTATTTCAAGATACTATGGAAATCATGATTTTAAGTGATCCATGCAAAGGAACTGAGCTTACAATAGGTGTCATCTTGTATGGTGCAAGATCTTCAAAATAATCTGGATTGGTTATCCTCTTTGGCTTCCACTCTCCCTGAAATATCAGAGCATACAATAATAACTTCAAATATTACAGTCTTTTTACAACTGCTAAGTCCACTACAGTTGTGCAAAACTGTATGCATGAAAGTGTACTAGAACCATTATCATTTTTAAACACTTCTGTTAAATGCTGTTGAAATATTGTATTTTACTTTTCTATTCAAGAATTAATAGACAGCTTGTATTCAGTTATCCATCAAGTAAACCCAGTGGCATAATGCAGATATTAGAAATACCTTGTAGTTAGGGTTATCAATCATATCAGGCTTCCACTTTCCTCTGTATTTTGGGTTTGGAATGTTTGGTCTGGTCCATTCACCACATCCTGGTGCATCCTTACATTTAGGGTTATCTGAAATATTCAGATTTACATGTAACCCCATAAAGTGATTATCTGCCTTATTTTTGTCAGTTAGTTAGTTTTTAAGCATAAGTCATAAATATTACAAGAAATTTATGATACAAGAAAACTTTCTTTATTTGTCATCTGGAGGCCAGTCCCTTTAAAAAAGAAATACAAGAAGAGTTGAAAAAACGCATCATTTATTTATATATATATATATCAAGCCTGTCAATCAGGATTATCCATATCATGTCCCCTAACATATAACCATCAAAATTATCAATTCAACCTCAAAATATTCATGAGCACCAAAGCCTTTCAATAGAGCTTCCAAGTTTATTATCATCCAACTAAGCCTACCAACTGAACATTCAATTTTATACAACCACTCGTTACCTATCAATGCAGCCTCCCAATCCCCATCCATTTCATCATCCCAGTCCTCAGGTTTCTCAGCATCAGGATCAGGTATCAGTGCTTCCTCATCATCTAACCAACCGTCTGGCTTCACAGCATCTTCATCTGGAATCTCCATTGGTTCATTCTCATCCCTGTGACATGTATAAAAGGTCATGCCATGATTGTTTAACAATTACCCTGCTGGAGGCAATTGACTCTACCTTTGCCACCACTGCAGACCAAGATCAGGCTGCACACTTGTGCAGTCTGATCATGGCCTCCACTATTTATCATTCAGTCAGTAAATTTTCAATAAGCACCCGCATAAACAATTAATGGATCTGTCTAAATTGAAAGATGAACAAGTTCATTTTTGATACTAAATGTTAACAAAGAGGGCCATGATGGCCCTGGATCGCTCACCTGAGTACTTTGGCTGTAGGTTTGCTGTTAAACAGTATTTCATTTTTTAATTGAAAATATATAAGTGTCTACAAACCAAATATGTAAAATATCAGTCAATAAATAAAGGCTCTATGACAGAAAGTAGAAATATCTATTATAAGCTATGGTGACCTTGACCCAGTGACCTCAAACCCTACCCATGGGTAGAGGTCCATGCAAGGAACCTATATACTGAATATCAAAGATATTGGTCTATAACCGAAGGCTTTATGAGGTACAGTAGATAAATCTATTTTTAGCCTCCCTGACCTTTAACCTAATCCAATAATTTGAAAAAGCTTGATAAAGCTTGCTTCATGCCAAATTTTAAAATTCAAGGCCTTGTGGTTTCAGACAAGAAGATTTTTAAAGATTTCCTTTTTAACATATTAAGGGCCCCCGGGGCGGGGCAAATTTTGACCCAAGGGCCAACATTTAAACAATATTGGTAAAGGTTCTTTACACAATACTCAACACCAAATATCTAAGGTCTACACCTATTTGTTTTGGAGAAAAATTATTTTTCATGTTTTTCCTATATAAATCAATGTAAAACAAGAGATCCCTGGGGCGTGGCCAATTTTGACCCAGGGCACATATTTGAACAAACATGGTAAACATCCATTAGACAATGCTACATACCAAATATCTAAGCTGTAGGCATTGAGATTTCCAGTAAGAAGATTTTTAAAGATTGCCTTTTTTACATATTAAGGGCCCCCGGGGCGGGGCCAATTTTGACCCCAGGGCCAACATATAAACAATACTGGTAAAGGTTATCTACACAATACTCCACACCAAATATCTAAGGTCTAGTCCTATTAGTTTTGGAGAAAAATGACTTTTAATTTTTTTCCTATATAACTATATGTAAACCAAGACAACCCTGGGGCGTGGCCAATTTTGACCCTACGCAACATAATTTGAACAAACTTGGTAGACAATCACTAGACATTGCTACATACCAAATATCAAAGCTGTAGGCATTGAGGTTTCCAGTAAGAAGATTTTTAAAGATTGCCTTTTTTACATATTAAGGGCCCCCGGGGCGGGGCCAATTTTGACCCCCAGGGCCAACATATAAACAATACTGGTAAAGATTTTTTACACAATACTCCACACCAAATATCTAAGGTCTAGTCCTATTAGTTTTGGAGAAAAATGATTTTTCATGTTTTTCCTATATAACTATATGTAAACCAAGAGAACCCTGGGGCGTGGCCAATTTTGATCCAGGGGACATAATTTGAACAAACTTAGTAGACATCCACTAGACAATGCTACATACCAAATATCAAAGCTGTAGGCATTGTGATTTTTGAGAAGAAGATTTCTCAAGATTTCCTTTTTTACATATTAAGGGCCCCCGGGGCAGGGCCAATTTTGACCCCAGGGCCAACATATAAACAATACTGGTAAAGGTTATCTACACAATACTCCACACCAAATATCTAAGGTCTAGTCCTATTAGTTTTGGAGAAAAATGATTTTTCATGTTTTTCCTATATAACTATATGTAAACCAAGAGAACCCTGGGGCGTGACCAATTTTGATCCAGGGGACATAATTTGAACAATCTTGGTAGACATCCACTAGACAATGCTACATACCAAATATCAAAGCTGTAGGCACTGTGGTTTCTGTGAAGAAGATTTTTAAAGATTTCCTATATAAGTCTATGTAAAATGAAGTGACCCCTGGGACGGGGCCAATTTTGACCCCAGGGAAATAGTTTGAACAATTTTTGTAGACTTCCATTAGAGGGTGCTAAATGCCAAATATCTAAGCTCTAGGCCTTGTGGTTTCAGACAAGAAGATTTTCAAAGTTTTTCCTTTAAGTTGCCATAGCAACCAGAGTTCTGCATGGAATTCAATTCTTTGAACAATTTTCAAAGGGGACCACCCAAGAAACATTTATGGGAAGTTTGGATGAAATTGGCTTAGCGGTATATGAGAAGATGTCGTTTAAAGTAAAAGTTTACGGACGGACGGACGACGGAGGCCAGACAAATTGCGATCGCAAAAGCTCACCTTGTCACTATGTGACAGGTGAGCTAAAAACACATACAGAGATAAACATAAAATTCAGATACAGATTATCATAAGGAAACAATATAGCTGCTGACAGTGTGTTCTAAATCCTTTATAATTTCATTAAAGCAGTTTTTTTATCTTTTTACTATTTGTCATAAATTTCACATTTATTTGCTGTAAAAAATTATCCAATCTCTGCAATAATTCTGCAACTTCGTCCACTCACTCGTTATAACAAAATGATGGTACCATACATGTATATTCACAGAGCCTTTGGTTAATTTCAATGAAAAAAATTTGTTTTGAAGAAAATATCAGCATCATAACGTATCACTTACCAGTCATCAGGCTTTTCAGCATCTGGATCCTGAATCCTGTAAAAACAAGTGCTCTCAGAAATCAGCTTTGGCAGAGGACTTTATCATAAAGGTTATCAGTTCCATAATGAGTGATTGAAAGGTTGATACATTTTTTTCTTTGTTCTTTCTATCCTTTCTTAAGTTTAAAACATGATATAAAAGATCTTTGTGACATTTTCCTCATTTTAAACAACTATGTGAGCCAGAAGGCCAATGTATTTAACTGTAAATCAAATGTGCCCTATACAAGTACATGCCCGACACAGAGAGGCTGTGAGAAGCTTTGTATTATAGGAACATCTTTCTATACCAGACTCAATTACTACAATGACAAAGGTCAATGCCGTACTCAACGTCTGGATCACAGCCTTACTTTAAAACTAACATGCTAAGCCTAGCTCTACTATCAGACTACAGAAAGGAGACATTTTATTGCTCAGAAATTTGTTTAACATTCATTTTCTTTTGTTACTATCTAACATCAACAGTTAGGACTCAACATATCTTAATATACATGGTTAACTCATTTTCTGTGGCCAAATTATATACCTATCTGACACACTGTTATTCTATTAGCATATTACAAACATCATCTGAGACTACAATAAAGATTCAAACTGCAAGTTTCTTACTTTTCTCTGTCATCCCAGTCATCTGGTTTCTTATCATTTGGATCATCAATCTCCTTTGGTGGGTTTACTGGTGGACTGAAATAGGTAAGAAGCTCACTTGTTGATAAGTTAACATGAAAACTTTATTTCCCACAGGCAAAGCATAAAAAAATATGCATCTACTGAAACAGTTTCATTATAATATTGTAACTTAACTCCAAGTCATAAGTCTAACTGCAAAGCAATTAATTCAGGAGAGGATGGCAAACTTCTTTCAATATCATCTTTTTAATGTTGGGCACCTGAAGCCACTCAGATATTAACTGAACAATTGTCTACCAGGAGTTTCCATGCTAATATGCACTAACTCAACACAAAAGCACTAAAACATGTTTTAAGATTAAATTTGCAATACAACACATTTACATAAAACTTATCCCATTTCTTACTTGAATTGCCTTTATGAATTGTTATAAAAGAAAAGATATTGCACTTACTTCACATCTGTTAACAAACTGCCAGGAGTTGACCACTTTATTATCTACAAGGACTTCAAATGAATTGTCTGGATTTACAACTAAAAGAGACAATGTGAACCAAGTGTTAAGCCAATAACCATTTGACCTTTAAATAAATTCTTTCAAATTTCAACACTAAACATATTTAAGAGAAGTTTCAATCTGAAATGAAATACCTCTAATTATCTAATTGTGCTCTGAAAATATGTGAAAAATGTTCATCATAGTCTAAATATTACTTCTTTTATTGTTAACTATATTTCATTACATTTATGGAACCATAAGAGATGGTCTAAAAGTTTGAATTTATTAGATAGATTTTGATTTAAAAAAGACTATAATGCAAAGACAAGATGTAATACAGTTTGAAATACATGTAAGAATCGTTCAAATTATTTTGTAGAAGGTTAATTCCACTTTACTGAAAATAATGTCTAAAATATTGTAGAAAAATGTAATGTGAATCTGGCACTGCTTACCTAATGTGTAAAGATGTGTCTTCTTGTCTGTGAAGTATTTATCAAGGCTAGCTGATGGTTTGTTCGCATGTTTTTCCTCAAATTCTCCAGTCAAAGGATTTTTATGACGGAAAATAAAGTGAAGCTGTAACAAAGAAAATGCAACAGTAAGAAAATCCTGTATGTTAGCAATAGGATGGTATAATTATGTAGAAGATTGTTTTCAATAAAATAAGTCTTCCAATTAGTCTAAAATTTTACATTATCTGTCATAATAGAAAATTAAACATAGAAAAATAAATGTTGTGTTACGCCATCTTAGATCAGTATTAAATGGCAGATGTCAACTCACCAGACCTTTTTTCATTACACTCAATTACAGGACTAAAACTACTGTCTCAGTTTAGAACTGTATTAGGTAAAGTATGCACTTGAAATATCATATCCACTTTACCTTGTGATCCAATCCACACTTATCTGGACCAAACATTACTGTATATGGTGTCTTATCATGGAAAGATTTCTGGAAAAAAAATGACAACACACAGGATAAAGGTAAGTGAAAACTTACAAGCATTAAGACTGTAGAAGCTAACTGCCTTATAATGTAATTCTATTTTCCTTTTGAAATAATCTAAATATGTTTAAATAAAAGCAAGTCTACAGAATAACATTTCAGAATACACAAGCAACATTACACCTCATGAACATGCCTAGTATGGGTGGGAATAAAAGAGCCAACATATTTCTGAACTCTTATTACACCTAGTGAAACTAAGGTGTATAACTTCCGTTTATGAAATTTCCACTAGGCAACATAAAAGGCAAGACCATGTAATGCTTATCTCAGCTCTAGCTGTCAGTGAAACAAGCAAACTAAGTCATGCTTGTAGCTGCATACTGTCATTGATTGAAATTTCAGCCAACAAATAAACTGTTGCCTAGTTTAGAGGGCAATTCTATAGTGCACTATGACAGGTAATGTTTATTAACAGGTAACAGACATACAAGTCCATGGAGAAGTGTCAAAGAAAAAGGTCAGTATGAGAGTAGTTTTGACTTTTTGCCGGATGTTTGTTACTCTTATCTTGAGGCTGCTTAATATAAGTACAGTAAGGGAATACAAAAGTACAAATCAAACAAGGCTGTAACTACATTCTTTCAACATTCAAGTGAAATTTTAGAAAACTTACCAGATCTATTTTATCTTGTTTTGAGAGGAGCTTTATGTATGCACCACCACAGTCTATACCATTCTGGAATTTAACTTCATACCTATCAAGTGAAAACAAACACTGACTTCCAAATGTTATATAAGTCGAAGACCACAGCTGATCTGGGTCTTTTTTTTTTGGTTGTGTTTTTTTAAGCTAAAAAAATAAAACTCTATCAATCCAATTTTTCATGAGCTTAGAAAATCCTAGACAACAAAACTTCTTACAACAGAACACATTTAGACACACTTATTTCTAGCTCTACAGTGGACCTTGATAAATTATTACGTACTGGGAACTCCAGAGGCAGTTTTTGAGAATAAATAGATATACATCAGATTATTTCTCATTGCTTAATATCATCACCATTCTTCTATACTTACGAGACTATCAAAGGATTTCCTTTGAATTCAAATGGTCTCTCCAGCTTGCTTGAAACTGCATGATGCTTGGCCTTGGACTGAAACAGACAAAACAACACCATTATTTTAGTTCAACAATTTCTCTTCCTTATTTCCTGTAACACTGTATTTATCTGCTTATTTCTGATGCTCAACAAGTGAGAACAGCTTTCTAAAACAATTGATGCCTATTACATTAAACTTTAAGTCTTTATTTCCAGACTAAATACTTTTCAAATTTTTCAATTTAATGACAATGCAGATGCTTTTTTACTCCAACACCCAAATAAAACTATAGACATAAAAAAATGACTATTTTAGGAAGAATGGGCTAGCTTGAAGTGTATCATGAACTTAACTGCACATAGGTATTTTAAAAAAGCCTAACCCTTACCTTTAGAACCAGTCCCAAGTCTCCTAAAAGGGAAGAATCTTTAGGTTCTTCTAGGGACCACTTCCCATCATACTTTGCAATATCTTCATCTACATCCTCCTTCTTAGCTTGCGAACGTGTCCACCTTTAATTATAGAGCAAGAAAGCTACATGAATTTACATTGTCCTCCAAGAGAGGGCAGGCCTCTAATTATAGAGAATTAGCCAATAAAATACATAAGACATCATTGTTTACTTTTACATCTTTTATCTACAAGGAAACCTACTCTGGAATGAAGTTGAAATAATATACTTAAAAGACAGAAAACTCAACAACAACTTTTTTATCAATACTTTAATATTCTAACACTATCCGCAATTTGCCTGACAATAAACAAAGAAGGAATTGAGCGTTATATATCAGGCAGTATAGCACGCTGAATACAAGCGCGCGCCCGCTGACGTCACTGAGAACGCCACTGTTAAATAGTGCACATACTTACGTCCTTTATAAATATACGTACGTGTTAGAATGGAAATAGATTTTAACATTTTTCGTGATCTACCGTCGTATATATCACGGTTTCTCGTTCATATGCGTAATTATTTAATCACTCAGGCCTACGGCCTTCGTGATTAAATTACTACGCATCTGAACTCGACACCGTGATATATCAGACGGTATATCACTCAAACTTAAAATCTATTTCCTAAGTATAACATTCAGCAAAAAAAGACTAACTTTTTCTTCAAAGAATCTTTATCATCAAATGTCTCTGCTAGGTGTGGCTTTCCAATGAATCACTGGAGGCTCGTAATTTTTCTGTGAAAAATATTATATAAAATATTGAATAATCATACTCATGTGCAAGGAATGAATTGGTTCAGTAAGAAAAGAAATTACTGAAATTAAGAAATCACCAATTAGACTTCTCAACAGTATTTCATCAGTTTTTGTTGTAATAAAATATTTTCAGGAGAGATTATATATATAGTTATTTTTATTTAGACAATGTATTCTTTTTTTAAGAAAGACATTAAATTTATTTCTTACTGTCACCTGAATTTTGCATTTTAGCTACAAAGACTTACTTTAGTTTACATTCATGACAAGCTTTATCCATTTATACTTCTGTTTTTGTCTATTTATACACAGAATCGTATGGTACTGTAAAGTTGACAATCTGACTACAGTACTTCACCTTTTCCACAACAACTGGTTCTGCTGTATCTGGTTCATCTTCAACAATACCATCATCATCATCATCAACATCCTCTGTCTCTAGGCCAGCAGTGACAAGCTGACATGCTAGGATACCAACCAGCAACAACGCAAAAATCTTCCTCTTCATTCTGAGGATATTTTTACACAAATGCGATAATACTAAGCAAGACAATACTGAGCAAAATATAAAAAGTCTTTACAAAATAAATCCTACTTTCAAAATTTTCTGGCTGCCTAAAAGAGAAGTTGAAGCATATCTCATTTATTACTAATAGTCTATATAATTGTACTCAGTTGAATATCATGCTATATTTTTTAATGGTCAATATCCGCCTTCAGAGTACAAAGATAGGATTCAAAATGTGGTGGAAATTTTTCCTTCTTAGCCTATGTAATGCCCAACAAAGGCTGTTGGGTACTGATTTGCACAGGAGGATGTATGTTTCAAATAAGTTTCATGAAAAACATGTAGTATGAAAAGTAGTGGCAGATAAGAAATTTACAAATTTAACACCCTAAATTCCGTTACTGGAAAAATGGCCACAAAGGTAACCATTTAACCATGTACTGTGAACCGAGATAACAGGCCTTACATCTTTCCTAATTCATAAGTGAGCAGACAATGACACGCATGGAATTAGTTTATCCTGTACCGCTTTCACAACAGTTAACCAACAGTAACTTTTTAAATTGTGCATTGTTTTCACTGGCTATAGCATTCTCAGTGCACGCACGCCCCCACCAGCTAAAGTGGATGTAAATAAGAGACTGTTGTAGATTTAAAAGTATCTTTTTGCTCTTTTTGGTTTTGTGGAACAGATTCAAACAGTATATAATTACTTCAACCTATTACTGCCAGAAGTCAATACTGACTATGCTATAAAATTGTTAAGATATAAACAAAGTAAGGAAGATTTTTTCTTGTTACACTCCTTTTATAGTGGAAATCATTATGAGCACACCTTGCAGCTGACCTCTGGACCATTTCTATTTTGTGAGGTATTTCTGCCATTAGAGCATTATATGGGTGAGCAGTATTCTACCTTAGGTCGTATGTATGTTTTGTATGCTGCTTTTTTGTTGTGACATTTTGTCTGACAAATCTTAAGCTGTGTTTTGCTTTGTTTGTGATGTTGTTTATGTGCAATTACCAGTTCAGTTACTACTTATAGTAACTTAAGTATTTTACATATTCTGTGTTTTTAATCTTAAGCTGTTTTTTGCTTTGTCTGCGATATTGTTTATGTGCAATGACCAGTTCAGGTTTCTATTAATAGCAACTCAAGTATTTTACATTTTCTGTGGTTTTCAGAATAGTGCTGTGTAGGTTGTAGAGAAAGATGACCGGTTTCTTTTTCCTGTGTATTCTGAGTACCTCACACTTGTCAGGGTTGAACTCCATTGACCATTCTTTTTCCCCTATTTCAAGGTTGTGCAAATCATTTTGTAAGCTTTGTGTTGATGCTTGTGATCTGTTTAATTAACTATGGTGTCATCTGCAAACAGATGCAACCGCTCTTGACACTTCCTGGTAGGTCATTGATGTATGCGAGAAAAAGGCATGGACCCATGACCAATCCCAATCCCTGAGGAGAAAGCATTGGGTCTATGCTTTGACACTCCTATACTGACAATTCTCCTGAAGACTTGTAAATAAATGCTGCGGGCTAAAAGCACATGGTTATGTTTTCTCAACTGCCTGTGCTGATGAACCCGTCAAGGTCAATCTAGAGGTCAAACATTTTGGCAAGATGGTGGCGGAGTGCTGAATTTTAAGACATCTAGGACATCTTAAGGTATTTTGTGTTCAATATTATTTTTTTTGTGTTGATAATGGGATTATTAATTTTTTACATAATTTTATCAGGATAATTATGCTTCACTTTACTGAATGAATGTGCCTCAGATTCCTAGCACGATTATTGGTGGACTTTCCTTATACCCTTATCTTAGTTCACGTTATGTCTAAGTATAAACACAGGTACGCTGAAGACCTGAAGCTACAGTACACACAGTGCGGACTTTGACGTTGTCAGTGCTCCAGCTAGGCCTTTTTGGAAAAAAAATTGTCAAAGTTTTCGTATATTGGCCTGTTTACTTGCTGAATTCCCATTACTGACGCGTGAAGAAAATAAGACTGGTTATCATCTGGGCGTTATGCAAGCGTCTAACAACAAAAAAATCGATAGGAAACCAGTCACGTCAAAATAACACAAGTGTAGGAAAGGAACAGTCAAGTCATTACCACACTTGTTTACGACACGTCTTGTTTGTATATTGAACTGACACCTGGGAAAAAGTAGCCACGAATAAAGATGGGACATCGGTTACAATTATGAGGTGTTATTTAATTTCTGCTGACATTCGATGCCGTTCGGTGCCGATTTTAACCGTGGTAAGTAAAAATTGTCACCTTTTTTGTTTTGTTGGCAGTTTGTTAAATGTCAATTTGTATATTCTAGTTGCTACTGATTCTATATAATTTCATTAATTCATCGATTTCAATCATTATTAGTCTGATAGCTATCAGATCGCACATCTTTATTTTGAAATTACATACTCTTTTTAAAAATGCCTGCCAGAGAACGTATGCAGCATTCCCTTTCTAAAATAGGTAATGCAAAATAAAAGAAAAGTTACTCAATTTTTCGCGAAAGTTATTTTAAAGTTAGCTCTAAAGAAACTAGATAAAAATTGAGTCTGCAATATTAAATAGGCACTAATTTTGTTGTAGATGAATTAGTAGTTGTTGTTGTTTCTGTTATAAAAGTGTTGGAAATGCATTTGAAAATTAGGAGAAAAAAATTATAAAGTTTAACAGTTTACTCTGTAAAGTTAATCTTTATTTCAGGGAATAATTCATTTTTAGATCTAGTTGAAAAAAAAAACACTACTTTTTAAAAATTTATATCTGTTAAATTATCTAGCCATTCTCTTAAGATACGGAGGTACTTATTTCCAACTTTGATTATTTTCAGCTCTTCAAGCATGGGAGACGATACCATCCAAGAGACCAGTGCCAAATATTTTTGAAAATTAAAAATGTTAAAGAAAATAAATACAGTTGTAAATATGAAAATGATGAGAATGTCTTATTATTAGCAGAAAATTTTTAAAATATGAGAGAGGGTCAGGATCACTTCTTACTTATGCCCCCACCCCCTGCCCTGACCAGCCACTTCACGACTCCTTATTGCCCTTTTTCACTTACCAGCACCCTGCCCTTTTTAGATCCTAGCTGGAGCACAGCATTGTTAACAATGTCGCGGGGGGCGGTATCGTCTCCAAGTGGCCAGTCGCGGTGGACTGAAGTCCCCAAATTTCGGGTGTCCGCTAAATTTACCACCGCCACTACCTCCAGGGGGTATGGTCACCGTGTGTCGCGGTGACAGAACGCCGCGCGTCTTCGCGATGTTCTGACTTGGAGATTACTGCATTTAAACATACTCCGTGTACAGTACATGTACGTGGTTTTCTTTTTACTCATTCTTATTTTACTTACATTTATTTTGTGGCTAACGTCAGTTGGTCAAATTAAAACAAAATTTCAAATACATTTGCGGTATAGGTTTATTGTGTACTTTCGTTTTTAGATTTAAGAAAAAACGCTCGTTATTATATAGCAAAATCGATCAATAATTTTTGCCAAGCGCCTAGACGATACAGATGTCGAAAGCAGTTAAACACAAGTTGATCTAAAATTCCCGACAATTCATTTTCTTAATATATGATCAGCTGCTTCCGGAAGCAACTGCTTTGAATGGTCATTCTTTGCGTAAACAAATAGGAGCGTTCGTACACAAATGCATCATAATTAGAGTGGATTTGTTCGAATTTTGACTGTTTAAATTAGATCTATTAACTTTTTGATTATCATTAGTAATTTATTTACGTGTAATTTATTTGCGAGTGGATTAACGCAAGCGCGGCACCGATTGAAAACTTGAAAATATATCAATTGCAGCAATTAAAGTTAATTAACAAGATGGCATGTAGATGTGTAAATCTATTCATAATCGGCTGTGTTACCATCAATCATACAACCAAACATGGAACGTCAACATATAAAAGTTTAAAACCGGATGGTGTATTAAAAAGAAAAAGAAATAACTTCAACTGGTAATAATGACGCGTTTTTTGTAACTTATCAGAAAAAAAAATTGGGCGAAAGTAAAATTGTGTTGGGACTTCGTTTTTTCGGGCACCGCAAAACCCTGTGACCCGATGCCTGGACATGGCGTGGTACTGATCACCGCGGACGGCTGCGCTGACCTTGGTCTTCAACGCGGACAGTTAAATCGCGGGGACTGTTGTTCGTTGTCAAAGACTGCGCTGCTTGTACTGTACATCCTGCCTGAAGTCCCAATATTGAGACTAAATCAGAGACAGAGAAAATATAAGAAGAGGCATTTCAAAGGGACTTCATAAGCCTAAGGGACTATCAAGTGTCCCCAGAATACAAGTAGGCAAGTACGTCGATAAAACGGAGTTCAAGTCTAAAAAGCACACTCTTACAGTTAGGGATTTCAAAAAAACCTTCATAAAAGAACTATCAAATACCCGTAATCTTCTACACACTTTTTGCGCAGAAATAAGATGTCAGTATTGTCACAGCTTAAAGATACATATGAAAGAATACGCTTAAGTCCATGGGCTGTCTACCAACCGGTGTCCCCCACCCACAAAATTTTAATAGCTGAACATCATTTTCCTTCTTCCCAGCATGTTTCTAACAAATAAAAATACTTGAACGTTCAAACGGAGAAGCCACGTCTTCAAAGTTACCTTTTGTAGTTTTTAAGTCAAATAATTGACCAAAATAAACATCAATTGTAAGACAGCATTCACAGGAAGTCGTGTAACACGCGCAGGCACGGACACTAGCACGTGGAGGGAGTTGATTGGGTGATTTTTATCAGAACGCTTATTTTGATTGGTCAATTGAAAAAATATAATAAAGTGTGTTATCCGGTACTCGGATTTAAGCATTTTGTATGTTTTATGCAATAAATTGTTGTTGTTGTTGTTTCACAGACTTGGAGTGGGTGCTAAGAATTAAGACCCGAATTTTTGAGACATCATATTATTAAAATGTATCCATAGACCACCAATAATTTTGGGGTATTTGTTATTGCCAGTCAAATCAAGCAGCTCTCTCTTTGCGGAAAATGGTGTTATTTACAAAGTTCACATTCCCCAATAGATGCTGCAGGGTTACAAGGTTGAATTGGAAAAACCCTGCATAACAACTACTTCAGACTGTTAACCAAGCCACTTACCTAGGGACAGAAATAAATTTAACCTCAGATCTAAAAAAACATGCTCAGACAGAAATACTGATCATGGATTTTGCTAAGGCCTTTGATGAAGTGCCTCATAAGACACTCATTCTCAAATTATTTGGGATTTTTAATAGTAAAATATGAAAACAAAGTGAGGATGCACAAACTAGTTTACTTCTGTCTTAAAATTTAGCATACATACACCAGTACGTGGTTCCAAAATATTTTGAACATCAAAGAAATACTTTGTCCGTACTAATACTTTTTAATCACTCGGATAAGAGATAAAATATATACAATGTAATATACGAGACAAGACACCGCTGATATATATACAAGCATTTGTTAAATATGACAACGCATAACTCAAATATTGTTTTGGAATTCTATTTATGATATATCAAATCAATAAAAAAGGAGAAAATATTTTCCTGCATAACTCGTTTTATGATTTATAGCTGGCATTAAAAATGTAGTAATATTTAACCAGAAATATATTTCTCGAACATTGAGAAACGAACCTGATTCCAGTCTCAGATTTAAGTATCCTTTTATGCATACATGACCAAAAGTAATTATAACAGAAAAAATAAGCAATTCGCTAAAGGCAAATGATGACTGTAACACTTCTTGCAAATTGCTGAGAGTAACATGTCCGAATTTTTATTGACAATAAAATGTAGCGAATATTTCAGGTTTTCTCTGATACTATGGCAGTACTAAAACTGATGTTTAACTTTGCTTACATTCATGAAGATTTTGCAATACCTCAAAATTATAATCTGGCAACTCATAAAATAACAAAATCATGAACAACGAAGAAAATCTTGATAAAACATATTGAATCGAATATTACGGAACATATCTAAAATAGACAACTGCCTAACAAATACTCCTGAGTCATTGAATTATACATAAGTTTTACGTTTTTTCTGTTGCTACATGATTATATCTTTAAATGTATCCACTTTTAACAGATCCTTTGTGAACTTGTCTCTCAAATACTCACACTTTATATAATGAAGTATCGAATATTACAACACAATACTTGAAGTGGCCCGTTAAAGACTCATGTGACGGTTACGCATGGCAGACATTATTTTTTACGAGCAATGTAATGCGAGTTGATAACACCCTCTTCTGTCTCAGAGATTTTAAACATTCGCCTATATTTACCGGTTTCAACTGGCTTCTGCACTTTGCATAATATATCAGTGTAATCAATCCAAAGTGTATCTGGTCTTGACGGCCATTGAAACAACTGTTTCCTGCGTTCCATAAAGGATATTTCTACATCTTCGTCCTCTAAATCGATGTTTAATACCTTACCGATATACCATTTATTTCCGTAAATTGCAGCTACAAAGTCGTTTGCAACCAGATTCAACTTCATTTCAGACGACCCAGCATGCTGAGTTTTTTGCGGAATACCTGATGATAGTATAACTTTCCTTGTAGACACGTTTCTCCAGCCATCGCAATGACCCTTATTAGACATACATACCTGACAATAACAACTCGTTTCACGAACAAGCGCTGTCGACTTACCTTTGCCGTAAATTGCGTGTACCTTCATTGTACCCTTTACAGGTCTTAGCTGGCCAACTGTACTTTCTAGCGAACTTACCTTGTCTAGAATAGTTTCGTCTGAAACAAATTTGAATGCAACGTTCGTAAAACTAGCAGACGTTGCCCAAGAAAAGAAATCTTTGGCATCTTGTATAACCACTCGACCACTTTTCACAGCTATATCGGCCATGCGTTTAACAGTTCCACCTAAACCATCACACGGACCTTTACCGTGGCCGGCCTCAAAGTAGTTCCAAACAGCGAAACAGCCATATGAATCTGTATGATTTGCGACAGTATCGAAAATAAGCTTGTTCCGATACTGAGATGTTGGACTATCTGTCCAATAATGACACACTTCTAAGCCAGATACAAGGGTTTTTACCTCGGGCATAACTGAATCAAGGAAACAGAGTACCGCGTGACTATTATGAGACTGGGTATCAGATACAATTACAAAACTTTTGTGTTGCAGATAATTTGTTTGTGGATTCCTGTAATACACTACAATTGGATGTAGTGTGACACCGGTCTGATTAAAATATGCCGATTGAATTTCATCATGGCTTCTGCAAGAATAATTTTCCGCAAAATCCATGTGTAGAATAGCTTGGTTCAGAGGTAAATTCTCCTTCAATTCGCGGATTTTCTCGTACTGACTTTTAACACGACTAACATGTGATTTAAAGTCTTCAGACTGAACTGCGACATGGTTTACAAAGTCTGCTTTTGTAAGCGTATTTTGTACAATTCTCATAACGTACTTTCGTTTCCCCCTGTCCTCAATTTCAACTCGTTTCCATTGCGACAGGCTAACTTCAGCACAATCTATCTTTGTTTCAAGTGAGGGAAAATCCAGTTCGTCTTGAATAAATTTTTCCGGATTAACAGATACCAACACACCTACATTTCGCAGAGCTTTCGTAGTCAGTGCCATATTTTGGTGCTTCGTGCACAAACAGCTATTTCTACTAATGAACGCAGACAGCTGGATGTACTTCGGACGTATCCTACAAAAAGTTGCATAAGATACTTGACTATCTGGATTTTCTGAGAGAAATTTTTGATGTAAAGTTTCAAGGTAATCTGTCAGCACTCTGGTCTGCCTAACCTGGTCACCACACTTTGTTGCATCAGCCTTGCCAGGTTGTACACGACTATTGTCATCTCTTTCAAAGAACTCGATGATTCTGTCTTCAAACTTTCTCTTGTAGCTCTGACCTTCTTCGATTGTCTTTGGTGGTTGTATTCTGTATTTGGCGAGTGTGTTCTTATTTAGACCGGATCGATGGCAAAAGGCAACACTGCATCTATACTTTTTGAGTATCTCTCCCGCCATTACCATACGAACACTTTTCACTGAACTTGAGTCCATTGATGATAAGCCCTCCTGAATCTGCTCTGCTACAGCATTTCCAAAAACAAGTTCTTTTCTAACTATATCCTTTTGTACTTCAGAGAGTTCCGCTTTTTTCATTAAAGCTTCTGCCTTACTTCGTGGCGTTTTAGGTGACGATGTGTTTTGTAACCGTTTGAGACGCTGATTTTTCTTCTGTTCACTCTTGAGCTTTCGTGACAACTCTATGTTCTGCTTTTCCAGTTCGGATAACTTCTCTTTCGCCTCAGTAAGTTCCTTACTTATTCTCATTCTTGGACCTCCTGCACGTTTAGGAAAAGACATGGCAACAACAAGGTTAGATGCCGAAGATCCAACACTTTCATAGCCACTAGTATCCATGTCGTCATCTTTCTCACGATTATTTTCATCTTCTGCAGCACGTTCTTTCTGCTTTAAGCGAAATCTTCTCACTGCCTGTTTGCCTTTTCGCCTTCTTTCCTTTCTTTCACTTGTTGACAACAAATGACTTGGGATGTAGTTTTTTCTCTGTCGTTCACGCTCTCTTCGCAGGTAACCATCATTGTCTTTTTCTTTGAGCCTTTTTCTATAATCTCGACAAATTTCCGCTCTAGATTTGACCATTTTGCCCTGAAAATATAGCAAAGAAACTGTATTACTGACCCTGTAATATCCGGTAGATTTCAGTGTAATATTCGAGACCAACGATTTTGAAATTCACCTTAATAAACGTTTGATTTTGAGATCTGCAAAACGACAGAAAAGACAGCGTTTATCATATTTCCCATATGAGGAAAAGGTTTGCATTCGCAAATGAATATTTTGGCTACATGTATACACGCAAGTTATAGACAAATTCATGTACAAAATGTGTTGTCTTACTGATTCTTTTAACTATTGAAACAGAAATCTATTCTATGCTGAAACGAGATATATTGTTCTTCGGCCTATGTTCTCGATATTTAAATATTTTATAAACACATGTGGCATTAAATAATTCACAAATTTACGCAGCGGCGGGATAATAAAACATGTAATATTCGATACAAAATATCGCGAATATTACATTGCTGACTTAAAATGATTTATCTGCTTGATTCATTGACACACCATGCATAATCATTTGTTTATCATTTTACTATATTATGGGAAAAAATCATAAAAATACATAAAAAAAGAGATGTAGAACTAACATGCTTACAAAACAGTACTCACCAAAAATTTTATCTCTGAATTTTGAAGATCACAATATCTGAAGGTTGAAGACGAGTGCTGCTGGGAGGTCTTCGCGTGTTATAAAAACACGTCATACCCGCAATGACGTATAAACAATTGACTGACAGACTTTAATTGGTTATTAATTCAATCACGTATCGGATATTACAACCTCGTATATTTCAGAACGTATGTGAAACCAATGTTATTTTCATGCCCGAAACCTTTATTATATTACTGATATGTTTCTTAACTCCTAAGGGAGCTATTTCTTCAGAGGAATGTTCAAATGATAAGAACCCCGTGCAGAAGTAATACCGTTATGGTATCGAACATTACGGAAAAATCATTCTTTTCTGTACTTGTTTATAAATTCATGTTGCTACTTAAAATTAGAAACACTTCTTGCGTTTAAGTCAATATACTTAGCAAATATACCGCTTTTTTTATAATTTAATATCAATATTTCTAGAGAGGCCAGTAAACGAAGAGAAAACGTGTGTCAAAGGGGACGGTCTCGATGATTTCATTTATTTCTGTAAATTTGGCGACATGAATATCAAATCAAATTTTTCTTATCAGCAGAGAGATATTCAATCAAATGTTGTTTGTGAAAGAAATATAATACTTACCTTTTAACATAACGTATATTTCACTGCTGTAATGAATATCATAAACGTTGAATTACGTCATAGAGAAAAGAAACGGAAACGGCGACAGTATCGAATGTTACAATATTGGGACTTTTTAAGCTGGAATTTTTATTTTTTGGTATTCTGGAGCCTTAAACCACCCTGTAATGAAAGGTTTCGTACTTACTCGGGAGTTGGTAACAAAATATGGATCAAGTACGTGTAAACGACAACAGTATAATGCAGGTCCGCATTTTCCCAAATAATTTGAGAATGAGTGAAGAGACTCTTACACAAACTGCATTTTTATGGGATACGGGGTACCACTCTTAGATTGATTGCATCTTGGTTAAATGATAGGTCACAGGCCGTGGTTTTGGAAGGTGCAGAGTCAGACCCGGCCCCTGTGGTATCTGAAGCGCCACAAGGTTCTGTGCTAGGGCCTGTCTTGTTTCTATTATTTATAATTAAATGACTTGCCTAATGGTATTACATCAACAGTGCGTCTTTTTGCAGATGACTGCGTTTTATACCGTGATATTACTCCATACACAGATTGTCTTATCCTACAAAACGATCTGAATAAACTGCAACAATGGGAGCAAACTTGGTTAATGCAATTTAATGTGGCCAAATATTATATGAAGTTATGAGACTCTCGAGACACAGACAAGCAAAATTAATTAATCACAATTACTTGCTGCATGTTCAAGTCCTGGAAGCAGTAGATTCAGCTAAGTATCTGGGTGTTACTCTAACTAACACTCTAGATTGGTCAAAACACATAGACAGTGTGACTGGCAAGGCCACAAGAACGTTGGGATTTTTACGCCGTAACCTATCCTTTTCCCGTCAACATACGAGACGTTTGGCTTACAAAACCTTAGTTAGACCACAGGTTGAGTATGCATCCCCCATATGGAACCCTTTTACTCAAAACAACATACAAAGGGTTGAAAAGGTACAACGTACAGCAGCAAGGTGGGCTTGTAGAAGGTGGCGTAGATCTAGTTGTGTTGGTGACTTATTAGTAGATCTAAATTTGGATAGTCTGGAACACAGAAGAAAAATTACCAGTTTAGTTTTTTTTTTTACAAGATTCATAATAATCTTGTTTATATAGATAAGGAAAAGTATTTGTCTCCAATTACAAATAGGTCACTTAGAACCAGACATAGTCATCCCTTCCAATATCAAAGACCATCTCTTCATACCGAATGTTTTAAGTTTTCTTATTTCCCAAGGTTAATACCGGTCTGGAACAGCCTGTCTGAGTCAACTGTCTCTATTGCTACAGTTGAATCGTTTAAGCAGGCTGTTGGGTCAATGTAATGTTTTTGTATTTGTAAATAGTTTTAACAGGTAAAGCCGGCTACCTTTTAAACTGTACACATGTTCTCAGAGCATTTACTTTTGGACTCTAAATTATTCTTACTGGTAGCTTACACAGTGTTTATAACTGTATATACAGTGGTTTCTTTTAAACCCATCTGGCTATTAATTTTGCCACCCACATGACATAATGATCAGTTTTGATCGAAGTAATTAAACGAAGAAAGAAAGAAAAATTTAGATATCTGTTAGTCAGTACACACACACAAAATTCACTGCCAAAGCCAGTCATACATTAGGGTTTCTAAAGAATTATCTCCATTCAGCGTCTCCAGTTACTAAAACTGCATCATATAACTCTTTAGTTATGCCAACTTTAGATTATTCCCCATCAACATGGGACCCTATATTTTCACTCTTACTCTACTAACGTTTACCATCGTATCTTTCGTCCAAATAAAATTTTACTTAATAGTGGGATACTACGTCATCGCGCACCAGCTCTATGCTCCCATGCGGACCGTTTTTTTTTTGTCATCAATTCGTCGCTTGAAATATTAAATAGTATTTTTCGAAAACAAATCTGTAGAGTTACATAAATATCATGTTTCCTTAACGCAGACTTGAGCTTCCAATGATTCAAAGGATGTTTTAAGATACTGTGTCTGAGGAAAAGTCGGAACAATTTTGAATACATCATTTTTTTTTTGCTGGAATCAGGGCCTCAATTAAGGCCCTGCTGGAATGTAACTTTTATAAAAAGTAGAGAAAGAAATGTTAGAAGCTGTCTCTGTCGTTTCTGTACCGTCACTAAATGTTTTGTTATACGGTGATGATAGTAAATAGTTCCAACTGAATACCATTGTTTTCGATGCTGTACATCGGTACATTAAATTAAGCAATCGTTTTAAGATATAGGATACCTTATTAAACCTAAGTTAATTACACATATATATATTCACACGCATTCTCTCTCTCTCTCTCTCTCTCTCTCTCTCTCTCTCTCTCTCTCTCTCCTCTATCTCTTAAGATCTGCTTATTGGAATTATTTTGTATTGTTAAGTAATCTTATATTTAAAATACATCCAAAGCGAAGCATACATAAAAAATGCAATGCTTAAGCACATCCAAAATGTACACAATCTGAAATGCTAAGAAGAGGAACTTAAAAAGATTTTAATTCTTTCGTTCCAATCCTATTTATAATGATATAAGGATACAATGCCACCGAAAGTGGTGCTTTGACCTTTGAGCTGAAGACCAGTCATTCAGTGGTCAAGGTCAAATAAATAAAGGTCATTGGGAAGGTCTTATCCAAAAGGGTGTTGTGTTTAAGTATGAAGTATATCTACTTACTAATATGGAAGTTATGGCCAAATGTTAGATATTCAGGAACCAAGGTCAAATAAATATAGGTCAGTGGAAAAGTCTTGTCCAAAGGGGTGTGTCCAAGTATGAAGTAAATCCACTTACTAATAAGGAAGTTATGGCCAATGTTAAAGTATTGGACAATTAGATCTTCAAGGTGAAGATCATTCAGGGGTCAATGTGAAATAAATATAGGTCAGTGGGAAGGTTTTGTATAAAGGGGTGTTGTTTCCAAGTATGAAGTAAATCCACTTACTAATAAGGAAGTTATGGCCAATGTTAAAGTTTTGAACAATTGGATCTTCAAGGTGAAGGTCATTCAGGGGTCAATGTCAAATAAGTATAGGTCAGTGGAAAGGTCTTGTATAAGGGGGTGTTGTGTTTAAGTATGAAGTATATCCACTTACTAATATGGAAGTTATGTCTGTTAGTTTTTGGAAAACTGGATATTGAGGGGTCAAGGTCAAATAAATATAGGTCATGGAAAGGTCTTGTCTAAAGGGGGGATGTGTCCAAGTATTAAGTAAATTCACTTTCCAGTAAGGAAGTTATTTCCAAAGTTAAAGTTTTCGGACGGACTGACGGACGGACGGACATACTGACAGTTAAAAAACTATATGCATCCTTTGGAGGGCATATAAATATTTTAAAACAACTTCCGATTTAAAATGACAAATAAGATACCCACGGGTGATAATTACATGATAAATGTTAATGGATCGGCCGTGGGTATTTTATTTACAGGACCTTATTGCCGATAATTATTCTCGACAAATTTTACTTCTTCCTGTGAATTTTTTTTACAGATTTTTCTCACTGTTGTAAAGGTTTTGACGATCACGCTTCCGAGTACGTTTTAGACTATCTATCTTTTTAAGTTAATTTACGTTTTGAATGATCGACTATTGTTGTCTACGTCACGTATTCAGAATTGATCATTTTGATCATTTATTCCTGATGTGTCGTATCTTGTGATCTACGAACAATAACCATGCAGATGTGTTGACACAGTTTCTCAGCCTTCTAGAATTCTTATTTGGTTTATTCTGTATAACGATTATGGCCAGTATGAAAACTTTAATGAACTTTGATGTAAAAATGCACGAGTATTTTCATAAGTTTGTTGACTCAAATAAGTATTTTTAAGAAACATGCCTACAAACCTCATTATTTAAGGACAACATTTTACTCATATTTGAGACAATTAATTTCTGAATGCGCGTGGAAGCATTTCTAAACTGAGTCCGCGTTGGAGCATGTTTGTTTTTAGGCATTTTTTTTTACGAAAATCTGCATTCGAAGCAAAAACAAGCCAAACTAAAGCATTGAATTATCTAAACATCAATTTGCTTTGCTTTTGTTGGATGAACAAAGCTTCACAACGAAGTTTCTATCATACTAACGGTGCATTTTCACTATAGTCCGCGCGGGAGCATCCAGGAGTAAAACTTTCCCCCGTTTTCAGGCGTAAACTAGAATTTAAAATAATAAAAATTCTTAAAGTATATACAAAGCACACAAGCCAATCTTCGGTGCGCAAAATGATTTCTTGTATCTCTACAGATTTCTTACTGAAAAAGACTATTTTATATAGACCGTTTCAGAAATTAGTACCTGCCTGATCACCTCGCTTGCGTCCGCCATTAGGGGAGCAATTTTATAATGCGGAGCTTAGAAAAGGTCCCATTTTTATAGCTGTAATGTGATTGTGACGTTGACGTTGTATGTTAGAGAAACAGATTCATAAAAACCACACGAAGCATTTATTATTAGCAAAGATCTATCCCATGGTATTTTAACTGAAAAAAGTATGTTTGTAAACGATTATTTTGCTGACATCTCAATTGGTTAAAGTGTTAAATAAAGGTCTTGTGATATTCCCTGGTAGATTAGATCTTTTTATTTCATCAAAATTTCAGGAAAAAAAAACTTTTAAAAAGTTCATGTATCTATCTTTAAAAAAACTGACTAAAAAGTTACAGTTGTCATACGTGTCATAATAATTTCGTTTTCCGTATTACAAGAAATATCAACAACAATAATGTTAAAAATAAGTAAAAGGAAAGCAAACGTATTATTGTGAGATCATGTGCTTTGCAGCTGTTATTTTCTTTCTGCATACACAAACACACTTGTTGTAAATATCAATACTTTGCAAAAACAGAATAGAATAGAAATAAGGTCAATAAATATATAAATTCTAAATTTCAGAAGGTCTTGAATATCTTGCTTGTGAGAAAGAAAATGTATTCTTAAATTTCATATAACAATCAGGAACAAATAAAGGTCATGTTTTATAGCCTGAAGGCATTTTCTCAAAAGCAAATTTCGTTATAAAGTGTTTTACTGTGACTGATCAAGCAAGACCGACAATTATTTTATTTATCTATTACGTAACCACATTCCTTTACCACAGGACACCGCAAAAGACAATTTTAGACAGTTTGATAATTAAAGAAACGTTAAATAGTGCACCTGTATTGTCAAGTATTCTATGAAACTGTATCAAAGAATAAAACAAGCTTTAGTTAAAATAGAGTGAACATGCGGTTGATGGCCGAGATGTTTAGTTTTGTCATTTTGTCCATTTAAAAAAGCTTTCAAATAATATAAATCACAGTTTCAACTTTTGAAAAAGAGAACAGTGGTTTCAATATTATATATGTTTTACACATATTATATGTGTTTTACACAACTCAAGCTTCCATTTTGAACAGTCCTTGGTCTTTTTTCGCAGTCTTTCATGTGTTAAATAATTCAAGTTAATAATATTTTTTAGGCCGGGAATAAAACCAGAGACATAGATTGTAATATACGTCTCTGATAAAACATACAAAATACATTTAGTAGTAATAATAATAATACAATAAAATGATGTTTATTCTGCAATAAAATTCGCGCGATAAAAGGCAATATATGTCACGTTGAAATGTTCTAAAGTTATTCAAGTCATAGCAAGGTTTAGCAGTCCTTTAATGGCGGACGGTCACGTGACTTTTATAATGGCGGCGGTCAATTCTTCAATTATGGCACGGTCAAGCGACAGATTGGTGACATAAAAATGGTCCGCGTGGGAGCAGAGAGCAGGTGCGCGATGACGTAGTATCCAACTAGTGTTTACTTTTACAGCTGTACCGATAACTCCTTTTAATGAACGTTACAAAAATTCTTAGTTGAAAAAGGAAGGTATATAAAAGGGTGCCCTTTCCTTAAGTATTTATCTCACATCAATGTCACATACTATTTAGGATCACAGTACCTATAGTACTTAAAAAAAAACACAGTCAGAAAACAGAACCTCCCGAACACAGTCAAAAAGTAGAGGAACAAGAAGCATAGATCTTTTAAAGTGATTTAAAGTGAGATGGTTTTTACAAATAACTTGGAGAAATAAATACTGCTTTTTTCAATTTATAAATCAAATCTCCCTAAAACACTGGTTGAGACGTATATTGTTGCAGTAGTGATTAAACTGCAATTAGTATTTAGTACTGAAATCTGTATATCGGCGATAAAACTTGCAAACAGTTTTTCTTACTTTGTAGTACCGTAACTCTCTTTCAAAGTTTTTTTTCTGTTATGCAAAGATTGCATTCAATTGAAATCTTTAACGTTTTTACAAGCTCTAGAAAAGATGTCAAGATATCTCGATGTGTTGTTAAAGAGTGTGCGACCCCAAACTAGGGTTGTTTACCCTCGGTACCGGCCGAAGCCATTTGACCAAGCAAAAGTGCACCCCTTGTTGCTTATCTGTTTTTATACTGCTATGAAAGAGACTTTAAGTTATCTCTTTCTAGTGAACATCAAGATGACATTATTACAGCCCAAACCGAGGTATCTTGACGATTTGTTCATTATAAGCAGAGACGTATATATACGTCTCTGATTATAGGTAATAACAATTTTCCATCTCTTGTCAATATAATATATAGAAAACGGTTTCATAACTACAAACATCAACGATAAAAGAGATGATTTTGCTTTTAATATTGTTAATTATCCAGTTTTAGATGGTGAAGTCCCACGCGCTTCATCTTAAGGGGTATATATTTCACAGCTTGTTCGCTCTATGTGGTTTTTGCTGATATGCATTTTTCACTTTTGTTTTCGTAATTTTCTTTCTGGTCAAAACAACAAACATTCATTTGCAAAAACGATATATTACACCGTATGACCATCGATCGCTCCATCAGGGTTTTTTCGTAAATTGCAAACCTATCTATCTATCTGAGTTTATTTATGTTCGGTACCGGTTGCCCATATGACCGACGCCCCTTGCAGAGATTAGTTATTTTATGTTGTGGGGCATAGTGCAAGACACAGACACCCCTGGTTCTTATGCATCCAGTCCAACGAATTACCACTGGACCACTGATCCGCTTGCGAACACAAACAGGAACAGACTTTATTCTATGCTATAATGGCGCAAAATTAGAAATGACGTCACCATTGATATTTATAGCGGCGCGCGCACCCTCATTGTCATAACATCACGCAGACATACACTGATAGCTTCGAAGGTAAAAGAAAAACGCAATAAAAGACAAGTAAGTAATGGCTTTGTTAAATCTTTTTCTAAGTAACTTTATTATACAGAGATTCGTAAGGAGCCTTTGTTTCTTAAAGCAAAAAACTGTTGTTAATCACAAAGTCTTGCCGCTACATAGAAATGATAGATCTTGACTTGATCGCGATACAGATTCTTACAGATTCTTACAGATCCTCTTCTGGCAGTAGGCTTGGAGCCTTTTGGGCCAGCTCCTCGTTATCATCACTCAGGTTTTCGTCATAACTCCCGACTATATGTATCGGTTCCCTATAGCTGTATTTTATAGGTTGATCTTTTAAGAACTTATCCAGCCGTCTTTCAAATGAATGCACAGTTCTTACTTCAACCACTTCTTTCGGCAGTTTGTTCCAGATATCCACAACTCGGAAGCAGAATGAATATTTCCTCACATCAAGTCTCGGTCTTTTCTTGTATAACTTATATTTATGCCCCCTAGTAGCTTGGTTTAAATTTTTATCGAATAAAGTTGAAACAGCTGGATCATATTTATTACTCACTATTTTGTAAACTTCTATTAGATCTCCCCTCAAACGTCTATAAGCTAAAGTTGGTAATTTCAATTCCCTCAAGCGCTCCTCATATGTTAATTCAGATAGTCCTGGGACTTGTTTCGTGGCCCTTTTCTGTATATTTTCGATCATTTCAATATGTTTAACTAGATGAGGACTCCATACAGGGTTTGCATATTCAACATGTGGTCTGACCATAGCAGTGAAAAGTGTTTTAAACACTGATTTGTCAATATATTCAAAAGTCCTTCTTATGACACCGACTATCGAGTTGGCTTTATTTACTTTTTCATTTATGTGCTTATCAAAACTTAATTTACTATCAAGTACAACTCCTATGTCCTTTTCTTCAGTACATTTTTCCATAGGTTTCAAATTTTCATCAAGTTTATATTCAAAATCATCTTTTTTACTAAAACCAATTCGCATAACTTTACATTTATCTGGGTGAAATTTTAACAACCACTTATCTGACCATTTCTTCATTTCATATATGTCTGCCTGCAAAAGCTCACAGTCAGCCTTGCACATAATTTCTCTGAATATTTTAGTGTCATCTGCGAACAAGAATATATCACTTTCATATCGAATACTGTTCGGAAGATCATTTATGTATAAAACAAAGCATATCGGCCCTAATACTGATCCCTGTGGGATTCCACTTGTTACATCTTTCCAGTCTGAACTTACACCATTAACAATAACCCGCTGCTTTCTATCGCTTAAAAATGCTTGTATCCAAGATATATAGTTTTCTCCAAAATTATACATTTTCAATTTATGCAAAAGTTTTATATGACTAACCTTGTCAAATGCTTTCATGAAATCGCAATAGCTTACATCCACAACTCCGCCTCTGTCAAGAATTTCAACCCACTTATCTATAACTGTTAATAATTGCAAAACTGTAGACCGGCCAGAAATGAAGCCATATTGCTTGTCACTGAATAACTTGTTGGTTTTCATGTGTTGAACTATGCCATCTCTGACAATACTTTCCATAACTTTACAAAGGATACACGTCAGACTCACAGGTCTATAATTACCTGCAACTTTTTTGTCGCCTTTATTAAATAGCGCTGTTATGTTGGCATGCTTCCATTCATCTGGCACTTCACCCACTGACCAAGATTTATTAAAAATTATTGATAAGGGCACTGAAAGTTCTTTATTCAAATCGTGTAGAATTCTAGGGTGTAACTTGTCTGGCCCTGGAGATTTACTTATATTCAGTTTACTTAACTTTTCTTCAACCAACATAGGTGTTATACTTAAATTATTCAATAACGGCACATTTTCTGGAGTATTTACCTCAGGTTGAATTTCATCGGTGTCCACCGTGAAAACTGATGTAAAGAACTCTGCTAATACATTAGCCTTATCCTCGTCGTTACAGGTCAATGTTGACTTACTTTCATCTATATATAAATCAGATATAGAAGTTTTTATCTTAGTTTTTTTCTGCACATAGTTCCAAAATGCCTTTGGATTACTTTTAGAATTTTCAGCTATCTTTTTCTCCTGTAGCTTCACAATTTTACGTGTTAAAGCCCTAATCTGATTTCTGACACGCTTATATTCAGAGTATGCACTACTGTCTCCATCTTTCACATACCGATTCCATAGACGCTGCTTTAACTTTACCTTAGACTTTAATTTCTTGTTGTCACCGCTGGAGCGATTTTTTCTATTTCTATTTACATACACCTTCGGCACACCATCATCAACCGCCTTCAACAAAGTCTGTTTAAAAATATTCCACTGATCATTAAGTGACAAATTACACAGTTTATCTTCCCAATTTATATTCAACATGCCTTTCAATTTCTGCCAATCTGCTTTGTCATATTTATACAGTTCCTTTTTACTGTCTAAACCATATTTGTGAACATTAAAACAATAAGTAATAACCGCATGATCACTTTTCCCCAACGGAGCTTCGATATTCATGTCTGATACCATCCCTTCTTCATTACTAAATACTAAATCGATGAGAGAAGGATTATCGTTGCCCCTACCACGTGTAAAGTCCTGTACATGCTGATATAGAAAACAATCTCTTACAGTTTCTATAAATTCATACTCCAATTCCCCCGGTCCCTGTATTGTGCTGGTAGATTCCCAGTCGATCCCTGGATAATTGAAATCTCCATTTACTAGTACATGTGTATAGTTCATGGAATAAATTTTCTTTAACAATTCATTCAGCTTCATGTTGTTATTTTGGTCAGCACTTGGACTTCTATAAATGGTCGTGTATAAAAGTTTCTCGTTATTTTTTAAGATTATTTCCAAACAAGCATATTCAACAAATTCCACAGCAACGTCTACGACATTGAAATTTAACGTTTCATGAACATATATCAACAATCCTCTTCCTCTCTCATTTTTCTTCAAATTTACTGGTACTAACTCATAACCATCAATGATATATTCAGACAAACTTCTTTCAAATTCAAAATTCTTTGCTTTTACTTCAGCTACAGATATAAAAGCAGGTTTCTCCTGCATTAAATTAACCCTTGCCCGCAACTCGTGAATTTTATTTACATTAAACGTGTCTACGTTTGAAAAAACAACCAAAAACTGTTCTAACGTATTTACATTGTTCCCAGTCTCTTTCGAATAATCTAACCTTGACTTTGTGGCGTCACCCCACCTTTGCCGCCTCCCTTCCTTATCTTTACTATTCTCCTCTCCCAAGGCATACCGCGTACGACGTATATGAAATTTTCAGACTCCTCGTCATCAGTCTTTTGCTTAGCTTCCTTTTTCAGATCTGCATCTAATTGTCTCTCTTCTCTCGTCATGTCGTGTTTCACACCTATTGACCTGTAATAACCTGAATCAGAGTTCGCAAGTTTATGAGCATTTTTCATAACCTTTACCTTTGCTTCCTCCGTAAAAGTAGCAATAATAGTTCTTGGTATGACCACCTCCTTGTCGTCTACTAATCTGGTTTTTCCTTTCTTACCAACTCTTTTGACCTGTTTTATATCATCGCGTTCAATATGCACGCCAATTTCAGTGCAGATTTCTTCCCGTATAAAATCTGAGTCTTTCAGTACACACTCGTCTTTTAAGTTACTTTCATTTTCTTTTACATTAAAAAATACAATATTATTACGTCTATCAAACCTTGATTGCATCTCACTTGTTGCTTGCTTGACTATGTTTTCCTGGGTCTGCTCCTGTCCATGGACAGTCCCTTCCCCATTCACTATGCCAGATTTCAGTGCACCCGCCAAGGTCTCTTTGACGTCCTTTACTTCATTCTCGATGACCTTAAACCTAGAGTCTATCTGTTCCTGAAACTTGAATATAAATTCATTACATCTGTCTTCAATAGACTTAGTTTGTTTCACACTTTCAATAGATTTTGCCAAACATTTCTTACAAAACCAGGGCAGGTCTTCTCTACCACTAACCTGTTTGTAAAATGCCTTTGTCATTCCCAAGCAAGATATGCATTTATGATCACCACAATATTCACAAGTCAATAGCATATCATTTTCATTTGTAAATGATTTCTCACAGTCTGCACAAGACCAAGCTACTATTTTACTGATACTTCCTTTCCTAGAGGGGACTTTAACCTTCTTGTTCAAATTTCCATCGTCTTTCTTGTCGCCACTTTGTCCAGCAGAATCCAAGGAATCCTCCTGTGCACTCATATTTACAGCCTCAATCGTCGAAAGGGAACAACTATTAACACCTTTGAACACCTTTGAACACGTTATTTACAGTTTTTATGGCTATAGGTCTCGTATTTTTACAAAAACAATTAAATTTTTCATCAGCTCAAAATTTTTCATGACCCGGAACAACTTCCTTGTTCAAGTTCCGAAAAATTTTACGAGTTTTCGTTGCACATCTGCTGATTAAATTCTTTATGTAGTGAAAGTGACCATATGTAAGCAAAGAGTATCAAAAAGTACAGGAGGAACCATTGAATCTTGCCTTCCACGAGAAAAATGCAAGAAAAGTTTTCAAATTCTAACCTGGATTTTTAAATTTCTTCGAGTTAAATTTTCTTTTCAGAGGAGGTAAACGGCGGCAAGAAATACCCAAATACACAACAATATACCCAAATACACCTTGAAATATTCTTCAGTTCTGATGAAAGAGCTTTTTACAAATATTTATTTTCAAGGTTGTTTCTACATGGCGTAGATGAACTAGAAAATGAAAATTTTAGATATTCAATGACTCTAGCACACTATTAAGGCACTTACAGCCTTCTCCATGATTTTCAGGAAATCACAATTTTTTTTCCGGGTTTTAAACCTCACCAGTATTGAGTCGTATAGATTAGCAACATTATCAGAGTGCCATCAGCAATAAAATCTCAGCCTTAGAGAAATATTTGTAAGATTTCTAAAAATATTTTTCTTCTTAGATATGCAGATCTTTGTGAAGACCCTCACTGGAAAGACCATCACCCTTGAGGTTGAGCCTTCTGATTCTATTGAGAATGTAAAGGCAAAGATCCAAGACAAGGAAGGAATTCCCCCAGACCAGCAGAGATTGATCTTTGCTGGTAAACAGTTGGAAGATGGTCGTACCTTGTCTGACTACAACATCCAGAAAGAGTCCACTCTCCATCTTGTGCTCAGACTCAGAGGAGGTAATTTTTCTCTGTCTCTATTTGAAATATTTGTAATTGATCAGCAGGTCAGATCTGTCACCACAAAAATTAATCTTTATGAATGTTTCCTGTGTTTACAATTGATTTAGTGTATTTGAACAGAAGTACAAATTCTCAGTCTTGTTTGAATTACTATTCTCTACCAGATAATGAAGTCTGTTGAAAATAGATATGGGATCAAAAGAAACAAGGGTAATATGTTTATTTACTTAAAATCAAAAATTTTGACTTTCTCTTTAACAGGTATGCAGATCTTTGTGAAGACCCTCACTGGAAAGACCATCACCCTTGAGGTTGAGCCTTCTGATTCTATTGAGAATGTAAAGGCAAAGATCCAAGACAAGGAAGGAATTCCCCCAGACCAGCAGAGATTGATTTTTGCTGGAAAACAGCTGGAAGATGGTCGTACCTTGTCTGACTACAACATCCAGAAAGAGTCCACTCTCCATCTTGTGCTCAGACTCAGAGGAGGTAATTTTTCTCCTTCATTTCCTTAACTTATTTAACTGATTAGCAGTTAAGATCTGTCACCGAAAAATTTGTTAAATCTTTTGAATGTTTCCTGTGTTTATGACAAATTCAGTGTATTTAATAATTTGTGCAGAAGACTCATATGGTTTTGGTAAGAGCTCGGTGTTTGTGTGAATAGTTATGGTAAGGCTCTTTTTTAGGGCCGGGAACGAATAAGGAATGTGATGTTCGAATATTCGTTTTCAATGTTCGAATATATTCGAATAGTCGTTTTTACAAAATTTGTTCCAATATTTCTCTTTTACGTAGTATCCGAAATTGATTAGGTCGAATATTATACTACTTTGATATGCTTGGAATAATCGACGATTAAGAAGACCTTTTTTACTATGTCGAAGTAGTTGTTCTATTGATTGTAAATCGATATATGTATGAAACATTCTTAAGATAAATTTACCTATAACGCTGTAAATATCACATTTTTACGGAATAAATATCTTCAGACGGAATATAGACATTTCCCATGATTTCATAACGCTGTGAACGTGAAATGAGCATCTTATTAAACATGTATGTTCTTACCTTTGTTAGATGTTGGATGTTGTGAATTGAGATGATTTAGTAGGTTAAAAGTAGTCCCTTTATACTCAAACACTTTCTTGCATAGATCGCAAGTAGCTCTAGACTAATCAAACGTGAAAATTAATTCCAAACACGGGACGGCATTGCTATATATTGACTTTTGATTTTTTCAATAGAGTAGATACGTTCAGAATCATCCCTTTAAAAAATCAAAAGCAATATTTGCAAAAAGTTATTGGTTCCGAGTAGAGCTTTAAATTTCCACTGGGTGAAATAGAGTTAATTTTAGAGTGATGAATATCGATTGCTTGATTGTTCTAGCATGATTAATACGTGCCGATTTATTCTTCTTCACAAAAAGTAAGACAATTATCGATTGATCGGAAAGATTAAAGTACAGAAAACAATAAAGTAAGATAAGTCGGAAAAAAATCCATTATAAACAGTTAAACAGGTAAATTACAAACTGTGAAACGGGTGTCCTTTTGATCAACTATACCCCAAACTTTTCACAGTTAATTGGCGATAATCGTTGACACGCGTTATACAAACATATGAACACCTGTCAACTGAAGGTCAAGGGTTTAATTTACGATTTTTGAAATTTGAAAGTAAAAAAAAAATGAAAATTTCAGAACATTTCTTTTTTTCGAATATTCGTATTCGTTTTTCGATGTTCGAATATTCGGTAGTGTTTCGAATATTCGAATATTCGAATATAATTCCCGGCCCTACTCTTTTTGCATGCATATCGAACTTAAATAGTGGTTTTGAAAATCTCTATTACCCGTTCAGATGCCTAGTCTTGCTATAGTTACTTACCTCTATCAGATGTTGATGGCCTGTGCAAATAGCCTTGTGTATTTCTGTTGAAAAGTGTCTGGTCTAACCTTTTCACTAGAAATATATCGACTTTTCTGAAGCAGGATAACAGGCCTACTCCCGTGGGCAGTGCTGTCTGTTCTTAGAGAATCTGTGGCTATAAGTTCTTGTTTTTGATACCAGTTGGTGCTCAGGATAGAACAGAGGGAACGTAAGCCACAAATGCTTTTGTTTATAAAGTTGTGTATGGGTACAGTGAAAAGGTGTCTCTTTGTAAAATTCTTATCTCAGTTGGTATTTCTTTATAAATGAAACTGATAATATGAGATTAAGAGGAAAGGGGTTATATGTTTATTAACTTGATATCTAACAATTTGACTTTCTCTTTGACAGGTATGCAGATCTTTGTGAAGACCCTCACTGGAAAGACCATCACCCTTGAGGTTGAGCCTTCTGATTCTATTGAGAATGTAAAGGCAAAGATCCAAGACAAGGAAGGAATTCCCCCAGACCAGCAGAGATTGATCTTTGCTGGTAAGCAGTTGGAAGATGGTCGTACCTTGTCTGACTACAACATCCAGAAAGAGTCCACTCTCCATCTCGTGCTCAGGCTCAGAGGAGGTAATTTTTCTCTATCTCTATTTGAAGTATTTGTAATTGATCAGCAGGACAGATCTGTCACCACAAAAAGAATTAATCTTTATGAATGTTTCCTGAGTTGACAATTAATTCAGTGTGTTGAACATCTCAAAAGTCTTCCTAAACTTACTCTCTGCCAGATAATGAAGGCTAAGATATTATAGTTTCTATGGAAAGAATTTCCACTATCTAACTCACCTGATGTATGTCTATTAATTAATTAAGGTATGCAGATCTTTGTGAAAACCCTCACTGGAAAGACCATCACCCTTGAGGTTGAGCCTTCTGATTCTATTGAGAATGTAAAGGCAAAGATCCAAGACAAGGAAGGAATTCCCCCAGACCAGCAGAGATTGATCTTTGCTGGTAAACAGTTGGAAGATGGTCGTACCTTGTCTGACTACAACATCCAGAAAGAGTCCACTCTCCATCTTGTGCTCAGACTCAGAGGAGGTAATTTTTCTCTATCTCTGTAAGAAATATTTCATTGGATCAGCTGTACAAATCTGTCACCACAAAAATTAATCTTTATGAATGTTTCCTGTGTTTACAATTGATTTAGTGTATTTGAACAGAAGTACAAAATTCTCAGTCTTGTTTGAATTACTATTCTCTACCAGATAATGAAGTCTGTTGAAAATAGATATGGGATCAAAAGAAACAAGGGTAATATGTTTATTTACTTGAAATCAAAAATTTTGACTTTCTCTTTAACAGGTATGCAGATCTTTGTGAAGACCCTCACTGGAAAGACCATCACCCTTGAGGTTGAGCCTTCTGATTCTATTGAGAATGTAAAGGCAAAGATCCAAGACAAGGAAGGAATTCCCCCAGACCAGCAGAGATTGATTTTTGCTGGTAAACAGCTGGAAGATGGACGCACCTTATCTGACTACAACATTCAGAAAGAGTCCACTCTCCATCTTGTGCTCAGACTCAGAGGAGGTAATTTTTCTCCTTCATTTCCTTAACTTATTTAACTGATAAGCAGTTAAGATCTGTCACCGAAAAATTTGTTAAATCTTTTGAATGTTTCCTGTGTTTATGACAAATTCAGTGTATTTAATAATTTGTGCAGAAGACTCATATGGTTTTGGTAAGAGCTCGATATTTGTGTGAATAGTTATGGTAAGGCTCTTTTTGCATGCATATCGAACTTAAATAGTGGTTTTGAAAATCTCTATTACCCGTTCAGATGCCTAGTCTTGCTATAGTTACTTACCTCTATCAGATGTTGATGGCCTGTGCAAATAGCCTTGTGTATTTCTGTTGAAAAGTGTCTGGTCTAACCTTTTCACTAGAAATATATTGACTTTTCTGAAGCAGGATAACAGGCCAAGTCCCGTGGGCAGTGCTGTCTGTTCTTAGAGAATCTGCGGCTATAAGTTCTTGTTTTTGATACCAGTTGGTGCTCAGGATAGAACAGAGGGAACGTAAGCCACAAATGCTTTTGTTTATAAAGTTGTGTATGGGTACAGTGAAAAGGTGTCTCTTTGTAAAATTTTTATCTCAGTTGGTATTTCTTTATAAATGAAACTGATAATATGAGATTAAGAGGAAAGGGGTTATATGTTTATTAACTTGATATCTAACAATTTGACTTTCTCTTTGACAGGTATGCAGATCTTTGTGAAGACCCTCACTGGAAAGACCATCACCCTTGAGGTTGAGCCTTCTGATTCTATTGAGAATGTAAAGGCAAAGATCCAAGACAAGGAAGGAATTCCCCCAGACCAGCAGAGATTGATCTTTGCTGGTAAGCAGTTGGAAGATGGTCGTACCTTGTCTGACTACAACATCCAGAAAGAGTCCACTCTCCATCTTGTGCTCAGGCTCAGAGGGGGGTTCTAAAGAATGCATATTTGAACCTAAAGACACTTTTGAACTAGAACTTAAATTTGACTTTTATTTTTTGCCCAACATAGAAATTCTGCAATAAAAAAATTGTTTGATTTTGACAACTTTTAGTGCTCCATTTTATTTTCATGGTGCTTTAATCAGAATTTGGTAAATCTATTTTATTATCAAGATGTCAGTAAAATTTGCTTTTTATTTTCTTCAGACCAACAGCAGTAACAGTTTAATAAATCAGAAATAAATAAATGAGTGAACAGACAAGTGTGTTTTTGGTTGTGATGTTTCTTTATATTCTGCTCACATCAGCAGGTAATACATTTTTAGAGTGCTTTTACCATCAGATGTCCCACAGAAATACAGAACAGGAATTGTTTTTTCAGTGGTCATCGGGCTAGGATCACTGCAAATCAGCTGTATTGAGGTTCACAAGCTCGGTATGGCTGGTACCCTCTGCAGTATTCTCTAGTCAAGTAAATTTTTTCTAGAGCTATCTCCTGCATAAATTATGATTCGTCAGGGTATACCAAGGCACTGGACAATAGATGGTTCATCTTAAAAGACATTCTTCAGGATAAATCTTAGGGATTTTATATCTCTGTGTCTTTTATATCATATTTTTTGATAAACTTAAATTTTTAGTGGGATCATTGTCCGTCGTGCGTCGTAAACAATTTGACTTGAATGGCTTCTCCTTTACCGCCAAGCCAACATTGACGAAACATGCTTGGGATATTACTTGCATGAAGCTGTATCAAAGTTGTTCAAAGACTTGAATTTCGTTCAAGAACTCAGGTTGCTATGGCAACAGAAAGGAAAAACTTTGAAAATCTTCTTGTCTGAAACGACAAGGCCCTGAGCCTTAAGATTTGGTGTGCAGCATTTTCTAGTGGCCCTCTATCAAGTTTGTTCAAGTTATACCCCCAGAGTCAAATTTGGTACTGCCCTGGGGTCAATTGTTTTTACATAGGCTTTTGTAGGGAAATCTTTGAAAATATTTAGTCTGAAACAATAAGGTGCTGCCCCTTCAGATTTGGCATGTAGCTTTGTCTAGTGGACCTCTACCAAGTTTGTTCAAATTATACCCCTGGGGTCAAACTTAGCCCTGCCCTTGGGGTCAATTAATTTTACATAGGCTTATATAGGCAAGACAAACAAGAAATCAGTAGAACCGATGGATGCTCCCCGAAAAAATGCCAATTCTAAAAAGGGCTACTGATAAATATGAATTTTTTTCAAGTATGAAAAATAACAAAGGGCAATAACTCCTAAATTATGCAAAATAGAGTTACGGTTCTTGCACACTGCAATTTTCCTCATAGAGATCTATCTACCAATAAAGTTTCATGTTAATATCTCTTATACTTTGCCCCTGACAAAAAATAAGTATGAGAAATTTTAAAAGGCAATAACTCAAAAATTAATAAAGCAAGAGTCATGGTTCTTGTGCACTGTACTGCTCATGAATGAGATCTATCTACTTACAAAGTTTAAAGTTGATAACTCTTATACTTTGTGAGATATGCCCCGGACAAAAAATAAATATGAGACATTTCAAAGGGCAATAACTGAAAACTTAATAAAGCAAGAGTTATGGTTCTTGTGCACTGCACTGCTCCTTAATGAGATCTTACCACCTATGAAGTTTGGTCTTGATATCTCTCATTGTTTTTGTGTTATGATCTGGACAAAATTATAATGGACGGACAAAGAGGCAATTATATGCTTACCCTTCGGGGAGCATAATTATCTCCAAGGGTTTTCAGGTTATGCTCCGGACAAGATTTTTCTAAAAAGGGAGATAATTAAAAAACGGGGCAAATAGAGTTATGGTTCTTTGGCACTGCATTCCGCCTCAATGCCCTCTACCACTGTGCAGTTTAAACAAATTATGTCCAAGGGTTTTCAGGTTATGCTCCGGACAAGATTTTTCTAAAATGGGAGATAATGTCAAAAAACGGGGCAAAATAGAGTTATGGTTCTTTGGCAATGTTTTGCGTCAATGCCCTCTACCACTGTGTGCAGTTTAAACAAATTATGTCCAAGGGTTTTCAGGTTATGCTCTGGACAAGATTTTTCTAAAAGGGGAGATAATTCAAAAACGAGGTAAAATAGAGTTATGGTTCTTTGGCACTGCACTTTGCGTCAATGCCCTCTACCACTGTGTGCAGTTTAATCAAATCATGTCCAAGGGTTTTTAGGATATGCTCCGAACAAGATTTTTCTAAGATGGGAGATAATTCAAAAACAGGGCAAAATAGAGTTAAGGTTCTTTGGCACTAAACTCCACTTCAATGCCCTCTTCCACTGTGTGCAGTTTAAACAAATTATATCCAGGGGTTTTCAAGTTATGCTCCAGACAAAATTGTGACGGACAGACGGGACGGACAAAGGGGCAACTATATGCTCGCCTTCAGGGAGCATAAAAAACTTCTCGTCCGAAACCACAAAGCCTAGAACTTGGATGTTTTTAATGAAGCATCAGCAAAACTAATACTTTTTTTATCTTCAATATTAACATTCACGGAAGCAGAAGCAATACACAAACAATTTTCAATCTTTATTTTTCATTACCTCTGGTGCTTACAATTGTTATTCAATTCGTATAAAGATGATCAAACAAGGTGGTTTTTCACAGTTTTCTGTTGTCAAATGTAAAGCTTTCTTTACAGCCTTGAGCACTAAATATTCTGTTTTTAAAGTTACTGAGCAATAGTTAAATTCTGATTTCAATGAGTATTTAATTTTTTTGGGGTCAAACAGAATAACAACTATGAAAGTATCGACTGTTCTAGAGCAACAATAAAACAGACAACTGGAACCATGTCTTTAGTTCAAGAGATCTAGGGGTCTAGGGTCTAGCAGAAAGAACAAAATGAATAACAAAAATGAATCACAGATATTTTGTCTGGACAACTGATTATGTTCTAATATATAATTGGCTACATTTCAGTCTGCAGTGCAAACCAATAAGATTTAAAAGTGATTCAATAAAATTTAACAGTGATTCTAAGTCTAAGTAACAATTAAGAAACAATGTAATCAAGAGTGAAAAGGTGTGTTGAGGAATTTCAATAATACAGAACCATGATAAATATTTTTCATGTCAGATCAAAGAAAAAGTTAATACATGGTTAATAAAAGTGTGAAAATCCTGCACACATTGGAAATATAAACTAGAACTATCGCTGAATGCGATTCATTCCCCCACCAATGTCATTGATAGAAGGTGACTTGGATATTTGAATATATGGTAAAGGGTTATTAATTTTGTGGCATAAAATAGTTGTGTATGATGGAAAAAAAGACAACTCTTCACAGGTAATAGTAATGACTAAATTTTGAAAGAAAAAAGTCATCTTAATTTGATTGTCTAATATTTGACTTTCAAGTGTGACCTTGACCATAAGCTAGTACAAGGGCAACACAGTTCTGCATATTCTCTTCATCAGGGAAACATTTGAGCTGTTTGGATAAAATCATTCATGGGGTAAAGAGCGAACAAAAAAATTGTCTGACTTTCCACTTGACCGAGCTGACACAAGGACAATATGGGTTATGCACATTACCTTGTTGAGATGAACATTTGGGTGAGGTTAGAAGAAAATCATTGTCTTATAATTCATTGCTAAAAATTTGACCTTCAAGTGTGACCTTGAGCTGGTACAAGGTCAACATAGGTTCTACACATCGCTATCATGAGGTGAACATTTGAGCTAAATTTGAAGAAAATCCTAGGGGTATAGGATTTACAGAGCGGACACACAAATTTTCTGACATTCCAGTGTGACCTTGACCTGACACAAGGGCACCATGGGTTCTGTACATTCCCATGTTGAGGTTAACATCAAAGCCAAGTTTGAAGAAAATCCTTCCATAAGTATATGATTTATTGAGTGGACAAGGTTGAGATGGACCGACGGACTAGACAAAGCGATTCCAGTATACTCCCCCCATTCGTAGTGGGGTATAAATATGCTCTACTTTAATGTATTCATAAAAAAGAACAGAAGAGGCTTGTATCATCTGATCCAACACCATTTTAAACTGACCAATAACAAAGAAGTATCACACTGATGGAAAACTTTTGTAACAGCAACAGATTAACAAAAACAAACCATACACACAGCCTAGTATGTAAGTTATGTATCTGCCAATGATTTGAATGAACTCAAAACAAGTACATGTATCACAGGTAATATAATATGTAATCAATAGAAAAGAATACCAAAATTGTGTATAAAACTGACATTATAGTTCAAACAAAATTTCAATTCATCATTTTTGGCCTGCAGCTCCTGTCGGTGGAGGTGGTTTCCCAGGGGGTTGTTTGTCCTTTTTTCTATTCTCTGATAAATCATTTAACACTGCTTTCCCAGTGTCCTTTGCTGCTCGTTTTGCAACAGCCTTGACCCCTAGATTGTTTGCGTTGTGAGCTGTCCAAGCAAGGTTACCGGTAGCATAAAGGGCATTCTCTGTAACCTGACCAGCGTCTTTACCATACCTAAAATTAAAATGAAATTTTAATGCATACTTTATAAGATAAAAAAATATCCAATACCTTTTAAAATATGATCCCTGAATAAAAGATTAAAAGGGCCAATGTCCTATAAAAGTGTTACAAGAGACAATGAATATCTGTACTAAGGCAGTATTCATAAAGCATCTTGAGTTTTTCTTGGTTTGAATTAAGTCATCTGCATCTCTTTTTTCAGCTTTCTTGCTCATTTCATAAGTGTGAAACTTTAAAAAAATGTTCATTATACTGTTGAGAATATAAAAGGAAGTAAATATTTTAATATTTCCTTGTCTATTGAAATGGGACACTTAAAGTAAAATTTGTGATTTAAGATCAAGACTAAACTTTTAACAAAGATGCTTCATGAATACAACCACGGTCTACATGAATTTTAACTTACTGCAGACCTACTTATTAGCATATAATACAATTAAAATGACTGGGATTTTGCAAAGTTTACCAATGAAATTCTTAAATTCAAGTGAATCTTCTGTTTCTACACAAAACAAGAGGACCATGATGGCCCTTGGTTGCTCAACTGAGTACTTTTGCTCAGGGTCTTTAAATGTCAGAAGCAAAATAACTTGAATTCAGGATTTTCAAAGATCTTATATTTTTTCCAAAGAGACACAGAGACTATTTTGAACCAAGGGACATAATTTGAACCTGTTTGGTCTTCTATTCACTAAACAATTCTACAGAAGAAATATCTAAGCTTTATGGCATACAGTTTCAGATAAGAAGATTTTCAATTTTCTTCCTACACAAAATCAATATAAAACAAGTGACTTGAAGGCAGTATCAATTTTAACCTTAGGAAAATATTTTGAACAATCTTTGACGATGTCAACATATAAAATATCTAAAGTCTAGAGCTTACAGTTTCTGACAAGAAGATTAAATATTTTACACAAATAGTATCCCTGGGACAGAGCCAATTTTATCCCTGGGTCATAATTTGAATAAACTTGGTAGAAGTTCACTAGACAATACACAATACAAAATATCTAGGCTCTCTGGTATACAGTTTCTGACAAAAAGATTCTCAAAGTTTTTCCTGAGCAAGTCTATGTAAAACCAAGTGCCACCAGGGAAGGGCCATTTATGACCCTAGGGCCATAATTTGAACAATCCTGGTAAAGGACCTCTAGATAAATACATGTATCTAAGGTCTAAAGTCTACAACTGTTGATTGCAAGAAGATATTCACAGAAATAATTTACACAAGTAGGACCCCTAGGGCAGAGCCAATTTTGAACCAAAGAAGCTCAACCAGACAATGCAACATACAAAATATCTAAGCTCTAGAGCATATGGTTTCAAACAAGAAGTTTTTTTACGTCTTGCATACATTAGCCTTTGTAAAATCAAGTGACACCAGGCTGGGCCATTAATGACCCAAGGTGCATTATTTGAACAATCCTGGTAGGCAACCTCTAGATGATGGTTAATGGAAACTATCTCAGCTTTAGGCAATGTGGTTTCAAAGATTTTCAAAGTTTTTCCTATTGCATTTTTGGTACAGCATGTGATCCCTTGGGTGGGACCCATTTTGACCCCTGGTAAATAATTTGGTAGAGGTCTACTAGAGGATGCCTCACACAAAATGTCAGAGCACTCGTCAAAGTGGTTTAAGGAAAGAAAATATTTTCCTATTGGTTGCCATAGAAACTAGAGTTCTGCATGGAATTCATTTTTTTTTAACAACTTTGGTAGAGCTTCATTAAAAGAACAGCTACACACAGTTTCATTCAATTTAGCTCACCAGTTTTAGAGAGGATGTTGATTAAAACAAAAGTGGACAAAGCACAACACCCAACCAACACACACCCCAACATGAATGCTTTGTGCTAAGGTGAGCTAAAAATCTAACATCTAAAGCAAACAGTTTTAGTCAACAAGTTTTATAAAGTCCTCCCTATACTAGCCTATTGAAAATCAAGTGACCCCCACAGCAGGGCCATTAATAACCCTAGACGGCCTAGAGGCATGATAAGAAAATTTTATCAGAGGACCTCCAGATGAAGCTCCATGCAAAATATTTAAGGTTTAGAGCTACGGGTCTGACCAAAAGATTTTCAAATATCAAATATTTTACAGAATCAGGATTTCTGGACCTGGGAAAGTTTGAAATCTGTTGAAAAAATTTGATGTATCTTGGTACAGGTCCACTAGAAAATGCAACATACAAAATATTTAGGCTCTTACGCATACTGTTTCAGACATGAAGACTTACGTTCTCACTATATATGCCTATTTGTATAATCTTGGAGGAGGGCCTTCTAGAAGTGCTATGGAAAAGATCTAACCTCTTGGCCTTGTATTTTCAGACAAGAACATATCTCTTTATAAGCCTATGTAAAAGAAAGTGAAACATGGGACATAAACATAATCTCTAGGTGAACCTGTACACAACATATCTAAGCTCTAGGCCTTGTACTTTTAGATAAAAAGAGTTACTTTCTGTTGGAATTCAATTCTTTAAACAACTTTGGTAGAGCTTTATGCAAGGAACATCCCTGCAGTTTTACTAACTTTAACCTTGTGGTTTAGGAGGATGTGTTGTTTAAAGGTAAAAATAGATGTCGCACCCAGACAGAGGGATCCTAAGGTGAACTAAAAACATAAACAGCCACAAATTAGCTGCTGCCAGACTTAGAGAAGGCAAGTTACAAATTGCTCAAAATGTATTTATATTAGCTGAAAATGATGTAAGATATTCCACTACTGTAATGTTAACATTTCCATATTTTAAGCCATTTAAGGTCTCAAACTTTGTCCTACAAATGACTAACCAAATTAATTTGCTGTATTGTCACTATTACAATTTCATTTATCTATTGATCTTAAAAAAAATGGACAACTATGTCGGCTTCATGTAATGAAGCCAATTTTTAAAATGTACCCTGTTCACTGAGGACTGTACTTACTTATGACTGACTATCTCCACTGTCTCATTAGCTAGATTTTTGCCCAAAGCTTTGGCTGCTATTTCCAAACTCATGTACACAGTTCCAAATCCTGAAATAATAAACTCAAATTTCATCACACCTATATAGTAACAATATACTAGTAAATTATACCAATCTAAATAAGCCACAAATACGAACTAGAAAGATTTAATACATAATGTGTTTCTAAATGTGTAAGTCATTTCAAACAAGAAACTGTTTATCTTTGACATTTATACCAGAAGTTAACAGTCAAACAACAGTGTATCAATTCATTATAATCTACAATATATGTATTTATCAACTGCATTGTTTATCTAGCTTAAACACTTTTTAACATTTTGTTCGCTCTAACAGTCAGTTACGGATGTCAATGACATCATGTCATACATGTATGAAGCATAGACATCAACCATTTTGTAAAACTTCTGGTGCCCAGACAGTGTAATATACCTTGAACTTACATCACATTATCACAGCAGACAATTTATTTTACACCATTTATGGCAGATTAGTTTTTTCATGTATGTCAGAAAAGACACCAACCATGTAATCCTGAGGCAGCAACTTCTAGGACACCATCAAATTTGGACTTCCCATCACTGTCAGTCTGCTTCAGGGATTGAGGTAAAATTCTTTGTCCATGCTTCTTTATATGTGGGGCAGCTTCTCTAGCCAGGGCCATTGTGGCCTGACCCAGTTTTGTAACTGAAAATATCATGAATACATTCACTATGCACTGTTCTATCTAAACCTAAAAGCAGCAAAGGTTTACAGAAACATATGTAATACTTTTTCCAGGAAGCTACAACATAATTTTCCTGGTTGAAATTTGTCTTAAATAGCCCAAGTTAAATAAGTCCCAAGTTTCGGCACACTGATGATGTTTTCCTTCCAAATATTACCATAGAGTCGTGAAGATATCTCTTACATACATGTTTTACAACTTACCAATGTATGAGCTGACTTGGACTGCAACATGTGAACCTTTCCTTGCATAATGTATGCCTTTCTGGACTCTTGGATCTACTGCTCTGGGCTTGTCTTCTGGTTTCAGTCTGGCCCTTAGTTTTGTTGATCCCTGTTTGATTAACTCCCCTGCTTTCTCCGCCCCCTTACCCACACCCCAAGAAATATATTCTGCAGCTAAAAAAAAAAAAGATTTTTTTTTATTCAAGAGAAAACAGATAAAACTATGTTGGCAAAAGGAGAAAAAATAAGACTTAAGTTTCTTTTAGTCTTTGCATTTAAAGCTAAACAAACTCTATCTCATTTCTGCTGCTTTGAAATATATTCTTTAAAATTAAGGAATCCCTAAAAAAGTATGAAATCCTTTACATTTTGTCCTTCAACTGTCATAGATGTCCAGAGGTCTTAGTATAAATTTGTTTGACTTTATAAGTTGTGTACAAAAAGCTACCAGATATCATGTTTTGTTAAAATTAATAGTACAGAACATAACAAACGACAGCAAAATTTGCATATCAAAAACATGTTCAGATACCTATTATCAAGCCTTTAGATATTTTTGTACTAGTAGTTACTTCTCCTTCTTCTTCATGTCTTATCTCTACAGTGGTAACCTCCCCTGTTTCCATGGGTGCAGTGGGAATGACCCCTTGTTGCTGTAGCATTGTCAGTGAGCCTAGAAATTCCTCAAACAGTTCACGATCTGCTGGTGGCAGTGTGTCTGGAACCATGAGACCAACTGCTGATCCTGCAAAATGATTATACAGTACATAATCAGACCTTTCAGAGCTTTGTCCAGCTAATTAAAGGATCACAGAGACCATAATAATGACTTACACACGTGCAAAAAAAATATTTTAAATATCGAGTAGAAAATAACTTGGTATCAAATGGTCCTCTAACCCTGACCTTTAACAAACTGATGATGTATGCATAACTTTACCTCTAACACTTTAGATAAACAACACCCTTACTAACATAAATGATATATCACAATATAAGGGTGTTTCAGTCTATAGTGCTGAAACTTACCTGGTGTTGGTGATGACAAGTCAGGAAAGAGGTAAGCGCCATAGTTTGACTGAAGAGCAGGTGAGGTCCCTGGCTGTAAGGGGTAGAGCCAGTCCCCAACTTGTAGGAATGCTTTTGGTCTTTCTATGTTAGAAGCTCCACTTTCTTCTTCAATGAATTTAAATATCTTAAGACTAGAAGGGTACGATGGAGCACTGACATAACCTTCTGGTGTGATATAAAATATCTGAACTCCATCTGGTATACAGAATATCTCCGCAGCATTTGCATTTAAACTGTTACAGTCTGTAGAGTCCTCTCGCATAATACTGTCACCTAATTCTACAAACTGAGCATTCTGATGTGAACTTGTTGCATCCTCATAGCTGGGTGGTTCTTCAAAGTCCATTGACTGAGGGGCACTTGGTGTCGCTATTTCAGATGCTCTTAAAGCCTGCAGTCTATATTCTATTTGTAGTTTTGTCTTATTTAGTTTCTGTACAATTGTCTTAGCAGTATTTTTCTCATCTTCAGATCCTTCAAGCTGGTCACAGTTTACCCCTAATACTTTAGTAACTTTTTGCAAACCACTCTGATAGAAGGCTTTAGCCTCATCTGCATTGCCCTGTTCATCTGCAGACAGACCTGAGTCTATCAATTTGAAAGCATCATCATGACACTGCTGTATGTCACTCAGAGTTCTTATACCAGTAACAGCACTTGGTGGTGGTGGTCTTGTAGGTTGTGACCTTGGTGATCTGGATCTCTCCATCCTTGTCCTTCCACCTGAAGGTCGAGCCTGTTGTGGTGCTTCCATTTATCTCTATTTCTGCAATGAAACAAGAAGTTTATTTCAAAATTTCCATCCATATGTAAGTTAATAATGCCTCTAATGAAACAAATTAAAAATATTGTACTTATCAAAATTTTGACTGCAAAGGCTAAACTATTCAAGTGATTATTTGACCTCCAGGGATGTATGAAACAACATTCAAATATCCTCAAAAAAAAGGCTGAGAGATAGTTATAAGGTATAATGAATCCTTTTAGTCTTTTTGATAATATTCTGGAGGTGCGGATCAAACTCAGACAGACAACAGGGTGAACAGATTTGCTTCTACACTCATCTTTTCCATGTTATCATTACAGTGCACCGGAACTCACTAAAAGCTCTTAAATTTATTGGAAGATATTTAAAAATGAGATCTTAGCCTCAGGGGACTCTAGCAAAATTAATGACACTTCATCTTTAAATCAAACTAATCATCTGATTCAGTTGATTGTTTCTGGTGAATCACATTTTTTACATACTTCCATTACAATGTCATTTTGACAGCTAAGAATCGAAAGTGAAAGTTGTTTACTTTAATCTAGGTTACACTCCACTAATTCTCCAGTTGTCTGCATGTTAGTGGGCAAATCATTAATCATGGTATTTTGTTATTGAACTTTTAAAATACTGACATAAAAAAATGAATATTAGAATATAATATCTCAATTTCATGAAAACTGTTTGAAAAACGAACATACCAATCACCTGGTTTATAACTGGTTATATTTAGTTTATAAATGATTTGAAAACTGAAACTACTCCTTTTGCTTTATGTAGGATTATCTGGTCAAGGTTCAGGCAAACTGATCTGCTGCAGACACATACCTGGGTATTGTCACACATTGAGTGAGACAGTAACTCATAAATGCAAGTGTAAGGATGACAATCAAAGTCAATTTGAGAAATCTGGATAAAGTCATATTCATGTAGAAACATATAATTATGTAACTCTTTAAAATTTACCTTAACTAAATTAAATTAAACACAGTAAAAATTGGTCCCTGGAAAAGATGACACACAGCTTCTGTGAAAAACTCTACTACTGGTTCATAATTTTTTCTTAATTTTGGTAACAGATTTAGAGTAATAGAAACCTAATGTATCTAAATTCTGGATTATTGGCTCACAAAATTAATGTAATACATTAATGTAATACTTCTTGGGAAGAATGAGTGGGAATGATATTGTGTCCTTGAATGTGGTATAAGATAGTTCAGGTTTCTTGTGGGTGTCAGGTGGTGATGGTCAACCCTAACAAGACTGTGTTGGATCTTATACAAAAAAGTGACAGAGCTGATGTTACGTCTTTGTTCTAAGGTTTGCCATTTTAGATCCAACAACATTTGGGACACACTACTGGTGTAATTATAATCATTAGTTACATATCTGGCGGCAGATCTTTGAACTTGTTCTAATTTATAGATTAAATATTTTTGCCAAGGATGCCAAACCGTAGAACAGTATTCTAACTGGGGCCTTACATAAGTTTTGTAGGCAGTTTCTTTGACCTTTTTATTTGAAGTTTTAACATTTCTTTTAATGAACCTGAGTGAATTTTTGGCTTTAGATGTTATGTTGTTGATGTGATTGGTCCAGGAAAGGTCTTTACTTATTGTTACGCCTAAATATTTAGCAGCCTCTGTGGTTTTTAGTTCAATACCATGAAGTTTGTAAGGGAATATGATAGGATGTTTTTTTCGGCTGATTCTAAGGATTTCACATTTGTCAGGGTTGAATTCCATGGACCAATCAGATTCCCAGTTTTCAAGACTATGAAGGTCATTTTGAAGGGTTTCGGCATCTCGGGTAGAATTGATGGTTAGATATACTATTGTATCGTCTGCGAATAGTCTAACTTTGCCCTTTACACTGTCAGGCAGGTCGTTAATGTATGAGAGGAATAGGCAAGGCCCAAGGACCGAGCCTTGGGGGACACCTGATAGGACTGGTAGGCTTTCCGAGTTTTGACCTTCTACCGCAACCTGCTGAGTGCGACCATAAAGAAATGACCTGATCCAAGAAACACCCTCGGAATTAATACCTAATCTCTCAAGTTTGAGAAGAAGTTTATGATGATCGACTTTGTCAAATGCTTTGCTGAAGTCCATGACTATAATATCGGTTTGCTGGCCTTGTTCTAAGTTGTCATGGACTTCCTGGGAAAAACTTATGAGCTGGGTTTCACAGCTGTGTTTTGACCTGAAGCCGTGTTGATGTGGACTTAAGATATCATGTTTGTCATAAAAAGACATGATATTGGAGACAAGTATGTGCTCCATGAGCTTAGAGGCAATACAGGTTAAGGAGATGGGTCTATAATTACTGGGTTTGCATTTTGGGCCCTTTTTATAAACGGGAGCAATGACGGCATGCTTCCAGTCATTGGGGACAATACCTGATTTCAGGGAGATTTGAAAGATATAAGTAAGGACTGGGGCTACTTCATTATGAAGTTCCTTTAGTAACCTTGGGGATAGCTGGTCGGGTCCCGAGGCTTTACTGGGGTTTAGACCTTTAAGGAGTTTCCGTACTCCATCCTCGGTGATAATGACATTGGGCATCCTTGGATGATTTTGTGGAGTGAGTATTTGTTTACAGGACTGAGCAAGACTTAGTGGCTGTGGACGAGAGAATACCGACTCAAACTGTTTATTTAGTATGTCCGCCTTGGTCTTGGCGTCAGTGAATGTTTGACCATCACTCTTGAGGGGGGCTGCTCCACAATTTTCAGTCTTATTTGATTTGACGAAAGAATAGAATTTCTTATTCGCCCCTGGTTGTGAGTCATTTGAGAATATGACCTTGTCTAAATACAACCAGTATGAGTTCCAGTATTATGCCGATATATAACCATTTACCAATTATTGTGGTACATTTCTCATTCTCAGTCGATTAATTACTTGAAAAACTCTGTTATCAGTTACCTGAATATAAACTTACAAGTAAAACAATCATATGACTTTAATACATCATGCTCTTCTTATCTCGTTTGTCGATAATAAATGTATTTGGCAAATTATGGCATGATATTGAGTCAATTCCGGAAGTAAACAAATTGCTTATTTTAAGCGGAATACTGCTAGTTACACCGTTCGTTCTTTTTGTGAAAGAAGTTGCGAAGCATGAGTATGTCACATGATATCAAAATGGCAGACGTACACAGATTGGCTGTAGGAGTTCCTCAATGATTAAAAATAGGTGTTGAAGGCTTAAAGAGCAATAATGGACTTCGTTGCACATTGGAAGAACTGGATTCGGCCTTTGGCCATGATCCTTTACTTTATACTAATGATGATTGCTATCCCACTTTGTATTGTTGAAGTGACCACAAAGGAAGACAAACATGTGAAAGCCTGGTTCACAGGAGGAGTATTTACACTGATGGCTGTGCCAGTCTCACTTTGGGAAATCATTCTGCATGTTATAAATTATACACAACCGCATTTGCAGAAACACATTATCAGGTAAAGCTGTGCCGATTTCTAATTTTGAGTAGTTTGAATTTAGACAGAGTTATTCCCACTAGATTGTTTTTGTTATAGAATAATTTAAAGAATGATTTTCCTTAACATATAGTTCTCAAGAAATTGTATATAATTGCATTTTGTCAAACTGACTTGACACAATCGTTTGAGATAGGGCCTACTGATCTTAATTTTTGTATGACAGTAAGTCAAAACAAATTGGAAAAATTCACTCAGAATAGCAAAGAGTAGTTTATTACTAGTGGAAATAAAACTAAATACTTGATAAAAATCTTCAGATCAGAAGAAATGATAATGAACTGAAATCAGAATATAAAATTTATCCTTTTGATTATTACTAAAGTACTGTACACTTCATTAATCTAGAAATGCAGTCATCACTTTCAGCTCATCAGAAGTATTCAGTCAAAAAATTATATCTGCAGTAGGCTTTTGAAATTAAAAAAACGATAATTAAAGAAGTTATTATTTTGTGCAACTTTTAAGAGCATATGCGGGCAAAATTAGATCTTTAGTTTAATGCAGTAGAAAATATAACGCATAAAAATTTCATGATGAGAGGCTTTTCATTTTTGCCATATGTTTGATTACTGTATTGTGTTGTTTTTATTTTATATATTTTTCAGGATAATATGGATGGTTCCAATCTATGCTTTAAATGCTGTAAGTAACTATTTTACTGTGGCAGCTATATTATTCTTTATGAAAAAGTAACTTGATAAGAGTAAATTTCCTTGAGTTAAGCATGTGTTCATGAATAAATTCTGTAAAGCTGAGAAAAACTTGCACTTGAGTATTAGTCATTGGACATGATTCTTTAGCACATAAAACAGTTTTATTTGTGAGCAGTTTTTTTTCTGCTTTATAGTGTTTTCTTCAAAACAATTGCAGTGGTTTGCCTTGAGATTCAAAGAAACGGCTATATACCTGGATACAGTCAGAGAGTGTTATGAAGCCTATGTTATATATAACTTCATGGCATATTTGCTAAATTATCTCTGGACTCAACATCCACAGCTGCAAATTGAGCTGAGTAGAAAGAGACAACAAAAACACATTATACCATTTTGCTGTCTACCAGTGTGGCCTATGGGAAAGTATGTTACTATCTATACATTTAGTTGGTGTGCAATTAGGATGCACATATATCTTACTGGAATAGTTAAAAACTAATTCAGTTTTAAAGTCAGTTATTTGTAAAGCCATCTGGAATGTTATACATGCTTTTACTGATTCTTGTTAAGAAGTAGTGATGTCAGTTTCAGGCATGAATAATGTTATTTATTTAATTTATTTTTAGTTTATACCAAATTTATTTTAGTTCGATTGTGTAGGAAGCTTTTAGCTTATAGACACACTCTCGAATCTGTTCCTGGAACTAACCAGTACTAAGCAATGAGTGTAAAATTGCTTGCTCAAGGAAACAATGGCTTGCCCCTGACAGGGTTTGAACCTGTGCAGCTAGCAATCCTTTGACTACTAGTCTGACGCTTTAACCACTTGGCCACACTGCCATTAATTTATTTTTGTGTGTTGATATCACTACAGTATGTACTTTCTAAGTATGCAAGTCTTATACTTTTACCATTTCATTCAAACCTCTATTGTATTAGAGTGCTTTACATACAAGCTATACTCCTTCATTATGTAGGCAAAGTGAACACGTGAAACAGAACATTTTGATTTCAGTGAAAGGTTTTCTTTTAAGGATAATGTGATTAAGTTGATAGATTATACTACCATGTTAGTAAAGCTGATTGTGAGTAATGAAATAATGGTTTTATTGTAGAAATGCATACCATTTATGATACCGGTATGATACTGGTAGTTGAATCTCAGTGTGTCAGTAGAGTCATATTGTCTTGATTGTTCTAAAACATATATGCAATGCAGTTTATTGTTCTTTCCTTTCAGTACTATAATCCAGAATTGTAAACATGGTGTTCTACAGTATACAATTGTCAGACCTGTGACTACAGTTATAGCACTGTAAGTAAACTTGTTGCTTTATGATGTACAACAATATATATTTCAAAACAAGTTATTTGTACAAAGTTATCTAGTACAAGGTCAGAGTTATAGGTGAGCAAAGTGTTGTACAGGATGCAAAGGTAGCCATTTAATGTTACAGTTGTGCTTTAGAAGGAACTAAAATCTTTGTACATGTAATTAACTATTTCAGTATACATTTAATTACATTGCATTACTTTCCAGTGCATCACATAACATCACATCACATCACATCAAATTACAAAATAATACATTAATATCCATTTTCAGGATTTGTGAGCTGAACCATAAGTACGATGAAGGTGACTTCAACTTTAAGAGTGCCTGGTCATATCTTGCTATCATTAACAATATTTCACAAATTGTAAGTTACCGGTAATACAGTCATAATAAATTATACAGTGCAGTTACATCATATGTACATCATACAGGTGAAGTACCAGGGATGTCCCAGAATTACGTAGACTTTTGTTATACCTCAAAAAAGAATAGTTATAAAAAACAAACAAAAGTTACCAGGACCAGAATGCATCTTTATTGCAAAAGTACAGCAAATTTCACATCTGTATGGCATCTGGGTCGGAATCTATAAATAGTAGACATACAAAGGGGATAGCATTTGCGAGGCAGCTCGTCACGAGGTCATAACGCCATTCCATCAGGGTAACTATTTTCACATCATGATGTGACGTTGCAGTTCGATTCATCTCGATGTAGTCACCACCCAAGTCAATGCACTTGTTGTGTCGGCAAACCCACTGGTCAAAAACACTCCTGTACCAGTCTTGATCAACCCCGCCACAACACCCTGCACTGCCATAGACAGTTCATGGAATGAATCAAATTTCCTTCCCTTCAACAGAGCTTTGACAACTGGAAAGATGCGGAAGTTCATTGGAGCCATATCAGGTGAATAGGGGGCATGTTTTACAACCTTGAAGTCCAGCAGACTAATCTCTAGCTGGGCAGATGCGGCCTAATGGCTCGGTGCATTGTCCTGGTGTAGCAATACCCTGTCCAGTTAGCGTGATGGTCGCTTACAGTGTAAGGCTTGCACTAGATCTCTCCGCAATACCTGATAAACAGACAAGTGATAATAAGAAATAATGTGTGCTGTACATTTATCAACAGTATTTAGTATATATTTTAATGTACATTTTAAAATCTGGTATTATTTGTTTTTTAAATAGTATTTTCAATAAGTTTTACCTTTGAATAGTACTCCGCATTCACAGTGGTGTTTAGTGGTACTGCAAGCTGTAATGTCATCCCTGCCCTGTCCATGAAGAAGGCATTCATCTGTTTTCCAATGGACTTCGCCTGTTGCGCCTTCTTTGGAGGTGGAGAGCCATCTGTCTTCCATTGCTGGGATTGTTCCTTTGTTTCAGGGTCGAACAGGAATATCCAGGTCTTGTCAGTAGTAATAATAGGGTCCAGATAATCGTCCCCATCCTTGCGATACTGTGTGAGAAACTTTCTCGAGGCAGCCACTCTCTTTTCCTTATGCTCTGGTGTAAGAAGTCAAGGCATCCATCGCAAACTAAGTTTCTTCATGTTTAGATTGTCCGTTAGACATCACAGTCAAGGTTGATTTTCTTCTTCGACCCTTGTCATCTTCAGTGCTCTCCCAGCCATTTCTAAAACGCTTGTGCCACTTGAAAATTAATGCCTGGCAAACAGGAGGCATAACTTTAGCAGTTTTTAGCATTTTCCACATCTGTGTGGGCATCTTCCCAAGATTCTCATAAAACTTAATAATAGTGCGATGTTCATAATAATCCGTTGACGTCATTTTTTCCCCGACTTCTATAAGCAGCGGTTGTAAGTTTTTTTGCAACTTAGCAGCAACAGAAATGGATGACGTCGTACTTTGCAGCGTACATTGACATGCCATCATTCAAGAATCATACAGCATCACACTATTTTTGCATAAGAAACGCGGAAGATATACATGATAGAAGCTTACAGGAACATAACAAAAATTGGACTGCCCTGCCTACATATATTTGGTTACTATAATGACATGAAAAACGAGTGTATATATTTTGCAGATACAAAACAATAACATTGCTCTATTTAAAAAGGCTTAAAGGTATTGTTTGTAAAGTTCACAATAATCCTATAAATAAAAAAAAATATGGCAAAAGTCTACGTAATTCTGCAACACCCCTCGTATATACTTATATATAAAAGATCCCCATTTTGTCTATGTTTGATTGTAAAAAGACCATTTCTTTAGTGGTTCTGTTCTGGTCACATTTTGTTTGACTGTTATCCCTCATATATAGATTACATTTATTCAGTGTCTGAGTTACATTATATACCGTAATTAACATCACTTTCTTTTTGCTAATTTCAAGTCATTTAGAGACTATAGCGAAAGATGGTAATATAGGTGTTTGCCATAGTGCAAAGTTCTTTTTGGACATTTCTTCATTGTAATGTGTCTAAAGCATGAGATCACTGTTTGTTTTCTATTATAGTGGACTTGTTTCATTAAAAGGAAAAGGTGGGAGAAACTAGAGAAATTGGAAGGAACTAGATAAGCTAATTAACCCTGAACATGCTGAAATTTTGTAATGGATTTGCCCAGCTTTGAATTTGGAACAGTCCATTCAAGTTTAAGGGATTTCAATATCAAAATACAAAAAAGGAGCTACCAACAGTATAGAGCCTGGTCAGACTGCACGGATGTGCAGGCTGGCCTGGCTCTATAATGGTGGCAAAGGCTAATCACTTTCGGTTCCAGCAGGTTAAGGGTTAAAAAACACGCAGTTGGTTGAGATTGAAACTTAAGCTTCAAAAATACCTTATTTTCAACACAGTAAATTGAGGAGTAACTCTATAACAATACTTTTTCTTGAAAGAGTGAACTAAAGCTAATTTTGTAGCTTCACTTTAAATTAATTCAGTTCAAAATGATATTGAAAGTAATTAAACCCCAATGCAAATACTCTACCAGTTTTTGTTACATTTCAGTGGGCTATGTACTGTCTGGTATTGTTTTACCAAGCTACCAAAGATATGTTGGCTCCTATAAAACCTGTGCCAAAGTTTCTCTGTGTAAAGTTTGTTGTCTTCTTCTCATTTTGGTAAGTTGAAAAAAGGATGAACAAAAAAGCTGGTACCTGTAACTTAGTCATAAAGTCTGACTTTTGAGAGAAGTATAGTGAAAATCTTGTAAAATTTGTCCTTAAATAAAAGTTCAGAAAAACTTTTTATGTCCAGAATTTGATTCTAAAAGAGTTCAGCCTATTAAGGTAAGAAAATTGCTGGCAATGATAGATTATATTGCTTGTTCAAACTTTTACATGTTTTGGTAAATGTTTTTATAAAAGTTTGCCAGAAGATTAAGTAACAAAGGCAAAAAGAATAAAATGTAATTCTGTTTGTTTTTTAGAAAATAAAATATTTTCATTCAACTGTCCAATTGAAAATTATTTATCAAATACCAGGTCAGATACCTTACTTCATAGAAATGGGATATTTTTATTAAACAGGAAAAAAAGCTGTTCGAAGCATCTGCCGATTAAGACAGTTCTGTCTTATTAGCGTAGATTTTTATGTACCGTTATGCATTAGGCAGTCTAAACATTTGACTTGCTATAACTGTGATAGTACATTCAATTTCGTTAAAGTAAATTCAGAACATGTGAAGTTGATGATACTATGTACCGTTATGGTTTAGGCAGTCTAAACATTTGACTTGCTGTAACTGTGATAGTACATTCAATTTCGTTAAAGTTAATTCAGAACATGTGAAATTGATGATACTTCCTTGTAGGCAAGCTGTTGTCATTGCTGCTTTTACGAAGTTTGGCTGGATCACTTCAACAGAATTTTATGATTACAAAAAAGAAGATATTGCTACAGCTATACAGGTGAGTACATGAGCAAATGTACCAAAGTTTCTGTATATTTTATTGTCTTTGAACAGACTCTTTTAATTCATGTTAACTTAAATTAAGTCTTGTTCTGTAAATGTGAAAAATCAGTAAAAGCATTTTAACAAAGTTCTGAAAGTATCATTTGAAACAACTCTCACACACTGTTTTAGTCTGTTAACGTTAAACATGTGTGGAAATATCCATTATGTACAATTAGCTCAATCTTTTCTAAGATTATATCAGATAAGATAGACTGGAATGCAATCACAGTATTTTTGCCGAGATATTTAAAACAAATTTTCTATATCTCTGGTATGTATACATAAAACCTTAGATGTAAGAAATATGGTTCTTTATGCTCCCTAAGGTTATCATATCGTACTTGCACTGTCCAAGCGTTATTCCATCTGTTCTTCAATCCATCTTTCCCATCTTCTGTGTTCAGCTCCTCCTACAAATCTCATTTGATTTTCACCAAACTTTAACACAATGATCATAATCATGCCGCAGTGCCTATACTCCAGCTTTTGTGATTCTAGTAGTTTTGGCAGAGTTATTGCCCTTTGTTTAAATTTACTTAATATTTCTTGTGTGCACATCTCCCCCTACATTTCCCATGTGATTTATACTTATCTTTCACATAATGATAATTATTAAATGCCGCAGCTCATATATTCCGGCTTTTGCGATTCGATTGTCTTTGGCATAGTTATTGTCCATTGTTAACTTTTACTAAATACAATGTATTGCTTTTTTGCACAACTACTCCTACAGTTCTCATATGATGTTCACCAAACTTTTATAGAATGATCATTATCAAGTGCCAAAGTGCATATACTCGGGCTTTTGTGATTCAGTTATTTTATTGCCCATATGTTAAATTTAATTTAATATTACTTCTGTGCACAATGCCTCCTTCACTGGCTTTTTTTACTCATGCAATTTTCACCAGTCTTTCACAGAATGACCATTATCAAGTGCTGCAGTGCATATAGTTGAGCTTTTGCTCAAAATGATCAAGGTAACATCAAGTTATAAGCTAATATGGCTGTGACCATTGCAATGTTTCAGGGGCATTCATGTCTTTGACACATTACTTGTTTTTTGGGGGGGATCCAAACAAAATAAGATTTTCATTGGCTAAATAAAGACTGTTGCAGTGGTTTCAGAAACCACAGAATCTGACCTTCTGTTGGTCATCATCAGATCTTCATTTCTTAGCAGATTTGGTGATGTAATATTATTCAGAGCAATTTTTTCTTTATTTGCATGGCATTTTTTTGTACCTTAGCACTAGCTTTAGAGGCTTCAACATGGATTCTTCCTGATGTTTCCTTTAATTGTTCTTTGTTATAAACTGAGTTTTAAAGCTTTTTTCATACCAGGTTTCAGAATAAACCAAAATATTATTTCTTTTCTTGCAACATATAAGAAGTAAAATATTTCCAAAAGCAGCATTTCATGTACTTAAGATATGAACTTTTATTTTAAAGAATAATGACAAAAAGTGAAAAAAATTCTGCTGAAGTAATTGCCTTTTGTAATTTATTCCAGAACATTTTTTTTTCTGAACCACTGATTAGTAATTTGTTTATTATCTTTTTTTCAGGATTTCTGTATATGTATAGAGATGTTTCTAGCTGCTGTCATGCATTATTTTGCATTTTCTCACAAACCATTTATTGACCACAGTCATGAGCAAGGTAGGTCCTTCTTAAAATCAACAGTTACTGTCCATGCAAATTTATAAAGCATTTATGCAAAAATATCCATATTGAATATTTAAGATAATGAACGCATCTCTTCTGACACCATTGGCCTGTTAATTAACTTGTAGCTTAGACTTTTGGTTGTTAAGTAAATGTTTATCTTTGGAGCTCAGTTTTTGTGACTTGATTAATATGAAGGCCATGGTTACACTTTAAATTTAAAAGTAGAACGTATAAGCCAAGTTAAATTGTCTGAACAAAATTTGGTTATTAAGGAAGAGTTCTCATCCTTTTGCAAATCTCTAAATGAGGAACAGAATATTTGATTAATATGCTTCTAACAGTGTTTAAGCTTTTTAGAAAATTTAAATTAAAATCAATATGAAAATCAGTGCTACAGGATAATGGTATGGTATTGTGCTATAGAAATATGTCCTTGATTAAATGCCATTTACTGATTGCAGGAAACTGTTGCCAGTCATTTCTATCAATGTGGGATGTTTCTGATGTCAAGGACGATGTAGTGGAACATGTTAAGGTCATATCCACGACAATGAAGAAAACAGTGAGTGGTCAATTACGTTCAAGGGAAGACAACACAGAGGGCACGCCTTTATTGCCAATGGCTTCAGATGAGCATCAGAGTCAAGTTTATAATACATCCATACAGGTATGCTCACATATTTACATTTAAGTCATGGGACTGACAGTATAACTTTGATACATCAAGACTTGATATCATGTGTGAATGGTTAACTCATTGGAAGTTGTACCCGTTGATATGAGAGAAAACTTGCCTGTGTTATGATAGAGTATTGTCATCAAGTACTCAAATAACCTTAATCTTTCAGGAAATACTGTTATATGTAGGTTTCATCACATAACAAGGATAATGGCAACAAGTACAAGTAATTTTTCTCCCAATGCTCTTCCAGTTGAAACTAGAAATGTGTCCATAGGACACAGATGCCCCCACTCAGCCCCAGAGAGGGGGCATAAAAATGTCCCTGGGGTCACTATTGGCCCTGTCTGAGGGGTCACAAGTTTTAAATAGCAGTGTAGAAGAAAATCTTTAAAATCTTCTTGTCTGAAACCACAAGGCCTTAAAATTTTAAAATTTGGCATGAAGCAATCTTTATGAAGCTTTTTCAAATTATTAGTTAGGTTAAAGGTCACAGAGGCTAAAATATAGCTAGCAATATGGCCACGAGATAGTCATACACACTGAATCATTAATAAGATTGGTTTAAAAAATGACAACTATAAGAAACCTGTTGTGGTGTGAAGAAGCAAAATACTGTCTCCACAATAAAGAATAAACTTATACGGGAAACCCCAGGTGCACAACTTTACATGCTGATCAACATTCCTGTAAAGTTTCTTAACTGTAGGTGCAGCACTTTTGCAGGTACAGTTGAGACAAGTTGAAAGTTACTATTTTTGACTGAGTAAGGGGCCATAACTCTTACAGTGCCAAATAAATCTTTACGGGAAACCCCAGGTGCACAACTTCACATGCTGATCAACATTCCTGTAAAGTTTCTTGACTCTTGTTCAGTGCTTTTGCAGGTACAGGCGACAAAAGTTGAAAATTACTATTTTTGACTAAGTAAGGGGCCATAACTCTAACAGTTCCAAATAAATCTTTACGGGAAACCCCAGGTGCACAACTTCACATGCTGATCAACATTCCTGTAAAGGGTCTTGACTCTAGCTCCAGCACTTTTTGGAGCTACAGGCGACACAACTTTTTGGGATAGACGGAAGGACCAACAGACAGACAGACAGAACCCCAGGTGCACAACTTCACATGCTGATCAACATTCTTCTAAGAATTCTTGACTGTAGGTGCAGCGCTTTTGCAGGTACAGGCGACACAAGTTGAAAATTACTATTTTTGACTAAGTAAGGGACCATAACTCTAACAGTTCCAAATAAATCTATACGGGAAACCCTTGATGCGCAACTTCACATGCTGATCAACATTTCTGTAAAGTTTCTTGACTCTAGCTCCAGTGCTTTTGGAGCTACAGGTGACACAACTTTTTGGGACCGACAGACGGACGGACCGACAAGGGCAAATCTAAATGCGCCCCCTAGAGTGGGGGCATAAAAAAGAAAGAAAGTCACAAATCATTATTTTATCTTATCATTTGCAGAACTGAACTTTGGTTTGGTAGGATCTAGTTAGAATAGGAGTGTGGGATATATGCTTGTCTGCTTGATGTTCTGTTGGTGCTCTAAAAATAAGAAAAAAGTTAGTGTGGCTTTCAAAGTTGTGAGGGGAGGATCACTTACTGGTAGGACCACCATCCAGAATGGATAAATGCTACAATATGATTGGCATTATGCAAACCTGTAGATGATAGTTAGTTTTGGAAAAAACTGATGTTATTAAAAGTAATATCTGTTTGTATTTCTTTACTTCTAGAGTACAAAAGCAGACATCAATCGGTCAGGGTATCAGGCTCAGCCAGATGCTTTAAGTAGAACATCAGAGTGGGATGCCACTTCAGTTGATAGGTGGCAGTCTTCGGACAAAAAGCTGGGACCTAAGTCTCTTTCAAGTATGCAGAACTACCTTGACCTTTCAACTAGTTTGGACAACCAGTCCTTACAGTCACAATTCAGTGAGCGTATTGATGATAGTGATTTTCTGAGAACCAAACATCGAAGTGACTCAGAGCAAACATCTGCTGAGAGGCAGTCTGATTCTATGTTTGATGAAAGTGTTCATAATGTAAGTAAAGACTCAGAAGGTACAAAATTTGGACAGGCAAATGACACCAAAAATGAAGCTAAAGAATCACTGATAAACTTTGATGAAGAAAAGAATCAAACAGAAACGGAAGAGAGATAACACATTTCTATATTTAAAGTTAATATTGGATCAGGATTTTATAGAGGACTCTGATCAAGAAATGTCAGTTGACCATTGGCCAATATTATTCTTCTTTTCTGTGATTTTGAGAGGAAAAGCTTTATTACAAAGTGTTCTAAATTGTAAGCAATCAAGAAGACCATGACAAGTTTGTTTGTTAATTTAAAAATCTACTTGTGACCCTTAATGTTTTGATAGAGAATGCAAAATATTTAAAATGGTTACTTTAACTAAGAAATATCAACTGTACTCAGGCAATGTCATCATCACTTGGAAGTCATGTGTTTAAAAATAGTAACATGTATTAATATAACTTTTATTATTGGAACTTATAAGGATATCAAAGTGTCACTTGACTTTGTTAAACACGTCAGTTTTTGTACTGCAGTGAGAAACGAGTCGTCAGACATGATGATTCAAGGGAGCTTACTGATTATATGTGGACCAAACGTGTACATGTGTATAATGTTCATGTCATAATATTCTTGAATACTGTTCAGCTTTCTTGATATAATGGTAAAAACGACAGTAGGCATTTTCATAAGTGCTTTCATAAGAACATGGTTCAGCATTTATATTTTCTGATATAAAAGGCAACAACATACGTTTTGTTTGGATGTAATGATAGGTACACTTTCATTTTTTCATTTGTGCCCTGTTAATTTTTTGCATTATAAGTTGGATTTCTACAAATGCTGATATTTTCATACTCATCTCCACTGCTCAGTGAGTATAGCAATAGATGATTTTATTTTCTGTTAATCATTTGATCATGTTTAAACAAATGCTTGACTGATGACAGTATTGCTGTTGTTGATTTGCTGTCAGATTCCAAGACTGAGCCTGTTTTTGTCAAGAAGTAATGTTTTGTTGTAAACAAAGGACCCTTTGAAATTAGCCACATTTTTATACACATTTCAGAAAGGTAGGTCAGTTAGGCAGACAATCTTCCAGTATTTGTGCCACTTAAAAGAAACTCAGTATACTTATACCTTAACATTTGATAATATCTGACAATATGTATATGAATCCACATACTATTCATCTCATTTATAGGTCTTTTATTATTGGGCATTACCTTTTAAAGTTTTCCCAAACTAGTGTCTATTTTTATATAATATATCGTCTGATTTCTTTACCCATATATTTAACATTGGCCATAACTTCCTTATTAGTAAGTGGATTTCTTCATACTCTGACACAACATCCCTTTGGACAGGACTTTCCCACTGACCTATATTTATTTGACCTTGACCCCTGAATGACCTTCACTTTGAGGATCCAATTGTCCAAAAATTTTAACAATGGCCATAACTTGCCTTATTAGAAAGTCGATTTACTTCATATTTTGACACAACACCCCTGTGGACAAGACTTTCCCACTGACATATACTTATTTGACCTTGACCCTTGAAGGACTGGTCCTCAGCCAAAAGTTAAAGCACCACTTCGGCGGCATTGCCATCTTACATTGACAGTTCTTGATTGTTGTGGTCTAGTGTGTACCTTTCTATAATTGTATAAATACAACTGCGTCAGGGAATCGATTTTTTGGCTCAGTGGTTAGAGTGTTGGCCATCGATGTGCTAAGATCAGAGTTCGCATCCCACTCTGGGTTGGGTGTTGTAAGATGCATTGCATCTTTCTGTTTATGGGCTTCCTTGTTTGTAAGGTTTTCCTTTGAACATCTGCCACAGTAAATATTACTATCTGTCTAATTGTTAACCTTGCAGTAATATGGGGGTACTTGTTGAGAATATTTTCAGGAAAATTCGTGATGGGTGGGTGTTGAATCAGTGTCGCATCTGAATTCTGTGTGTGTTGCCACCTGCTACTGTCAGTGAAAACATGTTTGTTCATTATTAATTTGCCATATGCTTTCATCATTTATACCTATATATTATTATGTCACTGTTAGTTAATAAATTCTTTTACTGTCCTTGGTTTTGCTATTTTTAGTCTATGAAAAAACTTCCTGTACTTTTAGATTTTCACCATTCTCCCCAGAAATATTAAGCACAGAAATATGCTTGAGGCAACCTCTGTGTTGTTAGCACAAGTCTTTCTTGTTTCAATGTGATATTTCACAAAAGAAATGTTAAAAGCTATGGAGGAACAGTGGTTGAAGTTAGAATGCTGATTTCTTGATTAGGAAGCTGCTGGTACGAAACCCCAGATTACTTCTTCAAATCCAGAGAGCAGTCATTGAGTGGTAATAATACAAGTTGCAAAAAACTTGCTTCCCAATTCATGTAAAATAAGTTAAAAAAGAGCTACATGGTTGTTTCTACATGAAGCAATGGGAAACAAGTTCCTACCTTACTGTTATATATTTAGCTTGCATAACACAGAATGAAATCATTTAAGCCACATATACTTCAGACAACTTATCTTTTAAATATGGATACTGGTAGGTATGGCAAGACTGTTGATAGATCAGTGAAAGTCTGATATCAGGACTAAAGTAACTACTACAATTAATTCCCGAAAAACTTTAATTTATTTTGATTAAATCCAAGAATTTAGATACATGTTCAAGATTTTTTAAATGAGAGTCATTGACTCATTGTGTTACATCTTTCCACCAATGTTTGTATATCATATCCAAATTTTTATTATAGAAGCTTATTACATAAACAATTAAATGTATAAATTATTAAGTAATTAAGTATTAGCATTTGAAAGAAAATGATGTATGACACATGATGGACAGAGGATATCACAAAAGCTCATCCTGAGCAATCTGTACTCGGGTAAGCTTAAAACCACTCTAATCACAACCACAATGTCAACATTAACTTCAATGCATGCTGAAGCAATGACAAGTAAAACGAGGAAATTTTGCTGACGTTTATTAGATCAACTGGAATCAATTGCAATAAATAATTAATTTTGTATCAAGAATAATCATTTGCCTTAAACATGTTAAAAAAAGAAATACTTTGGAGAATACCACTTTACCTTTATCAAGTTACATAAATATAAATCTATCAATATTGCCTCCTTTGTTTACATTAACAGCGTACAATTCAGACCTTTTTTATACATAAAAATTCAAAATTGAAATTTTACGTAAGAGATTCCAAAATAGAACCACATCTGAATCAAGAAAAGATAAATAAAAAATTATCTTACTACAAAAATATTTGCTTTTTCAAAATTTCTGTCTGGAAAAAGCACATTTGTAGCGAAAATTGTCACTAGACTTTTTTCACCACATAGCAATACATTACATGTCAATTCTTTTTACACTTACATATGAAATCACACATACTATTATTATGCTTATGCTGAACACATTCACAGTAAATCAGAAGTGTTTTACATACACAAATGATGACTATACAGATACTACATCTATTTTAGTACAATTCCTATGTAAAAATTAAGCACCAGGTTTCGGAGCCAAGCTCTGCACAGTAAAAATATTTGCACTTTTATTCCAGTTGCAGTGAAATAAAATAAAACTGAGTCTCAAGCTTTAAAGTACATACACACACAGAGTGATAGTAATACAATTATAACAAATTAACAATACACTACTGACATAAATGTATTAGATAATAAGATCCTTACATTATACATGGCTGTGTTATGAGATTACCAACAATGTAGTCAAATTTTAAATTTTCAGCTTTTATTCACATCCAGAAAATAGAGTTTTGAATTACTTTTGTATACTTTTTATTGCACTCTGACTACCAGAAAGTCAATAACGAAGTTAATAGCGAAATAATGCATAAATGACATTTCTATAAATCATTTTCATCATGAATGTAATACCACGTAACATGTGATATACTTGTTGTGTTACCCATATCCATGTTTCAGTAACCTTAGAAGACTAATTTGCATTTTTGAAGATTACATTTTATGTAATTCAGAGAGTGGAGAACACAGTGTGTGTCTGTGCCAAAATCGCTAATCAGTTTATGATGTCAAACTGTGATGTCATAGTCTCGAGGACGTCATTTTTGTCACGTCACATTTTTTCCACTCGGGATGTTTATTACCTCTTACTGTTTCTGTAAGAAGTCAGCATACTTAAGAATACTACACAATGAAATACAAATAAGGCAGTCTGAAACTGGAAAAGAAGCCACAGATCTCTACTTACAATGCTTGAATAGACATACACCCAGTACATACATGTAATAATCAAACTCTCTTGGATACAACAAAGCTAGTATTGTGACTATAAAAAGCAAGAACAAGCTAAAAATAGCCTTTTTTTTATTTGATTTTAAAATGACAGCTGCTGTTTATCACAAATGTCTGGAATAAAAATCACAAGAAATATTTGATAATTTTAATCAATGATCTTTATTGTCAATCATCAGGTAACAGGTTCAGCTGTTACTATAAATATTCCTGTTGGATTGACGTTAAACCTCAACAGTTCCAGAGGCAGAAGTTTTCCCATGTACTTCCCATCAAAAGCTTCCGTTATTTTATATCCAGCTGAATTATTCATTCCAAGGCTCTGTAGGGTCGCCGAGAATGGCAGAGGTCCACCATAGTTGTAATACTGTATGACTGCCACTGCATAACTGCCCTCGGCAAAATACTGACTCCTGAGTGGTCTCAACCAAACTTCTAAACCACCCCACTGTTAAAAAAAAAAAAGATGGTTTTTATGCTGTTCATCAGTATTTCTAATGTTGGAAATAAAAATATTTCATTCAAGCTGTCACCTTTCAGTTAATTATACAGTAAAAACAAATAAAGTCATACATGTAATTTGTTTACGCTCAGTCATATATGATCTATATGTCTTACAATGAAAACAATTAAATCAAGTAAACAGGCTCATTTTTGCAACAAAGCGTATATAATACAGCAACTGATTAACACTGACAATACAAGAGTTTTAAATACAGCATTACAGTCCAGTTTTAGCAATATCAATGCATAATTGTAAAAGAAAGCTTTAAAGTTTGTGTTTTCTCCCCTTGATCTTAATACAACTACGTAAACTATGATCAAACAGTACTACGTACTTTAGAAATTCTATAAGCTTGTACACCAAGAGCATCACTGTGTATTCTAAGGAGATTTTTATTCAACAGTAGATCTTTAGCTGCCTGGGGTATATTCCTCAGGTCCACAGACATGAACAATGGTGATGCCATCATACACCACATCCCAAACTGTGCACGTTGCTGGTCATAACTCAAACCAAAGTCACCAATTACCAACTGAAAAGCAATTGATAGCATTAACAGCAGAAAATAAATGAAACATGGAACAAATTAATCCTCAGGATTTTAATAAGAACCTTCATAACCTGACATTTACTCTCAGTTTACACTGGAACTCTTCTCTGTTATAGTCCAGTGTGGATTACAGCCAGTTAATGACACTAACTTGTTATTTGTTTGGTTAAAAAGTTAAATCTGGACTGTCAAATGACATCTAGAAATAGTATTTAATTAAATTCTGACTAAACCTGATAATCATTGGACACCTTTGTTAAGTTTTACAAGGTTTGGGTACCCTTTTGTTTACCTGTAATTTGTACTTACTTGATCAGGGTCATTCCAGTTCCCTGGCCCTGCCACCTCTTGAAAATGGGCGGAGTTGTTGCCATAAAAGTCAATGGTTGCATAAACTGTTAAAAATAAACCATTCCAATAGACATCAAGGTCTATCAGTTTAACTAAATACTAGTAATCATTTTTTCCTGAGCTTCAGATGAAATATATCAATTTAAATCTTGCTGACACTCCATTAACACACAAATACTAATTATCCTGATTAAGCAGCCACTTGGATTTAAAAAGTCATCAGTGGTGGTCATTTTTATTATATAGTATTCAAAACAGATTCATCAAGATAGTACTAACAGTACCCTGCTTAAAATTTAGACTGGTTTAGCTTCAATTTAACACCTTTATAATAGTCAGTCATATCAGGCAGGCAGCTTACTTAACCATTGTTCCTTGGAAAGACCAGCACTAGACCCCAATTCCAGCATAACAAACTGCCAACTTTCTCCTATTTATGGTAATGATCATTTACAGGACTCAAATTCATGACCTATCAGTGAGAGGTTTAATGATTACAAGTAAGTGACCTTAATCACTTCGCCATAGAGGTGGGCCATTTTATAAAGATACATATTCTGTTACTTAACATGGTCAGTTTCTGAAGACACATGTAATGTATAATTTTTAAGAAAACAAAACATTCAAGCTAAGCAAGTTTAGAAGTAACTTTGAAACACAACCACCCAGAGAAATATCTGATTATCTCACCATATTCCCAGGAATCTCTGAGATCAGCGTAATTTCTCCACATGTTACAATGCTGGGATATTGACTTGTAGTCTGGCTGTAAAAATGAGTAAATTCTATATTTATCACCCCTATCATTCTGTTTGATAACTGCATATTAATGAAAAAATGGTGTAATTTCAGATAAAAGCTGTCTTAAACACCAACCAAGCTACTAAAAGCATTGATCTTTTTCATGTCATGACAAGGTATATAGCTTATATAATTGAGTACTTGTCTACTCAAATGTACTCTTAAGTTTATAATACAGAGTATACTGTAAGAGTTTGACTTTGTGCCAGCCATTGTAAAACAAAACATCACATGGACTTTTTGTTGTGTACACAATTTTTAATGCAATGCTAGGGTATCTTACATGTTTCTGGTAAGGAAATACACGTAAGACATGAGCAAACAAACAGGCGATAAAACAAAAGGTATACTATGAAAAATTTCCTCAGTACCTTCTGCTAGGAACAAAACATGCAGCACTAGAAAAGTACAATTTTCATGCAAATACATCATTGATTACCCATGATACCACTGTGTGTGTTATCACTATAATATAGTGACTATATTGTAATGGAGAGGAACGTAATAGGTCGAACATGGGTATCTGACAATGATGAAAATAATAATTAGGTCTCTTACTGTTTCAACTGTTTTGACAACTGAAAAAATATGCTTTATGAATATACATATGCATGTACTACTACTAAAACCATATATTGCTGTATGAAAATAATTTCTTAGCACTTCAGACAAAGACCCTAGATTTACTCATCACTTCTTCCTGATCAGTACCAGATTACTGAGTCTTCACTGTGACTCAAATTAATTAGGGTAATTTCCAGACAATATTCAAATGACATAAGCTCTTACAATTGTAACAGTTGAAACAAGGTAGTTTTTTTTTTTAAAGTAAACTATGTGTTTCACACCTACATTCCATATGTCAACTGTATGGTACATGAGAAAAGTAACAAAAGATTTAAGTAAAAAGAGATTTTACCAAATTGACTCTACCAGTACCTTATGTTTGTAATATAAACCTTCACAAGCTGCCCAGCAACACGCATATAGTATCGGTCTTTGTGTGAGATTCAAAAAGAGGCTCATGGCTGGAAAACCTGTATGGACAAACAGTCTGCCAAGTTTCAGTGCCGTCAATTAAGATTACTAATTACTTATTTTGACGCGATAGTATTTAGTGACTTAGCAACAACATGTATATCACAGAAGAAGCTAATCTGAGCAAAGACATACATTGTTTTTGCAAGGATGAAGACTTCTGAAAGCACAGTGCTTTTTTTTCCTCTTAACTATCCTACCTTTGGCCCAGCACACAATGGCCAGCTACAGTCATAGAGAATTGGGCGTCCAGTACTGTTCAGGTAAAGTGTCATCACTTGATAACCTAACAAAAACAATGGCTTTGATGTTAAATATTTAGTATGCAAACTGCCTATCAAAACTGGCAAATGAAAATTCATTGGCATTTGTTAAGTTTTTATTTATGACTGCATGTTTTTCTTTATTATGAAACTTTTAACTAACAGGAATATGGAATATATTATCCTGAAGCAAAAGCTTCATACTGGTTTTTCATTCTTGATAAAATCAATCAACTTACCCATCTGAAGGTCAGTTAGGTCACCAGCATAGCAACAGTCTAGTTTCAACATGTCAACTTCCCATGATGCAAACGTCTGGGCATCTAGTTGCAGGTAGAACTTGCTCCCTGGATACTTCTTACAGGTCAAAATTCCCATGTCAGCATATATACCAAGTTTTAACCCCTTTGAATGCATCTGTAAAATAGTCAAACTAACTCAGCTGAAATTTCAAGGACAACGATCTGCTTTGTGAAATTTTCATATTAAGGCAAAGGAGGCACTGACTTTCAATTTCTTGATTTTAAAGTTCTTTGGAAATAAGTGAGGGATATCAGAACAAAATTCTGAAATTACATGCACTTACATAGTCTGCTAAAGCTTTCATGCCATTTGGAAATCTGTCTGGGTCTGGTCTAAGTCTACCATCTGGTCCCCGTTCTGGTGCCATCCAGCAATCATCTATAGCTACATACTGGTACCCTGCTGCTAGATATCCATCAGTAACCATTACATCTGCAATTTGCTTGAAAAGTCTCTCACTGAATAAAAAAAAACAAGTAACAGTCCAAAATTATTGAAATCACTGCCTGAAATTTGTCTACAGGGTACATGCTCATCTATATACCATGCTGGTACAGATGCAGTAACATAAACTTTCTATGTACAAGTCACAAGACTAGTAGGACCAAAGCTTAAGTAAGTTACATATTGCTGTCAGAGGAGTATTAAACAAACCCAAACCAGAATGAATTGTATTACAGATATAGCACACATACAAGGATGTGCCAGTTAATTGTGACTGTACCTCTATAAATCTGCTAGTGCAAATTCAATAAGATCAGTAAGTCAGGTCAATTTGATATTACCTACTACATGGTTGAAAACATGTCTTTTTCAAATTTGTAGATTACATGAAAGGTTACAGACATAAATAAAACACCAGATATTTCATTTTTACAGTAACTCCTGCATTCTGCATTTGTATTTCAGTCATTGTAAGTAATAACCATAAGGCATCCTTCATGAGGAAATTTCAATCATCTAAAGATTCCTAAAGTGAAAAGAAAAAAAAAACTGCTTGTCCTATAAATTAAGTGCAGATGCACACAATGCACCCCAAAACATATGGGAATGTTGATCTTTTTACACAGTTTTCACCTGATACAATTATCTGGGTCTGCTGAACAGTTTGTGTTACATCTGAATCTCTCCCACTGCATCCAGCCCCTGGGTGGAGTAAGTGCTAGTCCATTATCTAAGCTTTCTGTTACAGTCGACAGCAACAGGATTACAGCAAAATGAAACAGTGTCCCCATTGTAGAAATACACCTGAAAATGGTATGAATATTTCTTTCATCAACATTCTAGGGAAATGACATGAAACAGCCATAAGAAAATTTGTTAGTCAATTTTATTTGACTTCTAAAAAATCTTGCCTATTAATTTTCCTTTTTCAAAATATTTGCATTGTGTATAAAGGAAAGTATTTTGTTAACAATGAACCATTGTATTTTGTTTGTGGCAATGTAAAAATGTTGAGTAAGTTCATGATCCCATTACTTTTGGTTAAATTTTATCAACATCAAACACTCAAAACTAAAATCACTTGGTCTACATTTATCTTGTCTAAGAGTTTTTCCTGCTACAGTCTTCATCTTGATTCTTAATTTTAACCATGCTAAATATGTAAAATGAACCTGTCTATCTTTCAATTTGGACAGAACCATTAATTGTTTAAGGGGGTGCTTATTGAAAATTTACTTACTGAATGGATGCACATGCTGATCTTGGTCTGCATTGGTTGCAAAGGCAGAGTCAACTGCCTCCAGCAGGGTAAGGGTTAACAAGAAGTGATGTGTTTTATGAGACTAAGATAGTGAAAATAGTAAGATATTGTCCCAGTTGAACAGTTATCTTGTGTTCTGTTAACAATTAACTAATACTTAATGGTGCAAAATAATTCAAACTGGTGAAAAAGGTCTTAATGTGTTAAATTATATGTTTAAGACAAAAATGGCCCAATAAAATCCAAGGACCAGCCCAGAAAGACCTCTTGTAAAATCTTGGGTATATTACTTCTTGAAGTGTTACTGTTGATAACATTGAGAAGCATTCTGACTGTGAAGGTAGCAAAATCATACAAGAATATACAAATAAATCACATTTTCTCAATCCTACTAGAAAGAGGAAGAAGCTTCCATAGAATTCGCTAATGTTATATTCAAACATGAAATTTTTAATATTTTTTTTATTCTGTTATATTGAAAAAGAATGATTATGAAACAGATTTGAATTTTATAGGAAGATTGCCTATAGAGTCTAAAAAGCTTCTCTCTATAGTGACTGTATATATGTGGCCATGATTAAAAGTAAAAGTAAATTCCCAACAAAAGATACACACAAAACAAAAAATCAGAGCTACAACTTTTACTGAGATTTAAAAAAAGAATTATTTTACAGTTTTACTTTCTACTTAATTTCAGAGTCAACTTTTAATATCATTTCTCAACATGTTAGACAGGAGTTGCAAATTGGTAATTTGGTAAAGGTTTGTCTTTAAATGAAAAAAAAAACAAAACACCTAACCAAAAACAATGAGTTTGACATGCAATTAACAATCAAAAAGTGAAATTAGGAGAGGAAATATTCCTGCTTAGAACCAAAAATGCCTATAGAAAAACAAAAACCTTAAGGCTTTGAAACAAACCGCAAAGTGGTCAGTCCTCTCTGAAAAAATAAAGTCTATCTATCTATTTGAGTTTATTTATCAACTGTACCTATTGCCAATATGACAGACGCACACTGTAGAGGATAGTTATTTAAAGTTGTGAGGGAAAGTACAAGATATGGAAAGCATCCCATTCCAGAGACACCCCTGATTCTTTTCCATGCTTAGTGTATAGCACTGATAAAAAGGACATTAGTTCATGTCTTATTGGATATACATTTAGTAGTGCTAGTTGAGTAGCAGGGATTCAAACTCGCGTCCCCTGGATATCCAGTCAAACGCGTTACCACTGGACCATTGGCTTCATTTCAGGTTTAATGAAAAGCACAGATGGTTGAGGCTTAGGAGACACATAAAGATATACTTACTGTTACAACTAATTATCACCCTGTCATGCACAATTTTATTTATTACTTTCTGTCTGTAATCAAAGAATTATTTCTTGATGTTCTGTTTACTGGCACAGGGAAATCTTAACAGTTTTACAACTATATAGCTTATGAAGTAGACCGTTCTGGATCACCTATATGGTTTTGGAGGTGAAAGAAAGTACGAGTTGACTATGGTATGAGTTTTTACATAAATTTGGTAGTGTACGACCTAATATGACAAAATCAAAATCGTAGACTAAGATGTGCGCTGAACGCTTTGAACATTACTAACACAACATACACTATTACATAATTCATGAAATGTACCTGATTCTCACAGTACACGCCACTATAGTATTGTCTTTGAAAGTTCAAGTTCAATTTTATTTCTTCGTTCTTTGTTTACTTCCGCACCGCCCCCATTATACCTACACGCTATGACAAATGGATTGAGAAGAGTTGAACTGTGTTGAACTTTCATTTTTCGACCATTCATTTTTTCCACGAAGGAAAAGTCTGATATCATAACTGTCTGTATAATACTTAGTAATCAGGTAGAAGAATTTAATTAGCTAGCTTTACATGACTAAAAAGAAAACATTCCAGACTTGTAGCCAGTAGGTTTCATCCAATGTTATTATTGTCATTATACATTTGACATTATCATTTGTAAGATACAAGAAAAATTATTTAGTTACTGTCAAATACTTTAAACAATCAAAATGTGTTACATTTGTAAGATACAAGAAAAATTAATTAGTAACTGTCAAATACTTTGACTGTCATGCTACACAAAAAAAAAAACAATCAGGTCAATGTTGATCACAATCACCTTACAAACACAAGAAACAGCAGATTCCTGATCCCACAATCAAAAACACAACATCACATGAACTCATTCTTCCCAAGGACTATACGACTCTGGAACGAATTAACAGCCGAGGTTAAGGCTACCCCAACTGTGCCAGCTTTTATCAGTGGACTAAACAAGTTTTATAGATTTTAAGTATTTAAAATAAATGTTTAAGTAAGATCTTCAGTTAAATCTTGTTTGCTTTGTTATCATCTTTTATAATTTTAATGTTCCTGACACGCGCCTGCCTAGTATTAAACAGTCAAAATGCCCTTAAAAGCTTTAGAGCTATTTTCTTCAACTTCAACTTGTTACTGCCAAAAGTCAATACTGACTATACTAGGCAGGCGCTTTCTGACAAGTTCATATATAGTTCATATAGTTGTCGAGACCTAAGTGTCTTTTGACACTAATCTTTTCGCTTCTTGGGCCCATTTGGTAAGACTTTTCCTGAGTTGGTATTTTGTTGTTTTAATACCAATGTGAATTTGGTAATATATCCATTTTTGTTTTTGTTTTTTTTGCACTGAACATAAAATTCACTCGCATGAATACTACCCATACATCTTGATTATGGTACACCTTTTCGTTACACTTATCATGCATTTGTAATGTCTACTGTTTCCCCCTCATTGCATCTGAGGTGACTGTGGTAAGCCATTTCGTTACACACATCACATATCCTGGATTGAGTAGGGATTGTAGCAGCTTGCACTAAATTTATTATTGGCTTTCCATTGTTTATTCAGCCTGGTCTTAAACGAATTTAAGCTTGGACCTTCAACCACTTTTGTTGGGAGTCTATTCCAAGGATCCACTACTCTATGTTTAAAGGCATTTATTCTCACATTTAGTATTGCCCTTGGTTTGAAAAGTTTTTCACTATGTCCCCTAGTTGACGCTTCCTGTTTATCACTTAAAAGATTACTGGCTGAGATGTCCAGTTTGTGTATTATTTTATACACTTGGATCATATCCACTCTGCTCCTTCTATATTCTAAGGTAGGGAGGCCTAGACTAATTAATCTTTCATTATATTCTAGTCCATGCAAATCTCTAAGGAGTCTTGTGGCCCTCCTTTGGACATTCTCAATCAGTATGGCATGCTTTTTGAACCTTGGTGTCCATACAACTGATGCATACTCCAGATGCGGCCTAACTTGAGTTTTGTATAGTTGTAAAAACATGTCCTTATTCATGTAAGTGACAAACAAAAGCACTGGTAAAACAAGAGTAGAGCTGCAGTAAACAACTTCAAGTTTCAACTGCTAAAAGTCAGTACTGAAAGAGTTTTGAACCCTATCTCCACCAATCAAAATTCAAAAATGAAAATAGTAGTGGACTGTTCAAATATGATTGTTCACAAATATTAAACAAGACTGCAGGAATGAAGAAGAATTCAGTTAGTTTTCCAAATGCTATAAAGATTTTTGGTTTCTTGTAATCAAATGCAAATAGACCAATATTACTATTTAGCTGAACCGTTCATTTTTGCAGTTGTCTAGAAAGTGAAGATGGAGTCAGCTTGGCAAAACCTTATACCAGACAGTTTATTGTTTGACATCTTCTCATACTTAGATGTAAAGACATTAGGTTGTGCGGCACAAGTTTGTGGAACATGGAATAGAATTTCAAGAGATGAGTTACTGTGGCAACGGTTGGCTAGGAGAATCTGGAATATAAAAGGTGAGTTGTTTTGATGCAGTTTTCCAGTTGCTCAGTTATCATTATGCCCCAACAAAGTGGGGTGCATATAGCGTTGCACTTGTCCGTCCGTCCGTCCGTCCGTACGTCTGTCTGTACGTCCCGAAATCTTGTGAACGCAACTCCTCTTAAACCGGATGGCAGATTTTGCTTAAACTTCCAGGGATGAACAACCTTAATGTGTAGGTGGTAGTAAAGGAAGGACTTTTCGCTGCAACCAAATTTAACAGAATTATGGCCCTTTGTTGATTTTTTCACTAGAAATTTTGTGAACGCAACTCCTCTTAAACCGGATGGCAAATTTTGCTTAAACTTCCAGGGGAGAACAACCCTAATGTGTAGATGGTAGTAAAGGAAGGAATTTTTGCTGGGACCAAATTTAACAGAATTATGGCCCTTTGTTGATTTTTTCACTATATACCATATAGAAATTTTGTGAACGCAACTCCTCTTAAACCAGATGGCAGATTTTGCTTAAACTTCCAGGGATGAACAACCTTAATGTGTAGATGGAAGTAAAGGAAGGAATTTTTGCTGCGACCAAATTTAACAGAATTATGGCCCTTTGTTGATTTTTTCACTATATACCATATAGAAATATTGTGAACGCAACTCCTCTTAAACCGGATGGCAGATTTTGCTTAAACTTCCAGGGATGAACAACCTTAATGTGTAGAAGGTAGTAAAGGAAGGAATTTTTGCTGTGACCATATTTAACAGAATTATGGCCCTTTGTTGATTTTTTCACTATATACCATATAAATAATTGAACATATAAATTTTACATTTGTAATTTAATTTAACATGTACATAAGGTTACCTGTAGATCATTTTAGGTATATGTACAGAAAAAATCTTACATGCAGGATATACATGCTCTTGTTTATGAGCACTTATGCATAGTGGGGGCATCCGTGTCCTATGGACACAGTTCTAGTTATAAATGTATTGTCATATGAATATCAAGAATACAGCAGTCTTTTAGTAACTTTGGACCTGCATTTTTACCTTCATATAAAAAAGAGCCAAAGAAATGCTCAGTTTTAGAACATCCTTTCAGACTTCATTGTATGATTGATAATTTGAGCTTAGTGTATGTTAAAAGTGGATTTTTTTTCTTCTTTACAGGTCTTGGAATCCTGTCGTTAAGACGGTTTTAAATCATAACACATTATCAATGATGTTTAGCTTAATGCTGTATTTATTATTGTTAGCTGATTGCAATACCCTTGATAAGTCAGTGAAGTTTAGTTAGGCTTAATTGTCAGCAACCTGTGTCACTTAAATGATTATAGAACATCAGTATTTCCAGTTAAGTTTATCTCATTAACCACTTCAGGTGGCTTAGCACCGGGAAAGACATCTTGGTACAGTGAGGTTAAGAGATTGACATACCATGTACCACTTGTGTGTGGTGAGACTATACAGAAGCACACAGATGAAGTTCTTGATGTGTCTATATCACACAGTGGAAGATACTTCTGTACCTGCTCCAAGGATGCTCTCATCATTGTAAGTTACTTTTCCATCTACCTGTGTGAGTTTGTTTTAGGTGATACTGGATTGCCCGCTGAAGAGTTTTATTTATATTAAGTGGTGGAGGATAGTGTAAGATATCAAAACATCAGATTCTAGAGACTCCCCTGGTTCTTTTACATGTTCATTGTATAGCACCAATACATGGGACATGGATTTCAGGTCTCATCTGAAAAACAGTAGAGAAGCAGGGGATTGAACTTAAGTCCTCTTGATTACCAGTCCAGCATAATACCACTGGACCACTAATCCATTCCAAGTTAGTTCAACATGTGTGACATTTTAAAATGTTTGTGCCTTCATTAATTTAAAGCGACTGACTCACAGATGGGTTGACAATGCATAAAAAAGAAAATGTTTATATTTGTAAGAATTCTGGTCGATACTTTATTCATAGGGTAGGTACTTTGTTTATATTGTTAATTTTGATATTTGTTAGGAAAATACCATAGTGACTCAGTGGTCTAGGTCGCTGCTCCTAATTTTACTGACCTGAAGGGCATGGGTTCCAATTCTGTTAAAATCAAATTCTTTTTCTTCAGTTTTCATAATGTATAGAAGCATAATTTTTCATAATTATTAACTTCTCTTTAGTTCTAAAGAAAAAATATTAAGTAAATTCATTGAGCCAGTCACTTTAGAGCAGTTTTTCTCAGAAATAATAGCTACTAGCTGTTTTTGTATTACATGAACATTGATGCTGGAAAAGTTAATAGCTAGACACAATGATGATTTTATAAAAGGTACAGTAACAGATTATTCTGTTGAAGAACATTTACTTATATACCTATTACATTTATAAGCTATAGTTACTGCTCATTTAATCTGGAAGCCATGTTTAAACATTTATAAAATCTCTGATATATTCTTCAGATGTGGGATCTAGGAAACACAACGGAGACAAGTATAGTTAAAATATTTGATGCTGGTATTTACCTTAAGTGGCAGTTGTCACAGTACTCAACTTTCTGTCCAGATGATTCACTACTACTTGTGTGTGGTGTGAAGAGCTATGATGATATACCACTGAATATAGACTCTGAATACAAGGCTGGTGTTGGGGCTGTATTTACTGTGCCAGGTAATTCATGGAACTATTTTCACTGTATCTGGAAATTCATGGGACTGTATTCTGTGTAACAGGAAATGCATTAGATTGTATTCACCATGCCAGGTAATGCATGGGACTGTATTTTCTGTTCCAGGTAATAAATTGGTCTGTATTCACTGTTACAGGCAAAAAATAGGGATGGGTGGCATTCACTGTGTCAAGCAAGACCTGAGGCTGTGTTCACTGTTATGATAATACATAGAGATAGGTTTATATTCACTGTCTCGGGCATTGCATGGGTCTGTTTTCACTGTGCCAGTTAATGCATTGGGCTGTATTTACTGTGCCAGGTAATGCATTGGGCTGTATTTACTGTGCCAGGTAATGCATTGGGCTGTATTTACTGATCAAGGTAATGCATTGGGCTGTATTACTGTGCCAGGAAATGCATTGGGCTGTATTTACTGAGCCAGGTAGTGCATTTGGCTGTATTTACTGTGCCTAGTAATCAATGAGCTGTATTTGCTGAGCCAAGAAATGCATTAGGCTGTATCCACTGTGCCAGGTAATGCATTGGGCTGTATTTACTGTGCCAAGTAATGCTTTGGGCTATATCCACTGTGCCAGGTAATGCATTGGGCTATATCTCCCAATACATTGGGCTGTATTTACTTTGCCAGGTAATGCATTGGGCTGTATTTACTGAGCCAGGTAATGCATTGGGCTGTATCCACTGTGCCAGGTAATGCATTGGGCTGTATTTACTGTGCCAAGTTACATGTATGCTTTGGGCTGTATTTACTGTGCCAGGTTATGCTTTGGGCTGTATTTACTGTGCCAGGTAATGCATTGGGCTGTATCTACTGTGCCAAGTTATGCTTTGGGCTGTATTTACTGTGCCAGGTAATGCATTTGGCTGTATCCACTGTGCCAAGTAATACATTGAGCTGTATTTACTGAGCCAGGTAATGCATTGGGCTGTATCCACTGTGCCAGGTAATGCATTGGGCTATATCTCCTAATGCATTGGGCTGTATTTACTGTGACAAGTAATGCATTGGGCTGTATTTACTGTGCCAGGTAATGCATTGGGCAGTATCCACTGTGCATGGTAATAAAAAAATGATGTGGTTTATTCACTGTGCCAAGTAATACATGGGACTGTATGCACTGTGCAAGGTAATATATGGAGCTGTATTCACTTTGCCAGGTAATATATGAGCTATATTCACTTTGCCTGGTATTACATGGGGCTTTATTAACAGCATTAAGTAAAACATAGCTTATATTGCTGGAATAAAGAGCACATTGTAATATGAAAATGATGAAATAAATGCAGAATATAGGGATGATAACTTGATAATGAAACATAAGTACAATGTACTTACATAACCAATGAGAGGCAATTTTTTGACATTATGACAAAAGTGTCTTTCTGATTTTTATAGAAAACATCAAAGCGTTCAATTGCTTATCCAAGAAAATAAAAATGCTTTTAAAAGGAGCTATAGATTGCTGAACTGAGATAACTGCATGTCTTTCTCTTACTATCAGCTCTGTCACTAAAAAGTCTGTTGATTACATGTAAAATCATATATATGAACAACTAGTTCCTCTAATATATATGTAAGTCAGCACATTAAAGGCCTTTCAGAATGCTGTTTTGTGATTGAAATGTTTTGTTTTTGTTAGTAATCATTCTGACTTAATACTTCTACAGCTTGGAAAATTAGCAACTGTAAACCAGTTGAGATCTTACAATTACTATAATAAAACTTTTTTTGTGGTGTATATTCATGTTTTAATAACCATTTAAATTTTACAGATTTAAATGTTGTAACAGTGGTAGAAATGGACCCACCCACTATGTTTGGTGCCTGGCTTAATGAAAGAGTGTTCCTTGGAGGATGGCCTGGTTCCAGGCACAACACAGTGGATATACAAGCTTACATGGTATTTACCATTTTTCTTTGTGTAACAGGCTGCTGGGAACATACACAGCTATAGTACAAGTATAAGCTAATTGTTTTATTACAGCGTCAAGCTCAGGGGTTAAGATTGTTGATAAACTGTAACTTTTCTCTGCTAAATGAGATGGTTTTAGGCACTTACTGTAAAAAAGTAGGCAGTTTCTCTGAGAAAATAATGATCTGGTCTTGGTACATCTATAGAATGTAAAGTTGAAGTAAACTTTGAAGATGTGGGGCAAAGGAGCAAATTAAAGACAGTCATACAGAATTCTGTGGCGAGAAAATGTAAATACTTTGGTCATAAAATGCTATGGTCTAATAAAATGCTAACCAAGTAATTTTGTAGAAAGTTTCTTCTTTTATTGAATCAGAATGAAATTTGGTATAATCATTGTAATATGTTAGAAAAGAAAACATTGCAGCTTATATGCAAACCATGAACTCAGATTTTTGAGGAGTGTTTATGTTATAATTAGTCATAGGTGTATTGCATTAACTGCTGTATTTTGAAGCCTATTTGATCATGTAAAGAAAAGAATTGAAAATGTTCTATTTTGTAGGTTTCTGATGCTCAGATTTCCAATCCAGTCGTAGACCCAAAGAGGATTGATTTTATTTTGCCAAAGGATTATAGAAATTCACAAGTCTTTACCTATGACAGAAGTGGCCAAAGGTTATTCACTTTCCAAGGAAACAGGTACCATCTCATGAATTTGCTGACTGCAACTGTTCAAGAATGTCATGATTGTTTACCTGGTTCCTGTGACATTTCAAGGTCACATGGCATTTCAGAGGCATGTGATGGTGGCTCAGGAAAGTATAGAAGAAAAAGAACTCCACAGTTTGATAAAAAGTTTGAACCACCAGAGGCAAGAAAAGCCATGGTCAGAGATTCTAAAAATAGAACAGATTTTTCAGAGATTTGCCTTGAAATGAAGAGTGATAATTCTGATATTACAGGTTGTGTTAAAAGATCTTGTCATACTTGTGCTGCTGAAAGCAGTTCTTGTTGTGGTGTCAGACAGTCAGAGATGCAGACTTCAGATATTAGTACCAACACATTGCCAGTATGTAAAATGTGTGGCACTTCCATTTTTGAAGGTAACTATTGCAAATCTTGCTCATCTTGTGTAAATGTAGATGTGGAAAATGGAAAGAGGGGCACTAAAGGTATAAATAACTCTCATGGACATACACATTGCAGTAGTGTTGGGAAATTGAAGACTACTTGTACGAGATGTAGATATAGACAATATGTGGCATTTGTAACAGGAAACCATGATCTCATTGCCATTCATGAGGTAAAATTAGAGCATTTAAAAAGTGTTTTAGGAGATGAGGAAGTTCTAGAAATTGGGAATGAGAGCATGGATGTCTTGGATCCTGAGGTTGACAAAATTGATTACACGTTCCATCTGAAGGATTGTTACATTACAGGATTATGCTTGTCACATGACCAAAGGTAACATTTTATCAATTCTTTCATTAATATGGCTTAAAATGATATAGAAGAATCAGCATTGTGGGATGGACTGTCAGAACTGGGAAAAGTTCTTAAAAACTTGTTGATTTGATATTAAGGTTAAACATCAGAAATAAAATTAATGTTTAAGTAAGGTGTTAATTTTTCACTAAAATAGTCCTGTTGTCATGAAACTGTCACAGTATTTAATGGGATAGAAATTGATAAACACTGTCATTGTAGTTACAGAGTAGCTTTAAAGCAGCTCATTCACACTTATATGAAAAAAAAAATGAATTCCTTTTCAACAACATTTTTCAATCACTTATGTATAGTCAAAATAACTGAAAATCTGACCAAAATATATTTATATTTTTGGTATAGTACCACAGCAATTTTTCAAAGCCTGTATTGTCAACTTCTGTGCCATTCATCAGGCTATAGATTAATTAGACTTTGTAGAGTATTATTAAAAAATTCTATGACACATTATAAGAATTTATACTGGAAACAGTTTTTACTGATCATTTGTTCATGACTGTAAATATTTTTAACATTTTAAAGGGATTGATTTTTCTGTGAATGAGCTGCTTTAACATCCTTTTATGTTGTATGGTATATAATAACAATACAGACAAACCGCTGGAATATAAGTATTGGGGTATGTAATAATTTCTTCAGAAATCAGAATGAGTGAAGTCCATATTTTTCTGTATAGAGAGAAACTTTAATTTTTCTGTTTTCAGGTTTTTGTATTTCAATTTCCGAGAGATGGACAAATCTGCCCCAGAAAATAAAGTTGACATCTCTGATGATGAGTTACCTGTAGCGGAAAAAGTTTTCTGCAAGGATCTAAAAATAGGCAGCATTGACCTTGTTGCCATGGAAATAGTGAAGAACAAAGAGTTTTCAGGTCATGTGGGGTATTCATCATTCCCAGCTTGGTATATTTGCCTTGATGCTTGCGAAGACTACATTGGCAGGTACGATGGTGTTTCATTGTTTGTCTTTGCTTGCCTTTTTAACATGTATTATATTTTTTGTAATACCATAGCTACATGTATTTCAAATCCATAATTTTTCTGGTCTTATTTTTTGGGCAAGTTATTTTATAACTAGAAGTAAGCATATACAAAATGTACACATGCTTTAAGAGATATGAAATCATATTGGATGTAAATAATAAAGTGATGCAATGTGGTACCATTACTTTTCAGTAGTATTTTGACAAAAAGTTTTTATACTTGAATACAGATATGTTTGTATATAACATGTGCATTTTGTTACAGTGGCAGTGAGGACATGCGAGGTTATATTTGGGATAGACATTACGGTGTTAGTATCGGCAGACTGTTCCATTCCTCCGTAGATACTGGCAAGAACACTTTGTATGTGATGTCCATGCATGAGAATAGTGTGGTGAATGGTCTTGCGTTTTCACCAGTAGACCAAGAGACTTGCATCACTGTTTGTGACGACTGGCTGATTAAAGTGTGGAGGTCAAAACATAGAATGAAATCACTGCTAGAAGAGAATAAATCTAGTGCATACCAAGAGAAAAAGAATAAAATTCAGACAGAATTACTGAAGTTAAAGTCTGCTTTTGAAACTTCATAGTGGGTTTTAAGATAAAAGTTAGTTGGCTGTTTTTTATTACTCTGTGATTAAACATGATTTTTTTAAACAAATCAAACTGTGATACAAAGAGCATAGTTTAGAAACAGAGCATTGGACTTGTAATCTGGACTCTGCTGGTTCAGATCCTGTCGGTGGAATTTGACTCTTACTGATAGACAAAAAAATCCCATGTACAGTAGCATCCCTCTTCATACAGCATTCTTAATACTTTCCAAGATCAAGAAGAGTATCTACATGTACTGGCATCATATCAGTTAACCGGACAATCAGTTATCATTAAGAAATGAAATGTTTGCAGCTGTAGTAGGAAGCTTTTCTCCATTTCTGTGACTGTTCTGAAATAATGGTTTCAAAGTAAACAACATTTTTGATAATGCTTTTAATGTTTCATCATGTCTGTTGTTTATAAGTGTTCAACAGTTTTTTATTTCACAGGACAGGTCTCTGTTATTACTCATGTCTCTGTCACTACTCCTATGTCTGTTACTACTCATGTCTCTGTTACTACACCTATCTCTGTTACTACTCATGTCTCTGTTACTGCTCCTATCTCTGTTACTACTCATGTCTCTGTTACTACTCCTATCTCTGTTACTACTCCTATCTCTGTTACTACTCCTATCTCTGTTACTACTCCTATCTCTGTTACTACTCATGTCTCTGTTACTACTCCTGTCTCTGTTATTACTCATGTCTCTGTTACTACTCCTGTCTCTGTTACTACTCCTATCTCTGTTACTACTCCTGTCTCTGTTACTACTCCTATCTCTGTTACTACTCCTGTCTCTGTTACTACTCCTATCTCTGTTACTACTCATGTCTCTGTTACTACTCCTATCTCTGTTACTACTCATGTCTCTGTTACTACTCCTATCTCTGTTATTACTCATGTCTCTGTTACTACTCCTATCTCTGTTATTACTCATGTCTCTGTTACTACTCCTATCTCTGTTATTACTCATGTCTCTGTTACTACTCCTATCTCTGTTATTACTCATGTCTCTGTTACTACTCCTATCTCTGTTATTACTCATGTCTCTGTTACTACTCCTATCTCTGTTATTACTCATGTCTCTGTTACTACTCCTATCTCTGTTATTACTCATGTCTCTGTTATTACTCATGTCTCTGTTACTACTCCTATCTCTGTTACTACTAATGTCTCTGTTACTACTCATGTCCCTGTTACTACTCATGTCTCTGTTACTACTCCTATCTCTGTTATTACTCATGTCTCTGTTACTACTCATGTCAGTTTTTTAGCTTTATATAGAACACTAGGGGACTTCCAGGAAAACAAAAAAACCATTTTTCATCTTAAGGAAAGGTTTGTTGTTAGTTTGTATGACCTAAATGAAAATAGAAGTAAAAATTCCAAGTGGTAAAATTTTGAACACAAACAAACAAACGTCCAGCTAATATATTGAAAGGCATTTATTATGGGAGTTTTATAAGAAATGTTTAGAGCCTATTTTCATTGACAATTGTTTAAGTTTAGTATGTAGTTTGGACATAATCTTAGAGGGAATAAACATGAATAATGCATTTGCATACCTGTTAAAACAACATTATTATCTTGAAAAGATACCATTTTTCTGTTCGGTTATATGAAGGAAGCCAGTAGGTTCTGATTAGATGTAATGATTGCTATTTTGCAATATTTAAGCAGTGACAAGTTTGTTAATTGTTCAAGGATTGTTGCTTGGATTTCTTTATCACTAATTTTTTGTATTAGCAGTTTTTTGGTTAGTTTTGTTTGTTACTTTTTATTCTGACAAAATTTGAAATTGTAAGATGATGAAATATTTTTGTTTTAGATATAAAAGACATAGACATCCAAGATATACATGTTAGCAAATATCAAGATAAAATATACTAACGAAGATATTACACTAAATTAGATATTGAACTCTTATTTTAGGAATCATGTTTTCTGAGGACTTAGATTTCATATTTTAGTTGACCTAATTTTTACATAACACCAAGTGGTCATAATATACATATTATGTATTTTATATTTCTTATTTGATATTGTTGATATTATTGCCAGAAAGTTTTACCCGCTAACCAAGATGGATGAAAAAGTAGAACTTTATAGCAATAAAATATAGTAGATTTTAAATAAACTATACCACTCAGGTCATGTCAGTGTTAGATTCTTTCAGATATTATGTTTTGTAGCGGATGAAATATATTATATGAACCTTTTATATTTTAATCTATTTTGGTAAGTTGGATAATTCCCTATGTCTACCTGTGGGAGTGACATGACAGTTTACATGCTTACTTAGCAATGCACATGCCATATACCTGAAAAGGTATGTATCTTTGCCACCTTTTTTGTAGGTAATCTCCCCTTTTTAAATGCAGAGACATGCTAATCTTTTTTTTTGGAAGTTGGATATTTCTCAATGTCTGCCTTTAGTGGCTTGACAAGTTACATGGGCCATGACCCAGGGAAGGGCGATAACTGTGCTAAGCTACCTTTATTGGGTAATCTCCCCTTTATGTGTAAGTTCAATACTTTTTTATTTCTACCTATAGCAGTTGCTTGACAAATTACAGGCTTACTAATGCACAGGCCTTGATTCTGAAAAACCACAAAGTGTAGCCACCTTTTGGGCAGTCACTCTTATTAGTCTTTTTACACACTTTCCAACTCAAGAAGTTTTAAGTATAAGCATTTTTTTTTCAATAGAAAAATATACAGAATAAAACAGCTTCCATGTACAACACTAAAACAGTCTTTATCAGAAATGGAAAACAACTATTTCTTGTAGAACATGTATGAAGTTATAGATTTTTTTATGATCTTTTCCTTTTTTTCTGCCTATGAAACAAAAAGCTAAAACACTGAAACTTGGAAAAGTTTTTTTTCTCGTTAAGAGTAGCTTGAAGGCCGGCACTAAAGAGAAATTTTGAAATAAGGGCAGGTTATTTTATACAAATTGCCAAAGGATCCTTCACTATATATGTCTGGATAAAACAAGACGGAATTGAAGCCAGCTTCTGACACCAACACTTCACTTGATTGATAAATGTTTGAATAAACTAGAATGATGTGTTTTAAAACTGAAAACGCATACCTCCAAATACAAAATCAGTAACTCCCGTAACTCCTGCAAAAAAGAAAAATCTGGACAATATGCACAACCTGTTTGTTTGTTTTGGGGTTTAACGCCGATTTCAACATTTGTTATATATAACAAGGCGGTCACTCCACCTAACCGGTTTTCCTGGATAACTAACCAATAATTGCCAATTTCTCCGCAAGTGACTGACTACTGTTCCCACATGTGAGACAAATGAACATAAGACACAATGTCTGAGAACAATTGTCACGGAGAAATTTTGCCATGCCCAGGGGTCGAACCAACGACCGATGTATTACTAATCCAGTGCTCTACCTATTGAGCTAAGTGGGCGGGCGCACAACCTGGACATTCCTGTAAGGTTTTATAAAAAAAAAAAATCAGTCAAGCATGTAGAACCGGAGTTGGACTGACAAAATACACACACATTTATGTATGAAAGTTATAACAATAACTCGAGCTAAAAACAGTCAAGTGAAAAAACCTAAAATAGGCACAATTACAATTGGTACTGAACATTTTTATAAAGTTTCATTAAAATCCGATGATAAATGCAGGTGTTGCACTGACAAAAGATAAAAATCAAAATCTATAAAGTAAAATAATTGCTGCAAAAATCAGTCAAAAAGAATGTCGTGAAACACAACTACACTAGGCATTGAATATTTCTGTAAGGTTACATTAAATCTGATAACGAATGTAGGAGAGTTGCACTGGCAAATGATAAAATCTAAAAAGTCCGATAACTCCTGCCAAAATTATTCAAGCAGAAAATCCCGAAAATATGCACAACTACACAAGGAACTGAACATTTCTGTAACGTTTCATCGAAATCCAATCATGCGTGAAGGAAGAATTGCGCTGACCATTTTTTGACAGACACACGGACAGACAGATGGACAAAATCCACTTCGTTGTAGTAGAATTGAGTAACTGATTGATTTAAGGGTAAAACTGTAGCAGAATAAAAGTAAAAGAAAGAAAGAAAGAACTGTCACTGTAAGATGACAATGCCCCCGAAGTTGATCTTTGAGGTGAGGACCAGTCATTCAGGGGTGAAGGTCAAATAAATATAGGTCAGTGGAAGGTCTTGTCCAAAGGGGTTCTGTGACCAAGTATGAAGTATATCCACTTACTAATAAGGAAGTTTTGGCCAATGTTAAAGTTTTTGGACAATTGGAAATTCTTGGTGAAGGTCATTCTGGGGTCAAGGTCAAATAAATATAAGTCATTGGGAAGGTCTTGTCCAAAGGGGTGTTGTATCCAAGTATGAAGTAAATCCACTTACTAATAAGGAAGTTATAGCCAATGTTAAAGTTTTCGGACAGAATAACGGACGGACGGATTGAAAGTTCAAAAACTATATGCTTCCCTTCGGGTGCATAAAAAGAATAAAAGAAAGAAAAAGAAGACAGAAGAAAGTGGAAATGAAAAAAAAAGCAAAAATATAGATTTTGAGAACAAAACTTTGATGAGTCAGATTATCATGACCCTGCTTTATCTCTGTATTAAGTTTTCTAGATCCACACGCACGCGCAGCACAATAATTTAGTATTTTACTATGACATATCAGATCTGCATGTGCAACAAAAACACATTCTCTGAGTTCAAAAGAAAAAAAAAAAGCGTAAAAGACAGAGTCGCCTGACATACGCCAGGAGCCGTGGTCGAGGTGTTGGGGTGCTGGAACACCGACCCTGAGGTCGTCGAGAGGAATTTATCATGCAATAACTTGATTCCCGATCGATGTAAAGTAAATACACTATAGTTATTTTTTATCCGCTCCGAATTGACTGAACTGTTTCGAGCTCTTAACCCTTCATAAAAACCCCTTCCGATAGGCGGTCGGTACCGTCATAAATGACAATCATGATTCCAATGGTAGTTTTAAAAGACCATTGATCAGCAGAACGATTCAAGCACATTAGCAAACACTAAGCTTCCTTTGAACTCTGGATATCTTAGAATTGTTTACATGTTCTTAGCAGTCTCTTTTTATACGCCCCCACCACTTGGGGGAGGGGGGGGGGCGGTATATAGATATGCCTTTGTCCGTCCGTCCGGCTGTCACGGTGTCCGTTCGTAGACCGTTTTTTGTCGCGTGTAACGTATAACTGCTTAGAGCCATGAAACTTTCTAAGAATAGTTGTCAGCATGTGAACTTACGCCCCTCGGTATTTGACGCAAATTTGTTGGAGATCGGCAGAGTTATGCCCCGCTGATTAAGCAAAAAATAGCAAACTTTTTAAGACTTGTGTCGCGTGTAACTCCAAACGTACAACTGCTAGAGCCATAAAACTTTCCAAGAAAAGTTTTCAGCATATGAAGTTACGCACCTGGGTATTTTGACGCAAATTTATTGGTGATCGGCATAGTAATGCCCCCTGATAAAGCTAAAAACATTTTTAGTCATCAGATGCACCTTTATTGTACAGGATTTTTTGTTAGTGACAATACAGCCGAATGTGTGGCATCCGTGTCCTATGGACACATCTCTAGTTCAGACTGCCTCACAACAATCGTAGCAGCGTCTATTGACAGTCTAAAAAATATGTTGGCCTCCATTAATCCCGATAATGTATTCTATCAAAACCCTATTTAATATGTAATTTATTGTTCTCTTCAAATTTAAAGACGATTTTAAAGATACAAAATATTTTATGGTTTATAAAACATGTCCATCTTCGTGATTTTGTTTGTTGATGTTCTTAAACACAGTGTTAAAGTCAACAGAAGGAGTTACGGTGTGTCTTGCTTCTTGCATGTCTGCCTTGACAAAAATGCGTCCGCGTGATCTTTTTATCTATTCCTATATTTTCTCCTTAATATGAACTTAAATTATAAAGAACTTGTAAGTTGCAGTTTTGAAAATCTATTACATAATGGAAAGCAGTTGTATTCCACTGTAACCTAGTGTATCCCTTGTATCCCTTGTATCCGTTGTGAGGCTGTGTGAAAAAGAATTGTGTTTTTGTGCCATATATGGATCTTTTAGCTGATTTGTCTGCGTGACAATGTCAAGGTGATTTGAAAGGCAACCATTTTAGTGTATCTGATTCCAGGTCTGATCTAACTCTATTATCTTTAAACTTTCACTGAAATAAAATACGAAATGAAACAACACACCGTCTATAAACAGAATTGTTCTTGCACAAGTTAATTTTCTATAACATTAGTTTAATTGACTGCCGAAAAACTGACTACTTAGTGAGGTACTTACCAATAATCAAGTTTTTGGAACCTTGCCAAACTTTCAATTGTAACTATGCATGTCAGTGATGCCAAATTGATGACGAAAGTAAAGTGTTTTCTTTTTTCTGAAATATCAAACAAAATTTTGGTAAATGGAATCTGAGAGCATCAAATTCAGTATTTGAATTATTTTACATCTTTTGAACCCATAATACATTTGCTGCGTCTCTGTGAGGCAGGGAATAACTTGCACGTGTGCACGAGATCTGTAGTCATCACGTGCAGTTGACCAGTATCATCAGGCGTGTGTCAGGATACAAAGTTGAACAGCGCACTGGAAGTTGCCTTGCATTCACATAGGTACATTAGAGTTTCTATCTTACTGATTATCCGTGCGTTCGCGCCACGTAAGGTTATGACAGTTGTAAAAGTTCAGCAGTAAAACTATAGTTTAGGAAAACCCAAATTGTTGAGTGACAACTTTGTTTCTCGAGGGTCACACATTAATGTCAATATTTATGACGTCATGGTAAAATAAAATAATGCGTTAAATACGTTTTTGTGTGTTTACGTATAAAACGGGGTCTTTTCAAGTTTAGAGTATGATATCTGTTGATGTTTACATTGAAGCATAAAGGGAATGAAATGAAATGAGCAATATTTAAAATTGCGAAGTTAAAATCATATTCATAAATAATTCAGATTTTGTTAAATAAGAAATGTTGCTTGAATATTAATAACCCCACCCCCTAAAATACACAAATAATGGGCAATATAACAAATACCTTAGGTTACCTTACGCCAAAAGTTTAATTTTTACATTAGTAGATAATTATAAGAAACACTTGTATTTCTCTCTGACTGAAGGTCGTACATATTGTTTGATAACGACAAAACATCGTCTGACGTGACAATGCCACTTGACGTCATTTTGGGATGTTAAAATTTTTGGCATTTTTCAGATTTTCGTCGGGAAATATGCAACTGACAAATCTATTGACAGTGACCAGTAGTAAATTACTTTAATCGAAGATATCTTAGTAGTATTTGTGTTTCACCTATGCGTGTCTTGAAACTTTTTTCCAGAATATTCCTGAAATTAAGCGGATAGCAACGCAGCTGGTTCCCAGAATATTTATGGTCTGAAAACTCCTTCAGTTCATTCAATAGGCAATTTTGTGCTGTGAGTTTATACTTAGGCAGATGTAATCTTTGTTGCATATTGTATCTGCAGCTATGATGTTGCTTTTTGTGTTTGTCTTAACATGTCAAGATTCCTTTCTTCAAGGTGAGACAAGAACCGTTGGTGTCACGAACTTATAATTTAGATTTTCTATCATTGAAAACTATCTTTACAGAAATATAAGAAAAATGATGCTAAATAGATAAAAAGAAATTGTCTTATACTGTCAATTCCACTTACAAGACATACATTCCTAAAGGACTTCTATGTTTAATAATTTCTTCTCTGGTATCCCTCTATTTTTTACAATTAGGGATATCTGCTTTTTAAAGTTTTAAGTGTGGTGCTGTATAAAAAGGTGTGAAGCAACGTAACCAAAGCGTTCTAGAACAAGTAAAATCGATAATATTGCAAATCTAACTCATTCGAGTTTAAAGAAAAAATAAATAAATAAGATAATATATAAATATAATACAAACTGTCGTATTTTGTAAATATTTTGATTAGTTTCATAACTAAGTTTATTAATAAAAAGTTATTTATGACTTGATATATAAAGTGTTGAAATTTATTTATCAATATGCACCTGCCGATGCTAATCCCTTACAATTTCCCCAAGGGGATTATGTGATAATCGGTTAGGAGTTCGTACTGCGAACAAGTTGTTTCCCCTTCTTTTCGGAGAAGGGGAGGAAACCCGTGATGCGTGTATGAGGTCGCACGGTCACGTCGCGTTAATTCAGTCCAGTTAAATCACTGGCACCAGAGTCCTTAAATTCATAAAATGAACGAAATAATACTCCTTTCACAAAAATCACCCAAAATATTATCAAGATTTTTTTTTCTGACACATCCCCGCCCACACTATCATATATAGTGAATTATATATGATAGTGTGGGCGGGGATGTGTCAGAAAAAAAAAATCTTGATAATATTTTGGGTGATTTTTGTGAAAGGAGTATTATTTCGTTCATTTTATGAATTTAAGGACTCTGGTGCCAGTGAGTTAAATGAACAAAAATCGATTTAATTACATTTTTCACAAGTTAAATGAATAATGTCGTTTCCAATCTCTTAAAAATGTTTTTAGTTTATTCTAAATAATGTATCTGACAATATCCACCACGGAATAAAATAACTTATTCTGCAGGGGTCGTCGGTCATTTGGGCAATCGGTACCGCCGATAAATAAACTCAGATTGTTAATTTACGCTTGGGTTAGATACTACTTTTGTTCCACTTCACTTTTAGACACAGTCACTTGAGGTTGTGACCTCGCCCCCGTCCCCCCGTTTTTAAGGCCCTTGCACAAGAGTTTTGTAGCGTAACTGCCCTTGCACAAGACGGTTTATTAGCATAAAAGTCATGAATAACAGCAACATACAACTGTTCCTACTCTTATCTGTTACAAATGAAGCCTTTTCAAAAAAGGCCCAAACCCACTCTCCAACACTGTAATAGCTGACCGTACCATTTAACCGTTGTTACAGTTAAGTTCTGCTGGTGAAAGAAGTGACCAATAAAGAATCGATCTGTATAGCGAATGTTTTTTTTACAAGTCATTAAAATAGCTGAATTTGCTTTAAGTAGTCCTATTGGTAGAACTTTAATGCATATTGTTCAAGGAATTTACTTGCACAGATGAAAAAAGCCACGCTTGGTGGTGAGTGTTTAAATCATACACGCCCGTTATATTTATACAGTGTCCATTTTCAGTTTGTTATAAAAAATATTGGCGTTGTAAGCTGACAGCAAGTATTTCACACAAATCGACGACTAAAATGGCAGCCATATAAAATAAAGTAGGGGAAACTCCTAAATATAAAATTTAGAGAAAAGAAAAATTGACCAGTCAACTTAGCAGTCCTATTAATAAATTTACTGCAATAATAAATAACTTACAGACACGTCAGTTGAAAAAAGCACATTGATTGAACTTTCCTATTGTCATTCTGCATAAAACTAAAATTTCTTCGCGGCGTTGCTCTAAGTCTGTAAGTATGTTAATACCCTAGAAGTGATGCATATGTAATCCTGCCAGAGCATACAAATGTCGGAGAAATGCACATTAAACCCCCTGGAGGAAAAGCATGTAGCGGCCATTTTAATTACCTGTGCAAATAAGATAATGATGTTTTCCATACAATTACATATCATGACAACATCTGGAGTGAAAGAAAAACAATTAGTTACGCTAAATCTAACAGGATAAATTTTATCAGTACGTGGCATATAGCGTGAAAATGCATTTCTTTGTTAAAGAGGATAAAAAACCGAAAAAATCCTATTGAAATAACAAGCATATGATTGTAATAATAATAATAAAAAACAACACATAGCAAAAAGGAGGTGTAACGGAGGCTTCATTTCATAAATTGTGTATGATACTTATACGAGCTCCCTGCGGGGCAAGTATACTATCAAAATTTTGTAGGTGTTATCTCCCCTTGCATCCTAGAGTAGCTATCAACATTCTGATTCATTCACAAGCTACAAAGAGTTACTAATGAAAGCCACCCGGTGACCCTGTGTAAAAATTTGATTATAACGGAGTGTAGAATTTCAGCGCCAGGGCTTTGTTTATCGTGCATAAAACAGGCATAAATGTGGATTCGGTTTTTGACTAACTTACTGAACATTTTGGTATAAACTTTGCAGCGGCTTAGGATGTTATGCTTTTGCATTTGATTAATAAATTCAAATGATGTGTATCAAAGTGCAGAGCTGTTTTTGCTATATCTTCAGGGATACTATTGTAAGAAGATAATTTCTTAGATAACCGGAACATTAAAAGTTTTATGAGAAACTTGTTTGAGATTGGATCAGTTTAGGGTAACAGACGGTTGATTTTACAATTTCATTTTAAGTGAATTCCTTGGAATTTTAATATGAGTTCTGATAAACAAACAGACGGGAGTTCGAAGCTGTCTGGGAACGGAAGTTGTTTACGGGCAGGGATTCCGGAGTCGGACACTGGTGAGAGTGGAGAAGAGTCGGAGCCGACCTATAGACATTACGACAACTTCGAAACAGATGTTTGCCTTACCCAGGACGAAGACGAGGACCCAGCGGAGCTAAGCTTAGCCGTTGTGAAAGATCTAGGCAAGAACCTGCAACCCGTCGGTAATTTTAAATTAGCTAAAATTAACCCGACGGGTATGGACGGTAGGGACCTCCTTCAGAAAGACATAAATGGAATTAACCGTGGGTTAAGTAGTGATTCGGACAGTTGTACCGAGAGCGAGGTGACCCAAGGTCAAGGTCAGGCAACAGACGACACCACCACGACAAGCACGTCGGAATCAGAAGAAACACAAATGTGAGCATACTTCTAAATTCTTTCATCTAATACTTCTTTTTGTTAGAGCTTTCATGCGAAAAAAAGGCGAAAACTATTGTTAGAGTCATTTCTTTCTATATCTGTTTTGCCAAGGGGCCATTTTCTGTTTCAATGCTACATTCAACTTTTGACCCCCGTTGGGAGCACATAAAACTCCCAGATGTTCTCTTACTGGATTACAGATAACAATCTAAATCACTTTACACTAACCATGGGATACCTTCGTATTTATATAAGCATGATACTATAAACTTCGATTTACGATAGGTGATTGGTTAGTTTGTTTGTTTAAAGGATTTATTACATAAACACTCAAGTGTCAATAATAACAACACATATAATGTACGATACTACAGTAAATATCAAAATTTCGTTTTCCTTTTATGTCGACAGCGAAGCTACAGCATAGCTATCAGTTTTTCACTATTATTTACGTTTTTTTATTATCTTAATTGCCTATACATGCTGTTATAACAAAAAGTTCACCGTACTCCGTCGAGCGTGTGCTGTTCAGTTACAATAAAAGTGACAAAATACCCGATATGTGTGCGATAAATCGATTACAGTATTGATAAGGGGATCGCAAACAAAGGGACCACATCGACCCTTAATTTGACACTTCCCTAATATCCACGTCACATTAAAAGCCAGTATTTAAGGACTAATTAACCATTATTTGTTCAACGTATTGGTCAGATTCTGCAGAGTTCGAAAAAGTGCTTTGAATAGTCGCGCAATCTGTGTCTGTAAATTTGTTTGTTTCCTTTGCTCACAAAAGATAATAAAATCTCTATCTGTACACTTTGGACCATAATTTACTTCATACAAGGGGTTTTCTTTGCTTAATTGTTATTTTCTGTCATTTCTGAACAATTATATTAACATGACACCTTTCGAAGTCCCACTTGAATGGTCTTTTCACTTTGCTTCAGCTGGGTACCAATTAGTAAACGTCCGTCGACCCGACAGATTCAGGATACGACCAGCGACCCTCCACCCAGTGCTACATCGTCTAACGGTAGTGACCATAGCAGACCTCAGAGTTATATTCATAAAGCCAGTAGCCCACCTCCAGGCGGGGCCGGCAGTTTGTCTTACGTGACGACGCAAATGGAGAGAAACAACAGTAGAGCTGGCTCTCACGACGGCGTTCGTCGGGACTCCAGAGATTCATGGCATACACTGCAGTCAAATCTCCAATCGTCCGGTGTTAATAAACGAGTGTCACCGTCGAAGCAAGTTAGCGTCGGGTTACTTCGCCACGACGAGGCGACGGGCACCATCACCTTGGATATAAGGAATGTTCCCAACGGGGATTCCGGTGAGTGTTATATGTCATACACATTAACTAGAAAGATTTCAAGGTTGTGCTAAGACTCGTTGATAACGCTAATTCTCTTAATACTTTATCTCGATACTTGATTTAATACCAATACAAGCTGTTAATTTGCCAATTGCAAAAGAAACTGACAGGAAAAAAAATTGAGTTACAGAGAAAAACAAGAAGGGATTTTAGTTTAAATGATGAAAAATAGTCAGCATGGAAGTCAGGTTAGGTTTTTAAGAGAGAGAGAGAGAGAGAGAGACACTACATTTCGTCGATGATTTCTGTTCGTGATAAAAAGAGCAAACTATTATGTATTCTTTACTTCGGTAGCCGTTTCCCTACGGGTTCAGCTAATCGCTGTTTATAAGTTTGACTTAGTAATACGCTTTTCAAAACGAAATGTTATTAGTCATGACCATTAGACCACATGTTCTGTTGTTAGAGTTTAATGTCAAAGTTCATGGTTGTCAAGACAACGCCAGTTATTATGGTTTTCACATACGCGTGGTGTCTGGTCCTCGCTGGATTTTGTTGATTTTTTTATTGTGTGAAAATTATCTTTGCTTTGTTTTAACCCGTATCTATATAGTTTTTTTTTCAAACTGACACGCACACACTTGGCGGGTTATTAAAGGCTGTTCCTCGGACTGCTATACAATATTGTACCGACTACTTTTCCAGTTTTTGTGTCGTAACAAATGCCAAAGTCATTAAATCTAAAAATTCGCATCCAAAACTTTGAGAAAAAGAATTGACGCCGCACGTACAACGACACTTTGTTGTTTCTTTTTCTCCCTGCAGTAGCAGATCTTTACATTAACCCCAATATCAAAGAACAAAATCTCGAGCCAGAATTCTTCAAGATCATGACTGGCTTATCAGTGTTCCGAGAAATGATTTTTTTAAAGAAATGGAGTAAAACTCTTGTAATCTCAACATGAAAATGCTGAGCGAGATTTACAAGATTTCAAACAAAACTAAAACATTATCAGTATGGTTCCAACTGCCAAGTATATAAAACTATGGAACGCACTTTTAGCAATTGCCGGACACGACCTTCCTGCTTGCTTTAGAACGATCGTCTGTTTTTTTATGTCTTCAAAGGAATAAACATTACTGGTTTTATTTCTGAACACACTTTGTTACGAGCACTGCTATTCTTTTTGCAGTAAGTTCATTAAAAGTAATGTCTTTGCAACAGTCACGCAACAATATTACATGGCATTTGTACCAGCTGTCCTGCTGTTTCGTCTAAGAGGTCGTCTTTTAAAAGAGTAGCTCAATAAGCATTTTTTCATTAAAAACTGCATTTTAACCCTGCGTGAATGCATTTAGTACAACATATTTTACAACCATAATATGGGTTTTAATCAAGTTAAGGTATTACGTTATAGTGTACAAGTATGTTTCGGCTTTTCATGTAAACAAGAAAGGGCCCCTTGTGGTGAGGGTAAGGAGCACAGATGCTGTACAAGTATATACATAACCCTTTTGCCGCTAGAATTAAGAGCGCAATCTTGTAATATTTATATCAATGACATGCAGTGCGCACGTGCGTGATCCGTATCTTTACGATTTATTGAAGGTGAATAAATTCCAGTAACGTCTTTAAAACTGTTATCAGCGGCGTACAGTTTACAAAAAAGCGGGTCATTGATTAGGCAAGAGATAAAATATAAGTATTTCGTCGGGAGAAAATTTACAAGGAAACAGTAATGTTCCCCGCCTTGTTTTCATGCTTATAGCAATAACCTAGCTCACACGAAAACGTGTCTATGAGAAGTAAGAAAAGGGAAAAGAAAAGGAGGAAATTTCAGTAGACAGAATAAAGTGAAAGGAAGAACAGTTAATAGTGTGCGTTCCTTTCGTAGACAATTCTCGTGTCTAGTCACAAATGAAAGTTTCATATATCTTTTACACTGCTATCATCACAAAAATACGGAAAAATAACACCGGATCAATGCAAAATCTGCATTGTACATCTTTTATGTAGGCGTTGGCCAAAATGTATGTTTCTTGAACAAAACGCAGTGGCTGACTTTATGCTAAAACCGTTTTCTACAGATTTATAACAGACACGTGATTTACATGAGCCGCTGTTCGAATAAAAATATTTTACGGAGAAGATATGAGAAGTTCAAAACGGCAATTTCCCCAGAAGCAAAATAATAATTGCATCCACTCATATATCATAACCTGTTCTTAGATAAGTATACAGATTGACTAATTATAAATAATGCGAAGCTTTGTGAGATCTGAAAAATCTGTTGGTGGTTTATTAGGCACTTCATGTTGATGTTTTACAGACCAGGGATTCATCAGTTATTATGGTATGTGTAAATAAAAATGTTTGGTACCTGATAAACAAGTTAGGGCGATTAACCTAAGTTTATTTGCTTATAACTGTTGAATGGCCATCACATATTATACATACTGGAAATGTCTTCATGATTTGGCCGGTTCTGTAAAATGAAGTAGAAACTTCATGCAAGAAAAAAAACCGATATTCCATGAGTAAAAACAAATATTTCAACAAAAACTCTCGATATTTCTGCTCACAACCTCTTCTGTCCCGAAACTATCAAAGATGCTTGATTCGGATTTAAGATTAAGATTTAATGCTTAACTATTAAAATAGATGTATTTCTCTGGTGCCTTGTTTAGTTATGATTCAAATTGCAGATATCTACACCATTTTCGTGAACATCTGTAAGGCAAGGCATTTTATGGCCAACACGTTTGTATTCCGTTCAATATTTTCGGTAGTCGTCCCCACTTTAACTGTTATAGTCTGTTATACTCTACTCCTTCGCCAGTATCATACCCTGATAATTATAAATAGCACTGACTTCTAAGTCACGTTTACTTTGAATGTGAATGCGACATAATTTCTCTTCATTATTCGCCAGTTTGAAGCTGGGATTCTCAATCTGGGGCGAATTGTTGTCTGTTATATCCAAGACAGTTACAATGGTTACTTCATCAGACATACACATGTGTATCTATGTACAATTCTTAATTGTCTTTTGTCAGTCAAGTGCTTAAGCTCACTTGAGCTCGAAGTAAGGCGTTGCATAACATACCGTTAAATGCACTAGAAGATAATTCAAAGAATAAACGCTGAAAAACACAGATATAGATAAATAAGAAACACCAAATTTTTCATAGACTAGGTGAGTGAAACAGAGATAACGCAAAAAAATCAATTCTTTTAAACTGACTAAAGACCGCTGGAAAAGCAGATAATTTTTTTATTTCATGTTACACCTCTGGTTATAGATTACATGGTATAAGGCCCCTCTTAAGATTGTACTTCACAACAAGAATATCTTCATATTTTCTGGATCTAAACACCTGTCAGATATTTGATAATTCTTTTGACGTACTGTGGTGAAAGAAGTAGTGTTTTGTTTAAAATGTTATTGCAAATTACCTATTAATCTTGAGCAAAAGGAAAAATTTGCAGTAGCCAGGATTTTGGCTGATTAAGTCAAGTAACATGGTTCCATTGTTAATTTAATTCTTATAAAAAGCTATGTTTTGATTATGCGGGCGAGGGGCATCGGTTTAAACAACTTTGACTGGAAGGAGGGGATAAATCCCATCAATGATCTAGAAATAAAGTAATTTACTAAATTGACAGCACTAGTTTTTGGAGACCTTGTTATCTTTCTGGTAAAGAAGCTTGTCTATGCTTCAGTATTTCCTGCCATCAGAGTCAAGCGACGACCACGAGTCTTTCATCTAGCCCATTGACAAGGCAACAAAAAAAAGATGTTGGTTTTTTATCTTATTAATCATTTGGTCGATTAATAGGCACGGCCTTGAGGGTGCCGAATTTCAGTAGGAGCAACATATATAAAGCAAACAGGCTGCAAAACAGTATATCAGCTGAAAATCTTTTTACATTCAAAGGTCTTACATTCTAATGCAGCTGATAGAGAAGTTAACATGTCTGCAACAAAAACCAAGACTGTATGCACCTAAAAGTAACTAAATAGCTTCGTCTTATCTCTGTTTGAACTGGGAGATTCTCAGATGACTAGCTTATTCAAGTTGATTTTTTCCATGTATCTTTTTGTTCCCTAGTTATCGTAATTATAGGCTGTAAAGATTATAGGGTAGAAACTTGTGCCATCTCACAGCCAAATCAAAATATGTGTTCTGTTCAACACTCCGGAAAGTGTCGAGAAAACGAAGAAGATATTAAATAAATTGTCTAATATGGCTATTGAAATAGGAAAGGAATTTTTACAAGGTAAAGAAAAATAAGTGTTATTACGAAAAGACGATGTTCTTATTTGTTAAAACTATTTTAAAATTTGGTCGTTTTTCCACAGGTTGAAAAATCAAAAGGTTACTGACAATACCTTATACCTTATTGCATGTTTAAATTTCCAGAAATGAGTTTAACGTCTATATTTTCTGGAGGAATGTACCAATGCATGTATCAAGTAAATCTGTAAAATCAAGGATGCTGAAACCATAGAGGTAGCAAATTAATTAGGGACAGCATGCGTTCTTCACTTGAACATTATGGCAGTTAATGCAGTGACTATTCAATTTAATGCTTGCATTACAATTTGCTGAGTTGACTTTTTCAGGTTTAGGACACGAGGATGGACAGTATACGCCAAGTGATGATACGTTCAATACAGGTGGGGCTAACGCGTCCATGTTGAAGGGAAGGCAAACACGAGCTGGTGGACAGAAGCTGGGGTTAAACATGAGGTATGCTCAATATTGACATTATTTGAATTATCAGTATTATTTCTGTTATAGGTTTGAATTAGTAAATCGATTGACGTCTTTACCTTAAAGCCCATTTTTACATCAAGTAATTTCAGAATTTGTAAAGGCTTCATTATGTTACCTTTTCAGACTTTTTTCTTGTTTTTAAAGTCACATAAAGAATCATTTGATCCCGAACTGGGATTGCAAAAACAAAAATACTAAAGCATTGATCTATACATTCCAGGTTCACGGAATGTGTTTGTGTAGTGTGCAGCGGTCTTTACATGTTATTTGTTGTTGTGGTTGGTCTTATCTTGCCCATAGCTGAAGTCTTTGTTACCAAGCCCTATCCAGCACTGTTTGAGGTACGTTGAGTTCACAATGTATTAAACCAAACATTACACAACATTTAAATTCAGTACTCTTCCTATAATGGATATCACGTGTTAGCATAAATAAAATGCCTATTGTTTATGTTGAAAATGCTGAAAAAAGAAAACATTTTCAGTCATCCTCTCCAAAGATGTTTGGCACGTGATTACTTTCATTAATTACTTTAAGAAACTTCTGCATTAGTTAGTGTATCTTCAGAGCTAAACAATTGCTTTCGAGTCAGATTTAACTAAAATCGAACACCTGGAAAATCTTTTTTTTCTTGTTTTTGTAATAATAATAGGAATACAATATCTGTTTTACCTACATCATGCCCGGTCACATTTATCGTTAGGCAATTAAAAAGTCCTCCAAAATGTAAGACTATCGTTTCTAACACTGAAAGACACAGACATGAGAAACTAATATTAACAATTACTCTAAGGTTGCCTGGGTCAAATAAAAATATTTGTCCTGTTTCAGGGATTCTATATATATCTCTACGTGATGAGCATTGCCTTCCTGGTCTACGCATATTCTTACCTACTAAGGATCCGGACATTTTCGGTTGGCCGTCGGGGTCGTACAATTGTGTCGTCTGTACCAGTCCAGAATAGGAAGAGGACCGCATGCTTTGATGACGACATGACAGAGCAAACAGGAAGTTTCTACCTGCGTCTTGGAGCTGTAGGTAAGACATGAATCATTATAGTTTACACTTGAACGTCGATTCGTACCATGTTAGCTTTATTTCTTCTGTTTGATAACAAAACTTTGAACCATCTCTGCCACGTAGATTTAGGTCGACTGTTTCAAATAAAACATGTAATTGTTTATCATCGTGTTGGCATTTAAGACCTATTTACTTTCCACATCAACATGAAGTTTAACCATACTTGTTAAAATGACACACTTTTTTGAAAAAAAATCTTACACTTTTTGTGTATAAGGTGAGTGTTGATTTTTGCAGGCTTTGGAATCGGTAGTATGATTAAAAGCGGTCTTCACTTCGGAGAGTATTTTGAGATGACGTCATCGCCAAACTGCGCACATGTCTTGCTCGGAATACGACCAGTACTACACTTGTGCTTTACATTCATTCAACTTTACTTTGTCTTTCTGAACTCCAAGGTGAGTCAAACGAACACATCCATTTCTCTTAGCTTTTCTCTTTCTCTTAATATTCCAACCGAAAATGTCACCCTTCAAGCCTGGAATTTTACCCATGAAAATTATGGTGGAATTTGCATATCTGTAAGACCGTCACCTGGAAGAATCTGATGTATGGCTTTCTTTTAGGTGCAGTTTATTAAGAATTGATTATTTGAAGGAGCATGTTGCTTGTACATTAACAACAATGATGATGAAAAGTTACACGTATATTTTAGATGCTGATACATAGGTACAGATACTTATCAAGAATTGGGTTGATGCATATGATAGCAACCAATATAGCTGTATGGTTTGAAGACATTGTCAGAGAAACTATCAGAGAACTTGGAAGGACCTCATCTGCGACTGACGCTGACAACTCGTCTTCTCTGAGTTGTGAGTATTGAACGAATCAGAAGAGTCTCTAATTTCTCTCCAAGATCCATAAAGCTCCCATATGCATTTGTGTCATTAAACTCTCGAAACATGTGCTTCAGTTCGTAAATTCTTCCTTCAAGACTGAACACTTTGAATACTTTGAAATAAGGGTACTACCCGGTAGACTTTTGCAGTTCTCTTGTAACATGTTTGCCTAGGTCTTAAATATTTAAATAAAAAGTTTGTTGACATCGACTTTTAGAAACACGTACATAAACTGTTCATATCTGCTGATTCGTCCTCATATTCGTTTTGAGCTCTGCGTACATAACAACACCAATTTTTATAATTTCAGCGAGCAGTTTGAGACTCGTGGAACAGTATGAGAAATATGGTTTCCCTCACTGCCAAGGTGATTCTCTGATGGGAGAGGTCGTGGAAATGTCTAGCCCCTTCCTGTACCCCTGCAGCATACTCTACAGCATTATATGTGCTAGTAGGTTTCTTTTAAAAATTCGTAAGAAAACTGTAATTTGAAATAACTGAACATACAAAATTTAGTTCCTGTGTGTTAAGTGCAGTTATTAAATCATTTGATGGCTTATAAAATCAAAATTTACAATGTATAGTAAAAATATATTGGTCCGTAAAGAGGATTGCAAGTTCACCTTTCAAAGTCTCTGTCGTAGGCAATATATTATCAAATATTCGAGAACTGTCCAAACTGAAAAAAAATGTAAGAGCAGCTTTGATTGAATGTAGATTTTAATCACAAAATCAGTCTACAGAAATTCATGGTTTGTGTATATAAGATACAATAGATACCGTTCTGCACTGAAGTAAGACAGGTTTTATTCATTTATTATTTTTATTTGTAGGTATTTTGTTCGTGATGTGGCTTAATCTTAGCAAAAAAGACCCGAAGGATGATCGACAGTCGGGAGAACCAGTGCCTAAAGAACGCTCGAATGTAGACTGTTCGAGCTCAAGCAGAGGCTTGTTTCTTGGTATCATAATATTTGTGGCGGCGGTTATTATTCTAATAACATTTTTCGTTCTTGCGCGAACGGACGAATTCATGAATACAGCTGTTCGTCTAGACCATTTGGGAGATGTTGCAATATTTGTCATCACAACCATTTCACTGATTCTGGCATTTCATCGGACGCATGGACTGCGCTACACAGAGCATGACGACGGTCCTGGTTTTGAAGACGCTTTGTTAGTAATATCTTTGCTGGGGGTATATATTTTATGTGTAACGAACATTATTGCAGGTGCTCTAACGGACATTGAACATTACGGGCATTTGATTATACTGTCAAATTGTCTGCGATGTGTGCAGGCGACAGTCCAGACACTATATTTACTGAACACCATGAGGAAACGAGTCTGGAAACGAGAGCAGGAGGAAGCCAAAACTGGGCGGGAATTTGTAACTTTCTTGCTTATTTGTAACTTTGCGTTATGGGGAATGAACATTTTTGAAGTTCAAAGATCGGAAGCTAATCCAGTTCAAGCAAATTTTTATGGCAGCGTTGCGTGGAATATCATAACACATGTGTCTGTACCACTTGCAATCTTCTACAGATTTCATTCGACTGTTTGTCTTGCGAATATCTGGAAACATGCCTGGAAGTTCAGATCTTAGTTTCACTGCTAGCCTGTTTTCTTTTCAGACAGTGTTATTTTCATCATGGTATGACCCACGTGTCTGAAAGCAAATGAAAGCTTTACATGTTGGCAGCTTCTATGTTATTATGTAATAATCTAGTCGAACATCTCTTTCTTTCTTTTAGTTCATTTATTATGACATTAAATTATTCGGGGCCAGTGTTTAAGAAACCATCTGCATGCAGATTTTAATATCTAATAAACATAATCTGAATCGATAAAAGTGTTTGTATTCTTTAGAAAACAGATAATTGAAAGTCAGTCCAAAGGATATACAATTCTCTAGAACTGTGTCAAGTTGTGCTACGAAATTGAACAGATAACTAGTAACTATTCAAGAAAACACTCACAATTATTGCCAGCATAGGCGTAGAACATTTCACAATTATGGCCGCCTTTGAACAATTATGGCCAGCAAACTGCTGTAAATTTGCATAATTATGGCCAGCAAACCTCAGCTTTCTCACAATTATAACCAGTATACCTGAACTTTCGCACATTTTGACTAGCACACCATATAACTTCTGGACAATTATTGACAGCTTACCTACCTGTTTCGCTTAAATCTGGAGAACATACTTTATGACTGTTACAAGGTTTCAAAGTCTCTGTGAAGTTAGCAGACTAGCAGACTAACTTCAGCAGACTAGCAGACTAACTTCAGCAGACTAGCAGACTAACTTTAGCAGACTAGCAGACTAACTTCAGCGGACTAGCAGACTAGCAGACTAACTTCAGCAGACAAATAGACTTACTTCAGCAGACTAGCAGACTAACTTTAGCAGGCTAGCTGACTAACTTTAGCAGACTAGCAGACTAACTTCAGCTGACTAGCAGACTTACTTCAGCAAAATAGCAGAATAACAGAATAGCGGAAGAAATTCAGCAGAATAGCAGAAAGGCAGAACAATTTCAGAAACATAGGTTCGATACCCGATTGTGTCCAAGATGTTTTAAGTAATTCATAATTTTCATTTTACTATGTTGTAAAACTCGCATTACCGTGAAGTTAGCAGCCTGGTAGCCTAGCAGCCTGAAGTTAGCAGCCTGAGGTTAGCAGCCTAGCAGCCTGAAACAACGAAATCTGAAAACGCGCGAAAGTGTATCAAAATTACTCTTACAACCATAAAATATTTATGAATTTGAAATAAACGAAAAAAACCCCAATCAATTGATGTTTTCTATAAAAACTTAAATCGCCTGGAAATGCATAAAAATCGTTTAAACCGAAATAAAGTCATCTTAAATTAATTCTTATCCTTTTTGTCATAATGTCATTCTTATGGTGAAGATCACTCAATAATAACTATATTTCAAGTTCAATTTGAAATGAATACTTTGAATTTAGTGACAAGAGCCATATATTCGAATTTGTGATGAGTATAAGAAATAGGAAGAAGGTCCTTACGAAAAGGAGAGTGAAAGAAGAAATACACAGTTTATTTTATTGCCTGCTGTGCCCCCGCGCCCCGGACGACGAGACCCAACCCCAGCCCACGCTCACGACGAGAACCGCATCGATTATTGTTTAACTTTCAAGAATACGTTCTTTTTCCTTTGTTAGATAAACAACATTACAAAGCAATAAAGGACATGGTAAATTTACAAAGTAAACTCCTTAACCTCCATTGTAATGCAGTGTTAAATAACCTTGTGGCAACTGTTTAATGTCATATGGCAGAAGGCTGAAGATGTGAGTTTGATTGGATAATAATTTGCTTTTAAACTTTATATGAAAAATTTAGTAAAATATATACAGTAGTTAAAATTTACAAATAAATATAAAGATTAGTATCATTTTTAAGAAAATTGAGATGTAACCTGTTTCATCTGCATTTCCACAGAGAAATGTAAATGATAATTAAATAGTGGGTTGAGGCCTGTGTGATATGTTTTTTGTAATATGCGAGTTTTATAACATATAGTTCATTCTCGATAACTCGAACTCGTTTAAGTCGAATTTCCGCTTATGTCAAACATATTTTTCTCTCCACATTCTAATTTTCAAGTTTCACTTACATTTATTCGAAAATGTGTATGTCGAACTTCGGCTATGACGAATGTTTTGCATTGGTCCCATTAACTTCGAGTTAACGAGTTTTAACTGTACTTAAATTATCTTGGACACAGACGGGTATTAAAAGGTACTGAAGTTAGTCTGCTAATCTGCTAGTCTGCTGAAGTTAATCTGCTAGTCTCCTCAAGTTAGTTTGCTAGTCTGCTGAAGTTAGTCTGCTAGTCTGCTGAAGTTAGCCTGCTAGTCTGCCGAAGTTAGTCTGCTAGTCTGCTGAAGTTAGTCTGCTAGTCTGCTTGTCTGCTAGACTGCTGGTTAGTCTGCTAGTATTGAAGTTAGTCTGTAGTCTGCTGAAGTAAGTCTGTTAGTCTGCTAACTTCACATCAAATCATTCTCACCTAACTCTCACCAGCAATCAAATTGTCTTCTACGAATCGGCCACAATCACTTTGTATTCGATTAGCTTGATATTAGTTTTTTAACTTAGAAAATAGAATCGTTAACTAAAGTTTTTGTTTTTAATCTTAATTTGCACGAGTTATTTTGCAAGGTGGAATGGTGCATTTAGTGATTTACGGAAGGCACATTAAGTATGTACTATTACTGCGTACACGTAAAGGCAAATAAACTGGTTTATCCCGTCATTGGACTCCTTAGCATCAATCTTGATAGAGTCTAAGTCTAAAGAGAAACTTATATGTACAAGATAAATCTAATTTTTAGTGTCGATACTGTTATCTGTTTTGATCTAAACTATTGAACTCAGATCGATATTTTACTAACACCGCTATTTTAAGACCATTCAAACCAGGAAGAAAATTACGATATCATTTACTAAGTATTGCATCTAAAGTGTTCTGTTTACTTGTAACTAAGGACGGTATTTTTTGATCAGGTAAAATCTTTGTTTCACTTTTTTCCTTATACTGGAATCTCAAAGGACTTATTGGTATAAAATGGTCCACGCCAATTAGTTTAAAAATGAAACATTTAAAATTTAACGTGACTTTTGTTCTTTCATGTAAATGTTCTAACATTATAAATCCATTTATAACTTACTTGGCGTAATTTCTTCGAATTCAAATGAATCTTTTCACCTTTTACTTATATTGCCGACATGTATTATTATTATTATTTAAAACTAACTTGGAATTTATTCGCAGCATGCCGAAGTATTAGTCATACTGTAAGCAAGCCATATAACTGAATCATTATGTCTGGATCAGCTTAACCTTTGACATCTGAAGAGTGAATTCAGGACCAGCTGAAGACGAGTGCATTTGGTAAGATGACCTGGTTTGATAAACAAATGGCGATTTAGCTATAAGTGTTTACAAATTCCATGCATCTGTTTTCAAAATTTTCTTTACTTGAAAAAGGTGTTTTTATCACCGCTGTCGACATTATCACCACTGTCGTAATCAATACTTATCACTTTATGACCAAAGTCATAGTAGAAGTAACGATTAACGAGGAAGGAGAAAACTTGTTACAACAACTACTTCAACAACAACAACAGCAGCAATAAAGTTATAATAATAATAATGATAATGATACACATATAATGTAAAATCTGTTTGCAGAATGCATTAATATACAAAATGAGTAAACAAACGAAACAACCAAAACCTACTGGACGAGATAAAGTGATCAAAAATGCAACATCTCAAGACAAAAAGAAGTAAGTTCTCGATTTTTTAAAAATTTATTTAGTACTCTTTTGCATTGACTAAAATTATTAATTGATCAGTATCAGTAACGATTCAAAACAGTGATCAATGAAAATGACCCAAAGTAACAATCATTTGTCTATAAATAAGGGAGAGACATCACCGACAATTTAAACACGCATCTAACGACTTTCGCTGGATCTCTGTAGGAAACAAGATCCCGTCAAAGAATGCGTACACTATCTCACTACTCATTTCTTGATAAAATGCACTGTATTTTTCTTTTTTTTTCAAATTAAAAATTCTACTTCTACTCAAGGTAGTAACGTGAACATAAAACAGAGTATGTTCACATGAAGAATTCACAAATGAATTAAAGAATTATTTCAAAGTAAAAAAAAAAACCACATACGTTATTTTATTTCTTAACAGAAAAACTCCGCAAGTTCCACTGCAAAAGGCCACGGTAGAAGACTATGGTATCGAAGAAATGCTGAAAGACGGGATTAAAAAGTGCGTGATGAATTGTGCATACATAAATCTAATATATATTAAGTACACGTATTGGTTTACACAGAGAGAGAGAGAGAGAGAGAGAGAGAGAGAGAGATTACATGAAGACTAGCTCATTTTTCATTATGGTCACAAGAAACAGTGCAGTTAATTGATGCTCAGCGCATTATAAGTTATTCAAATGATGATAACTTTTTAGTGGTAAATAACCACTCAATCAAGTATGTTTTTAATCAGATAGAAACATTAGTGGTCTAACATTTGTATACTTACACATTGCAGATTGGAAAAAAGCAACAGTGAGAAGGACAAGGAAATTGAAAGGTTTGTAGTACATTCATTCTTGAGTTAGATCTTTTTAAGTAAGTTGGTCACGGTGCGAACGCTGTGTATTTTTGAATTTCATCTATTTTCTTTATTCTTATGTATACGAGCGCAAATAATCATTCTTATTTCGTGTATTTTAGGCTGAAAGAAGAGCTAAAACAGTATGAACATTTAGACAACAGGTATGTCACAATTTGTTCACATTACCTCTGTGTGACATGCTCTATAGTTGTTCTTATTTGGAACTTTGGGTTGTATTTATACTGGGTAACTGAAGTGATGTTACAACCTATGTCGGTAAAGATCTATCTCGTATTCTAATCAATGGACCAAGTGCAACTCCCACGAGAGACATGTAAAAAAACGTTTACAGTAATTATTTTTTTTTATTAGACGTTTCGTAACTTTTATCAATTATTTAAAAAAAAACAACTGCTTGCATTTTAGAATAAAAACAAAAGATTTGTGGCATTCGTAAACATGAGAATATAGAGGTAAAACAATTTCAAGAATGGTAAAAATGTTCTTTGTTAAATTCTACACATATTTATATTCTCTGGGTTTTTTCTGAGAAGTTCATTTAAAAGTTATCTCTCAGTAGCTTTATTATCTATTTGAAAACACTTTTCTTTTCTGAAGCGCCAGAAGTTATAATGGTTGGATATAAATATTTGATGCAATAAAAATTAACGTCAGGACCTTAATTAATATCAATACTTTCTCCAAAAAATAATGCATATGAATTAAACTGCTCATACCTGCTTACATGTACACATAGGTACAACGAGATCAACCCACGTACATGTACAGAATCTACAATGACGTGAAAGGTATATAGATAAAAAAAAAATTTAGGTCAATATCTCCTGTTAAAGTTAACACTATGTCAAAGTTTTTCCTGTGTACATAGAGGAAAATTGCTGTTTTGTTGATCAATAACACATTCAGTTCACAAATGAATTGAATATAATTTAAAACATCACAGATCTATTTTTTATTGACAGAAAGCCCTCGGAAGTTCCGCTGCAAAGAGCCAAGGTAGAGGACAACGGTATGAAAGAAATACCAGAAGAAGTTGATAGGAAGTGCGTTATTATTCTTAATAATATCTAAATTATGCTCATACACATGTTATTTTATATCAGAATGTGAAACAAAGAAAGAAATAATAAAAGAAAGGCAGGCAGTCAAGAAGAAAATGTGTAGACGATAGCTAGCTTTCTAGTATGTTCAGATTAACATTTCAGAATGATGAGGTTAAGTTTCAAGTTGAGAATCACCTTGTGAGTGGTACATATATACGCAATGAAGTTTATGTAATCTAAAACGATACTGTGAAGATTTATCGAGCTTGAAACACAAAAATAGTGAAACTAGGTGAAAATGAAATCAAATGAGTTCAAACTCCAGCCATAATTTAGACTTTGATGTCGAAATATTTCCAGAAAAACAAAACAGACATCAAAATTATCACCGTGTTCTTTACAAAGAAAACAGCAAATAAGTATTTTCTTGCGCCTGTATGTATTGGTCAGAGCATGGATACAGTCCACTGTTTTAAACTCTGTTGTAAAAAAAGACATTTTTGAACGCCATACAAACAACTGCAAATAATTTGAAACTGACCCAGCTGTAGGTCGATAGAGGTAAATCATAACTGTGATGTCTTTGAAACTTCGTAAATTTTGGACTTTTTCTTTTTTTAGGGACTTGAAAGAGAAGAATCAGTCACAAATGTAAGTCAACTTTAGCAATGTACACATTTAAGCATCTGAACACTGCTACAAGTTGATTTTGCTAAAAATAAAGAATGTGAAAAGAATACCATAATGCTAATTATCTCTTCCAGATTTCAATTTTTTTTTCAACCATATCTGGAGTGACGTTATACAACATTGTAATCTTAAAAGAAATCGTTGGATATAATATCAAAGATTGTGTTACTATGACAACAATGAGACTTTTATCAGATTCACAATTAGCGTAAACTTTAGTGACCATCGAGTTATATGGTGTATTACAAATAGTTAACTAAAATAAACCTTAATAAATGGCAATTTTAATCTCGTTGAAATACTAAGCAGACGATTTCCATTTTGCAGCAAGATTCTGGAAGAGCATAACAGGCAGCTTCAAGAGCAACTGTCACAACTGTATGTGTAATTCCACTTTGTTTGCTTTTTTCATATTTTCTAATATTAGTATAAGCATATAAGAGGAAAGACAGAATGATGATAATGTTGTAGTTGCTGATGATGATTATCGTGATGGTGATAATGGTGATGATGATTATAATCATAATGATACGAATAATGATAACGACACGTGAAATCGTACGTAAAACTTCCTACATTTTCTTACTTTTTTCTTAAAACATAATGAACTGAAGTTGCTCAGTAAGAATGTCTTGTATATCTGTATATGAATTATACTCTTTTAGTCAAGCAGCTAACAACGCACAAAACTCCGGCGAGAAGCAGTCATCAAAAGTTGATTTACAAGCAGTAATGTAAGTTTGATATTTGAATTGAATAGAGGCATGAAGGCTCTTCTTCCTGTTTATATTTTGTATCTGTGATACAAAAGGACTGCGACGATTATCACCATTACCAATTTCGATCATTCTGATCTCAGAGTAATAATTATGTTAATAAATATTTACTGAACTGAATTGGATTGAAATACAAGGCTGTTTGGTGAATTAGGTATGTTGGCATTCTATATTTCGTATATAGCAGGTATTTATTGCACTGTGTTGTAATATAAAACAGCTCAGACAGAACAGCTAAAACGTAACAGAAATAAGACGTAGACTGACTGGGTAGTCTGAAGGGCACAAAAAAGAGAGAGTATCTAATTTGCTTGACGGCTTCAGTTTAAAGATGTTTCATCTGATGGCCATCCGAGAACTGAAGAAATTACAGATATATATTTGTATAGATGATTTAATGAGTTTGCAATGTAGCGCATGTAGGAATCTGTGTGTAGTGTCTGCACTTAACGATTGTTTAAGTGATTTAAACTTCTGATTTCAATACACGAAAATGTTTATCAATCACTGGAAAAATATCAAAAATAAATATATCGAAAATGTTTTCTGGCATGTAGTTCTCAATTAACGAACTAGAAATTTGTGATGTTTGTGTCAGTTAGTTATTGTACAAGTTTTCGACAATATAGGAGAAAGCTCGTACACACCCATTTGTTTTCATAAAGAAATTTCTTGTTCCACGTGTGTACTGTTACAGAAAAAAGCACGATGAAACTATAAAAGATCAAAAGGTTGTCATTGAAAAAATACTGACTGATCTTGACAAAGAAATAAGGAGAAAAAGAGAGTTAGAAGCCACATTACAGGAAAAAGAGTAAGTTGTGTTAACTAAAAATCCAGAGTTGATTTTTCTTAGTGAAGCTTTCTTTTGAATAGATGTTGACATTTTTCACATTTTTTTCATCCTTTTTTCATTTTTTTAAAGTATGATAATTGCTGATATGTCTTCTCCACCAAGCTGTAGTACTTATTGGATTAAAAGCGCAACTGTTGCCTAATCTATCTTTTTGACTTGTTTGAATGCTTGTGTAGAATAAATAAGTTTAATTTTCTATCAAATTTGTCGAAATGATAAAAAATGGAATCTATATGTAGAAATACATTACAACGTTATGGAAATATTCCCCTGAAACATTTATTTGTTCAGATTTTCTTAATAAAAACATAACGAGAAGATCGTGGCTCGTTTGAAGTAAACATCAGTCTAACTCTTATTTGCAGAAAAGAACTAAAAAAGAGAGATGAGATCATTGCAAATCTGCAAAGTAAGACAAAAAAGACTTTAGGAAAAGATGATTTAAAGAATGAAAACTCAAGACAAAGGTATTTTTTCGTATGACTGTTACCGTATCTGAGTAATTTGTTGTCAGTTTTCAAAACATCGAGTATACTCATTCTAATGGAAAATACTAATATACATTAATAAGATATTGCCATGCTTCCAAGTTGTTGTTTTTTAATTTTAAACTTGTTACTCTGTTACAGTCATAACACTTAAGAAAATCACCAAACAGTTCATTCAGATTACTTAGCATGTCATATTAAGTACCAAGAACATCAGTCTTTGTCATTTGAAACTTACGTGATAAAACCCTGTATTGATTTATTCAACTTAAAATTTAGTGCATATGGTGAAATTTTTAACACTGTCAGCAGAAATAACTTGAAATTTTTTTAAGAAAAGGTTTATTCCCTGTTTGACTGTACAGAACACATTTTCTCACTGAAGCTTTTGGAACTCCAAAATGAACTTCCAGTAATACAGCATTAATAAATAACAATTTGTACATTTTCAGTGACATTGCAAAACTTGAAGAAGAAAAGAAGGCCATTGTAATGTAAGTTTACCTTCTGTATGTCTATCTATACCCTTTCTTTAAAATCACACGAAGTAATATATAGAAATACATATATATAGAAAGGCATCGAAGCAAAGAAATTGTAAGTGAAATTGTATAACTCCTTTACAACCATCTGTTTAAATACACTTTTAAAACCAAGGTTTTATGGCGAGTCTTGCTTTATATGGTGTTCAAAGTAATTTCATCTATAAAAGATATTAACCACTAAAAACTGACGGTAAATCTCTTAACTATTTTAGAAATGTAAAACGTTTATGAATTGACAAAAGAAAAATGGAATTTTGCATTCTTACAATTGAGGTTTTGTAATAGACCTGAATAATACACACAGAAAACTGCATAACATATTAATCAGTTAAAACTGTTTTTTAAATTACAAACAACGCCACTAATTTTCCCTGAAAAAGACATACTGAATATGAAACAATTCTACTCTTGACTGGGGTTGTCTTTATTGCGTAAGCATACTTGTCGTTTTAATTTTGTTTTATGTTTTTTTTTTTAATCTAAATTCTTATCTCCTTGCAATAGAACTCACAAACATATTTCGAAACGAAACAGCTCTTTATTATTTTTATTTTTGATTCTGTTATCAAAGAGAATGAAGTATAACAGTAATATCTTTTGGATGAACCTTTTAAAGTGCATATTATAAATTATTTTGCATATAAAATATTAGAGCACATGAAAACACACACACACACACACACACACACACACGCACGCACGCACGCGCACGCGTTTTAATCAAAATAATAACGGCAGTCGGTTATAATCGTTTTGAAACTAGCGCTTCAAAAGTTATAGCAAAAATAAATTTGGCGTGAAAAACAGGATTCCATATGATAACTCTGTCTAAGATAAGTGCGTTTACAATCTGTGTTGTAAAACATAAAGCGCTTACATGCAAGATTATGGAATTTAAAAACTAGCATTCATAAATACAATATTGCGACCGTGTTGTTTATTTATCTATATTCTACTTTTTACAGTGAAAATGAAAAACTGAAAAATGAGAAAGAGACTATTGAAAAGTAAGTTTACTTATATTATGTCTGCAATAAGATATAGTAAAAGCAGTTTCGAGATAGCGTATATTTTCAAATATCGTACTGCAATTTTGAATATGTCTGTTGCCCTATCAATGAACACTTTGTTATTCTAGATTTTTAAAATACATATTGGCAACAAGCTGAATATGTTTATTTGCCAGATAATGACATGCGAAGGTATACAATAATATGAACAGAAAATACACACTTTATCCATCTCTTTCAGGGCCAGTCAAAAGAATATCCAGAAACTGACAGAAATGGAGGACGAAATGAAACAAATGAAAGAAGACCACAAGAGAGACATCCAAGCAAAGGAATTGTGAGATTTTTTTTTATCTCCCTTAACTTAAACCGCCTGATTAAATATACTTTAAAAATTAATGTTTATAGTGAGTCTGGTACTATGTCATGTTCAGAATGTTATCGTGTACAAAAATTATTAACTACATAAAAGAAGATAAATACTAGTAGCTAACTTGTTTGAGAAATGTAAAAAATAACTTCATTGAAAAAAAAGCTGGAATCTTACATTTTCTCAGTTTAGGTTTTGTAAAAAAAACTTGGATTTAACAAACAAACTAAAAATGTATAACAAGTTTTTCATTTTAAATCAATTTAGAATTACTAGCAAAGTAACTTATATTCCTTGAAAAGGACAAGCATGCTGAGTATAAAACAACAATGCTATTCTTGAATGGAGTTGTCTTCATTACGTAATCATACTTGTCGTTTTTTGTTTTGTTTTTGTTTGTTTTTTTTATCCAAGTTCATATCACTTTGCAAAAGCACACAGTCTTTACTTTTTTTTAAAATTTGAAATGACTATTTGATTTTGTCGTCAAAGGGAATTAAGTATAACTGTGTAATATTTTGGATGAAACTTCTATAGTGCATATTATGCATATAACTTTGATACAATTGAAATCATTTAGCTTTATAAGAAATTCTTAGTCAAATATAAGTACTGCATGAAACCCCCAAAAAGCTGTTATTATCAATAATTGTTATATGATGCCTGCGCTCCAGACGTTACTAGAAAATTAATTACCTTAAACGAAATTTGGCGATGAAAAAAGATTAAATATAATATAGCTGATTGCTAAATAAAGATTATCATTTCATTATCTCCGTTTAAGATATGTTAAACTCTGTTGTAAAACATATGATGCACACAATCTTGAACCGCCCGAAACACGCTTATACAAGCTTATGGAATATCAAAACGAGCATTTCTTAATACAGTATTTTGATCATAATGTAAAGACATCTCTTCTGTACTTTTTCTGTGAAAATGAAAAACTGAAAAATGAAAAGGAGACCATTCAAAAGTAAGCGTACTTACTAAATATGTCCTCGGAATAAGATAAAACAAAAGCACATTCAAGGTAGCGTATGTTTTTTAGATATCGCACTGTTGTTGCGAAAATATCTCTTGCTCTTTTAATGAACATTTGTTTATTCTAGACTGGTTTATTTACTATTATATTATTTATTACAACTTCAATTCGTTTATTGACTATGTAAAGGTATACGATAATGTACAATAATTCAAACAGAAAGTAAACACTTTACTTGTCTCTTTAAGGTCCAGTCAAGAATATATCCAGAAACTGACGGACATGGAGAATAAGATGACACAAATGAAAGAAGACCACAAGAAAGACATTGAAGCAAAGGAATCGTAAGTGAGACAATATTAATCATTCAGTGAATAGTGGTTCAGTAAAATACGATCGTTGAATATAAAAAAATCACTAGTTTTACATTCCATTTTTGTTTCCAAACAAATATAAAACTCTAAATGTTAAAGATGTAAATTTAACCAACAGTAAAATGCAATACGTCTTTAAATTAAAAAAGAAATTTTGAGATTTACTTTTGTAGCATTTTGTGAATGACAAAGGATTAATAAAAACTTGAGAATGAAAATGATCATTATTTAAAGGGAATCATACGTAATTCAAAACAAATCTTTCCATCATTTGGAAACGGATTTGATTTGTACTGAATACTATACCGATTATGAAACGTGACATAAAAATTAGAATGAGATGAAAATTAAAAGCTTGTACGAACCGGGAAATGGCCTCCACTATCAACAATTTTTCTGTTTTCTTTTTTAATATCGTATTTGATTTTTGTTTGAAATAAATTATGCCAACTACATTAGTAATATAAATAACCCATTTTAGTGTTTCTTATATTTTTATTGATATTGAGCGATGTTATTGTTTAAGCCAAATAGCTCAGCTAAAGAAAGATAAAGGAGCGGGTGACAAGACAGGTGGTACAAGCGCTACAGCAGAGAAAAAGGGGTCAAGTGACAAGTTAGAACAGACTAAGAAAGAATTGAATGAAGCTAAACAAGAGATAGAAGAGTTAAAACAAAGGTATGTATTCCATAAACTCTGTATAACTTTAACATCATTTCGTGTTACTTGTGTCCGATGGGCTTTTATATATATTTACATTCTTTTTGAAATGACTTTTTGATTTTGTCGTCAAAGGGAATTAAGTACAACTGTGTAATATTTTGGATGAAACTTTTATGGTGCATATTATGCATATTACTTTGATACGATTGAAATCATTTAGCTTTAAAATAAATTTCTTAGTCAAATATTAGTACTGCATGAAACCTACAAAAAATTGTTATTATCAATAATTGTTATATGATGCCTGCGCTCCAGACGTTACTACAAAATTAATTACCTTAAACGAAATTTGGCGGTGAAAAAAGATTAAATATAGGTGATTGCTAAATAAAGATTATCATTTCATTATCTCCGTTTAAGACATGTAAAACTCTGTTGTAAAACATATAATGCATACAATCTTGAACCGACCGAAACACGCTTATACAAGCTTATGGAATATCAAAACGAGCATTCATTAATACAATATTTTGATCGTAATGTATAGAATCTCTTCTTTAATTTTTCTGTGAAAATGAAAAATTGAAAAATGAAAAGGAGACCATTCTAAAGTAAGTGTACTTACTAAATATGTCTTTGAAATAAGATAAAACAAAAGCAGATTCAAGGTAGCGTATGTTTTTAAATATCGAAATGTTGTTTCGAAAATATCTCTTTCTCTTTTAATGAACATTTGTTTATTCTAGACTAGTTTATTTACTATTATATTATTCATGATAACTTCAATTCGTTTATTGACTAGGTAAAGGTATACGATAATGAACAGTAATACAAACAGAAAGTAAACACTTTACTTGTCTCTTTAAGGTCCAGTCAAGAAAATATCCAAAAACTGACAGACATGGAGAATAAAATGAAACAAATGAAAGAAGACCACAAGAAAGACATTGAAGCAAAGGAATCGTAAGTGAGACAATATTAATCATTCAGTGAATAGTGGTTCTGTAAAATACAATCGTTGAGTGTAAAAAAATCACTAGTTTTTCATTTCATTTTTGTTTCCAAACAAATATAAAACTCTAAAAGTTGAAGATGTAAATTTAACCAGCAGTAAAATGCAATACGGCTTTAAATTAAAAAAAAATTTTGAGATTTACTTTTGTAGCATTTTGTGAATGACAAAGGATTAATAAAAACTTGAGAATAAAAATGATCATTATTTAAAGGGAATCATACGTAATTCAAAACAAATCTTTCCATCATTTGGAAACGGATTTGATTTGTACTGAATACTATACCGATTATGAAACATGACATGAAAATTAGAATGAGATAAAAATTAAAAGCTTGTACGAACCGGAAAATGACCTCCACTATCAACAATTTTTCTGTTTTCTTTTTTAATATCGTATTTGATTTTTGTTTGAAATAAATTATGCCAGCTACATTAGTAATATAAATAACCCTTTTTGGTGTTTCTTATATTTTTATTGATATTGAGCGATGTTATTGTTAAAGCCAAATAGCTCAACTAAAGAAAGATAAAGGAGTGGGTGACAAGACAGGTGGTACAAGCGCTAGAGCAGAGACGAAAGGATCAAATGACAAGTTAGAACAGACTAAGAAAGAATTGAATGAAGCTAAACAAGAGATAGAAGAGTTAAAACAAAGGTATGTATTCCATAAACTCTGTATAACTTTAACATCATTTCGTGTTACTTGTGGCCGATTGGCATTTATATATATTTACATCAAACCTCGTCAAGTAGAACATATGAGATCCAGTTTTGCATACATATTCATCGTAAAAAAAGACATCATAAATCACCTAGAATACATCATTATCAACGTACGTTTCATTCCTTACGAATTTTTTTCATTAGCTTAAGCATTTTGTACATCATAACATTGAAAAAGAATGTATGGATACAGTACACTTTGAAAAGTGAATAGATACAGAATATCGAATAAGATTTCCTTAACAACATGATGTGTTCAGACACTTATACAGCTTGCTGCACGTCTAGAATGCATTTAAGTTGTACACCAGACACTCTGTTAAACTAACTTAAGCAAATCAGACATATTTCATTAAAAAATAATTATGAAATCAAACTCAGATTTTATAATTATTCTTAGATAAAAAGTCGACAAGTTGCTATTAAGATACTTGTTTCTTAAAAACAGTCTTTTGCCTCTATTAACAGCCAGAGGCCAGTGCGACAGACTCGGACAAATGTTAATTCAGTTACAAGTAGTATAATATAGATAAAACACAAAAACTGATTTTTATTTCTTAAAAAATGAAATGATACAGTGGAAGGGAACTTGTTTTCTTTTCATTTTTATATTTCTGTATATTCAAGGTTAAGTAAAGTTATTGGTGCAAAAATAACCAATGACAATCCTGACATTACTGATTTGAGCGACTTAAACCGACCAACAAAATTAGCAGAAAGATATTCAGAGCTTTATGATAACGAATGGACTGACGCGTATGAAGAGGTCGAGAATGAGTACAGCAGTGAGCTAGAAGTCATCAAACACTTGTACCAATCGCTAATGGTAAGTTACTGTGCTTCTCGAATGGTTTGTGCCGATGAGTTTAGTGTGCCACGTCGGCCTGTGTTTCCCACTTCCACATTACATGTGTAGGATTACTTGTATTGAAATATTGTTTGATTTACTCCAGCCATACCAAAAAAAAAAAAAAAAAAAAAAAAATAGTATTCTATTGTTTTAAATAAACTCGTTTAAGCGCATTTTGTTACGACTGTTCTTTTTTATGCCAGCGATTTCCCTCATTGGAACATATTAATCTGATTTATAATCATGTGAAATAGTTAAATTTCGATCAAAAATTAGACATATAGAGGATATTCAAGTTTTTTCTATAAATACGGGATTTATTTTCATCGAGTGGTATGAAAATAAATATTTCACGAGTGGCGATAGCCACAAGTGGAATATGATAATTTTCATACCACGAGATGAAAATAAATCCCGTATTTATAGAAAAAACTTGAATTTTCTGTTTATTATATACTTCTCTTTTTTGACCTTAAGATTCGAAAGAATTCCCCTTTAATTTAGTGTATTGGATGAATTTTGAAGAAAGTAGTCCGGCAAGACACCAGTGAAAATACGGAAAATATGTTTCACTGCAGTGAAAAATAAATTTTTACAGTGAAAATACGGAAAATGAAAATATGCAATTTATTTCATCAATATTTCTCAATATTTCATTTATAAGTATATAATAAACTCAATTATAGAATTGAATGAAATCTGTTCGTATGAATGGCTTGACTTTACGTATTTGCTCTCACTAAAGTATTAGGCAGGATTTACTCACATTACACTTCTGTTTTCAGGATATATATGAATTCTGCCAGAAAACGTCAGATGAATATGCAAAAAATTTAAAAGCATGTGCTTTTAGTCTTCCTTCTGGTGGCAATAAGCGGCCCAAATCTGCAAAGGTGAGAAAATAACACAGTTGTCAGGCATTGACTAACAGTAATATATGGTTACGTGAAATTCTGTAACTGTTTCAAATGCAGGTAGTATGAACCAATATTGGTGAAAACATTAATAGAACAATCGGTTTAAATAACCTGTGTACATTACGACACAGAAAAATAAGAAACATGAATGAAATACTTGTGCCTGTAACTGTTAAAAAAATGTTCTAAGAAAAAGAAGGGCATTAATTTGAATATTATCTTTTCCCACAACTAATGTGTAAAATTTAACGAATACGTTGACAGGTATACAATACTACAAAGAACTAACACTAATACAAAATTAATGTAAAAGTAATCTTTAAATATGCAGATAGACGTTGCGAGCATGCGACAACTGAAAGAGCTAAGGAAAAGTTTTGCTCAAAATCTCGTGGAAAACGTGTTTCAGGTATGTAATATATCAGCTCCAGTGCCCACTCATAACACACCCATCATTACCCAAAACAGGATTTATGATATTTTTCTTCAGCGCAAGTCATACTCTTCATTTAAAGTGATCAGATAATACGGAATTGTTTATTCCTTCCTTCTATAGACATGATGCAAGAATTTTCTGAAGTCTACGAACACCCATACATTGTTTAATCAATACGAGAACACGTAACGGGTTCAGCAGTGATCAACATTCATTATTTCTTCATTTTTCTTGAGTTTGGTCTTCAGTCACTATTCTGTTAAAATGTTAAAAAAGATTGTCGATAATTCGATAATAATTCTTTTGTAGCTATTTTAACTGAATTTCTCATTCTTATTAATGAAATCAACCGTTGTTTTGACATCATTTGTTTCTGAACTTTACAATTATGTTTGTCCTTATATAAAGAAATATATTAATGTCATTTGACATTTAAATTTTAGCACTACATCGAAAGTAAGAAACTGGACGTAAAGAAAAAACCTAAGACTGAGAAATTTATTAGAGAGTGTGTAAGAGTTTGCTGGCTGATGAGCAGTCAGGATCCGCCGGTAATCCTCGATACATCAAACGTAAAAGGTGCATTCGACGGAGACAGATTCAGAACTTATACAAAAAGTGGAAAAAATGTTGATTTTGTTGTCTGGCCTCCAATGTTACTTCACAAAAATGGACCATTACTTGGTAAAGGCGTTGCTCAAGGAAAATAGTTTCCTTAATGAAAACAGATTACATACTCATGTGATATTTCACTTATTGCAGATGTTTTAACAGATATATTATTATTTAGATATAAAAAGTAAGAATTTCATTATTAACTATATATTAAACTCTTTCCGTATGGAAAAATTCAACGACCTTTTGTATAGAAGGCCAACTGTAAAAATAATGTTTTAGAAAAATGTGTTTCAGCTGGCTATATCCTGGGCAAACAAGAAAAAACGGCAGCGGCTTTCAACCGTATTCATATTACACTGAAGACAGTGACGTCTCCGTAATTGTAGTATCCTGTCTCAACAACTATATAATTTGATTGAAACTATAATCTGAATTGTAAATAGGGATTTTTATATTTATTATTACTCTGAAGTTTTTTTCTGCAGTTTGAATTTATGCTTAAATAACCAGTAATGCGAAAGTCTATCTTGAATTGCTTATATTGGTTTACAACGTTTGTTTAAAGATATCCAATATTTACTTTTAAAGAAATGAATAATTTATTTCAGATAGATTCTCTGGGGCCTATATATTTCCAAGACCTATTAATTCTAGTAAAAGTAGAGTACTGTGCTCCCAATTTAAGCCGTCGTGATATATTCCACTGTTTGTGTCATTCAGCAAACAAATTATAGATATTGATGATCAGTGGAGTTTTTTTGTTTATTTTTGATATATGTATCCGTTATGTCGTCATGCTTCAATCCAACACGAAACAAGCAAAATCAGATTTGTCACCATTATATCGAACACGCTGCTTGACACTATTGTACATTGCTTTAATTGCTGAAAATTTTCTCGTCTTAATTTAAACGTTTTAAAATGTTCACTGTGAGATACATCCCACTTACTGTATGTAATTTCATTAGTGTTTTTGTTTTAATCGATTTTCGGGACACCGCGTTTTCCTGCGTTTAAAAGAAAAGGCAACAGTGATTGGAAAATTCTGTTATTTTATTAACTTGAAAAAAGGTAGAATGTTGAAAATCGTTGCTATTCAATAAGATGTTGTCAACCATGCTCGAGCCAGTGTGTGAATATTAGACTATCACTAAAGGGATATGAATGGAAAGTATATAAGCAGTTTCCATTCGTTAAACACCCCTCAAATTATAGCATTATGAAAAATTTAACATCGAAATTAACCGTTTAAGAAAGAAATAGGAGTTTATGCATCAAAATTTCTTGTGCAATAGAAGGAACCAGAGCTCAACCACAATTGCGTTTTCTAATTTCGCGAGACTGGCGAGACTGAGGCTGTGACGTCAGTTACGCACTTCCGGTAGTAGATTTATCGCTCCAGTAAGATTTAGTGATGCAGAATTACCTTGCTAATAGATAATGTAATTTAATGTTTTTGAATACAAAAATAACAATAAACCACAAATGCAAGAAACACAATAAAGCAGACATGTTAATTTTAAAGTATTTACAAATTTTAAATTATAAATAGTATTGCCGTTACTATTCGATTTTTAGCTCATCTGACCAAAGAGCAGATGCTTTTTTTCCGTCGTCCGTCCGTCGTCCACAATTAACTTTAAACAGCATCCTCTCCTATACAACTGGGTCAGTTGCAGTTAAACTTTATAGAAATGATCCTTGTATGATATTTATTCAAAAACATATAAAAATGGAATTAAATGCAGAACTCTGGTTGCAATGTCAACTTTAAGAAAAACTGAAAAGATCTTTTTTTCTGACACCACAAGGTCTAGAACTTACATATTTGGTTGATAGCCTCATCTAGTGGACCTCTACCAAAGTTTTATTAATCATGGCTGTGGGGTCAGAATTGGCCCGAGGCCAGGGTTCACTTGATTTTACAAAGACGTATATAAGAAAAACTTAAACAATCTTTTTGTCAGAAACTATTAGGCTTGTGATTTAGATATTTTGTTTGTACCATTGCCTAGTGGGCCTCTACCAAATCTTTACAAATCATGGCCCATGAATCAGTATCAGCCCCGCCCAGTGGTCACTTGATTTTACGTTGAGTTATATAGGAAACAGTATTAAAGAAAGTGAAAAGCCTTCAGCTTAAGTACATATGGTTCAGCATTGTCTAGTTAAAAGATGAGTTTTGGAAGATCTTGGTCCTCATCAGGGTACCTAGCCCCTACCACGTCACCTGGGTACCCCCTCCAAAAAAAAAACATTGGATGGAGTAGGAAGGTACTTAACCTTTATACATCTTTGTCCTTGACATTTATGTGACCGACTTCTTTGGGTTTTTTTTAAACTATTTGTAAAAATTTGCACGCAAACTTCAACGTTGACCTTGAGTGACCTTAACCTACTGACCTACTTCCTTGTTTTTGAAATTTTAACTATTTATATAAGTTTGCATACAGACTTGAAATGCGACTTTTGTTAACCTCGAACTATTGGCCTTCTTTCTTAGTTTAAAAATATTTTTTGATATCTTATGTGGTATTTGAACTGTCTGCCATTTGATAAATTTCTTAGGTGCCGACCCCTCCCCCTCGACCCCCCAACACCCCCCCCACACACACACACACACCACCACCACCACCACCACCAGTTGCTTGGTAGTTTCTTTGAGCAACCCAGGACCATCTGGTCCTTTTGTTATAATCTTTGGTGTCGATAGAATTGGTTGAAAATTTACCTTTGCCGTTGATAAATATTCTATTTTTTGCCATAATTGGTTTTAAACTAGCAATGATACATTATTATCTTCTCGACATTTAACATGTTGTGTTACACTTCCTCGCGTGCTCCTTGATCAGTTTCAGCTGTAACAATTACATGTATCTAATTTTATTTGACTGACAAATACCAAAAAGGTAACACAGACCAATACAAGAAGAAAATCACAACTTGTACCAAACTGCCATACCGAAACATGATGATGAGCAATTACTTCTCATCAAAAAAACAATAATAATAATAAAAAAACGTCACAGACTTAAAATTCACACCCTATTCAACAAAAAAATTTCAAATCTGATTAAAAAGTTTGACAGTTTTGTAACTGATGTAATCTCTCTGCACGAGGCAGACGCGAGATTATTTTATATCATCTGAGGCATCACATTTTAAGGGCTTTTTAATCTATGATGATGATGCTACTGATGTCTTACAACTAGCAGTACGATTTTGTAGGTAATATATACCAACTAAATGTAAATATGTAAAAGCTGCATGCATAGCTGTTTATCTCATTGTACCAGAAGTCCGATATATCTACCAATCTTTGAAAAACAGTAACAGAGCTGTCGGTAATAATTGCTGTAGGACTTTTCTTAACACTAGCTGATAGTTTGCAAGTTCAAATCAATTAGAAGTAAACCAACATTATTCTTGTAATAAATTTCCAAGAATTGCAAATGACTAATTGCTAACGATTGCTTAAAAAGCAATTAAAGAAGTAAAGACGTCTGCTCACGTAAATCACTGTAATCAAATACAGAAGAAACCATTTGCAAGAGTAGAAAAGTACATCAACTACACTCATGAAAGTACATACTGACAATGGTAAAACAAAACTACAGTGGAACTTCCGAAAACTGGACCTTCTAAAAACCGGAAACTTCTGAAAACTGAACGATTTTCTCAGTCCCGAAATTTCTCCTTCTGTTTTCTATGTAAATCATACTTCTGAAATCCGGAACTTCCGAATTCTGAATTCCGGACGATTTTTCCGTAAAATTAGTTTAAATCAATGCATTTTTACTTCCAAATACCGGAAAAATAAAAAAGTGCAAAAAGACAGACCTAAGATCGCAAACCCTGCGGCAAAAATTTCACGTCTCTATCTATTCTTTACCGGTTATCGTTTATTTTGACGTGCGTTAGAATAACAAGTTGTCAATTTGAAATTGACATGCAGCCGAATATATCGATAGTTAGACAGCGGTAAATAAAACAGAGCGCTGATTAATGGATTAATAACAGGTGTTTGCTACAAGCAACTTTAAGGATTAAATTGTAATTGTGGTGTTAAAAAAGGGGTAATTAGTTAGCCAACGTCGGCCAATGTGTTGGTTATTCTAATTGGCGATTTTTTTTCAAACTGTTTTAAAGGCATGCAATATGTAGCTTTGTTCTGACATATAGAAACGTGTTTGCACATAATACAGTATACATGTATATGTATTTGAAAACATATGACATTTTTATTAAAAAATATACGTGTACAATGTTTTCATTAATTTTAATTTTGCATTATGTTTCCCATGTTACAAACGCTGTTACTGTCACGGGTAGCTTCGGTAGAGCATGTAGTTTGCCCTCTTTGTAGCCAAATATGGTGAGGCTATGTCTGTCTGTGGCAACGTATTTATATAGGGACGTGAGTCGTGTCCTTTCGGATCGAGTTACAGAACGAACTGTAAAACAATATCATAGATATTAATTTAATTGTTTATAATACATGTATACAATATACAAGTGTTTACACTCTTGTGTAATAATGGCGAATGCAACAATTAATAATGTAATGATAAACAAAGTACATGTACATAGATCATTGAAAGTAAATGGTTTCATACAAAATACAAATTACGTATGAATTAATGAAATTACATAACTTATTTCAATTAGAGTACAAAGAATCAGTAAAATATCTAACTAACCTGTAAAACAATATCATAGATATTAATTTAATTGTTTATAATACATGTATACAATATACAAGTGTTTACACTCTTGTGTAATAATGGCGAATGCAACGAAGCATTGCATTGCGGTCACAGGTTAGTATTATAGCGGGAATATATCGGGATAGGTGTATATAGAATATAGGCGGGTGTAAGGCTATTACATCTCTTAAGTATTTGATTATTTCCCTTGAACCATTAACTAATTTAATATTAAGAAGGATGATAATATATTGAGAAGAACAGATTATATTGTATTTGATTCTTTTATTGTCTTTTACGAAATAACACAAACATTTCAAACTTCAAGTGGTAAAGATATTTTGTGTTCTACGACACACTCCCCCTACTTTAAAAATGGCGTCCCGACATTTCCGCTGCATTCTGAATGAAATAGAAATGATGAGTGATTAAAATAAATGAATTATTTAAGCATTTTCTTAAACAATCACAAATAATACAAAACAGATGTAATATCGGTCTGCTTTGCTGGCTGCCTGTAATGACAAAACAATGTTTATAAGTACCATAAGTACGCGCGACATCTTGATGTGTTGTGGAGATCGTCATCTCCATTCCATAACATGATGTGTCCTGTGTAACAAACACCACATGAACTGTATATCATAAAGCAAGATAAACCAACTATAATACTACAGAATGGTTTCCAACTATACTGAAAGGCAAAACACAAATGTATAGTATTAGACCAAGTAAACGGGTTGAATAACACATTGATCAACCACTTTTGTGCTACTATCCAATGTTACCTGAAGTAACAACAACACATTACGAATACATAAGTAAGTATTAAAATAACATGTAAGACATATGACAAATTACTAACAAACTAACAACATTCTTACCAAATACATATTTTATACTTACAACTTCTTCTGCTTATAATCTGATCCAAACTGATTATATGGCACTTATGCCCAATCTCCATATCTGTCTGGTGGTCGACTTATTCGCTTTGACTTTGGTGGCGATGGAAGTCCAGGAGCTCCCTTTGGTCGACGCATGGGAATGACGTAACGCTCTGGCGTGCTTGTTTCAGAACTTTGATTTTGTACAACATCCGTATCGTCTACCGGAACATCTTCTGGAACATCTGTAGTGGACATGAAAGGAAGGAGTAAGTTGCGATGTAACATCCGTGACTTCTTGTATCTACCCCCTTCACGTTTAACTTCATAAACTGGCGTGTCCTTACTTGGCTGCCGGATGACGATATATGGTTCCTGTTCCCATCTGTCTGCCAATTTCTGTTTTCCTCTGATGGAGACGTTTTTCACCAGTACTCGGTCTCCAGGGGCCAGGACGGAACTTCGAGCAGTAGCATCATATACTTGTTTATTGCGTCCTCCTGCTTTTGATGACATTTCTCTGGCTCTCTTGTAGGCATTGTTAAGGCTGTCCCTGAGTTTAACCACATACTCCGATTGTTTGCTATCAGACACATTGTCCGTTGGCAGCCCGAAGAAAGCGTCAATTGCCAGACGTGGATGTCTGCCGAACATCAGATAGTACGGGGAAAACCCTGTGCTCTCATGATGCGTGGCATTGTAAGCATGAACTAAGGTAGCTACATGCGCTTTCCAGTCGGCTTTTTGACTGTCTTCGAGGGTGCCAAGCATTTTGAGCAATGTCTGGTTAAACCGCTCTACGGATCCGTTGCCCATGGCATGATAAGGGGTCGTTCGGCTCTTCTGAATGCCTGTAAGATGGCATAACTCCTTGATCAGATGAGATTCAAAGTTTTGGCCCTGGTCGCTATGAATCCGTGCTGGAAATCCGTAGTGTACAAAGAAATTTTCGAACAGTACTTTAGCTGTTGTTTTGGCTGTCTGATTCTTTGTTGGGAATGCCTGTGCATATCGGCTAAAGTGGTCTGTTATTACCAGCACGTCTTCATAGCCACCCTTTGATCTTTCTAATGACAGGAAATCGATGCAAATGACCTCCATTGGAAATGTCGACTGAATTGGGACAAGTTCGGCTCTCTTTGGTATAGTTTTCCGCCGGATGCATCGCCCGCAATTTCTAACCATTCTTGCAATGTCACCATCCATTCCAGGCCAGTAAAACCTTTCTTTAAAAAGGGATATAGTCCTATCACGACCTTGATGGCCAAGGTCATCATGAAGGGCCTGAAATACATCAGATCGTAGCTTTTCAGGTAGGATTAGCTGCAATCTTGTTTCTCCAAACACAGAATACTTTCTGTAGAGTACTCCCTGCATTAGTGTCAGTCGATTCCAATCCTTAATGTAAGAATTGATACTCTTAGTGAGATGATCTGGCGTCTTAGACGGTATAGATCCTTTCCTGACATTTTCAACTAGCAAGGATATTACTTTATCTTGTGTTTGGGCCTGAATCCAGTCTTTGGATGATAGACTGCTGGATACCAGTAAGTTGGTAGGGATTTCTGGTCCAGCCTGTTTATCGTTGCTGTCATCCGGGAGTTGCAAGCTGTCGATTAGTGGACCTGCATTGACTTCAGATGCCAATTTCAAAGCTTGTACGACTGTCTGGTCAGCTTTCTCATCATGTTTGACACGAGATAAACCATCTGCATCAGAATTCAGTAGGCCACGCCTGTAGGTGATCTTGTAGTCGTAGTTTGCCAAAGCTGCTAGCCATCTATGACTTGTTGCATCAAGCTTTGCTGTTGTATTCACGTACGTGAGAGGGTTATTATCTGTCACAACCTCGAACTTCCCGCCATACAGGTAGTCATGAAATTTTTCTGTGACAGCCCACTTGAGGGCGAGAAATTCGAGTTTGTGCGCAGGATAATTTCTTTCTGCAGGTTTCAAACTACGGCTGGCGTAGGCAATCACTCTGTCCGAGTCATCCTGTCGCTGGTATAGAACTGCTCCTAAACCTGTACATGAAGCGTCCGTATGTACTTTGAATGGCTTGCTGTAATCGGCATAAGCTAGAACTGGAGGATTGGTAAGTATTTCTTTGATTTTATCAAATGATTCTTGATGTTCGTTTTCCCATTTAAATGGTGTTCTTTTCGTAGGTTTCTTTTGTTTTTGTTTCTTTGTAGAGTGGCCAATTAGTAAGTTATTGAGTGGTCGAGCTATAGATGCAAAGCCTTTGATAAACTTACGATAATAACCAGCAAATCCTAAAAACTGTCTCGTTTCCTTGACATTCTTTGGTGTGGGCCATGATCGAACTGCCTCTATTTTGTCTGGATCGGCTTCAATTCCTGCTGATGAAATTACATGACCAAGGTAAGTTGTTCTGGTTTTAAATAATTCACATTTTGATGGTTTTATTTTCAGGTTGTATGCCGCAAGTCTTTCAAATACAGCATCCAGTCGATCGATGTGACTATCGACGTCAGCACTGAAAATTATTATGTCGTCTAAATAAATCAGACAGTCACGGAGATTGAGTTGACCCATGCATCTTTCCATGAGGCGCTGGAACGTGGCCGGTGCGTTGCACAACCCGAACGGCATGCGGTTACATTCGTAGAATCCTAGCCCATTACCAACTTGAAACGCCGTCTTTTCCTTGTCCTTTTCCTCTAGCTCTACTTGCCAATATCCTGCTTTAAGGTCTAATTTCGAAAAGTACTTTGAACCGGCCAGTAAGTGGAGTGTATCATCAATCCTGGGTATGCCATATGCATCCTTTCGTGTACGATTGTTGAGACGCCTATAGTCTATACAAAATCGAATTGTGCCGTCCTTTTTCCGTACGATTACAACATTAGATGACCAAGGACTATTGGATTCTCTGATGACATCATTTTTAAGCATTTCCTGCAGGTGTTCTTTGACTTCGTTAAATAGACCAGGTGGAATACGTCGATATGGCTCCTTAAAAGGTTTTTCATCAGTCAACTCGATAGAATGTTTAACCGCAGACGTGTGACCAAAATCCGTTGAGTTTTTAGGAAATATTGCCTTCCACTTTTCAAATAAAGCATACACTTTTTCCTTTTGTGCTGAAGTCAAGTTAGAGTCTTCAAGATCTACTCCGTAAGTATTCCTTTCATTGTAATGTTGCCTTTTATTGTTTTTGTCTTGTTTGTCTTTATATGTGTTTTCTTTTTCTTTTTCAGGTGATGACAGCTGCTGACTGATATTGGCAGATTTCGGTGGTTGAAGGTATTCATTGATGCCACTTTCTTTTTCAGGTGCTGAGTGCTGTTGATGGACGTTTGCATGTTTGGATGGTTGATGATGTTCACTGATATAACTTTCTTTTTCAGGTGCCGACATTTCATTCATATCATTTAAGTTTTCTTTCTGGTTGAAAATAGGTGCTTCTCGAATGATTTTAACTTCCTGGAGCTGACACAAGCTTGATTTTGCTGGAATGTGGATAATTTTTGCAGACAAATTACAGATTCTAACAGGGACCCTAGCATTCTTTCCTGGGTTGTCCAGTCTAACAACTCTCGGACATATATTAGTTCGAGTACTGGATGCATCATCTAACGGCTCTGTAACTGCAGCAGATGTATTCTTTTGTTTTCGGACGAACCCTGTTACCGTTTTTATCTCCATTGGGTGCAAAATAATTGGCTTCGTTGCTTTAACTTTTCCAACAGAAGAGTTTGAAATCGCTTCAAAAGCCATATTCCAAGCAGAAGATTCGCTATCCGGTTTCGTTTTTGAGATTAACTTAGCCTCTCTAATCAGATTTGTTCCAATTATCACCGGTACCGAATCATGGTAATCTGTGTCTTCAACAATAAGTGCTGGTATGGACAACATAGCGTTTGATAATGATGGAATCTTGATATTGATTTCTGTGCATCCAAGATAAGGTAAACTTTTTCCACTTGCACATTTAACATCTAAATCGAAATCGTCTAATGAGTACAATACCGGAGATGGATGTAATGAATTATAACACTTTGCAGAAATTGTCGTTACCATCGACCCAGTGTCAATGAGGCCTTTGGTTGTTTTGCCTTCCACTATAATCGTACTTTCATTACTATCACCAACAATTCTATCAAAGATGGTCTGTTTCACTTTAGGGCTGCTGTTTTCGTCTCTTGTTTGCCCTTCAACAGAGACCGTGTCTAGTTTAATGATTTGACTTCTACCTTTACTTCCTTCTGACTCGTTTTATTGTTGGCATCTTCTGTCTTCTTATTGTCGTCTGCTCGTCTCTGTCTTGATTCATCATATGATCTCATGCCTCTTTGTCCTCTTCCGAAACGACCTTGTCCTCTCCCGTATCCTCTTTGTCCATCTCTTCCGTAATTTTGTCTGTAATCAGGTTGATAACCATATGTATATTTGTCTCTGTCTTGATTTCCGGTTTGTTGATTCTTTTTCACTTGTCTTAGTTCACTCTCTAATGCTTCCATTTTCTTGAGCAGTTGGTCCATTTTCCATTTTGTCTCGTCCGTTTTTTGTAATGGTTGACATACTTTGAATTCTTCTTTGTTTGTTTTATTAGGATTCTCTTTCACTGCTTTTAATGGTGATTGTTCCAAGTTAATTTCCATCTCCTCAATCCTTGCTTTCCTTCGCAGTATGTCAAACGAGTCATTTGATTCATATGATGTTCTTGTTGCAAGTTTTATCCTTTCTGATTTGATGCCTCTCCAAAATCTCTCTTTCAACTTAATATCTTTCCTAGACTCCTCTATCTCTCCTCTTTCTAACGCCTGATTGAAAAGTGTTTCAATCCTGACACCCCATTCAGAACAAGGCTCTGTCGCAGTTTGTTTTGCTGAGTAAAACTCATGTATGATGGAGTCTCCACTTCTGATGTTTCCATAAATGTCCTCCATCTTTTTTATTATTTCATTTGTTGTAACTGAGGGTTTAAGTGTAAGAAGGACCTTTCTTGCTTTTGATATAATGGAGTTTCTGACTGTTTGAGCTAAAATGTGATCCTGGTAGATATTTGATTCAATAAGGCTGGTGACTTCCAACTTCCATTCCTCAAAATTAGTTCCATCGAATTGGGGTAGCTTTGGTTTTCCTAGATGTTTATCAGAATATGACTTGTTTTCTCTTATTTTATTATGTTTGGTATCTTTATTGCTCTTTGTGTGTATCCTTTCTTTAAGGCTTAGCATTTCTTTCTTAAGACTATCAAGCCTATTTTGAATATCTTTATCTTCCTCATCTTCTGATGTCTCAATGTCCGAATCTTCATGTTTATCATCCATAGCGGTTTCCATACTCCTAAGCTCTTCTATTCTCTGCAATAACTTTGTTTCCTCATCTCTTTGCCTTTGACGCTTCAATGTCAATATCTTTTCCTTTTTCTCATTCTCTTTCCTTCTACTTTGCTCCAACCTTTCTATTTGCCTTTTCTTTTCCGAGTCCTCTCGTTGTCTTTGCTGTTCTTTTTCTTCTTGTAGCCTCCTTAGCTCAGTTTCTTTTTTTATACTATCCTCTATTTCCTTTCGTATTTTTATTTCTATTTCTCTCCTCATTTCTTTCTCTATAATTTACTGTCTTAGTTTCATTTCAATTTCCTTTCGTGCACTATCTGCCTTCATTTGCATTTTCATTCTATCTATTCCCTGTATCAGCCTTTCCCTTTCTTTCATAAATTCGTACTCCTTCTCCTTTTCCTTTAACTTCATTTTCTTTTGGAATTCCTCATATTCTTGGGTTCGCTTCACAAACTCATATTCTTTCTGTTTCAACTTTTCAACTGCCTCCAATTCTCTTAGTTTATCTTCCCTATCAAACATCCTCATATCTCCTTCTTTATTCTCAATTTCTACTTTCATATTAAGTGCATCCAGATTCATGTCCTCTCTTTGCACTCCTTTATCATCATATCCTCCAATACTTTCCCTTTTATATCTACTTCTTTCGAAGTTCTTTTCATACAAATTGTCCTTCTCGTTGTGTTGTCCGTATCTTTCTCGAGGTAATTTAATAGTTTTACTCTGTACACTATTAACAGATCTCGTGTCCGTGTGTATATTGTATGTAGGAGATGTCAGTATATCACCCGTCGTGTAACTTCTATATTTATGTGTTTGACGTGGATGTTCATCAATTTCCTTTGCTGATGTTTCTAGCTGATCATCTCTTGTTAATTCAAGCAGCAATCTGTCTAGTTTCTCTGTTTCTGCTGTTAAATTGTAACTTTCTCTCTCTTTGTGTTGGCCATGTATGTCTTGATTCAAATGATCTGACAGCATACGGGTTGAATCATGTAATATTTGATTATTTTCAAATCCAGTTTCATCAACAATGCTGAATACAGTGTCATCTAATTCTCCCTGATCATGCATAATTTCATGCACCAAATTATCTTGGTTGCAAAATTCCTTTCCTGTTTCAATTTGCTGATCATGTGCGTAATACTTCTTATTTCTTTCACCATAATCCCTTGCTGTCAATCTGTCTCTAAGTCTATCCTTCCTTAATTGCTCTCTTTGTTTTTTAATCAATTCAAGTTCTTTATCTATGAGCTCTTTTTCTAATTGTTCATTCTTTCTCTTTTCTTCTGCAGCCTTTTCATTTTCTCTCCGTTGCAATCTAAGTTCTCTTTCTGACATGTAGTGAGCCATCCCTTTTCTATGTTCAAACTTCACACAATGTTGAATAAATTCAAATTCAAAGTATTCAATTTATTTTTCTTTTTCGGATTATATAAGATGTAATTCTGCAATATATGGGGTTCTATTAACTGTTTCGGCAACAACTTAGGGTAGGTACACAATATCACAATATACGGAATACAACTCTGGGTGGATACAACACTATAAAACTATTTGACAGTCAACATGTATCGGCAACACATATTGGAAGCAACTCTATAAAGGCAATATTTGGATGGGCACACAAAAACTTATCGTACGCGTACAACAATAACGACACAAAGCTTTATTAGGGAATACTGGAATAGGAATACTGGAATAGGGAAAGTTATATGTGCTGTATTATGCTTACTTCCCTTTAATTTACCTTAAGCCATTTGCAATATTTGCAGATTTATGTATCTTGAATTTGTAGACACCATTTGCACATATAATACCTCTTACACTTTTATCTCCCTTTCTTTTTGTACGCCACTTACGTTTTAATACTAATTTTACCTTTCATGTTTAATTAATCAATTAAGTTGATTTACTTAATCATACAACTTATAATTTCATATATTATCAGAATTATTTACTATAACAAGACAGAAAAATACTTTGGCTTTGACTGAGGATCGAACTCAGGACCTTTCGCTTTCAAGTCCAACGCACTAACCATTGTTCTACAGAGGCATTGATATTTACACTTGTTATGTTTCGGTATAGCACAACATATATTGGCAAACCTGTACACGCTTTCTCACTATCGTTTAGCGTGTAAACAACAACAACCAAAAAAAAAAAAAAACTCCGATAAAGTACACAATACTTTTTTTTGCCGAATATTTTCCGATAAAATTCTGCGCGGCTACAAAGCGCTAACCTCTACAAAATTCTGCGATTCAAGTAAAAGGTTTTGAAATGTTTCAATTTTGCTAAAATGGAACACTTCCGGTACCCTTTATCATGGTTGTCAACAGTTCACTTTACTTGCAACCCTTGAATTGAAATACAAACATATACTTTTTCTAAGTCAAATTCTTAGAAAAAGTATCTTATACTTCTTCATATAATTCCTAATTGCCTGATTTCAAGCAAAAAGAAAATGTAGCAATATGTCATAACCAAAAAAAAAAAAAAAAAATATTGCCCAAGGTAGGGAGCGAACCTACGCCCCAAACAGATAATAGTATAGGGTCTAAAGTCTAGGGTCTAATCCTTTCGGCTGTCGTGACTTTATAGTATAAGGAAGTTGATTGTGACTAGTGGCTCTAAATATAGGTCAATCGGGGATTGTCAAATGGATTATGTATTAGTGTGAGAATGCAGGGGTGTAGCAAAAACAAAACACTGACGTCAAAATAGCCTATAAGTTACAGAAATACCTTAATCAGTAACTAAGACTATGTAAAACAAAGAAAAAAAAAATACTGATAAAACAAAAATAAATCAAAAATTTACGCCTAGTAGAATATAGATTCTAAAATTCAAATCAAAAATTTAAGTGTAAAAATACTCCAAGAAAATCCACTTACTTCTTTCCAAAATATATCATCCAAAAACACTAAACACTAACACTCTAGTACACTATACACTTAACCACACTATTTCACTAACACTAGCTAATACACTATTCCACTAACACAAAATCAAACACATTAGTCAGTCAAAAGAGTCATCCGTAGAAATTCTCCGGTGTGCGTTGATATCCTCCAAGACCGTCCAAAAGCAGTTTCTGTAGGCCTACATATGTTCCATCAGTCGAGATCTCTATCCGCAGTATTCCGAGGGTACGTCAGCGCACGTGCTCATTTGTAAACTTTGCCGGCCATAATGTAAACAACTTTCATGACCAGGTCAATCGGGAAAAATAGATGTCGTGTGACGTCACATGGTGAAAATTTTCAAATTTACCATGCAAAAATTCCAATAAAATCCTGATTCTGTAGAAATTTCTGATCCGAAATTTTACGTTGGGCGCCAGTTGTCACGGGTAGCTTCGGTAGAGCATGTAGTTTGCCCTCTTTGTAGCCAAATATGGTGAGGCTATGTCTGTCTGTGGCAACGTATTTATATAGGGACGTGAGTCGTGTCCTTTCGGATCGAGTTACAGAACGAACTGTAAAACAATATCATAGATATTAATTTAATTGTTTATAATACATGTATACAATATACAAGTGTTTACACTCTTGTGTAATAATGGCGAATGCAACAATTAATAATGTAATGATAAACAAAGTACATGTACATAGATCATTGAAAGTAAATGGTTTCATACAAAATACAAATTACGTATGAATTAATGAAATTACATAACTTATTTCAATTAGAGTACAAAGAATCAGTAAAATATCTAACTAACCTGTAAAACAATATCATAGATATTAATTTAATTGTTTATAATACATGTATACAATATACAAGTGTTTACACTCTTGTGTAATAATGGCGAATGCAACGAAGCATTGCATTGCGGTCACAGGTTAGTATTATAGCGGGAATATATCGGGATAGGTGTATATAGAATATAGGCGGGTGTAAGGCTATTACATCTCTTAAGTATTTGATTATTTCCCTTGAACCATTAACTAATTTAATATTAAGAAGGATGATAATATATTGAGAAGAACAGATTATATTGTATTTGATTCTTTTATTGTCTTTTACGAAATAACACAAACATTTCAAACTTCAAGTGGTAAAGATATTTTGTGTTCTACGACATTACGCTCAACAATACTGACTGAATCCACTATCATAAAGAACTACTTGTGTTTGGCACCTGTACTTCTCCATATCATTCGTACTTCTGAATTCCGGAAACTTCCAAAATCCGAACTTTTTGTCCGGTCCCATGGGTGTTCGGTTTTGGAAGTTCCACTGTATAGTCATTTACGCATACAATTGGGTATGTGAGTTACAGAAGATAACACAATAAATATTTTATAATATAGTGTAAAGAAGTGACATCTTGTCTGATGTAGTAAAGATGTATGTAGTGAGATATAACTTTCGAATTCTTCGGCAAGATTGACAGTGTAGTTATGACAAGGTATATAAAAAGTATAGTCTGTATTTCATTTGATACAATCAGTTATTCTGAACGGCCCTTGTAAAGAAGTGCAAACCGTATTTATTTAAAATGTTGCTTAACATATTTTCAACAAAATCAAAATGATTTGAATGATGTTTCATTGCTAAAACTAGGAGTCTCAATCGTTCTGCATTCACGACAATTACATTCAAAAGTACATAAAGCACGGGCCTGCAGATAAGCTATTCAGCTAAAATCTTTCAAATAATTTCCAAAGGGTCTTGTCAAGAATTTTTTTATAACCGTCTTTAAAACAATTTATTTCATACTTCAACGTTTTGATTAATTTCATTTATGTACACGCTTGTTCATGCAATACAGCCATTTTGCACAAGTAAGCTAGTCTACTTGATGTAGTTTTGTGCACTTATTTTCTTTCCTCTACTCTTGATATGTAAGGCGGCCAATTTATAATATTTGTTTAGCATATGCAAAAAAAAAATTAAGACACTGCCTATTTAAAACCCGTTTCATTAGATTAATTTGCGATCGATTTCCCATTCCAAATAAAATATTGCAAACAATAATCTTATAACCAGCGTTCATGTGCGTCAAAGAATCAATTAAGTAATCAATCAACAGAAGGTATATTAGGTAAACACCGTCTGATGTTCATAAAAGGAATGGAATCGCCGCTTGAGTTGGATTAAAAGTGTATGACATTTTGTTAAGCTAAATATTTTCGTCAGTAATTTTGAACAATAAACTGCCGCAATGCCGCCAAAACCTCAGAAAACTGCGAGGGTTCAAAGTTCCAAAGGGTAAGTACTCTTGTTTATTTGTCAAAGAAACCAAAAGCAATTAGATCGATAGCTTGCACACGAGCAATTACCAGCATTTTTCATAATCGATACCTGAATAGTCAGACAGGCTGAGGGACGTGCTATATGGACATTGTTGTCAGCAAGGACTTGAATCAAACACAATGCCCGTTAGAAGAAAAACAGTCATCCTGTCTTTCATAGATTTACATGCTAAGCTTATGTTCGTGTACATGCAGTTCGAGTCTTACCTATGTAGAAGCAGATTGACTGTTTGTTAATACACAATTGTCACCGTATGTATATAAGAACATGGTTGAGAAAATCTTTGCATTGTATTTATACTTGGTAACTGAAATGCTGTTGTTTATGTCAGTATCGAGTGGCGCTATGTGAAGATCTACCTTGTATTCTTTTAAACGGCTGTAATCAGAGAACCAAGTGCAAAACCTATGTATGACATGTAAACAAAAACAACTTTAACAGTAGTTTAATTTTACTTACAAGAAGTTTAGTTATTTCGAAATTCTTTGAGAAAAGAAATGCGTGTATTTTAGAAACAAATTATTTCTGGCATTTGTAAACATGAGATTATACAGGCAAATCAACGCCAAGAATGATAAAGAATGTTCTTTGTATAAAAATATTTACGATTTTACAACTATTGGATTCTTCTGTGAGTCTCATTAAGGTTAAGCATAAACATCCATAACTGGAATAGAAGTACAAAAATTGCTTCAGCACAAATATCTGAAGTTTTGCAGTAAACATTCGTTGGTTAATCTGTGTCTAAACTTATAACAATACTTTCGACAGAAAAAAATGGATATGAATTAAACTACTCATGCCAAGACCTTCTAGCATTCACTTATAAAATGATCCACAAATACACACATACAGAGCCTACAATAACGTAAACCGTATATCTAAACATATCTTAAGATAATATTTTCTGTTTAAGTTGAAACAATGTCAAAGTTGTTCATGCCACACAGATGAAAATCGCTCGTGACACAAATTATTTTGTTGATCACTTACACATTCTGTACCATAGTTTAAGAACAAGTTCATCATATAACATCAAAATGTTCTCTTTCCTTTACCTGAAATGTACTATTTAAGGACAAAAATAATGATCTGGTACAAAGTAAAAACCTAGACAACAGATTTTTATGTGTTCAAAAATATGTTTTGGATGCTATCTCAGGCATATTTCTTGATGAAATGCTCTGCTCGTATTTCTTTTTTCAATTTTTAATATTCTACTCAAATTAGTGACGTGAATATAAGACAGTATGTGTTCATGAAAAGAACTTTTCACAGATAAATAAAAAAATAACATGAGAGTAAAAAAATGCAATACATTTATTTTGTTGTGGTTTCTTTACAGAAAAACTCCACAAGCTCCATTAGAAGATTATGGTATCACAGAAATGCTGGAAGAAGAAAACAGAAAGTGCGTAATGAATTGTATTTACATAAATCTAATAAACGTTGATACAAATAATATTTCTGCATAACAAAGAGAAGGAATGAAAAAGAGACAGACAGACAGACTGACAGAGAGAAAAAAAGATAGATAGATAGATAGATAGATAGATAGATTCTACATTTATTTGTATACTTAAATATTGCAGGCTGAGAAAAAGCTACAATGAAAAGGATGAGGAAATTGAAAGGTTTGTAATAAATTCATTTTAGTGTATTTTTAACAGTTAGTTGATCACTGTGCAAAAGCTATCTATGAAATGTTGAATTCTATCTTTTTTCATTTATGCTTATTGTTATACGAGCGGATTTAACCGTTCTTATTTATGTGCATTTTAGGCTGATAGAACAACTGAAACAATATAAAAATTCAGGTAACAGGTATGTTGCAATTTCTTTACATTACGTCTACATAATTATGTGAAATGCTAGACATTCTTATGGAAAATTTTGCATTGTATTTATACTGGGTAATTGAAGTGCTGTTATTATCTATGTCGGTAACGAGTAGCGCTATGTGACGATCTATCCTGTATACTATTTATACGGCTGTAATCAGAGAACCAAGTGCAAAACTTATGAGGCATGTCAAGAAAAACTTAAACAGAAGTTAACTGTACTTATAAGAAGTTTAGTTATTTCGATGATTCTTGAGAAAATAACTGAGTGTATTTAAGAAGATTTCTGGCATTCATAAACATGAAATTATACTGGCAAATCAACGCAAAGAGTTGTCAAAAATGTTCTTTGTATTAAATTCTTCACACCTTTACAACCGCTGGATTTTTACGAAAAGTTTAGTCTCATTAAAGTTACATATAAATATTCATAACCGGTATAGAAGTATAAAAATGGCTTTAGTACAAATATCTGAAGATTTGCAGTAAACATTCGTCGGTTGATCTGTATCGTAACTTATATCAATACTTTCGAAAGAAAAAATAAATGTATATAAATTAAACTACTCATACCAAGACCCTCTTGCATGTACATAAAATGATCCACCAGTACACACATACAGAGCCTACAATAACGTGAAAGGTATATCTAAAACATTAAGATAGCACAGGCGGACATAAAATCTAGCAATTTTAATCTCTTCGAAGTATCAAAGCGACTGACTAACAGAATTTAGCCGTTCTTTCTTTAAAATTTAAGAGAAGTTAATATTCTATGGAAAAAACATAGTATTATTCTTCTATATACCATGAAAACTGAAAAAAAAGTTTTGACTTAACCAAGATTCGAACCCATGACCTTTCGGTCGGTAAAATATAGAGCGACGATTTACACCACTGAGCCACAGTGACAATATATCAAGTTTCGTCAAAATTAATGTTGAAATTAAGTATCTACCCCGTGATTAACGGGGTTAATTTTCTATCGATTAAAGTGTGTAAAACTTCATATTTTGATGTTTTTCTGTAACAAAAAATGAGTATGTAACTTAGTTTAGATATTTTCTTCACAATTACAGCAAGAATTTCAAGATGTATAAACATTCTTTTTTTTTCATCGTCGGCCCATCTGTGAGTCAGTCCCTTTAAACAGACCATTTCTGCTTTACAGCAAGACTCTGGAAGAGCAGAACAGGCAGCTTCGAGAGCAACATTTACACCTGTATGTGTAATTCCATTTCATTTCCTTTTCTCACTCTTTCTTATATATGTATTAGTATATACGAAGATGTAATGATGATGTTTTCTGTTTTTGATTATGATAATGATGATTTATATTAATATGATGATGATAAGGGTTGTTGTGATGATGGTGATGATGATGATGATTTTTATTATTATTATTGAAATAACGACGGCATGCTATTGTAAAATCATACTTAATTACCTATCTACATTACTAAAATTTTCTCACTTTTTTCCTGTAAAACATATGAATTGTGATTGCTCAATGAAAATGTCATGTATATCTGTACACAAACTATACTCTATTAGTCAAGCAGTTATCGACACCCAAAACTCCAGCGAGGAGCACTCATCAGAAGTTTATCTGCAAGCTGAAATGTGAGTTTAATCTTATATTTGAATAGCGGCATGAAGGTTCTTTTTCCTGTATTTATTGTGTTTGTACTACGTAGGACCGTGGCAATTGCACCTGTTGGATTTCCACCATTACCAATTTCGATAATTCTGATCTCAGAGTAATATAGTATGAAAATATACTTTGCTGCATTGAATTTAAGAACTTCAAATGATGTTTTTTTCCCTTATGTTTACTTTAAAGAAGTTGAAATTGAAATTGTTACAACGCTGTTTGGTGCATTATCAAGTATATTTACTTTCTATTTCTCGTATAAATAAAGTTTTTACAGCGATGTTTGTATTTCATCTTATATTTGTCCAATGCAATTACAATGTACTAAATATTAGTCTCGTTGTCTGACAGATAGACATCAGATTCACAATTAGCATAAACTTACGTGATCATCGAGTTTTATGGTGTATTGTAAATATTTTACTAGAATTACCCTATTGAGTGGTGGGTTTATTGTCTTTGAAGTAGTAAACACGCCATTTCCTTTTTGCAGCAAGATTCTCGAAGACCATAACAAGCAGCTTCGAAAGCAACTTTCACAACTGTATGCGTAATTCCACTTCATTTGTTTTGTAGCTTTTGTCATTCTTTCTAATATAAGGATAAGTAATTAGACAAAAGGCGTAATAATGATGATGACGATAATATAAATAATGAAAGTGAGAATACCTACAATGCTAATGACAATATTGAAATCATGAAATCGTACTTCCTTCCTCCTATCTACATTTTCTTACCTTTTGCCTGTAAAACACATGAACTGAAATTGCTCAGTGAAAGTGTCTTGTATATCTGTACATAAATTATACTCTAGTCAAGCAGTTATCGACACCCAAAACTCCAGCGAGGAACACTCATATGAAGTTTATCTGCAAGCAGAAATGTGAGTTTGATCTTATATTTGAATAGCGGCATGAAGTTTCCTGTTCCTGTCTCTGTTGTGATCTAATTATTATTTATTTATGTTATTATTATTATTATTAAAGACAGTGGCATTTGCAACAACTAGATTTCACCTTTGTCTAATTTTGATCTCTGGGTAATATAGTATGAAAATATATTTTACTGCATTGGATTTAAGATCTTTTGTTGGCTTGTTGAAACAATTAAAAGGTCGACTTAGAAGTAGGTCTAATAGGATAGTCTAAAACCCAAATAAAAAAAAGGATTCGTTCGAAAGTTGAAGACCATTAGTATTAGGTTTGCTTGGTGGCAACAGGTTAAAGATGTTTCTTCTGCTGGTCATCTTCGAACTGAAAAAAATTAGAAACGTGTGTGTGTGTCTGTGTGTGTGTTTGTGTGTGTGTGTTTCAATTAGTTATTATACAAATTTTCGAAATTACAGAAAAACAAATGTGCACAACCATTTCTTTTCAAAAAGCAATTTCTTGTTCCAAAATGTATGCACAATTTCAGAAAAAAGCGCGAAGCAACTATAAAAAAAAGAACAAAAGGATCTCATTGACAAAGTACAAACCAATATTGACGAAGAAAAAAGGAAGAGAATTGAGATGGAATGGCAATTATCGGAAATAGCGTAAGTTCATAGATTTTGTGGTAAAAATCAGTTTTGTATTTACTTAAGGAAAACTTTCCTTGTAAAGTTGTTGACTTTTTAGCATTCCATTTCTTCGTCATTTTTTTATTGAAAGTAGTAATTGCTAATAAGTCCCCTCCATTCTAATATAGTACTTATTTGGTAGAAGACGCAGCTGTTTCTAAGCCTTGTTTTTGACTTGGTAATGTGTTCGTGTAGAATAAATATGTTTCATGCTTTAAATTTGAGGAAATGATAAAAATAGATTCTATATGCAGAAATGCACGACAATATTTTGGAGCCTTGCTTTATTCAGGTCTGCTTGTCAACATATTGCCGACAGATCGTGAATCCTTTTGTAGATATTAGTGAATTGAATAGAAGCAAGAAATAATTAAGAAAGAGAGATTGAATTATTGAAAAACTTCAAGGTAAAATAAAACAGTCCCTAGAAGAAGAAGATTTGAAGAAGGAAACTTAAAATTCACGACAATGTTTTCGTGTTTGCTTCCTAGATTTTTTATTTCAAATTTGATGCTCTATTACAGTCATATACTTATCACAAACACCAAAGATTTCATTCATAGTACTAAGAATGTTATATTAAGTACGGGCCATAAAACCACAGAGCGATCTTGGCCTGCTTGAAAAACAAGTCATGCACAACTACATACACTTAGTGGTAAACATGAACACTAAGTTTTAAATCAAAAGTCCTAGAAATGTGGACATAGTTTGCGTCGCAAACCGCAGAGCGAACATTGGTGTGCACGAAAAATGCGTCAGCTACATTTCCACTTATTGGTAAACATCTACACCAAAAAAGTGAGAAAACATATCAGGAAAAAACAGTCAAAAATACATTCTCCCTGCACAGTCAAAACGAAGAGGAAAAGATAGCAAAAATTCATTTACATATCAATTAAAAAAGGTCACCACAAACAATTAATGAAAATGAGAACCCGAGGGATTACCGCCTTGAAACGACCAGTGGCAAAATATTTGTCACTGGGATTTAAACCATGTTCTAGGGTGCACCAACCTCACACTTGCCCCAAAAGAATATCTTAAAAACAAACAAGAACAAGTTGTCTTGGTTAAATAACTCCAACCCACCCATCAACTCGACGTTACATGCAAAAGCACACAAACATACAACATATACCAAGCTAATGGCATTGTAGAGTGATAAAGGAATGTACTCAATGACCTTACTGAGACCAGAGCACTTGGAGTAAAATCAGCAACGACACGTTTTCAAATCGATAGTCCTAGAAATGTAAAAGTGGTTTCTGTCACAACATTTCTTCAACAGACCGACAAACCGACCGACGTCAGATGAATCCTCTATACCCTAGCAAACAAAATTTATGTGTATTATAAGACTATTAAAGTTGCCGTATAAAGACATAAAGCACAAATAAGCCCCACCCTGGCGGCCATGTTTCATACGGATCGCAATAAATTTCAGAATTTATATAGAGGGTCACCCAAGGAACATTTGTCCTCCAGAATGTTTTCAAATTGGATTTGCAGATTCAAAGAAGATTTTTTTAAGTGTCCAGTATAGATATAAAAAGTAAACAAGCCCAGTCCTTGGTGGCCATGTTGTTTTTTTCACGGATCACAATAAATTTCACAGTTTAAATAGAAAGTCACCCAAAAAACATTTGTGCAAAACTATTTTTAAACTGGACCTGCAGTTTATGCGAATAAGAGTTTTCAGCTAATTAGTATAGACCTAGAATGAAAATAAACCCTACCCCTGGTGGTCATGGCTTTTCTAGGATCTCAATGAATTTCATTTTTTATTGAGGGTCACTAATGAAACAGTTGTGAAAATATTGTAACTACCTCCTTCCAGGGGTTGGTGAGAAGAAGAGCTTTGAAACTGGTCCTCCATGTTGTCATTGCAACCAATATTTTGGATTGAAAGCAATTAATTTCAGAATTGATATGGAAAGTCACCCACAGAACACTACGTGAATTGCTTTCAAATTGACTTGCAGGTTCTTAGAATTTTTTTAAGTGTATACATTGACATATGAAAAATTAGCCTCGCCAGGAGCAAGTCAGTGGTCTAGTGGTAACGCGCTGGGCTGGTAATCCTCCACTATCATTACCGATTGTCTTTCGGATAGGACTTTAAATAAAGGTCCCATGTAAGAGTGCTGTACACTGAGCATGCAAAAGAACTAGGGGTGTCTCTGGAATGGGATGCTTTCTGTATCTTGCACTATTGGACATGCAGATTTTAAGAAGAAAAAAAAAGTTTCCTATATGGGCATATGAGGAAAATAAGTCCTTCCACCGGTGGCCATGTTTTTTTCAGGGATTGCAATATTCATTATTTATTTAGAATTCATCCGAGGATTATTTGTGGTAAACTATGTTTTTCTTTTAAAAATGGATCCTGAGGAGCAGTGGTCGAGGGGTTAAAACACTGGACTCCCGATCCGGAAATCGCTAGTTCGAATCATAACAGGGGTGAGAGTCTAAAGTGACTTGAAGAGATATATGAAAAATAAGCCCCGCCCCCGGCAGCCTTTTTTTCACAGATCGCAATAAATTTCACAATTTATACAGAGGGTCGACAAAGGAATATTTGTAACAAATAAATATCATATATATATGTACCTGCAGTTTCTAAGAAGATTTTTCTAAAGTTTCCTTTTTAGTCATATCAAGAAAATAAGCCCCGACCCTGATGGCCACGTTTCCTGTTTTCTGACAGCTTGCAATGAATTTTATAATTTATAACAGTATCTAAGAAGAAAAGATTTTTTAAATTTCCCATTTAAACACATAAGGCAAAAAGACCCAGCCCCAAGCGGCCATGTTTTTTCAGTGATTGAAATTAATTTCACTAGCTAGGGGGATTGGGGCTAAGGGGTTTGGTTAGCTTGTATCATGTGCCAGAAGAAAGAAGAAAAGGTTTTCCTATTGATTTACCTGAGACCTAGTATTTGTCTCCCCATTAGACAGTTTAAAACTCATCCAAGAAGTTATTCAGGTAAACATTTTCACCGAGTTTCATCAAAATGCGATCAAAATTATGACCGCTAGCTTGTTAACAAAGTTTTTATATGATTTGACCCAGTGATTTAGTTTGGTACCCTGCATGAACCAGAATTTGAATCTCTCCAAGATTTCATTGAGATAGATTATCATAATAAGTTTCCTGAAGAGACCAAAAATGTGGTTTTTAAAGTAAAAATAATAATTTCATCATTTCACCCAGTGACTAGTTGTTGACAATATCTAACTCAATTTCGAACTCTTCCGAGATTTTATTATGGTCAACATCTTCACCAAATTTCATCAAGTTTGATCGAAATTGTAGCCGCTAGAGCGTTATCGAGCAAAATGTTAATCGACGGAAAGACGGACGGACAAAACTTGACCACTATAGCTGATTATTTTCTCTAAAGTCCAAAAGAAGAAAAAATGATAAGATCCATTTCATATTCATGAGAACAGGTGTATTTACCTCAGCAAATAGATATCTAGTATTTAAGGTACCGATTTAATGGGGCAGATTTTTGAAGTATATTTTGCTTTTGATATTCCAATAATTACCTGCTTAAAATAAATATTACAGCAACAGCATTGCAATGAAAAGTATTGAATATGGTTGTCTTTTCAATTTTTATATCAAACTTCTGTATATTCAAAGTTAAATAAAGTTGTTGGTGCAAAATTAATCGAGGACAATCCTGACATTCTCGATTTTAGCTACTTCTACCGACCAACGAGATTAGCTGAGAAATATTCAGAACTTTATGAGAAAGATTGGGCTAACGCATATGAAGAGGTCGAGAATGAGTACCACAGTGAACAAGAAGTCATCAAACACTTGCACCAAAGGCTAATGGTAAGTTATTGAGTTTCTTGGATTGTTTGTACCAGTGAATGAAGGCATGTTATAATTCTAACACTAACTCTTTTATACTAATGCTACGTCGGCCAATGTTACCGAGGAAAGGGAGGAATAACTTGTATTAAAATATAGTTTGGTTTACACCATCAATACAAACAAAAATGAATTACTAATGTTTCAAATAACTCGTTTAAGCGCATTTTGATCTAATTTTAATGCCTGTATTTTTTGTTTGGTTTGGCTTCCCTCACTGAAACATATAAATTTGATTTATGATGATGTGAAATAGTTATATTTCGATCAAGAATTAAACAATGTCAATTAAAGAATTTAATGAAATCTGTTCATATTAATGACTAGACTTTTTTGCTCTCATTATAGTTTTAGCCACGGTTCCCTCACATTACACTTCGTTTTTCAGGATATATATGAATTCTGCAAGCAAACGGCAGCTGAATATGCAAAGAGTATAGAAGCATTCGCTTTCAGTCTTTCTTCCGTCGGCAAAAGGCAGCCAAAATCTGACATGGTGAGAAAATAACACAGTCGCATCGACAATCAGTTATTCATGTTTACATAAACAATTCTTGAACTGCATTAGTATGAGCCAATAATGGTGAAAGTATAAATCGAACAGTCTGTTTGAATAACCTGCTCACAGAAAAGAGAAAATACAGTGATTATCCTGTCACTAATAACAATAAACCTGGTAGTGGATCAAACAAACTTTTATCGATGTTGCATTTTTTTGTCGGTAAAAGGAACAATGTGACAGGATAAATGGGTAACTAGTATAATAGGTTGGTGTCATGGACGGAAAAAGTTTATCTGGCTCGGCTCCGAAAATCCAACGCCTTGCCAAGTAAACTTTATCCATCCACGACACCAACCTATTATTCTCTATAAATGTCATTACTAGAGAGAAATTATCTTATGAAAAATATTCAAAGAAAAAGAAGGGCAAAAAAATAGAATATCATTATTTACACTTCAATCTTACTATTAACATTTCAAGGAAGCACATGCTTAAATATGTTGACAGGTCTATAGTTTTACTTCTAAATGCCAAAGAAATACAAAATTCATGTAAAACTAATCTTTAAATGATTTGCAGGTAGTTTATCATAGCATGCTAAACCTGAAGATGCAAATGAAAAGCTTCACTCAAAGTTTCGCGGAAAACGTGTTCCAGGTTTGTAGTGTATCAGCTTCCATGACAACCGCAATTGATTTTTTTAAGCGACTGACTCACAGAATTTAGCTGAACAGTTTTTTCTAGAAGTTAATATACTATTGAAAAAACATATTATTATTCTTCTATACACCAGGATAATTAAAACAAATGTTTTGAATTAACCAGGATTCGAACCCTTGACCGTTCGGTCAGCAAAATAAAGAGCGACGATATACACCACTGAGTCACAGACACAATTTATCAAATTTTGGCAAAATTAATGATACAACTTAAGTATATAACTTAAGTATCTACCCCTTGACTAACGGGGTAAACTTTTTACCGATTAAAGTGTGTAAAACTTTTTATTTTGATGTTTTTCTGTAACAAAAAATGAGTCAGTAACTTAGTTTAGATATGTTCTTCACAATTACAGCAAGAATATGAACATGTATAAACATTTTCTTTTTTTTTTCATCGTCGGCCCTGTGATACAGTCTCTTTAAAGAAAGTCGATATTTTTTTAATTCCTCATTCTCATTTACGAAAACAACCTTGTTACGAGGTTTGTCCTGAAAGTAATAGGACAAGTTGCAAAAAGTGGAGCTTTCGTTCAGTTATTGTTATAAAATTTAGCATGCGTCAGAACTACTGATTTTCCAATAAAACTGCAAATGTTCGAGACTCTTTGACCACTCATACCTAATACACAACAGAAAATATCTAACCAATGAACACGCTACGGCGCACTTTGAACGTCTTTACAACGCCGTGCTTTTGAAAGTCGTTCCTTTTCAAGGTATTCGCCATAGTGATTTATGCATTTCCTATCTCATTTTATCCATCTTCTGTCTATTTCATAAAAAACCCTTACAGTTGTACTTGAAAAACGATCTAAATTCTGAGGTCATTATTGTAGATCTGTTAATCTTCTATCAAACCTTTAGCTGAAGGAAAAAGGAAAACGCAAATGGAGCAAGGTTTGGCGAGTAGGGTGCATGTCTCGATAAATCGTTTATATCCTAGAAAGTTTACAGTCAGTAAACTGTACTTTGCAAGATTTGCCGGAACATTGTCTTGATTATGTATTATGTTTTCGATGTCTAAAGTGTCCTGTCATATGGAGTCATATTCACTTGCTAACAAAACTTGATAACACTCCGAAGATCCTTTACCAACGTAACATCACTTATTTTTCCTCCTTTAATTTGCTTCTTTATCAAACTACCGTACCTTTAACTACTTTGATGTGACAAAATAACGGCAAACATTGCAATAACGTCAACAAGTATTCAGAATTACGTAATTTCATGTTTAAGAAGTTTGGCGCCGATTTTCCCATATTCTAGGTTTACATTTTTCCGGTTACAATATTTTGTTTTTTCTTTAATTTCAAAGTGCGCCATTGTTCATTACTGACGTTACTATGGTGACTGTAGCGGCGGTATGTGTATATAAATATAATTTGAACTTTAAAGATTCAATTGTATAGACCAGATGAAAATTCTGGTATAATATTTATTACGTGAGTAGAAAAATGTTAAAATAGTGGCCTTGTCCTATTACTTTCTAGACAAGCCTCATATAATGTCTTGAACGCCGTATTGATGTTAGTCCTTGTCAAAAAAACGTTACGCATTTAAATTTTAGAGCTACATAGAAAGTAAGGAACTGGACATTAAGAAGAACCCCAAAACTGAGGATTTTATCAAAGAGTGTGTAAAAGTTTGCTGGCAGATGAGGAATCAGAATCCGCCGGTAATCCTTGATACATCAAACGTAAAAGGTACATCCGACGACGTACGGAGATTTAGTGCTTACGATTCCAAAGCTCCTGAAAGGGGACAGAATATTGATTTTGTTGTTTGGCCTCCATTGTTACTTTACGAAAACGGACCAATGCTTCGTAAAGGCATTGCTCAATGGAAATAGTTTCTTACGTGTGAGTTTGCTAGAAAAAAAGAAAAGTACCCATGTGGTACATGTGTTCAAGTTTGATGTAAAAAGAGAAAAAAATGAAATTAATAGCACAGTACAAAGTATAACATATATCTGTTAAACACTTCCTTTAAAAGCTTAGAATAGGAAACGACCTAAACTTTGTATAATTTGACGACATTATTGTAATAAGTTTTTTTTTTTTTTATAGACAGTCATTTGCAATATCAAGGGTTTAAAGAATGTGCCTTAAATGCCTATATTAAGGTAATTCAAGAAGAAAATGATTGATGTCTTCAGCTTTGTTCATATTGGACTGATGGCAGTAACGTTTTTGTCGTTCTGCGTCGTTGCAGCTCCTGTCTCAGCAGCTAAATAAATTAAATATAATATGAATTTTGAAAAGAAAATTTTGTATCTATTTTTACTTTGAATATTTTCCTCTACTTCGTATTCATGCTTACATAATGTCTATTTAAATTGCTAATATTGGTGCACCACGTTTGTTTAAGATGTCTAATATTCTTTGTTTAAGACATTGTTATTTATTTCATCTAGATTATATGAGACCCATAAATTTCCAAGATCTATTCATTTTAATAAAAGTTGAGTACGATGCGCTCAATTTAAGCCGTCGTAATGTATTCTATTGTCTGCGTTATGCTTCAACAATTTATAGATATTGATGGATAATAAATTTCTTGGTTTTGATGTAAATAATGCTTCAATCCAACATAAGAAGAGCAAAAATCAGTGTTGAACATTATATTTCCACTGCTGTACATTGCTTTAACTGCTGAAAAAATTATTGTCTTGATCTTTTCAATGTAAGATGCATCCCTCTTATCGTATGTGCTTTCAATAGTGACTTTGTTTTAACCTACTTGCGAGATACGACGTTTTCTTTCAAAAGACAGACTACAGTGATTGGAAAATTATGTTATTTAGTTAACTTAAAAATGGTTTATAAAGTAAGTTCGAATAAAGAATAGAGAACTAGCTCCTTATATTTTTTTCGAATAAGGAATAGAGAATTAGTATCTTATTCAAATCTGAATAAGGTACAGAAGAAGAAGAAGAATCTATCAGAAAAAAATATTTATGCTTGATCAACAACAGAGAAACACACTGAAAACACTGTTAAAGGAAAGAAGATATAACACATGCAAAAACGATTCCGAAAACTTCAAATGATACAAAACATACAAAAGCACTAATAAAAATTTAGATTGTTTAATAGAGTCATTAGAAAATACAAACTAGTTCACAATAATTGTCACCACAGCATTGGCATCACAGAGTACTGGGAAAAATGAACAAAAACGAAACAAGAATATGGAACTAGTTCCTTATTCCTTATCTAAATCCCATTTAGAAACAGAAAAAGATAGACAGAGAAATGAAGCAATTGCAATTATGTTTAATAAATCTGCAGAAGAATTGCAAGGAACAGTCATCAAAATCACTGCATAAAGCATCTGCATCAAAACATTTTTGAAAAAAATGTTCAAGTCGAATAAAGGATAAGGCAGTTAGAGAAGTGAAAACGTCTGCTTATTTATATGACTGTAATCAAATACAAAAGAAACCAGTTTCAAGGGCAGAAAATTAAGAGCATCACCTACACTCATAGAAGTACAAACTCACAAAGGTACAACAAAATGTAGTCATTTATGCAGACAAAATGGGTATGTTAATACGGAAGATAGCACAATAAATACTTTATAATATTGTAATGCCCCAGGCATTCTACAAATTAATATACTAATTGTACTTACAGTTAGCCAAATTGTAAAATTCTTTCAACACCTGTAATTGTTTTTTTTAATAGCTGGAATTTACTGGCAATGAAACATGAATCTAATCGTAGCCCTAGGTTATTAAACAGGACTACTGATCGTCTCCAAGTGTCATACCAGTCTGTCTTATACAGCTTTCTGTTCCTAAATTTCCTATCCGTAAGTTGTGTTTATCCGGATGCTGTTCACATAGTCTTAGATTTTCTCAGTTTATTGTGCTTTAATGTCATAGTTATATCCATTTAACTTAATCCTGTATGATCTGCATATCCAGAGGAATTGAATGCACTAATTTATGTTACTTTATAGTACGTGTTTTGTTAAATTACGACTGAAATGTTTTCTTTCACTTTCTACATGTACAACGGTCGCCATATTTTGCGCACTCTGTGGCAGTTGCTACGCGACCAGCATCCTTGTATACAGTTTTACTTTAAAGTTCGTTAAAGTGTTTTTTGCAAGACTTCAAGACATGGCTTATGCTAGTAATCCAAGGAAACGATCATATGAGGTGCATATTTTTTTATTTGTGGTAATTTTATGCTTACTTTCATTCAGAAATCTAATGAAATTTGGTATTTTTATGCGAGCACCTGCTTGCACAGAAAAGTTTGTGCATTGCACCGTGCGCTATGTGCGTTGTGCAAATGCAACAATGCACCTTGTGGGATGTGGAATTCACCCTGAGCGATGCAGTTTGTGCATTTCACACTCTGCACTAGTCTTTTGGTATAAATACCCGAGAAAAGTGCACTCGGGGACTCCAACGCAAAATTTCTTAGGCTAAACTCCGTCATTATTTCTTGGGAAAAGAATTTAAAACTTACTTTGGTACGATTTTGCATTAAACTTATTAGTTCATTTTCGTGTTTTTGAAGCATTTTTAGGCTATTTTATTAGAGTTTGTCATAGATTATCTTAACAATGAAATATATTGAAGTTCGTTGTCATCTACTATAGAATTCTATGTCATTCAGATTTTAAGTCTACTGTCATATTTAACCTTGCCATCTCACTTAAAAGGCAGACGATTCAGTTTGTTAGTAATAATTGTAAAGTAGTGTGCAATTGTTGTGCCTACCATTGTATTGAAACATTTATAGTTGATTTTTTTTTTGGTAACTTATTAAATATTATGAAAAGTAGCTTTATCTTCCTTGTGCATTTAGTAGTTTAAATTAGAATTAGAAAATTGCTAAAGTTGGAGTCCATACACAATCAGTCCCGTATGAAAGTTCCATATTAGAACCTGGTGCCAAACAGACAGTTGTTAACTTGGCTAATGAAGACCCTTTTCCTTGCGGACACCAAAAGAAACAAGTAACCTTCATCGAACCAGCGACCCCAAGGTCCAGTGACCAAACTTGTTTTGAACAGACCCTGCCAATAGAGGAAACCTGCTGAAATCAATAGTAGACTGAATCTATCACCGTAAGCTGGTGCAACCCGGAAGCATACACATATACCCCTGTCCAATTAGTACTGTGGTT